>JAOXJK010000001.1:146738061-146762359 GCA_025774025.1 Xenus cinereus
GGAGCCTGCGGGAGGCGGCGCGGGGCGGCTCGCCCCAGCTGAAGCGCGGAGCCCTCCCCGGGGGGGGCCGCGGCCGCGACTCGGACAGCGCCTCGGTGGCCTCGTCGTCCGCCGAGGAGGAGGGGAGCACCACCGGCGCCGTGGCCCTGGACCCCCTGGAGCACGCCTGGATGCTGTCGGCCTCGGACGGGCGGTGGGAGAGCCTGGAGGGGCTGCTGAGCTGCGAGCCGGCGCTGCTCTGCAAGCGGGACTTCATCACCGGCTTCACGGTGCTGCACTGGGCCGCCAAGCACGGGCGGCAGGAGCTGCTGGCCACGCTGGTCAACTTTGCCCAGCGGCACCAGCTGCCCGTGGACATAAACGCCCGCACCAGCGGCGGGCACACCGCGCTGCACATCGCTGCCATGCATGGCCACGCCGAAGTGGTGAAGCTGCTGGTAGGAGCCTACGACGCCGACGTGGACATCCGTGACTACAGCGGGCGCAAGGCCGCGCAGTACCTACACCAGGGCACCTCAGGGGACATGCGGAGCCTTGTGGGGGCCCTGGAGGAGGAAGAGGAGGAGGAGGGGTCTGCCGGCAATGGGAGCGGGCGCTGGAGGCTCTCCAAGGTGTTGCCATCCAACCTCATGAGCTACCGGCTCTCTCACCACCACCACCATCACAGCACTGGGGAGGAAGCTGAGGGCACAGACGGGGCAGCAGTGCCGGGCAAGGGCAAGGAGATGACCAGGAAAGCCTCCGGCAGCGGGCGGATGAAGCCTCGGCTTAATAAGATCCGCTTCAGGACTCAGATCATCCACAACACGCCCTCCTTTCGTGGTGACACCGAGGAAGAAGAGCACGAGGAGAAATCCCTGAAAGCGTCGTTCAAGCTCCGGCCGAAGTCCAATGTCTTTGGATAAGGCCAGGGAGCAGGAGGTCTGGGAGGTGGGCACACAGACCAAAGTGCCCTAGAGTGTAACGCAGAAGGTGAGGCAAGTACGAGTGGGTGCTCATCTACACTCGTGTACTCCAGAGAGATGGGTCCTGAGTGTCTTGCTTTAACTCAGTTCGGCGGGGTCAGTGAGCCCAGTGGGTCAACGGGGCTCTGGTGGCTTACAACTCCCGAGAGCAGCTGCTTCGGCCAGACCCTCGGTGCTGAAATGAGAGGCAGCGGGTGCGTTGAGAAACGCTGGGGTGTCTAAAAGCTGTGCTCCTTTCTCTCCAAAGGCAGGCTTCTGAATGGGAAACCTGTGTTAGTGAATCTACTAGGGTTAGCGAGTTGAGCGAGGGAAAGAAAAGTGCAAATCCTCTACTCTTATATTATCAACTGGTACTATAAACTACTTAAATACAACTTGCTGTGTAAGAACACCTCAGTAATATGCAAATATACTTTAAGTTTCTCTTTAACAGCAATACCACCTGGCAGAGTGTGGATTTGGGTACTCAAAGTGAGATGGTAGATAACAGTTTCCTGTCGGAAGCCAAGCTTCAATCCAGCAAAGACTTGAGCCTATGTTGACTTTATTCATTGCAAATTGCCTGATTTGACAGTGTGAATATATTTAAAAAAAAAAAAAAAACCATTGCACTGCAAATAATGAATAAAGTTGACCACGTGCAGAAGTCTCTGCTGTCTGAGGTACTACTGAGCTTACTTATTGCTGTTGGAATGCTAATACAAGGTAATGGAAGCAAAGAGTCTTTTTATATATTTGGTATCTTGTGTTTTGTCTTAGGCAAAGCAATTTTATTTTAATCACTGTGAATTCTCAAGTGCCAGACCTAGCGCAGTTCCAATTATTAAGTCTGGTCAATTCTTGTTAATGTTGTTTGTGTAACTCACTGCATTTAAAATCAGAGCAATTGTGTTGTATGTGCTACCTGTGAAAGTCGTTCTCTTGTAGGAAAGAGCACAGACACCATTGCATGAAATCTTCATGAAACTCTAATATGGTCCTGTAATATGTAATAGCTACAGGTCTGCATTCACTAGTAACTGGTGTGCCAATCCCTTCAACTGACTTTGTGCAGAAACAGGAGGGGAAAAAAAAAAAAAAAAGAGGGAGTGTGAATTCACAGACAAGGTGTATAACCAGAATTCTGCAACTCTATCCCTGTTTATCATCCTGAGTGAAAGCAGTATAATGACATAGTCTAGTTAAGTGATGGCAATGGTGTTTGGGTTCTTTTAAACCTGTATTTCTAGAGAAGTGATAACCAAAGCTTTGAACTGCTGTTTAACAACCTGATAGATCTTAATCTGATTGACAAGCCTATCCGTCTGCTAAAGCTTTCAGAAACCTTGAATCTTGTTTCGCTGCTTCAAAGGTAGCAATTCCAGTGAAATACAAGAGGCAGATTTGTATCCAGACTCAGCTTTCCTTAAGAATGAGGTATTGAGCTGATGCTGGATCCTTAATAGTGCTCAAGGTAGAAGATCATCTCTGCTTAGATGTTAAGGTACGACCAGTTTCAATGCAACATTTGCCAAAGCATGTTTCAAGTTGGCTTCCTCAGATGTACGTGCATGTCTGGCCGGTAATTAACCAAAAGTAGATAGGCTTTGACGTGCTAAAATCCAAATCGGAGACACTGATTAAATGCATACCACGAGCTCTAGGACACCTCACAGGGAAGCTGCTGCTGGGAGTTGGGCACTTCCAAGGTAACAGCTGCCTGTAGCTGTTGGCTTACATTTCTTGTAGGGACAGGGAAAGGGAACGCTAGCAATTCATTGGTTTCAGACTTCCCATGTGGATGAATTCCCAATTTCTGCACTTTGTGTCAAAACCTAATAAATGACAGTATTTGCATAGGCATGCAAGCAACACTTCACTATTCCTGGGAAAAGTTACATGCAAAAAGAAAAAATCAAATCTCTGCATAGGTGCTGGTCATTACTTTTGTGCAAAAAGACTAGAAATTATACAGAGGTTCATCTTTAGATTATAATTTATAAGCTATATTATTAGAGATTTCTTGTGCCTTCATTTTGGGTTGCTTGCCACAGATGTGATGGATAATATCAGTCTTGCAAAGCACTTTGTCTTTACATGTGTGGGACAGGACCAGAAATTTTCCTTCAAAAAAAAGCAGGGGGGGGAATATCATACAAATTATACTGTTACAGAGAAGAGAATTAAATGTATAAGTCTTAAACTTCCTTTGCTCCGGAAGATAAATAGATTTTTAGACTTCTGTAGAAAGGAAGTTTTCTGGCTGAACACTTGCAACGTGAGCCCTCTTCAGCACGGCCACTTCCGAATAGAGCACATATTCCATGCAACTACCTATGTCCAAACCTTATTAAAGTAACTTTCTGCTTTGAGAGTTTACAGTTCTTTCATAGGAGCTGTTGGGTGAAGTGTTTATCTCTTCACATGCAAATAGCAAACAATTGCACAAAAATACTGAGTCTTAGATAGCTGTTGGGGTCTTGCGGAAAAAAAAATTGAGGATTTCAATGCTTTGGGATTTGGAATACAGCACACTTTGGATTTTAGAAGACTAACTGGAACATAGTTTTATCTTGCATAATACAGTAGAACTTTGATAATTACTGATGGAACTTGAAAAATGGTAAAAAGATGCCTCAGTTATAACCTCTTATTTGAAATATCAAAGTGAAACTGTTGGTCCTCTCATACTGTTTAGCTGTCAATTAATGACGTTTCACCATAACGGTCCAAAGGTCTTTGCAAGATGGGGTGCAACAGAGCAAACAGCTCTGTTGGTGTTTGAGACACATTGACGCACGGATAGATAACCACTAGTGTCTGTCTGCGCTATGGGACTAAAGCACTTTGATTTCACATTATGACTTGTCACATTCCACGTGGTTACTTTTTATAACATGAGCTAAAACTTAAGTTTTGTTTGAAGATAGGAAAGGCTTGATGCCCTGTTTCAGAATATTTACAGTCTAAAGGTACTCTTATTTTGGATACATTGCCTAGAAAGATGTGAATTTGAAATAAAGTTGTATGGTACAGAAAACTGGAGCACTTACTGGTGTCTTTAATGGTGTGCTTGAAGTTACTGAATGTGTGTTCGCTCTTTATGATGGTGTGTAAGGCAGCAAGACTGTAATGTAAACATTCGATATCTTTTATTGTATCCTATGTTTTAAATATTTTAGAGGCCTGGAAGCCCGTCAGGTTTTATTAATACAACTTTTTATGGGTGTCTTTCTGAATGGTTACGAGTTAAGAATCTGTAAGCTTTAGTTTTACTGAAATAAAAAGAGCCCGTGAATTGTTTATGCTTGAATCGACTTCTGTATGTTACATGCTTAGGTGCTACTCGCGTATTGGCATGTTGGCTGTTAAAACTATGTACCCTTTTGTCTTTTTTTTTTTTTTTCCTAATCCTGAAGATGTCTGATATCGTGTAACACTCAAAGAGTAACACACGGAAAAAATACAGTTGAGCTGTTTGCAAGACAGTAACATTTTTCTTTTGCAGTTACTCTCTAATGGCTCATGTCAAAGTAAATGAAGACGCAACAATTTTTTTTTTAAGTAGAGAAGTATGTCTAAATAAGGGCCTGGGAGAGTGGCATTGCTTAACTTAAAATAGCGTCCTGACCTTATTTCTATGCAGCTAAATATCTCTGACTCTGGGAAGACTAATACTAGTTTTGGTCACTATGTAAAGGTCAATACCTAATTAGAAAAGGTTTAGGATTAAGGCTTTTTTTAATGTGCCCTATTTACAGCTGGCTGCTTCTCTAAAGGGAGGTTTCATCTCGTTACCAAGCTAGACTGTGGGATTTTGGTATATCTAAAAATTCTTTGAAGCTGTTACCTTACCAAAACACATGTTAAAATTAGTAAACCTCATGCTGCCAGTAACGCCTCTGAGAGACATCCAGATTTGTGCTTAGACTGAAGAAAGGCTCGGCTGTTAGCGTGCTGGTGGATCAGGATGCGCGCAGCTCTAAACCAAGTGACCCCAGTTCAGTAGTCTTGGGACATAGATGAGAGGAGAAGGGAGGGGGAAGTGTTCTTGGAGGCTTTAGGGGAGAGTCGGGGGCATGGGGGAAGCAGCCGAGGTTATGGGGGAGGAGGAGGAGGAGGACTCAGTAGGAGAGGAGTCTGCATGAGCCTTGCTAATCATGCAATGGCTTGACTAGTTGTTTAGAAAATTGTATCTAAATATATATCCCTTCTCCTACAGAATAGCAGTTGAGAGAGATGACTTGCTGAGAGCTCTAATGTAAATTAATGTCTGATGCTAATTAGTTGGTCCTCTTACCAACATTTCTTCGTACTGCTTGCAGAAGCACAAACAACTCTTGCGCCGAGTGTAGCTCCAGCTGTTGCAGGAGAGTTCTGGTACATCAGAATGGCCCCACTTAACTTTAGACTTCTCACTGGGAGAGAAGCCCTTCAGCACTGCATTGCTAACTTATTTTTCCATGGGCTAGAAAGGGGAGGGGTAAGGGGACTACAGTCCTGACTTAATATGCCTTGAGTTATATGGAATGCATGTGAACCTGAAGGCAATAGATTAAACTTTGGAGACTTCATCCGGGAAAAAAAAAAAAAAAAAAAAAAAGTAGTTTAGTCATGCATTTTGTTTGGCATTGAAGACATGAAAAAATAACGTACAGACTGTCATTTTTTCATGTCTTCAATTGAGCGTGGAGAGAAGGAAGAAGCCTGAGATTAATATTAGGGCTTGGGAGAGGGACTAGCACTAACAGTTTGCGTTAAATTGTGAACAGTTTGACAGAAAAAATGGAACATATGATTTTGAATTTCCCGTTGTTTTGTAACATAACATCTTGTCTTATAATTTTGCAGTTGTTCCAGAATCTATCTTGTATCGTTTTTCAGTTTAGCCCAATTTAGTATTGATGTGTCCTAACATGCACACGTTATTGGGAAAACTGAGCTAAGCTACGAGGTTTTGTTTGTTTTTAATGAAACTGTGTTATAGGTGAGGTATTTCATCTTCTGTGGTAAAACCTGAAGAAACCCTATTCTGAGATTTTTCACAAGGAGTTAAGCTGCTAGTGGCATGTGGAAGAGTTACCTTAAAAGCAGGTAATACTCAGGTCAAGGTGCAAAAGTGTTCTGTGTTCTTTCAGCTAGATTAGTCATGCCAAAGGAACCATTGTAGTTTAGGTGCACCTACCCTTCTGTATAGACAGCCGTAAACTCTTTCCTCCCCCAGATGACTGGGAAGCGTGAGAAGAAGCTAGCAAGATACATTAATCTGTTTTAACGTGCCCTTATTTCATTAAAAGGCATTTTGCAAGCCTGTGGTAGGCTGTCAAGAGGTAACAATGGCATTCAACAGATCTGTGTCCGTGCAGGCCCCTGCACTGATGCAGGTAAATCATTGAAGCTTAGTGCTGTCGGTCTGAAGAGACAGCCTACAGAATGCATCCCCGCATCAATCCTTGTCCATGAGGAGAGACTTCGGAAACTTAACTTTAAATGTTTCTAATCACCAGAATAATTCAGTTGCTTGGGCTGTGTCTAGAGCTAGCCCTCACTTTAGTTGAAACACTGGGCATTTATTTCCTCAGTATTTTCCTCCTGAAGCTAGAGGCCTTTCACTTTTGCTAGCTGGCTGTTGAGGTCTACCGCTGATTTCACTGAGAAACCGGTAGTAGAGTGAACATAAATAACAGACACCTCTTTCTGAAGCTGGGTGGGGTGGTTGGTTTTTCTGGTGGTGTGTAGGTTTTGCTTTTAAAAAAGAGAGAAAGGATGTCCGCAGTATTTGTTGGGGCACAGAAATCCCTTGGGACAGTTCATACTAAAGAGGTGCTGTCCCTGTTACTACTTTAAATACAGAATGACAGAAGTAACTGTGCAAGCTGTAAAGATCTGCTGTGTTCACTGGACATAAACTTGCAGGACAGAAAGCCTCAGACTTTGTACATGTTTGTAACACTTGAATATAGGAGGGCATTTATATTTGTTGTTTCTTTTCCTTGATACCTATCACATAATATCTTACTATTGGTCTATTGTATGGAAGTAACTCTGTGGCAATTTGGGCGAGTATAATTTAAAGGGATGGGGCTAGGTCCTGCTGGTTCAACTGCCTCCTGCAGCAGGATCGTTAGCTACCGACCTCGCGCTTCTCTTCTGCCTCTTGAAACTTCCCCTTCTGTCGCAGATGGGCTGAGTGGAATCGACTGCAGGTGTCATAGCTGCCACCCAGCGCAGTCTGCAGCTGCACAGTGTGGTGCATCTGAAGCCTTTTGAAGCTGCTGGCAGTACTTCCCTTGATGGGGATGGAAGGAGAGATGCTACATCATTTCATCTGGATGTGACAGTGATGGGTTTTTTATCAGAGTTAGGTTGATGGTTGGACTAGATGATCTTAAAGGTGCCTTCCAACCTAGACAATTCTGTGATTCTATGATTTATGCAGGTATCACACTCTTGCAGGCGAATAAATGGCATGAACTAAACTATGGATGAAACTGGAGGGCTTGGGAGACTTTTACATTAAAGTGGTGATAAATATCTCATATAGCGGATATGACTAATTAGAGTACGTTATTAATCTTTAGCCAATGCTAGAAATCACTCTGATCAACACTGAACGGCTGCTACAGGAAACTACTGCAGGCCTGCAATTTTGCTGCAAAAATTATCTTATCTGTTCTTAAGATACACCAGTTATTATGGAGGTTTTTCCATTGCATAGGAGTTGCAAAATGAGTTAGTTGCATGGTGAGTAATTGCTTGCATTACTGTGTCCCAGGAAGTATATCTTTTAAGGGCTGTATAGTAGTAGCTCACTGATAGCTGTCAGGGTGATAGGAAGTAATAGGCTTTTGGTTTTTAACCTGCAATTTTCTCATCTTCTAAAGTTTGTTTCAAGTTCCTGCAGGAATCTCAACTCCCTTTTACCAAAATTTTTGTTTCTGGGATGACTAAAGCCATCCTCAGAAGAGACCATTGAGGGGGCGAGGCAGAAAAAAGAGTCATCCAACTAGTTCGCAGGAATTCCATTGATTATTCCATTAACCTCATCAAAACTAGGGTCTTTTATGATGGTTCCATCATAATGGGAGTTAAATGGGAGTGGATGCCCACCTCATCGTCCTTTGCAGATAATTGCCTTTTCATCCCCATGTAGATGAATCCAAATTCTGTAAAACTTTGCCTCACATCCTATTAAACGTAGAAGACTGTAACTTTACAGGTGACTAATCACTTTGAAACATCACTTCCCTACACACCCTTCAAACTGAATGCCTGAGTTAAAGAGAAGGGGGAAAAAAAGTGACCCATCTCAAACATGCCAGCTCACACAATGACTAAGCAGCACAGGGCAACAGCTCCTCTTTTTTAATCACTGAATGGTTTTAGTGTTCCCCATTCCACACTAGTGCTCTTCAGCAGTCCTTTTCCAGTGCCTGGTTGAAATCTCACTATAGAAAACACCTGTTGCTTTAGTGGATCGGTAATAAAGAATTACCTACTCAGAGAATATTGCTTTTTCCCCAGTGGCCTTTTTATAAAGGAATTATTACCGTAAACTGCGGAACTGTTGTTGCCAGGGTGACTTTCTGTGGTCCTTTTGTGGCCTCCTGAAGGTTTCACCTGCTCTCTTGACTTGAGGTTGCATGAAACAATGGGGAAGTGATACTGAGGAAGTGAAATTTGATTGATTGGGAGTGGAGGAATTGTATTAGGCTGTCAAAACTTCAATTGACAACATTGCTGCTGCTACTGGTTGTAGGTTGGTATTGCTAAATCACAGCTAGTATGCTGTTATACCAGGTGTTGTCCAAATACAAGAAAGGATGTAGCTGCTCACCTGCTGTCCCTAGAATCTTTGTAGCCAGCTCAAACGGTGGCAGGAATCATATATGCAAAATAGATCAAATGTTTATATACACATACAAAAAAAGAAAAGGCATGCCACTTTTGGCTAGTTGTTTTCCTACTTTTCCCTCACACCTCACTATCATTCTCTCAGGAGCCTGTCAACTCATTTAAAAATCTTATAGAACATTTGACATTCATGACATTTCAAATAGCATTAAAGGGATATCACTAGCCTAAATCTTCAAACCTACATTCTTAAAACCTAGTTTAAACTACACAATTGAATTCAGGCTAAACTGATTTAATATTCCTAGGAAGGAACTTAAGCCCAACCTAGTGAAGGAATATACGTGAAAATCAGCGTGTGACTGCAAGACTGGCTACAAGGCTTGAGCTGACAACTTGCATTTAGAACCCAGGCTTGATACGGAACTACCATAATGATGAGTGCTACAGAAAATCTATTTTGTGTGTTCGTACACTAATGTTTACAAAACAACTGCAGAAAGAAAGAATCTCTGTTAAAAAGTTGACATTTGAAATTTAGTCTAATTTTCCAGTGTAATTTTAACTACACACCAGTTAAGAATCTCACTAGCCCTGCTGCTCCCTATAACCTGCTTTTTTTTGATTTGGGAAACGTAAGGGGGAAAAAGGCAATTGCTCTTAGAGGATCCTCAGGTTCCTATGTTTCACGATAACAGCAGTGTTACCCTACCCATACAGAGCATCTCCAGATTCTCTACAGTCAGTACTAAATTGCTTCCAATCCACATACAAGAATGGGAAATACTGCTGTAAAATATACCCCCAAAATCCTAAGCCTGAGGAAATGAGGCACACAAATGCTGCATGAGTTCTCCAAATTAACACAGGCAGACTGTGAATAAGTAGGAAATACAACATACTGTACCTGGAAAAAAAAAAAAAAAAAGGCTGTTCAACTAAATTCTCATTAAATATTCAATCCTACAATCTTAAATATGGAATTTATGTGGGAGTCAAATATTTGCTAATCTTAGAGGTTTTGACTAACATCTTTAAATAGTCACAGTTTCTTCACCCCCATGAATGATAACTTTGCATTTGCTACTTGCCTCCTTTTTTTTTTCCTCCACCCTGTGGCTTACAGTAACAATGTGGCAATTCATGAATGAGTGGGTGACACTAAATGTCACTGTTAATCCTAGCTGGTATTGATGTAAAAGGTCTATTTGTATTTGCTGGCTAAATCCTGCATCTAACAGAAGGCATTTATTAGTTCTGTTGTTAGAATAATTGTTTCTTTAATGACACAGTGATGCTATATCTGATTGTGCACAGAAGCAGAAAAGACAGATGATGGAATTACAGTGCAAATTACAAATTGCAGTCTCACAGGGGAGATAATAATAAAATTTTAGGGTTTTTTTTTCTTGAAAATTGCTCTGTATTACACTAATTTATGTACATTGCTTCTACTTCACTCTAGAGCTATGATTAACTAGAACTTCCTTATGATTAACCTTAGCCACACTTTCTTCATGTCAAGTGCAAGAATAGATTTGGTGCTGGCGTGTGTCTGCCAGCTCGTATTTTATCAGCGGCAGTGTTAACGTCTTGATTGAGCAGGATCTACAGGACTAGTATGGTCATCAAGAAGTTAAATAACTATGTCAGTTACTGGTTTTAATCTTTTTAGAGTCAAATGAGGGAACAAGGACTTTCTGAGGATAAGTACTCTTAAGCCAAAGTAAATTTTTATGGTAATTACTCAATAGAGAGCCAGAGGTCTCCATGTTTCGCACACCGCAAACTATGTCGCAGCGAATTATGGCATAGCAGACCAGATGTTAGTCCACAGATTGCAGAATAACTTCAAGGAAGTACCTCAATCCAACTTTTATTTCTTTCATTATGTTCTGATAATTGCAAATTGAGCCAGACATAATTTCAAAAGAGCCATATTAATGTGCAAGCCCTGTACCATTGTGTGAATAAACAGCTGCCTTTCCATGGACTGCCACAGAATGCTCCATGCCTCAAAGGCTAAGAACTGCTACTCCAGGATAAATGGTACCTTCCTTGATTTGGAAACACTAAAATACTCCAGAAGAAAGTTTGATGTTTTGGGATCCTGGCCATCAGCAAAGCTCTGAAGTAGCAAACCAGCATCTGGAGGTATCTTTATGCACAATTCTTGACCCTATACTGTGGTTTGATGTTATACCTATGCAGGCCCACCTGGGCTTCCGCAGGAAAGCAGGAAATCCCCCCTGCTCCATCCCCATCCTACTCCTAAACATACATACCCACAGCCTCTTACACAGGACCGACCAGTTGTGCAGGGTGAGGCCCTTTTGCCCGCCAAGCCCGGTGAAAGCAAAGCTGCCACTGCCTTTGGAATGAATTCTGGTCTGGCTGAGGACTCTGGTGCTTGGGGAGTTTAGTTCCACCTCAGGGTCAAGAGCAGCCAAACAGAGATTTTATGAAAGTACCTTTTTACTGGGACAGTGGGAAATATTTAGAAACCAAATCCACAAAGGGACTTGGCTCTTGTTTTCTCAAAAGGTATTGGGAAGATCACAGGTGAGGATACGGAGTCTATTCTTTGAGGGGAGGTAACAGGGCGACAGATCTTGCATGACTAGCTAAAGTAACTGTATGTTTCTAACTCTGCAATCTTTCTCCATGCATCTCTTTTCAAATCTTTTCCTTTTATCTCTTCTGCTAGGAATTCTACGGATTTGTTTCCTCACCTCATGTATAAGTGTGACCTGTTCAGCACTCTATACTAATAAGTATTGATGGTCACGCTGGGGAGCTTCTGGGGCAGAGGAATATAACACTTGGCAGCAGAGAAGACTAGTCGTCTGCAGCATTCTTTGCAAACTATTCAGCAGTCATTAATGGGAAAGAAAAAAGAAAAAGGAACATTGATAGAAAAACAGAACAGATGACGAAGCAGAAACCTAACACATCCCTAGTTTTTACTCTGTTATATCAAGCTCCAGTTCTCCCAAGCCAGCGTTGTCAAGGAATAGGAACTGAAGCTCAGAACCCATCCAGCTAATCTCTGCTCATACAAGATTTAAAAGAAATAACGGTCAGAATGAAAGCGGTGAAAAATTGAGTTGAACTAACCAAGTCCTCTTTAAGAATTTTTTGTGGTTTTGACCAAAAAAAAAAAAAAAAGAAACCAGAAATAGTGAAAAGTTTAAGAGAATGATAAAATAACTAAATAAAAGTATTTTAAAAGCCCCCTTTAAATTATTGGGATAAACTCTAGCACAACTGGCTCCTGCTTTACCAGAAAATGAATAATAACAATAACCTTCAATCAGAGCTCCTTATCCTGCCAAGGTTTCTACATTGTTGTAGACCTTAAATGCTGTTTTGATTAAGAACATGATTTCTGGTTTGTTTTTTTTAAAATCGCCATGGAAAGCATTCCATTCTTCAGCAATTTTGTATGTGTAACAGCTTTGCTGTATCTATTTTCTTTCATTCTTTTCTAATGAATTTGGTATTTAAAAAGGATCTAGCTAGCTGGAGCTAGTACTGATCAAGAAGACTCTTGTCCTCTACAATTGAATAATTTATATCAAAATTTGCCAAGCTGCACATGGGGATTTCCTCATGCTATTTAATGAAAGATACGTGGCTAGATCTCCTTCACTGTTCTGAAAGTCCCAAATCCATCCTGTCTACGCTATCCAGACCTCCCATATATGTTTACAGTTTGAAGCTATTCTCTTTACAAGCTTTGCTTAGACTCCAGAAAGTCCCTTCCTATGCAAATACCTCAGCGTTTCAGTTACACTGCAGTTTAGCAGCAGTGACCGTCAAGTTGGGACAGCAGCACAAGAGGCAGTAACTGCAGCTGGCATTGTAGTGGTGTAAGGAATAGGCTGTGTACCAACACCAACTCAAAAAGAGCAACACTTACACAGGAAAAAAAAAAAGCCCAGCAGTAACCCATAATGATGTGGTGGCATCTGAATGAGACTTTTGACCGCCTTTGTATTATATCTCTGCCTTTTTGTGCTTTCGTGGAATGGACAAACCCTGGGTGTTTGAGGCTGGTTTGTTGACGTGATGAGAAACACTGATGCTGTAAATTCACAAGAACTGGGGAGAAAAAAAGCAAACTGTGAGTAACGCTCAGTCCAAAGGCATAGCTTTCTTGAACGCTGTTTAGAGTAGGCCTGCCAGCTATGCAAGGCCTATACTTCTTACCGTAAGGGGTACTCTGTGCCCCCAAACAAACGGTTTTTCCTGCTGTACTAAGGAGCTCCACATGGAGAAAAGGAGGATGCAGCGTTACGAATCGTTCAGAAAAAATTATGAACTCTTACAGCCAGGGAACAGACTCCTTTGAGTTACACAATTATACAGCACAATTAATGTACCTTAGCTCTCAGATGCTGCAAAATGACAGAGCTCTGCCAACCTACCTGCACTGAACAAGGAGGTACCAGTCCTGTGCCAGCCCCCTCACACCAGGTAAAAGCTCTCAACCTCTTCTGAGCACTGGCTCTGGGGCTTTGCTGACGGAATGAAGAGCCAGTTGAAATTGCTGTGCTGACCAAAAATACCCCCGCCAAAAAAAAAAAAAGGGTGAGCAGTTTCTGCCAGGTGAGAATTGGGCTCACCGATTCTAGCCTGAGAGACAGAGAGGGTTCAAGAGGAGGGAAGAAGCTCTGTGGCTGCAATCAGGGCTGCAGCTTCTGCCCCTTCTGGCAGTGGCAAACCGCTGGTAATCCTTAGATGTACTGTGCAGCTATACCCCTATGTTTATGTGTGCTCTTGGTGCATCCTAAACACTGTGTAATATAGTTTACTTTAAACCTCTTTTACTGTCATTCCCAGGCTAATGGCAGTTATTTTCTTTGTGGCTTCTAGAGTTTCCCTAATGCCAGAATTCACACAAATGGATTTTGCAAGTACAATTTCCATGCCTTAAATTTGTATCTTACTTATGCTAATGCATTTTCCATCTAGCCTACCCTTTCTTGCCTGCGAGGACTTCTGTCTTCTGCTTCCCAAGACGAGTGAGGCATCGCCTCTCCTGAGACCAGTAATTGCTTACAATGCAGCACTTGGCAAATAGCACCTCACAAGCAACCTGATGAAAAAATTATTGTGTAACTGGATGTGTAACCGAAGGGGCTGGTCCCTTAAGTGTGCTCAGAGAGTAATAAGCACAAGGAGACCAGCCAAATCAGAACAAAATCGAATGAAGACATCTTAACTGCTTAAATATGCTTGCTTGTAAATGGCAATGGAGTCTCGATAGCCAGAACCTGATGTACCAGAAGACTAGTTTAGCTGAATACTAGCCTTCTCCTGCTTGGAGTGATTGCCACCAGAAGGACTTCTGTGCTGTGTTTTAAAGTTATTGTTTCTTTGCCTTGTCATATGCCAAAATACTTTTTTTTTTTTTTTTTTTTAAATCCACAGAGTACATAACATATCTGGAAAGCAAGCAAACACCACATTGCGGTAATATACCCTTTCAAATAATGACACACTGCCAAAACACTCTGATTGGAAAGTTTCCACTGAATTATATATGAAAATGAGGCTTTATCCTTACTGGTTCATTTACACCACACACCCCTTATGTTCACACCTTCCATCACATTAGTAGAAAGGTACCTTTGCAGATGGATACTTCTTTCCAGAAATAAGCATTTCCACATCAAGATGGTTAGCCCATTACAAGGCAGTACAGTTCATCAGATAAGTTCAGCAGATAAGGTTTTAGAGCTGAGATATCCTGCCCTTAAAAGTAGGAATCTCTTGTATATTTTGGGCAGAAAATTTTTTTTTCCCCCTCTGTATTCACAGCAGCAAATAGCTGTTCAATAAAAGTCTCGGAAAGACAGCAATTATGACTTTTTGGAAGATCAAGAAGGAGAAGCAAGCTGAAGTGTGGATTGAAAATCGAACACAAAGTGGTCTGAAAATTTGGGGTGAAACTGAAGGGTGAGCAACAGACCTGCACCTGGGCTGCAATACCAAGGCAATAATCACATTTTCCCCGCAGAATTACTCAGAGCATGGACTTGAGACCCTCAGTCCCTCTGCTTTTAGTGGAGAGAGGCTGGTGCTTCAAGGGCTGACTCAGAGGGAGGGGGGTTCCCACACTCTGGAGTTTGCCCTGAATTAGGGCTGCGACTCAGGTGCCACTCACAAACAGGGAGGGGATCACAAAAAAATCCGTGTTCTAATGGCTATTCCTTAAATCCGTAGATACAGGAAATCTAAATGGGTTACCCTGTCCGTCAGAATTTCTGCTTACATTAACGTCCATATGGAGGCCTCTCCCTCGTCAGATTAAAGTTGTCTCAGAACAAGAGGTTTTGATTTTCTTCCATTGGCTCAAGACGCCTCCATCTGTGCACGGTGTAGGCTGGGAGCCCCAGGCAGATTCATTTTCTCTGAGTCCTGCCAGCAAACAAGGACTGGGGACCCTCAGGACGCTCACCAGAGGAGACGGGCAGCAGGACCTGCAACTACTGTCTCCTTACGGCAATTTGCATCCCCCTCCTGCTCTCTCTTGTTCCCACCTGGAAAGTAACTGACATGTACAAATGTGGGAATTATTTCACGGGGAATCTTCAGTAATGCTGTGATATTTGGTGAATTGATGCTGGGTTTTAACTATTAAAAAAACCCTCTTTTTGAAGAAAATTACTTGTTCCACTTCTGCTTTTTTCAAAATTAAATGCATTTCTTTTCAGCTTTCTGTTTTGGTATTCCTTGAAATTTACTTTTTAGTAAGTTAAATATGTATGACAATGCTCGAAGCCGGAAGAATAATGCATTTATCCTGAAATATTTTTTCTCAAACCTTTTGATTCCATCAGCCATTTCTAAAAGATTTCTGTTTTGATGCAGCTCAAAATTATTTTTTCTTTCATTTTTTTCTTAACGATCTGTGATTCAAAATATCCATTATCTGCACTATCCTACTTCCAGGTAACTTGAATAACCAGGTCCTGCTTTCAGAGAAGATTTTTTCATTATTGTTAATTTTATGCAGAGATTCTTAACTTTCTGATAAAAGAAATGGAAATATTTGAGATCCTTCATCTCAATAATGAGCTGAATGCCAGTAGGCAAAAGATACTGCTTGTGATAACTTCTGTTAAAAGGATGGTTCCAGCATGTTATCTAAAGCTGAGCCAGAAAGTCAAAGGACATGAGAGGAGACGAGGCATCTTTAGAAATGCATTCATTTCAGAGCTGGCTTCAAAGCATTTTCACTGTCAGTTACTACTGAGAATTTGTAGTCCAGAAATTCCCAGGAGACGAATTTTAGACATTCAAACTTATGGCATTCCATGTGGATTTGGTGTTTTGCTTATTTAAATTTTTCCGTGAACTCAGTTTTTGTCACTGTGCAAGTTTGACCCTCCAGGGCAAACCCCTTTAGCTATTTAAAAAAAAAATCCGGTAATCAGGACAACACCGGTATCTTCCTCACATGGTTCCCTTCTCTCATAAAGTTCCTTCCTATAGACTCCACCTCAAGCACGTTACGCCAGGAGCTGTCTCTGTTCTCTGCTACTTTAATGGGCCATTATTTTGTGCAGACAACCATGTGGAACATAAACTTTGGCTGTCAGTTCATGTACTGTTAGGCACTGGAGCTCCTTACTTGAGAGAACAGGAAACCACTCATTCTGGAATACTGCACACTTAAAAAAAAAAAAACAAACCAAAAAACAAACCACCACATTATAAGAAAGGTAATGGTAAAAAAAAATCATTTTGCCAATACCCATTGCACCTAAATATCACATGTGGTAGAAGAGAAAAGGGATTGTTATATGAAAGAATTTTACATCTGGAAGTGATTTTGAAAACCAGCACATATGCCACAGACTTAAAAAAAAAGCTAAAAAAAAGTAGACAGATGGTCAGTCACCAAATTAGATGCAATCAGAATACGGAAAGATAATTTATCATATTCCCTCTTCCCAGCTTTTCATGTAGATACTGGACTTGGCAAGCTGTTAATCTGCTCTGATGAGTGCTTACAATATTGCTGGGAGCTCTGAACACTGCCAGACCCAGAAAAAACTTGCAGTTTTCTGCAGGCTCAGTCCTATCAGCCGCTGTTCCTGAGGTGCTGAGTGCTTTGGCCTCGCTTGGTCGTTTGCATTCCCCTTCCTGTGCCCGTGATTTCACAGTACAGTAAATCCAGCGTTAGGGCTCCTAGTGCTGCAGCCGCACAATGTAAAGTGCTGACTTACGCTAAGCTTTTGCTGGCAAGTCAAGTTTTCACAGCTAATTTGTTGTACTGGCAGAGTTTGTGTTATTTTATTTTTTAATAGGAGATCTAGTATCCTCTGTTTGTGCCACTTGAGCTTTATGCTGGATCACCTGTCATCTCCTACAGCCAGGCTGGAGGCAGCACAAATCCCATGTCACCCTCTTCCTGACCCCGTGGGGATGGGACCGCATGCCCTTGCTTGATCCACGGTACCTCTGGCCTGGGGTGTTCAAAGCCAGACTACGACACCTCCTTTTCCCCTGCACGCGTACACCTCAAGACTGAGCGCCTTTCAGTAATAAATGTGCTGTTCTGGCTTTTCATTTCACTTCCCCTGAAGGTTTTGAGGCAAACCAGTTCATCCCAACAGCCCAGTGGAAAGAATGCAGTAACCAAAGGATGTGGGGCTACTCTAACTGGAACTGGGGAAATCCTCCCTCTACAATTGCCCTCCCATTGGCCTTATTTTCATACCTCTGCTGTCCTAGATTACCACGTAACTTCACCCAAACCAGAGGCTCAGGGAAACCCACCTCGCAGTGGCTCCTACAGCCTGTCCCAGCTCAAGTGCCCAGCCTCGCTGAGGGATGGAGCTGGGGCCAAGCCCTGCCATGCTGCCAGGGTTTGGCAGCTGTATGCAAGCCATGAGCAATAAGGGCGCAGTTAGACAAGACAGCCTACCTGCTCCGGCAGCTCCTTGTTTCCAAAGGGGAAACACCTGCCCCTTTCTTTCCCAATACCTGTTCTTCCCCAACATATGATCCCATCCTTGCCAGCTACCTGACCCTTCAGCGAACAGACCCACTTCCTTGCCACAGACCCAGCAGTGAGTTACTGTTCTTCATGGAGTTAGTCTTCCACTATCTTAGCGAAGTAACTCAGCTCAGAGGAGCACCAGTGTCCAGCCAAACAACATGGCAGCAGCAAATACTTGAGAGACCAGGGAAGAAGGGAGCAGT
The DNA here is from genome assembly GCA_025774025.1 of Xenus cinereus. NCBI lineage: Eukaryota > Metazoa > Chordata > Aves > Charadriiformes > Scolopacidae > Xenus > Xenus cinereus. Next base: position 146,756,079 of record JAOXJK010000001.1, read on the forward strand.
GGGACTTGTGCTGCAGCACCTTCCTCAACAGATTTTGCCTGTGCTGTCAAAACACACTTTCGCCATGCTCCACCACCAGTGCTATTTCCTAAAATCGCTAAGTCAGACACACCAGGGGCCCTCCTGTGCTATGAGGTAAATATGGGCTAAGAAACCTTAAGCCAGAATGTAACCCTGGATCTGTGAAAGACGAGAGAAACACAGGTTTGTGATTCTGTGTCCGTGCTTGACCCCATCCTGGGACCTGTGTATGTTTTTGCAAGGGACAGGAGAAAAACATTCGATGCACTGTACCGCTCGAGACACTACTTCTCTCTGGCAGTGGGGCCCTCCGGTAGGAGCCCATTATGGTCTCTGTCACCCTGCCTGACTCTGGTCTGAAGCTGTCTGTCTCCAGGAAAATCCAGGAAGGACACATTTTGTCCTGCTGTGTTGTGACACTTGACCACTTCATTTCCTTTTCAGTGGGATTTAAGCTGTCAGAGATTTCTCAATTTCCATGGTGATGCAAGAGCCCATACTGTAGATCTACAGCCACATGCTGGGAGACAGATTTTTGTGAGATTATTTCTGGCTCTTCAGTTTCCGCCAATGAGACGGAGAATCTGGCAGCCACTTTGATACCCCAGCAAAGAGGAAAACGACATAACTGTCTTTCAAAACGACAATGAGCCCTTCGGGCACTGACGAGTTTTCCAGAGGTGCTTCAACAGGGTTTTATCCTTCCTTAGAGCACCCTTAGCTTGGCCTGAACACAGGGGCTGGTGCTGGTAAGGGGGTGAGCGAGGCCTCCCGGGTCGCCATGAAAAGGAGGGATGGACCCACAGGCCTTGGCTACCCGAGCTGCTGGATGGGCTGGATTTTGGCTGGCCATGGGGCCTGTGGGCTCCTTCACCGACACACCACCACCAGCAAGGGCCAGGTGCTGCAGGCTGACCCCTGTGGATCTGCGGGGCTCGCTTTGAATGAAAGTGGGTCTCCTTTCCCCTGCCCCTTCCCCTCTGTGAGGCAGCTGGCTTGAGGAGGGAGATGTCCTCCTTCCTGGTCTTCACTCAAAACTGCAGTTGAGGAAGTACCTCCCCCAGACTTTCCTCTGAGAGTTTGTTAATATTTTGCTCCCATTTTAGGCAGCAAACTGCCCTGAGAGACCCAGGTGTTTTCCTCTTTGGTTACAGGCATGTCAATGCCCTACAATTTCTGGTGCCAGGTGAATGTACACCTCCCAGACATGAAATGACAAAAGCAGTTATTTCAGACAACAAAAAAGACCAAAGCTCTCCTCCTTGAGCTTGTTTCAGAGTGTGCCTGCCCCAGTGGGGAGCTACCTCCACTGAAGCAGGCCATACCCCATGCATCCAGGCAGGCCTTTGGGCTCCCTACAGCTCCTTCCATCTACAGGTGATGATGGGATGGAGCCCCAAGCGGAAGGAAACACACACCCCATTTCCAACTTCAGCCATATACCGTCCTAGACCACCTTGGAAAACCTTAGTAATAGTTTCAGACCCCAATGTCTCATCTAGTTTTTCATTTCTACTGCAATACAAGCCTCAGAAGGTAACTATTCACACAAACACAAGGTGCCACAGGACACAACTTGCCAGTAGAGTCTACCTGCTCCAGCCGAGCATCCTGCTGCTGGCCTTTGCTAGCACACCTTCTCCTAGGTCATGTAACACAATGGCTCCTGGCTTGGAAAATTGCTGTTGTCAAAAGAGAACTAGGAAAGCTTGTCAAAACCACTTCCTACTTGGAATAAGGCACAGTTTGACTTACTTGGGTATTGTTCTCCCTCAGATACTGCATGTTCTGTGAAACCTCCTGCAGATAAAAATAGATTGAAAAGATAGGAAATGCTTGGAGCAGTCCTAATCATCAGGATGAAAGCCAGGAGAAACAGATTGTCCCCTGTCTACTATTAACATAATTAAGGGCAAGTTTGACTCGGATCAGCTTTGGTTCCAGTTCACCCCACCTGGCAAGCTTCATAGCTACATCTCCTTTTCTTCAGGGATGTCATTGCAGAGCAGCTGGGACACTTCAGTCCTGTGCCAAGAATACAGGTATTGGCATTGGCAATTCTGGTAGAGTAGCAAACACAAGTTTATGGATCTTAACAGTGCTGCCTAATCAATTTGAGTAGTGAAGACCTAAGACCTAGGCTTGATACTTCTGCCACTTTTTCTTGTCCTGCTAGCAAGATCTAGTGCCATGTATTGGCCTCATCTCTAGTTTTTCCCCTGTTCTATACTGAGATTGCAAAACAAAGTCCTAAAAGTCTGACACTGTTGGTTTGTGCAAGGACTTGACATCAGCCTTCTAGCCCGATTGATCTCTTTTTTGTCAAAGCAAGAGAACCAAAAGAAAGGAAAGAGTAACAGCTGGCAACAGGTACCAAGCACCTCTGCTAGATACCCCCACATTTGCAGAAGATAATTATTGTATCCTGAGCTGCATAGAAAACAGCACTGCGTGGGCATATACCAGTTCCTACAGGCCACTCTTTTACTCATCCACTCCCAGCACTCTATATGGGTGAATTTTAGTACACATGAAAGCAGCGACTTTGTCTAATTCAGTGTTTGCAAAACATGCTGGCATCGTCACAAGAAGGGCACCTGGGAAGGTCTACAAACAGCTTTGCCAGCTTTCTGTCAACACAGGAGTGCCACAGAAAAGGCTGTGTTGTTTTTACTACACATCTTGCACAGACACGTTCACTCAGCAAACATGGCAAGGAAGATGGATCACCCCTCGACAAAACACCCCACAGCAGAAGCATTACAGCTGGTCAGCATCAAGGGGCCCCACCACCTGAGCTTCACATTCACAAATATTTTAACTTAGGCCTGGGGCTGGTCCTTTACACCCACAGGTGGGGTCAGATGGGGAAAACATAACAGAAAGTTGTGGACTTTTTAAATCAAAAAACTCAAAGTCGTCTGCAGAGGGCCACTTTGTAAACAAAGCCAGAAAAAAAATCCTGTCAGTGCTCATCTCACGGAGGTGAGACCTCCTGTTTTGATCCAGCTTCAGCTGCCATCTGCCACTTTTCCTCCTCGACCCTCTTCTCCGTCTGGAGCCATCTGAGCAGACAGCCCCCCTGGGCCAGCACAGCTGGGCAGGGAGGAGGATGCGCGAGGAGCCAAGTGAAGCCAGGCAGACACTAGCCGGAGCGCTATACAGTGCTCCAGACCGTGCTGCTGGGAGTTTTGCCACCCGCCCGAAGGTGCTCTGAGCCACCATCTGCTCCAGGCTGAACATAAAGAGAATTACAACTGAAAGGAGCTACCAAAGGATACAGCTAAATGTGACTGTGGCGCCTTTCTCCTATTTGGCTGACGGGCTCCTTCTGACGGGTCTGTGGCACAAACCCAAACCTGACTCAAAGCTGCTCCGAGGAAGACTGGGACTTTGTTAGTCTGTGAAAAGGGAAGAGCTGCTGGACCCTGGGAGTTTTGCAAATGAGTAGCTGGCCTCTGAAACAGAGGTGGGAACCGCTTGCCTTTGCTGTCAAACAGGCCGGGGGGGTGGGAGAAAGTGGTTGCCTTCATCCCTCCCCGTAGGCACACAGTAAGGTGAAGAGTTATCTAACCACCTGCAGAGGTTTTAGTGAAAAAACATATGATGAAAATTTAAAAGCTTTCTGCTTTTTACTGGGAAGATTGTCTTCTGGGACTGTGGCTGCCTGACTCCAAGTAAAAGGTTGGTACTGACACTGATTGCTCTGCTGTTTACTGCGGAGAAGAGGCGGTTGCCATCCCACAAAGGGAAAGCTGAAATCTTAATGCTGTCAATAAGAAATTGGAGGAAAGATTATTTTACCACACATGATGAGTGGCAAAATGAGAAGGAAGTTAACCACCTTCAGCAGCTCTGAAGCGGGATCCCAGCTTTATTGCCAGTGCTAAGCAGGCCATCATGCAGGCATTTCTGGCCAAAGGCTGAGTCACTCCAGGAGTCACAGATTTGCTGGTACATGCCCATAGCAAACATCCACAATCTGATGGTGACTACTGGCCCATGTATCAGACAGTAGCGAGGACCTAATCCAGTTGTGTCATACTAAGATTGCTAGGTAATCAAAAATGGAAGCTTAACCCCAGATCTGCAGTGATAATGTCAAATGAGGGTATTGTTGGCATTAGATTGCTTTGCTCTCAGCATCTCATCCTTTCCAGATGGGAATTATTTGTACTTGGATATGTGTAAAGTCTTTAATTAGCGTGCTCAGAGATTCATAGATGAAAAGATCTACACAAGACAAAAATAGTAACAATTATTATTCCTGTGGTGATCTTTTCCATTACTGTTTAAAAGTATGCACAATATGCTAAATATGGGTACTTATTACTCCCTTTGTTTAACTCTTTACTATTTTAATTCTTTGGAATTTGTGGGGGTTTTTTTATTCCTTTTGCTCCTGGCAGCTCCTCGATACCCTCATCATGAGCCCTGTTGGACTAAGTCTTACACAGAAAAGGAGGAGATAGTCACTGTCCCAGACCTTTACAGTTTGACCGCAGTACAAGAGACAGGTTAGATAGTGATTAAGTGGTGAGACAAAACTAGTCAGTGCAATTTGCATTAGCATCATTGGCCTACTCTGCCTGCTGGTGGGTGTCTGTGAGGCTAGGGAGCATGGAAAAGAAGGGTTTTAAGGAGGGGTTGTAAGGAGGATCAGGAGATCAATGCCTCTGGGGAATGGCTTTCTCAGTGAAATGAGGAAAACTCTCAGTCTTTCTCCTCAAGGTGCTTCATGGTCTAGTGCAAGGCCACTCAGGCAGGGGCTACAGTCACCCTGGCTTGTCAATCACGTTCCTTGCTGCTTGCAGAGGGTCACATTTGCAATGCAGAAGGGGCACACGTGCCTTGCAAAATGCTGTTTAGTTACCCTTTGCATAGCAAAAAAGTCATAGAAACTAAGAGGTGTTGTTTCCAGTGTTCCTCAACATTTTTAGTCGAAGGATCACAGAAGATTGTTTGTGCAGCAGTGCCACAAAGATTTGCATTTACAACCACAAAAAAGGGCCAAAGTCTGAAGGTTTGTCTCTTACCTCTACTTCTTTTTGTTGTTGTTTACTTATACAGGTGAGTAGTTGCATAGACGATTGTTACAAATATTATTCTGCAGCCTTTTCCTGGATCACCTTCTCATGTTTCATGGAACCGATCACAGACTGGGAAACACTGATTTTACCAATCCCTGTGGCCTGGAGTCAGCTGTACTTCAAATACCGGTTTAGATGTTACCCAGATATGAGGCTGAGCAGCTGGCAGGCAGCCTGGGCTATTGCTGACAGTGACAGAGCACGGAGATGGTGAAGAGCAGGAAGATAATGAGTTCTGATTAGCTCTACTTAATCAAACTACAGCTGATGGCTAGGTGTCTCCACAAGCAAGTGGCATAGCAACAGGCCAAGTCCAAAGTCCTTGCAGAAGATACAGGCTTTTCAGACAGAAGAGTGTTTATGCAGTGATCGTTCAAACCGATTCCCACTGATGGTAGTTTTCTGTTCTGTGTAATGGTGCAGCAGAGAACTACATCTCAGGTTATTTACTGCTTTGTATTAAAAAAAAAATAGGATTAAAGTTATAGAAGTTAGGAGGTAATATTTCAAAACAAGTCACTACCAGTGCAAAAAGGAAATGTAATGAAAAATGTAAGAGGCTTCATCTCTTTCCTTTAAAGATCAATGTGGTTTTGGCCACATTTTCTGTGTGAAGAAAATGGTGAGACTTCAACACTTCTTTATTTTGCTAATTTTTACATTGCGTATATCCTAAACTGAAAACACTAATTCCTTCTAAAGAACATTATATTATTTCCATAGTACATCCTGTGACTCAGATATAGAGAATCTGTTGCTAAACTCTGCTGTCTATGCTACCTGCCAGTATACTGGAAATGAGTAACCCTCAGAAGTAGAACAAACGTCCTTAAAGAGGAAAAAGGCCCCTCCTTTCCAAAGAATGAAAAGTTTGATAACGAACAAACATTATTTAACAGGCTTAGCTTATCCATAAGAAAAGAAAAGAAAAAAAAAAAGACATCCCAAGGAAGAAACAACCAATACTAAGGACATTGGCTTCATCCAAGTCAGGCTGACGTGCCAGGCTACTTTTGTGTGCCAGGCTGATGTAAGGTAAGGAACTCCCACAACATTTCAAAGCTGCAATACTACTCATGTATTAGTATTATATTATGAGGAGAAACTTCTTCACGGTGAGGGTGACGGAACCCTGGAACAGGCTGCCCAGGGAGGTTGTGGAGTCCCCTT
>JAOXJK010000001.1:146782445-146797328 GCA_025774025.1 Xenus cinereus
ATGGGGCAGCCACAGCTTCTCTGGGCAACCTGTTCCAGTGTCTCACCACCCTCACAGGAAAGAATTTCTTCCTGATACCTAATCTAAATCTACCCTCTTCCAGTTTCAAGCCATTACCTGCCATCCTATCACTACGTGCCCTTGTAAAAAGTCCCTCTCCAGCTTTCTTGTAGGCCCCCTTCAGATACTGGAAGGCCACTATAAGGTCTCTCTGGAGCCTTCTCCAGGCTGAAAAATCCCAACTCTCCCTACCTTTCTGAGCAACATTTCTCATTCCCCACAGAAACTAAGCAACAAAATTATTCTTTGGAAATGCAATTATTTGACCTAAACTTACTTAAAGTTCCTTTAGAACAGGTCATAACAGCAGTATGGTGGGGCAACAGTTCAACAACTTCCTCTTTCTTCTCCTTTTAAAAATACATAAATACGAGCATAGCAATGGTTGCAGCAACCTCAGTGCACTCATGCTAGTAAGATATGAATGAGCTGTTCTACATCGCTCAACCGTCATGATAAAAAAACCCTCCAAAGTACAAAACTATGAATCCATAGGCAAACCTTCAATAATTATATTTTCTACAAGATTTTCTGCTTCTGAAATTTATTACACTAATATACAAAGAAAAGGAAAGGAATTTTATGTATATACAACCTGCTATATCCAATCCCAAGATTATTCTTGAGCATGATAAAAAACAAAAATCTAAGGATTTTTACAAAAATCCATAAAAACTCCAAATTTAATTTTACTCATCTCTACTACTTAAATGAGATCTCGTTCCAGCCCCACTCTAACTGGAGCTCTACACCTTCTCTACACTCTGATACACTGGTTTCCAAAGAGGCTTCTCATCTTTTACCTACCAAGGTAATTACTTCATAGCTGTACATGTCACCTATGAGCCACAGCACCCCCAGGGTAGACTGGATTTGGAATTTGTCTACCACATTTCTCAGCATAGGCTTTAAATAGCCATTGTGGGGAAAAAAAGAAAAGAAAAAAAAAAAAAAAGTAGAGATGCCTTCTTTACATCAGGGTACATAATTACATTTTTCTCAGGCAGGAGCCTGAGTGTTCAGTTCCACAGTGTTCAGAGAGGGAAGGAACTGCAGTTCCTGCACTGTAAGTAAACTTTGTGTTCACCCCAGTTACTGTCTCCTGACCTGATCCTGTTGTTTCCCAACCAAACCCCTTCTCCAAAGGAAACTGAAGTTAGAACTACACTGACCTGACCCTAAAGGGTCCCCGTGCTGAAGAACAGGAATGAGTGAGACGGTCACACGCAACGCTGAGGGCTTTGATAAAATGCCCCCGCCACTTAATACGCAGCACAGCTTCTGGAAACCGCAGACCTCTGCATTTGCTTCATCCTGTAACATATAAAACAAAATTAGTAACAATGTCAATTGAAGTTATTTCAGAGAGTAGCCAAGGATTAAATTATAGCATTAGGCATATTTCAAGCAAATTCCTTCACTGGTATGTCTTGAAGTGCTTGCATTTTTTTCTCATGTCAAAAAAGAACGATCACTATTTGTACTCAAGGTTATTCATCCTTCTCCTCGGCATCTATAATCGGTCATCTATTATATGACTATCTATCCCCATCTATGAAAGGGAAACAATAAATCCAAAATCTGATCTGTCTATTGGTGTCCTACAGTTCCTTCGAGAAATTAGTTAAATCAGTTTAGACTCCAGTAGATCCCCCTACACGTCTTAAGGATCTCAAACTAGCATTGTGTAAGGGAATGGCGAAAGAATACTTAAGCTGGACAAAAAAAATACACACCAGAAATGTCCTTCATCTTCCATGAGGCTTGTACAAAATTCTGTACTAAAAGAAACCAGAAAGTGTCCATCATATCTGGATTTAAAGAGATTGAATGCCCTAATGCCAAGGGGACTTGCAAAGTTCATCTCCAAGAGCAATAAAATACACTTTGACAGTTGTGAACCAAAATTAAGAAATCAAGTAGTTGGGGGAAAAAAAAAAAAAGTAGAGAAACAGCATCAAGCCTCAATGATGGATTCCCAGAAATCAAGGAAGTTAGCTGGTACAGAGTAGTGAGAAATATCTGTCAGTAGTGAGACATCAAACTGTGAAGGTGACACCACTCCCAATTCAAGCAAATCCTTCTTTGATTTCTTCCTTTTGTTCAAATAGGATCTTTTAACCAAATGACATGCCAAGAGTGATGAAATGGTAGCAGAGGAGAAAAGGAGCTTTTATATAAAGAAAAACTCCACTAGCAGAGCCTTAATAGTCAAGCGCTCTCCTTTGAATTGATCTATAGTTACTTCAAGGAAAAAAAATAATTCTACAATTCTAGTCTGGACCTCATGAAAGGAAACGAAGGGGACTGGACTTAGGGGCAGAGCAGGTCTGGTCCTGTGTGAGAGGACCCTGCGGGAAAGCTTTGCTCTTAATAGTCAGCACTGAGAAGTCACCAAGCACAGAGCTTCAAAGGCTTTTTCGCCTCCTTCCAGAAATCCTCTTGAAACACAAAAGATATTGGACACAGGCTTCAATGAAATCAACCTGAAACTCTCAGGTAAGAGCGCTTACACCTGAAGATTTTTTAATTATTATTTATTTTACACTACCACCTTCATATTCTAAGCTAATATATGTAACAGTTTAAGTCTAAGCATAATTTAGTACAAGGAGAATGAAACTTGCCTTGTGCAACCTCTGCTTAAAAACTATGCTCCTGCTGATTTATAAAGTACTTTCGGTTTTGAACAGATAATACGCAAATAGCACAAAAGCAAGCATGCTAAATAACAGCGTGCAAATTCCTGTTTTCCAGGCTTTCCCCTCATTTAAATGTGTTTCTCTGAAGCAGACAGGAAGTTTAAACTAACTTCGCTTTCATAGGCTGATGACTGGAAAGTTGAAATATTCAGAGCAGAACTCCAGGATAATTTTGCATCTCCCGTTGCTAAAGATACTTAAAAGAGAGTATGTTCAACACAAAAGGTTTTGGTCTTGATTTGGAAAAAAAAGAAAAACAGCCAATGCCAAGTTGGGTTTCTTTTTATTGTTAAAAGATTAAAGCATAACATTTCACCAAATACAAGAAATTTAGGGGTTTTCTGACATTACAAACATCTGAATCATCAAGAGAAAGTGTTGAGCTATACATAGTCCGACGTTAATCCACCAATTTATGTATATTAATACATGCTTAAAACATGGCCAAAATACAGAATCACAAAATAAGTACCTTGATGCTTCTAAATCTGAGACAAGTAAATCAGAGAATTGAGTGCAATAATTTTCCAATGAATGACTATACACTCAATTACAACCTCAGGGCAGAACTACTCCAGAAAGATTGGTAGTTTCTCGTCCCTGGCTCATTCACATTCAATTTGGGGAGAATTTCAATTCTGAGAATTTGATAAAAACATTTTGAAAAATACGACATTTAACAATTGTGATAAAAGTTCAGTCTTCACAGGAATATATGGATTGCTTGCCACTCCAGTCCTTAATTGCCTGTCTGTTTTACAAATCTTTACAAAACTAATTTGTATCCATTTTGGTTTCAAAAACATAGTACATCTGAAAAATAAAACATGACTCTACTGATGGGTAATACAAAGACATGAACACGTATTTAAAATTACTTTCAAAAGTAAATCATTTCAGCAATACAGCTATAAGACAAGTTAAACATAGTACAATAAACCATGCATCTTCTGACTTGTCAGATCAGCTAAACTACTCGGTTAACATACAGCAACACTTTTGAACACCTCAGTAAATTCAGCTTTTCTAGCACAAGGGAAAAAAACAGATTAAATTTGTTCTTCAAGTGGTTCAAGGCTGTCCAAGTGTTTTTTAGGTGTATCATCACTATGACGGCTTTGGCAATGGGTTAAATGTTTCTTAAAACCTCGGGGAAAATTTGATTCAAAATTACAACGTGGACACTTCAACAAACTTTGACCGTGAGCAGCAACGTGGTTTTTAAGAAGAGACTCCAAGAGAAAAGCTTTGCCACATATTTTACACTTGTATGGGCTTTGAACATTATGCTTGTTAACTAAATGGTGCAAGACAGCACCTTTTTTCATTGCACGACAGCAACAAATTTTGCAATAATACTTGCCCTTGCCACGCTTCATGTATTTCGCTATTTCTTCCTCGGAGATGAAAGCCTCTTTCTCTTCAGTAAACTGCAGCACACACTGTGGCTGCATGGGAGTACTAGCATCTATTTTGCTCTCTTTGCCGTAATCAGATGACTCCATATCGTATTGCTCTTGGTCACTGTTGGATTCTTGCTCCTTTATGTCCATGGAGTCCATGTCGGTTTTTCCACACTCACTGCTATTAAGTTCAGAATCTGAGTTCTCCTGGTTTTCCTTCTTGGGCTTCTTTTTTGGGCATGAATATAACATGTCTTCTGGTGATTCTTTGGCTAATATCGATTGTTCATCCTGTGAGAATAAATCATCCAGTGGTTTCTGATCATCTAAACTGTGAGAAAGAAAGTCACTCTCACCAGACTCACTCGGTGTCTGGGGCTCAGAGGAAAAACCTGCAGCAGACTTGTGAGGCTCGGAAAACAGGATGTTCTTCTGGATTTCAGAAGGTACAGTAGTTTCAGCATGTCTCTGGCCATCAGAGGATAAAGCAGCAGTAGGCTTCTGCATCTCAGAAAATACACCATGCTTTTGAACATCAGGGGAAACAGCAGATTTCTGGGAGTCAGTAAAAAGAGCTTGTTTGGGGGTCTCGGGAGAAACAGAAGGAGTAGGTTTCTGGGACTCAGTAAAGAGTCCGTGTTTCTGAATTTCAGGAGAACCAGATTTCTGAGACTCTGGAAAGGAACTATACTCCTGAACCTCAGGGGAAATGGAAGCAAGTTTCTGGGCTTCAGAAAACAGGGCGTGCTTCTGGACTTCAGCAGAAACAAGAGCTGATTTCTGGGCTTCAGAACACACAGTGTGTTTCTGGCCTTCAGTAGAAACAGCAGAAGTAGACACCTGATTCTGGGGCTCAGAAAAGACACCACGTTTCTGGACATCAGCAGAAACTGTAGGGTTAGATTTACGAGACTCTGGGAACAGAGCTCTTTTCCGAGGTTCAGGGAAATGAGCCCGTTTTTGAACCTCAGAGGAAGCAGCAGAGGTGGATTTCTGAGTTTCAGAAAAAAACATCGATTTCCGGGACTCAGAGAGTTTCCAAGATTCAGGAGATACCGAAGCACCAGGCTTACGAACCTCAGGAAAGAAAGGAGGCTTCCAAGAATCAGAGGAAACAGTGTGACTAGACTTTCGAAGCTCAGGAGAAACAGGGGCAGAATGTTTCCACGTGTCAGGGGACAGAACAGGTTTCCAGCCTTCAGGGTAAACAGATGAGATGGGTTTCCACGGCTCAGAAGAAACGAGAGTAGACTTCTGGGATTCAGAAAAGGACGTAGATTTCCACGAGTCAGAAACGAGTCTCCTAGGCTCCGGCGACACAACGGGACCAGGCCTTCGGGACTCAGGGGCAGACCTACGGGACTCTACTGACATGGCAGACTTTGGAGCCCAGGGAGAAACTGTGGAAGACTTCTGCACCTCATGAGGTGTAGATCTCCAGGGCTCAGGAGAAACGGTCGGACCAGGTCTCCATGACTCTGGTGAAACTGCAGGGCCAGGCCTCCGGGTTTCAGGAGAAGAAGCAGAAGCAGGTCTACGCATTTGAGAAGGATGCCTCCGGGGCTCAGGAGACCCAGTTGGGGCATACCTTCGCGGTTCAGGGGATACTGCTGGAGTAGGTTTCTTTGGCTCTGGTGACACAGCTGGGGAGTATCTGCGGGGCTCCGGAGACACAGCGGGAGAATGGCGACGGGGCTCTGGTGATACAGCGGGGGAATGCCGACGGGGCTCTGGAGACATTGCTGGGGAATGTCGACGGGGCTCCGGAGACACGGCTGGGGAATGCCGACGGGGCTCTGGAGACACAGAGAGGACTGGCTTCTGTGGGTCGGGGGATACAGCAGGGGTTGGTTTCTGTGAGTCGGGGGACACAGCAGGGGTTGGCTTCTGTGAGTCGGGGGACACAGCAGGGGACGGCTTCTCTGAGTCGGGGGATACAGCTGAGGCTAACTTCTCTGGATCTGGAGATGTGGCCTGGGATGACTTTTCTGGATCTGGGGACGTGGCCTGGGATGACTTCTCCGGCTCTGATGAAGTCGCCTGAGCCAACTTCTGGGGCTCTGGAGACCCTGAAGATTTCTGAAGCTTGGGGGAAACAACAGGTTCGGATTTGGGGAGTTCAGGAGAAAGGGTAGGTTTGCGCGATTCAGGGGAAAGGGTAGGTTTCTGCGACTCCAATGTGACACTTTTTTTGGAGGAATCTGAATCTCCTTCTACCTGTTCTTTCCGCTCTTCATTCCACTTCTCAGGTGCTGCGTGTTGTGCTGTGATGTGATAATATACGTTGCAATACATCTTGCTGGTAAAGAAACATTTGTGGCAGTGGAACAGTTTTGCACTTTTTTGATAAAATATGAGTTTACCCAAACCAGCAGCATCCATTTCATCACAATACTCTGGGTGTATGGTACCCATATGAATCTGTATGTTTTCATAGTCTGTTCCTCTGAAGCTGCAGTGATCACACTCTAAGCGCTCCGTGGTTTTACGTAGTATCTGCAACATGTCCATTTTTCTACGGTCAGTAACAGTTTTCACAGCACTGCACCTTTTAAAGAGCAAGCTTCAGTTCCTGCAATACAGGGGAAAAAAAAAAAAAAATCTATATAGTTAGCTGTCAAGGTTAATTTTTTGCCATTCCTAAACAGCCACATGTGCTTTCCCCCCTCCGCCTCCATTTTAGAATGCGTATCTTCTGCATAGATACTAACTACTTCATAAAGAAAGGTAATAACCGCTTCATAAAGAAATCCAAATATAAGTCTCTCCAACTTCTGCAAATCATTTTACATCAGTAGAACTTGAAAAACAGATCTTATATTTAACAACAGGCCTTCCTATCTATGAAAAGAAATCTGTAAGCAACTGATAAAAAAGAACCCAGATGATAAAGAGCTAAGTTTGTTTCATTTGATAAATGTGACTTGCTTTCTCAGTTGTCTTTTCTTTCCAGATGTAAAGTGTTTTTATTTACATTACACATGTAAACTGAAAATAAAAAATACTTTGAAACAGTGCCATTGAGATAAAACCATTTCAAAACTGCATTTTCATTGTGAAATTTCAAAACAAAATAGCTGGTTTTGACAAAGACAAAAAATTTTCACGAAGAAAACAGCAGCCTAAAGCCTATGCTCTGTTTTGTCTGTTAAATGCTATTTTCCTTTCACTAATTAAATGAAAAACAAAAGACTGTGCTCATAAAGACTTTATCCATTATGAAAAGAATTTTTTCCATTCCATTATTTCATCTGCTGCCCTAACAACAAAAAAAATACTACTTCAAAAAACGACTTTTTTCCAGTTGTAGTTGACAGCCCTCTGTATTCAAAACATTGTCTGCCTCATCCCACAAAGATAGATGGAAATTTCTCAAAATTACTGTTTTTGTAAAACCTTAAAACAAAACAAAAAACCCCAAAGCAAAACAAAAAAAAACACCCTACCACATAAATGCAGCATCTGAAATGCAACTAATTTTTAATGATTTGGCTAGATTCCACTATTTCCAACAGAATTTACCGTGATTAGCTACAATAACCAGCAAACCAATTCTAACTATATTCCATAAGTTATTTTCACCTGAATGTGGGAGGTATCTCTATGGTGAAAATGAGTATTTGGACATTTATGTGAAATGCACAGGCCTTTTTCTTGAAGGTTCAAATTAAATGGATGTTACATGATTATCGTGCTAAGCTATCAACCTAATTTTGGGCGTCTTGTAAGATACACTGTTTCAAAACACACAAAGTTTTTGTGTCATTTTAACATTAATTTTTCTGTCTAAATATATAGTACGCTAAAAACTAATCTAAAAATATGTATCCAAAGCAAGTTTTCTTAATTTATTCCTAAGGCATTTTTTACCCTGGTTTCTTATGGAAATGAGGCCTACACAAACACACTGCCCTACAGTCAATGCCAATCAAATTAGACAAAGCAATCCAGTCTCATTTTAAATTCCTGCAAGTTTCATGAAAATCAGGAACTGAGTAGAGAATGAAAAAAATGCCTTCACGGAGACTAAGGCTGAATATTTCACTTAACAGTTACTGGCTCTGTTTAGCCTGTAATCAGTACATAAACGGTCAGTATGCAAATAGTCTTAAAACCTGCAGAACAAGCAATGTCTGATTCAGCTTGTAACTAGGGAAAAAGAGAAGGAATTAAAAATACTACAGCAGTGAGCTGCTTTGGGTTTGGGGCAGAATGAAAGTAAATTAGCAATGTGGCTAAAGGATGACATGTATACAGGAAAAAAAAACCACAAACCAAAACCAAACAAACAGGAAAGGAGGACTGATGCCCCAGGAGGGGCATCTGCCACCTCTCTGGGCAACCTGTGCCTGTGTTTCACTACCCTCATTATCAAAAAATTTCTTCTTTGTGTCTAGTCTACATCTACCCTCTTTTAGTTCAAAAACTATTACCCCTTGTCCTATCACAAGAGGCCTTGCTAAAAAGTTTGTCCCCTTCTTCCTAAGAAATAAAGGTTCACTAGCTCAGCTGCTCATGGAACAAATTCTTTGCACACGCTATGCATACAAATTTCACATTAAGTCACAGGAAAAGGTATATTTCCAATCAGGAAGCATGATGGGATGACAGACAGAGCTTTAAGAGGGATCCTGCTTTACATCTATGAGATAAATGAACAACATCTGACCACAGGCTATGGCACATGGGGAGTAATCGCACTGCTCTACAAATACTGAAGTGGAAGGACCTTTTGGGAATAAATTGCGGTTTCCCAGCACTATAGGCAGCCATACAAAAGACAACCCAAAATGTAGTCCACACCACATTTGGTGTTGACCACAAAACACTTCCCAACATCTTATAACAAACTTCATACTCCTGTAAAAGATCAAAACAGAATAACAGTAGTGCTCAGTGGTCTGCATCTCGGCAATAGCAAACAACTTGTCAACTGAAAAAAACCAAAGCAAGCCATGTCTTAACACTTCAAAATACTAAAAGTCTTTAGGAATTAGGGTGGGTTTTTTGGTTGGGGGAGTTGGGGCAACAGAAAGAAAGGAAAATTTCAATCTGAAAGCCAAAAAATCTGAATTGATCATACGAGCTAAAGAATTATTTTTTTTACCAAATCACAGCAGAACATAATTAGGACAATAAGGTCATACCGCACTAATCACATTTTCAGAACTGAAAGGGAATTTGTCACTTCCAAAATTGGTGGTAATCCTGAATTGTCTATTTACTTTTCTCTAAAAAACCAAAAAAAGGCTCTTCCAAACTGAATTTATCATAGCTTACAAAGTTTACCAGACAATCTCTTCTACACTCTTCATAATTTCCCTCCTCTTCACACATTCCTAACTGTTGCCCCTTCTGGACTTTTCCATTATTTGCTCCGTTCAACTACACGTCACCTCACCTCCCATGCTCGTCTTTTATTCAGTCCTATCTTATTTTACAATGGGAATTTGCATTTTCTCTCCAAATGCAACAATGAGAAAAGGTCCCTGGCTCCCTTCCACAAATTGTCCAAGTTGCTGCTAAGCATTTTTGACCAAAAGGTTATTCTGAAACCGGAGAAGTTACTTCCTCATTTTCATCTCCAGGCATTCGAAGGTTGACATTCAAGCTTTTGACATAAATAACGCTAAACAGTTGGGGGTACTTTCTCTCACACTGCCATCACTCACCATTTTTAATTTTGTAACTTCAGTACATTGTAGCTGTCAGTCACTTAAGAAACGGCCTCTTCTGCTGAAATCTCTACTTAATCGAGGCATACTACCGAGCAAGACAACTCTTTGGTATTTCAGCACTGTAGGCCATGACTCCATGGAACAGTAAATCTAGTTTTAGAATAGTTACTGTGAGACCAGTAACAAACTTGAACACTGCTGAGCCACTATTAACTCATGCTGTCAATTTAGATTTGCTGAAACACTTCTGAAGGAGTAAATTCTGAAATGTCGCTGGTTCACTTAGCGCGTATCTGAATAGCTAGTCTGTAAGATTTTCCTGCCAATCATTCCTGATCTCTTCTCACTTTGAGCTCACGTGCCACTGTCTCTACATAGCTCTGACTACTGCCCTCTTCCGTGCTCAGGTTTGTCACACAGATAACTGCCTGCTTCACACTTCTCTTCGCCGCCAACTCCTGCGGCAGAATTTGTTTTGCGCTGGATCCTGCCTTGCCTCACTGGGTGAAAGTTTGAGGAACAGCATGTCACTGTTTTCTACACAGTCCCACACCAGCAGAGCCAGCCAGGCTAGAAACCGTATGCTCAAAATCCAGGTCTTCATGGCTTTGGACCTGCAAATACTGTGATGTAATCTGTGCTCTGTGGCATCCTTTTGGCAACACTAAAAAAGATGGACCGCATTCCCTCTGCATAAATGCTTTATCATAAACATCAAAGGGAGCTAGTTCTGCACTGGTCCAACTCAGACCCATAAAAAGCATAAGGAAAATAACTGGTGCTATCAGACTGGCACGGTGCGGGTGCTCCACGTGCACTGCAAAGAACTTGACCAAATACTAAAACTGGACATTATTCTGGTGGTCTAAAGCCCTTTGAGGGAAAGTATGAATTTCAGGATGGAGATCAAGTTGCCATGAGAGACAGGTCCCCCATGGAACATAGCAGAAAAGAGATGGCTGCTAGAGTATCTCTCAAGCCTGCTTGAAGACTCCTAGGAGGGACCAACAAGTTGCCACCCCTTTAAGCACAGGCAACTGCTGTGCAGGCCTCAGGACACTTTGTTTTGTGGAACAATCTGCCAGGCCCTACCTGTTTCATAAACAGGACACCTCAGCATTGTCCCTACTCAAGCTCACAGTTACAGATGTGTGATGCCACAGTGGCTATAGCTGAGGCTGTGCTGTGTGCCACTTTTAAGATTACAAAGCACACGACATTCCTTAACCACTACTTCTGCATTCACTCCTACTTTTCTCATTTTTTGTGGCAGCAACACTGAGAAAACAAATACAACCAAACAAAACTAATTATCTATTCTAAAAACACATTGAAGCAGAAGTCTGAAGCCCAGCATTTACACTTGTCCTTAGTCTGCATCTTCTCTCCAAGACGAAGTGCTAAGATTCAACTACGATTCCGGAGTTTGCAATACTAAACTTTAGCTTAAGGCAGACAAGATTTGTTCAGTCTTCTTGAGACATGAAGATTTCCACTGAAAGCTACCTGAACAGGTAGGTGCTTCTCTCTACAAGCTCACTGTACCCACAGACATCAAGCACAGTAAGAGCACCAGCTCAGCTCTTAGCTTGACTGAAGATTTTTGCTGACCTGAAGTGACATAGATCAATGTCGATCTCTCAGGTTAAAAGCTGCTTGAAGAGACCCAGAGATCTCAGCAGTGGGACCACCAGTCTCTACTGCTGCTCCACCAGCCACCTCTCCTCATCCCCCTTTCACATATGTCTAGAACCTACATACAAAGGTTCCTATCACCGGCTTGGCTCTCTCTCCACAGAGATGCTGAAGATCCTTACATCAGTTCTTGTCTCCTACACTGCACTTCTGGCCATAACCTTCTCTAACACAGGAAGAACAGAAAAACAACAGGGTAAAAGGATCGGTAATGAGGACCTACATCTACCTAAGGAAAGAACAATCATCACTACATATTTTGCTTGGTTCTCAGCATCTGAGAGCCAAAGTCACGATTCGGTGGAAAGAAAAGTACCCAAGAAGTCAGAGGCAATGAAATAACTGTGAATTCTGAAGTTGGCTATGTATATTGCAGGGGAACCAAGAGTGCAGTCAAACAGCATCAGCAATCTGTGTTGAGCTCATGTTAGACCGAGCGATAGGAGTAGCCTAAGCTAACACAAAAAGCAGACAAGAGCTCCTGGTACCTTCCCAGCCACTTCAGAGCCAGTTCCTGGATTCCACATCCCATCATCCATGAGGATCCCACTAAAGATTAAGCCATACTTCATACGGCCTCTCAAAAACCTCCCAGTAGTAGAAAATAAATGTGCGGGAGATACTGTGTACAAGAAAGAATCCAGAATTGACCCTGGTAGCTAACAAGACGTCTTCACTTCTCAACCCCATTCCAATTTCATAGCTACACATCTACTAATCATTCAAGTTATTTTTAATAAACACATTCTACATTAAGTGTTGCAACTTGTAATATATCCCTGAATTTTACCTCTAGAGAGGTTAAACTGTGACTGTCATGAAGCAGTGACAGAGGGAACTAATGAAAGGCTCAAAGCTAAAGATCTAGAGTGCCTGTGAGCACAGAAAATTACAGGTTGCTTTTAATATGACACAAAGAATTTCAGAACACAGCAACAAGCAGTCTGTCCTATCGTTCCTCAAAATCAGACTGTCCTGGTTCTCACTGGCAGAAAGCTCTATACCTCTTCTCCTCTCAATAAAGAATTGATTCTGGTGAGACACAAGCAGATAATGAGGACATGCAACACATCAATGATTTCCCAGCACAGCTGAGAAAGCCCTCAAAAATAAAGTCCTATATTTTCCGTGATTCCCTACATCCACATTGGATTCCTTAAGTACAATGTGAGCTAAGACTTAAAAATGGTGCTGCCGTCCATGCAACCTTGAAATGACAGACAACACACCAGCGGGAAGTAGCGGTGTCCGGTGAACTCCTACTTAACTTCAAGACACCATTCTACCTATGTTCATCAAGTACAGGACAAAGTCAGCCTGTACTTCTATGAATGCTCAACCTTCCAGTGATAATCCTCCAGCCTCTACGGAGCACCACAGACCACACCTCTACTCTGACAAGCAGAGTCACTGCACAGGAAGCTTTGGTGTTCATTTTCATCACCCTTGGAAGTTTCTTGCAGGCAAACAGTCCAGTCAGATCCTCTATCAGTGAGGAGGGCCAATAGTAAAGTATGTTCCCAGCACAAGAAAGCTGGATGCAGCTGCATCATTGCCTCTACTAGCAGGAGCAGATCCAGACTATTGCTGTGTTTGAGCGAAAGGAAAAATGATATGTTCTTGCAGTGCCAAAAAGTAAATGGCAGTCTGGTGGCAACAGGATGCTTCATTCCTGTGTTGTGACTGACAAAAGAAACAGAAGTTTAGCTCCCAGAGGAAGCTGCACACAAATAACCCCACAGTGCGACAGAGCAGGAACTTCACAATGCTATCGGCAGGTAAGGGGGTCATGTTCAATGCACGGCAAGACCGGCAGCACGATGCTCCTGCTAATCCAGCAGCATCCACAGCAACCTGACCGCATCCTCACAACTGAACTCCCAGCTACCAGCCTATCTATAGGGGTTAAATTCCATCAGCAACAATCACCGACCCACGTCTTTAACATTACACACCTAAAAAAGGCACAAACACCCTGCCCTGAGCAGCCACCAAAACAGTTAGGAACACTGTGAGAACACGTGAGACACCAGATCCAGGCAGGAAACGACTGTATTATGTGGTCCCACGTTTCCAGGAAAGGTTCGATTCAGAGGAGAGTTGAAAAGTCACACTACTTGATGCAGATGATTTAAGAAGCACGAAAGGGACAGAACTGCAGCTATTCTGCACAATTTCCACTTTTGCTAAGAGAACGACAAGTCTACGCAGCAACACTAGTTCTGAATAAAAGATCTAACAACAGTATAAACTGCAGAGTAGTATCAATAGATCTGTAACAGATTCAGCATAGGAAAAATTAATGTCATGCCCATCAGAAGACAGGGCTTTCTAACTCCAAGTTCACAATAGTGCATAGCTTCCAAAAATGGCCCCAGAAACTTTATTTCTGCGGTGCTGCATCTGAGTTAACGAAGGGCCACTGGACCCACCACAACAAACGATCTAGACAGGAACTGTGAACTAAGGTTCTGAACCTTGGTGACGTCGGGCAAAGAATTCCATTTACATTATCCCGAAAGCAAACGAGGTCCAAGGGCAGCTTACGGGAGAGAAAAAAAAAATGAAATCCATAGTCTCTATATTCCTAACTTATAAACAACTGGGTACAAGTCAAGCTTCCAGTCACCCCTCTCACTTCTGACAGCGCTGAATTGTTACCAACCACCGCAGCTCCCATCTGCACAGTCAAGCACCAGATCCTCCCAACACCTGCACCAGCTGCCAGGGGCCACCGCGGCCCCAGCCCACCCCCAAACTCCAGCAGCGGGGGCAGCCGACACAAACCAGCCTCCTCCAGCTCAGAAGTCGCCTCTAAAACGCCGCTCAAGAGCCGGCGCGCTTCATCCATCCCCAACGATGTACGGGCGCAGCTCCGCGACATGTTTTGGTTTTTTGGGGTTTTCGTTGTTGTTGGGTGGGTTTTTTTGAGCCTTCGCTTTCCATCGGCCTCGCCGTCCCTCCTGGCGGGTATTTCTGCGGCGGGTGAGGAGGGCAGTCCCGCCGGCGACACGACCCGGCCCGGCCACAACTCGCTTTCCCGAGGCGCCTGCCCGCGGGGGGAGCACAACTCGCAGCGTGCTCCACCTGCTCCGCGCTCCACCGGCCATGGCTTTAACTTTCTCCCAGGGAGGGGGTGCCGACGGACCCAGCTTTCCCCGGGCAGCCGGCTTCGCCCCTGCCCGCCCCCCGCCGCCCCACACGGCCGCTCCCCCCGGGGCAGGGGCCCCACGCCGCCTGCCCATTCATTCCCGCACCGCCAGGCGGTCTCCCGGCCGCCTCCTCTCTCCCTCCCCACAGCCGCGGCCCCGCCGGTTGCGTCGTCGTCTCGTCCCCCCCCCCCGC
>JAOXJK010000001.1:146808593-146821486 GCA_025774025.1 Xenus cinereus
CAACCCCCCTGCCATGGGCAGGGACACCTCCCACCAGACCAGGTTGCTCAAAGCCCCATCCGGCCTGGTCTTGAACACTTCCAGGGATGGGGCATCCACAACTTCCCTGGGCAACCTGTTCCAGTGCCTCGCCACCCTCACAGGAAAGAGTTTCTTCCTAAGATCTAATCTAAATCTCCCCTCTTCCAGTTTAAAAACACCCAGGCAAGTAAGCTCCGAATGAAGGAGACTCGCTTGGCCTTTTCTGGCTGCTCCCCTCAGCTCGGACCCGTAGGATCCCAGCAGAATCCTTCCCTTTTGTTGAGATTGTTAGAAACAGAATTGATTGAATGGGGATCCCTGTCCCGAGAGCATTCTCTGGGCAGAGCTGTCTGCCTGAGGAGCTGGCACTGACTAAGCCCTGCAAACCTGGGGGTTGGTGTGAGCAGGCGTTGGTACCTGAGTTCACCTGGCCGGAAGATCAAGGACTTAATCATCTGCGTAAAAATCAGATCATGCTGTCGAATTAAGAGGCAGCCCTGTTCTTCCTCTGTTTCCCATCCCCCACCTTCAATATCTTCATGTCACTCTAGAGGATTTTGTCTCCAATGTCCCTCAACACCTAGAGAAATTTGTCAGAAACACAAGCCACCCATGCTATCTAAGATAAAAGACTTCTGTGGAAATCCTTTCTCTTCAGTAGAGCATTTTGAGCAGTTTGCTGCAGTGACTCTGATGCTAGCCAGCAGCCTGGCAGAGGTAGCCATGGAGCTGTATTAGGTGTACCCCATTTACCACATTTCTTCTTGGCCAAACTGAGTTAACTTCCATTCTTTTTTTTTTTTTTCCATGGTGTTGATTTTTGTAGGTGATCTGGAGTGCTTGGAGGATTTCCCTTCAACCTAGCCAAGAGACAGTTTTCCCAAAGGAGGTGAAGAAACTCCATGTAGAATTTTTGCTGGATCAGCAAAAATCAGTTTGGATCAGTTGCAGAGCAAGTATTGCAGCAGCAAACAGAATACATAAAGTCTTAGAAGCTGTTTCAGCCCTAATGAATAAGACTTTTTTTTTTGTACTGTATGGTTAGACTTCTAACTTGTTAAGAATTTTTTTCTCACAGCTAAGGATTTAATTTGATTTATGAAATCACGCTAAAATTTCATGAGTCTCCCCCCTTTCAGTTCATATTATTGTGAGAGATGCTTGCATGTAGTTTGCAGTTCTAAGTTATCTTTTTCGCCTAAGCAAAATGTAAAAAATTATTATCTCTCAGTGGAAATGTCAACAGTTTGAAGGCATGGAGTATAATCATACAAGACAGCAATTTTATCTCATTTCATTTATTTCATTTCATTCTTTCTTTTAGGCCTCTAAATTACTTTCTGGAATTGCCTTTTTGTTCTTATAACATGACAATGACTGTAATGAACAGAACAATAAACCCGTTACCTAACAACGTAGCTATGGAGAAGTCACAGGTCTTTGGAAGTATGTCTTAAATACCCATTGAATACATTCCTACCCTATGTGACCCATTTACAAGTGTTTTCTTCTTGGGTATTTAATTTTTAAATAAGGAACTTAAACATTTTCGATGCACAGTCACCTTCAATGTTTGTATTCCAGGATAGTGTTGCAAATTAAAGAAACAACACCGAGTCTATTCAGCTGTGGAAGTGTTTCCATTTTTCATTTGACATTCCTAAGCTAATCACATTTAATATTCCCTTTTTAACAGTTTTGGACTTTGCCCTGCGTGGAGGGCTGAATTACCTCTCTTGAGTGTTTCAGCTCATTTTGGTGAATTGTCTTGAGTTTGGCTTTCCAGGGGAGGGGAGGCAGAACACCCAGCCCTGAACGAAACAACACGGCTGTCAGCGGAGAGAGTTCTCTCTCTTTGGCACCAGCTGCAGGAGCGGCAGAGACCCGGCTGCTCTGCGAGGGATGTGGAGCCGGGAGCTGGGAGCCAGGGTGGGCAGGGACCCTGCCCTCACCGATGGGTCTGTGGTGGACGAGGAGGTCTGAGGTGAGGGTCAGAGGACGGTGCCTCAACCGCTTCCCTGGGCAGCCCATTCTGATGCTTAATAACCCTTTCAGTGTCAAAATTTTTCCTAATATCTAATCTGAACCTCCCCTGGTGCAACTTGAGGCCGTTTCCTCTTGTCCTGTCACCTGTGACCTGGGAGAAGAGACCTGCTCCCCCTGGCTACAGCCTCCTTTCAGGTAGTTGGAGAGAGGGGTAAGGTCTCCCCTCAGCCTTCTTTTCTCCAGTCTAAACAACCCTAGCTCCCTCAGCCTCTCCTCATAAGACTTATTAAATGAAAAGGAGCAGCAGAATTTGTTTAAAAACTGCACGTGAAGTTGTCAGAATGATGTTTTGGAGTTGAATAAGCATCTCTTTAAGAGTGCGGCAGGCACGAATGCAGGTTTTTCACTGCATATTTATGTTCCACCTCAATTTTCTCTAATACAATAGTTCGTGAGAGACTGGAGCCCCAATCCAGTTTGACAGACAGAGGGATTTCCATATTGCAGAAAGTGGATGACCTCAGGGCTCAATAAGAAACAGGGCATTCAGTGAAGTTACCAAGCTGGTGAATTATTTTTTTTTTTTTTAATTAAATTTAGGGCATTATATTTTAAAAGCGAGAAAACAGATGGCACCAAAGTCAGCTGCGGTGTAACCAGACACAATTCCCATTCTGCGGGGATGCGGTATCTACTTTCAGCAGAGCCGAATTTGCAAAACAAGGTTACTGTTGCGGCAATAAAGCTCTCACGCCAGGCTGAGCTTGCACAAAGACAGGCATTTATTCGGTGTCATCGTGAGAAGCGTAGAAGGCGGCGTGAGCGTGGAGCAGGCAGCGGCTCCTCCCTCCCGGCCGCCCCGGCGAGGGGAGCAAGGCTCAGCCCCCGCTGCATCCCCGTGTGGGAGAGGTTGGGGCAGGGACTCGGAATTGCATTCTTCTTCTTTGGCCACCCTTATTTTGTGGTGTGACCGTGAGGTACGCGCTTGCTTCCAGCAGGCAGTGCCCCCCTGAGCCCCGGTGGGGTGAGGGGTGCAGTCTTCCCTACAGATGGGGCTGCGCAAGGCCCCATCCCAAACCCGATCCCTGCTCCCACAGGCACTGAGCCGTCCTGCTGGCACTGCCCGAGTTGGCCACCACCACAGAGAGGGGAAGCTCAGCAGTGGCATTTCTCTGCTGGCAGGAGTCTTTTCTCATCTCCTCGGGGTCGCTTTTCTAGGGAAGAGCCTGCAGGAGCACTCCCTCACGCCCGGGGGTCCTGGTGCTCCTGGTGTTCCCGAAGCTGCCTCGCTGCTCCCATGCCTCCTGAGCTTGTCGCGGCAGGTGTTGCATGACTGGAGAAATGCTCGGATCCTGGTGGTGGAGGCCGGTACCTTCTGCTGGCCCCCTCAGATGTCAGGAGGAATGATGCCAGTACCTGCTGAGTAACAGAGGTTGTCCCAAGAGTTCCTCGAGTAGTGCAGCCAAGCTGTCAGGTAGCAGGGGCTCCTCGGGACGCGGCTGCAGTGCAGGTGCTGAACATCTCCAAATACAAATATCCTGAATATTCCTTCCATGTGAATGCTGAAGTCAAAGGCCAGGCTCTCTGCCCTCCCTGCATTCACAAGGCAGCAAAAATAAGTGAAGGAAATCCCGGTCAGCGAGGAGCACGGCAACTTGACCTGAAGGACAGGGGTGTTTAAACCCTGACGGTTTTTACTGAGTTGAGGTTTGACGTCCAGTCTCTGGTAACTAAAAGAGATGGGAAATAAGAAGCCCTAAATGAGAAATTACTGCTAAATAAACTGTGCTTAGTTAATTACTAAGCACCGTGCTATCAAGAAGTGCTTACTCATAACCGAGGCTCTCGGGTGAAGGTTGGGGAGCAGCCTGAAAGCCCCTGTTGCCTACAAGGGATCAAGCTGGAGTTTGTGGGCATGAGCGAAATTCCTGCTTTTCTGGGTCTGCTGGTCCCTCCCACAGGTGAGACCCCTCCCCTGGGCATCCAAACCCGTGGGAAATCCTTGCATTTGGGCAGAGCCTCATCTGGTGAAGCTCTCAGCCCTGTCCGGCTCTACTACCGGAGAAACTTCCCAGCAAGTGTCCTTCTCCTTGGACCAAGCCGGGTCCCCTCTTTGACTGAGGGGGAAGCCTGCTCCGTGCTAACGCCCCCGACTCCGCCAGGACGCCAAGACAAAATCCTTTCTCTGCAGTCAGGAGAAATTTGGCAAACAAGATGAACTTTAGATGGAGCTAAACCCAAATGATTCTCTAGCAGCAGATTTACTTAAGCTAGAAATAATTTTAGTTGGCAGCTCACTTAATGCAGCTTGATACTAAAATTCTTCCCAACTGTATTTCTGTCTACTGAAGAATACCAAGTGGCACAGCATCTTACTTAATTTTTTTCTAGAGCAGCAGATGAAAAAATTGCAGAAGATCACGTCTCAAAATCATAGTCAAAATCTTTTTGCTTTTATTCTATTTAATGCTTAATATCTGGAAAATACAATAAATAATTTTTCAGTCAAGAGCAATCAGATGTTATGCTTAATAACAAAATGTTCAAAGAGGATGTAAAAATAAATTAATATCTTACTATTTAACTTCAATGACAAAGCAGGTCTCAGTTTCAGACAACTGAGAAACTTACAGCCGTGAAAGATAAATGAACATATTCTGCCTTTCCGTAAACATGCGGCTGTCATTGAAACCATGGAAGCTATACGTATATATACACTTATATGTATATGTGTGTGCCGGCACCAGAAGGCAGAATTTGGCCTAGACCTTACAAAATGGTAGTTTACAATTGACATTCACGTGTGTTTATTAACAAATAGAACTGGAAAACATTCATGTATCATACAGTTTTCCAAATCCTGCAACTGCAACTCATATGAAATGTTAGCTTATAAAAATTCATCACTGTACAACCACTTTTTTTTTTAAAGTCTGTCAAAAACATAAAAAACAGCTAATTTATTAAAACCGGACATATTGTTTAAGTGCTGAGGTTTGTGTTAGCTTTTTTTCTGTTTTAAGCACAAGAATCCATTACAACTAAAAAGGCAAAAGTGGCTCAGAAAACGACAAACTCTTTAACAACGTACTCGTAGCTTCACTAACACTTAATCTGACGCTATAGGGAATTGAAAAACAATGTAAACACAATGAGGTACAGATACCCACGGACCTTCCTCACAGCTGTGCAATCTGTGGGCCTCATCCTGCAAACGCTCCTGGCTCCAGAGCTTCCTCCCCACCAGGGACGGTCCCACCGAGCCCGACTGCAGCCCCCCCAGCCGCCGCCGCCGTTTGCAGGAAGGGGTCCTGGGACCCTCGTGTCACGCACCAACCACATTTAAAGTGCCTCGGGGTTCAAACTGATGCAGATCTACGTTTTGTTGCTTGAGACTTGAAAAGGTGAAATAGCTTCCAAAAAGTCTTACAGAAATACTCCTTTAAAGCTATTAGAGGTTTTCTGTTTCAAGGTAAGTCTAGTAAAAGATTGAACTGCTTTTAAATTAGGCAAAGGGTGTTTGCTCCGCTTTTTGTAAAAAAGCAACGATTTTTCTTTGCTCTAAGATACTTTACACATCTTCAGTCCCTCTTCCCTTTATTTTACAGAAAGTAAGAGGCAGAGCTATTACGATTTTAGTGGTGCAATCACCTGTGGAGTTCGGAAACAGCCCTATGGATTTTTTATGATGACACTGAATCTTAAGTTCATCCCTTTTCGCAAGTCTTTCCCCCCCGCCCCGTTTGTTTTATTCTGCTTCTTCGCTCTTCTCAGAACCTCCTCCGGCTGAATTATCTGCCTCGTACTTTTTATCAAGAGCATCTTCAAAGGCTTTCCCGCTGCAGTCATAGGTTTTACTTGTAGATGCCGTATGTGTTCGAATGCGAGCTCCTGGCTGGTATAACTGCATGGCTGGGCGATCCTAGAAGGAAGGAGATGCCGTTAACGCCCCGAGAAACCCGGGTGGGATACGTATGTGGGATTTTAAAGCGATGGATGTTTGTGAAGAAAGTAGATTTTGTGTTAAAATCACTTTACATTTCATAAGACCCAGGAAAAAAATGGAGTGTAATGAAAATTGACTGAGTATTTAGTATCTGTCTTGTTTATAACACTATTCTTGGGAGCCAAGCACTTTGAATAAATTAAGAAAGCTGTAAAAATTACAGATCCTATGACACATTTGGCATAAACAAGGAGAAATACTGCAGACAATCATCAATATTACAATATTACAGGTAAAACTCTGAAAAATGTTGCTACCTTCACTAACATCAACTGTGAAGAACAATAGCCTGCGCACTTGCAACTCTGCAGATGAATGACGAATATTAAATATAAGCATAAAAAATAAGACAAACCAGAGAACAGTTTAGCAGGCAAGAGCTATAAAATTATCCTCAGCTGAACTTTACCAATTTATAAGTGTTCAGTGCTCTTCAAATCATCAATCATTAACACAATTTAAACAGGGAATGCACGTTTGAATTATAAAAATCAAAAGAAAATTGCACAGTTATTGCTCCTCTTCATCGTGCCTTCCCTACCGAGTCTGAGAGCGGGGAATTCACCCACGGATAATAAACAAGGTAAATATGATGTGAGCACACGCAGGCTTTGTGACTGACCCAATCATGCACACAATGATTTGGTCACTGGAAAACGGAAGGAGGAGCCAGTTTATAAGGAAAAGACACCTCCAACTTGCAAATGGTGACGTTCCATAGCTCTTGAGAGCAGCTTTTATTCTTGAAATTTCAATTATAAAACATACTGTTCAGAAACTCTGCTTCAGAAGTCTTCTCCTAGTTAAGAGTATTTTACTCTCACATATACCAGTTTTCAATGTTATGAAATAGCAAAACCTGAGCTTTTTGACCAAAGTTAAGCTTAACAAACAAGATTAAATAGCCTATTTTAAGACAGTGGCAAAGCACTGAAATTGTCCCACATCAAACCATATTAATTTGAAGTCATCCTGGTCTTTTGTTCTTTGATTCTTTTTTCTTATTCCCAATATGTATTTTCCCTTTTTCTTTCTTTTTCCTTCACTTTTGTTTTTGTTGCTTCACTTTTTTCTCCATCTCTTTAGACCAGATATCAAGATTCACTACCGGGCCATACATCTAGATCATCCTAGTTACTGCTTTGTAGAATGGTATGAAATGCATAACATACAGCTTCCTACATCACAAACAGCTGCATAAAACTAGATACTCTGACAAGTAGTGCCCATTGGAAAGTTTATGATAAAGGGTCCAAACGATTTCTCCTATCACAGACTCTTTACCTTGCAGTTTGTGTGAAAGCTAGCACAACTTGTTACTTAGGCTGGAAATTTCCCATTTTCTAATTAATTCCTACAAACTCCAAAAAGCAGCTCGATCTCTGCCTAAAAACTTGCGTTGGCATTGTTAATTCTATAGTTAAGTTGGAAAACTCAGCCCCTAACTCTTATCTATGTGATAAATACTCTAAGAAAAAAAAGTCATCACGCTGGAAAAAACTTTACTGATGTGGCTTATTCTGTTTAGGGAACAAATCTAGCACTTGAAGCGTGGACTAATCCAGAGACTCAGTGAGCTACCAGAAATGCAATGGGAAGAAATAAAAGGGAGGCAGTTTCTTAAGGCTTGACAAAAGGCCCCCAAGACCCACCATCCAGTTCCAAGGTTGCAGATAACTTAGCCAGATTTAAGAGCAGCGTGGCAAGCATGAGGAAAACTCGTTTTCCCATCTTCCTGTTTTTGAACGAGCCATTTTTCTGACCGTTCTACAGCTTGAGCTGGTGGTGTATGTGGCAAGTGGCTAGTGTGTATATGCAGATAAATCTCAGCCATACTGCCCAGCAGACCTTTGCATAAACAAGAAGTGGGGCACACCAGGCTTTCTGTGTTTGCACAAGGTGACTTCCTTGACACGCGCAGCGAGTCCACCTGGACTTGCTCTCTGCGCACTCCATACAGACGCCACTCTGCACGTGACCAAATTTTACTCCTTGTCTCAGCCTTAGCCCACAACACCCATCAGTCGCTTGGTTTAAAAGAAAAGTTTCACATGCAGAATAAATTTCTACACAAAATAGCATTTCGGTCATCTAAGATCAGAAGGGAGAGAGATCAAGGGTGACAAGGAGAGCCACCTCCTCAGAAGACTCTGGCACATCCATGAAATCAGACAGCCTGAGAAAAATGATGCCCATGTCTCTGGGAGACAATAAGGGACAGCTTGACTACACACCCTGCTACAGGCCTCGCTTGCACTGGTTTTGCACCTGCTCTTTCCCTGACAAAGACCATGAAGACAATTTGTCCCGACCAAATGACAGCCTTTTCGCACTGGCAGGTAGACAATACTGAAGAATTTGCACATTCACACCCTATGAATACATCGCTCTCTGAATTAGCTGTTTATCTAAGTCCTTACAGTTCCTCTACTGAGCAACGCCTGGCCAATCCATAATATCATTACTTTATCAGCTGGGTAATGGAAGTACATTTTTTAAAGACTAGCATGCCACAGTTTTTAAATTTCATGACAGATCAGAAGTATAACGATTTTTAATATACTCATAAAATACAAGGCTTCCAAGAATAGCGTTCTAAAAATGCTAGGATTGAAAGGAAGACAGAAAGTCTTCTATATGTTGTAAATATGAAAGAGCAGAGACCTGCAACCTTAAGTCATTTTAACTGCTTTTGTTCTCTGGTAACAACAGAAAGAAGTCTGAGTTTTACTGAAAACTAAATAAAGAATTGCTTTTTTTTGAAAAAGCGTCTTTATGCTGAGTTTGCAAAAGTAAAACCTGTGATCTTGAAGCGTATTTAACTAATGAAAGATTATCCTAAATGAATAAAAGAACCTTATTTCTTATGCGCTCCTTTTTGGATGCCATGTCATCACACTTGTCCTCTTTACCCAGTTTGTCTACTGCCTCCACAGTGAAGCTGTAGTTGTAGTTCCCTTTCTTTCCTCTGTCTGGGTTGTATCCTTTCCCCCATTTCAGCTCTTCTTCATTCCTTCTCACAAACTTGTCAAACTCATAGTGAGCTCTATGCTTTCTGCCGTCATCCAATCGATACCTTTGTCTTTCAGGTTCTTTTTCTCGAAATCTTCTCTCCAAATCTCTTTGCTCTTTGTCACTATCATTTTGTGACCTAAGAGTACGTATAAAAAGAAAGAAAATCCAAGCAATTAACAGTCATTAAAAGCTGCTGAAGGATACAAATGCAAAGCCTTCATTTGAATTCAACAGTATTTAGATCAGTTGTACAGCAAGGCTGTTTTCTTTCTCATTAAAAAGGGGTTATGTGCAAATTTGCTTAATGTCTCATCCATGAATGTCCGGCCCTTAGCTATGCATCAGCTCAAAATAGCAGAGAAAGCTTTACAAGCAAAATTGGACTGACTTTTG
Organism: Xenus cinereus; assembly: GCA_025774025.1. Lineage (NCBI taxonomy): Eukaryota > Metazoa > Chordata > Aves > Charadriiformes > Scolopacidae > Xenus > Xenus cinereus. Next base: position 146,818,015 of record JAOXJK010000001.1, read on the forward strand.
TGCAACTGTTGTAGAAGGCCCATTCTTCAACTTTTATCCCTCTTTGCAATCCCATAAATAGTTCCCCAATACTCTTCACATAAACACATGCTGCTTGATTAGCTCTTGTGGCCTGTTCTTGAGGTGACTCACACAGAGTATTGCTTTGAACAGGAACATTCAGGGCCCAGGGGAATTGTGCAGGTATCATGTATCAATTTGTAAAGTTTTATGACTCTATTTAACAAAAATTATTCACTGATACTGCAACTCGCAGAAGACATTTGTGAAAATGAATACTTATGTTCCAGGCTTTTGTTTATTGTATCTCCAAGTAATTTAGCCTACCTTTGCATATTTTATTTAGGTGAAAGACCTTTACCTTACCACAACATAACACTTAATTTCTGCTATGCTGCAATGGCTTTATATTATAAAGACTATTAGTTTGCAACATTTTGCTGCCTGTCTGATACAATTTTCAGCTCTTATTCACTTCATTGTTCCCGTTCAGCAAGCGGGTGCTTCTCTCATACAGCCAAACTGCAAATAATGAAGAAAGATGACAGAACAGATTGAGCTTTAAAAGAAGCAAATACAGGCATTTTCTTTTTATAGATTGCATATGTATAAATACTTGAAACAGGAAAGTTGCTTTTGACAGTCTGCTCTTATTTTGGGAATCAGCAGACAGAATCAGAGAGGATGGAGATTTTCTAATGGTGTAATGATCAAGTAGTGATATGCTTCTCATTTAGAATGGTTTAGTATCAATAAAAGTGTATCTTTCGGTATCACTTCGGTTTTTTGTTTTTAAATAACAGAACTGTGAAAATTGTCAGCCTCTGCCATGAACTTGGGCATTGGTGGAACTGCCAAGACAAGGGGCCCCTCCTCAGGAAGAGTTGGAGGTCAGCAACAAAACCCGAGTGACAGGTAAATTATTGAGCATTTCACAAGAGTGTGCTTGTGTCAGCATAACACATTGGCCAAGTGGCAGCAACGTCTCAGCTGTCACAGACACCGGAATCAATCACAATTACAGAGACACTGCACCTGTAGCATAGATACATATATATATAATACTATTTTAGTTTTCAAGGGGTATGTGGCTATAAGTTGTTTTGTTTCAGATTTAATACGGTATTCTAGACACTAGCTCCAAGTCCTAGCAAAGAGCACGACCTTCCAAAAAGCCACAGATAGAAAACTCGATTTGTTGCTGTAGCGTTGCCTGGTACCTGTCTCTTGCCCTGCCTGTTACTGTGGGTGAGGAAGGAATGGATGTGCCTGTAGGCAGGCAGGTGACAGGGATACAAACTCCAAGAGTGATTAAAGTAGCTTTCTAAAATTCAGTCGCAGCAAACAGGCAGGCAGGAGTGGAAATAGCGGGGTAAGCAATTACAAAGTAAAGCGAATGGAGGAATAGGGAATGGAAGCATACTTCTGTTTGGTACAGTTTAAAATCTGGGTATGACCAGGTATGCTAACGCACCTAGTGAGGTTTTAATTTGTGGCAGAAAGCTATTGCTATTCAGCCTTTAAACACGGCAATTCAGTCTCCTGCACACAGAGTTGGAAGTTACAGTTTATTACTGATTTCTAAGTCAGTGACAAAGTAGTTACAACTTTAATTCTTGATTCAGCTGAAATAGCTTATAGCTTGCTACCTAATCACACCCACTAATAGTCATGATGAAATGAGCACTTGGAAAGACAAATTAACACTTACTGTACCTGCACAGCCAAAAGTATTCTGGTTTACACCTGGAAAATCTACATTAATGCCTTATTAGGCTTACAGGATCAAGAGTAGAAATGTTATATGGCACACCAAAGGCTTAATACATAAAAAGCCTTATTAGCAAACAATTGACTTGTCCCTGCAAATGTTTCTGTTGACCCTGTTCTGTTTCCTTTGTTGAAGAACATCAATGAAAGAGTTACTGAATATTGTCAATTTCCATTAGAGAATAGGAAGTGGAATTTCCTATTAGCATCTTTCAGGACATACTCAACAGATTGAACACTGAGCCCATGTTTTAAGTCCTTAGTCAGAGACAAAAAAAAGATTAATAATGCATGTAGGATATTACCAGTGAACCATTTCTTCAATTAGCAAATTTAGTGTTTTTATTTTCCACTGTTCATAGTTACTGTTCTTTATTTTTCTATTTGCCAGTAGGAGAACATTTGCAGCTTCTGACACTTTTCATAAAAATCAAGAACTTAAGTGGACCGACAAAGGTAAAAATTAAACTATTCAGAACAGGCAGGTAGCCTGCAAGGCTCCTACAGCAAATGCCAAATTTCCTCCAACACTGTGTATATAATACCTTAGGTAAATTATTTTAATGCTCAAGATTGTCCTTATGTACAAGTTGCACATGCACATGACATCTGAGATTCAGATCTTTCCTTTTGCAAAGTACTTTTGAGAAGTTGGCTGAAAAAGTCTAATGAAGAATAAACTATTGTTTACCTCAGCAGCTTGTTATTCTTAGTTATGTCTCTTACATATCTTATGGGTGAATCCTGCTTCCGATGGGACACACGTGCTAAAGGCCAAGAGACAGAACCAGCTGCTGAAAAGCTGTCTGTCATAAGGCTGTCATTCACTACCTTAACTACCGCCCACAGTACAAGAAGATGAGGTTCGAGACCTCTTAAGGAACCTGAAGGTGCGTAAGTCCATGGGACCTGATGAAATCCATCCACGGGTCCTGAGAGAGCTGGCAGACGAAGCTGCTAAGCCCCTCTCCATCATATTTGAGAAATCGTGGTAGTCTGGTGAGGTTCCCACTGACTGGAAAAAAGGGAACATAACTCCAATATTCAAAAAAGGAAACAAAGAAGACGCAGGGAACTATAGGCCAGTCAGTCTCACCTCTGTGCCTGGCGTGATTATGGAGTAGATCCTCCTGGAATCTCGGCTAAGGCACATGGAAAATAAGGAGGTGATTGGAGACAGCCAACATGGCTTCACCAATGGCAAATTGTGCCTGAAAAATTTGGTGGCCTTTTATGATACTGACATTCTTGGTGGACAAGGGCAGAGCAACAGACATCATCTACCTGGACTTGTGCAAAGTGTTCGACACTGTCCCGCATGACATCCTGGTCTCAAAATTGGAAACTAATAGATTCAATGGACGGACCACTTGGTGGATAAGGAGCTGGCTGGATGGCCACACTCAAAGGGTGGTGGTCAATGACTCAATGTCCAACTGGTGGCCAGTGACAAGTGGTGTTCCTCAGGGGTCCGTACTGGGACCAGTGCTGTTCAACATCTTTGTTGGACACATCAACAGTGGGATAGAGTGCACCCTCAGCAAGTTTGCCGATGACACCGAACTCGGTGGTGCGGTTGACATGCTGGAGGAAGGGATGCCATCCAGAGGGACCTAGACAGGCTAGAGAGGTGGGCTCGTGCAAACCTCATGAGGTTCAACCAAGCCAAGTGCAGGGTCCTGCACCTGGGATGTGGCAATCC
>JAOXJK010000001.1:146826073-146839529 GCA_025774025.1 Xenus cinereus
GTTGTCAAGCATTGGAACAGGCTGCCCAGGGAAGTAAGTGGTTGAGTCACCATCCCTGGAGGTATTTAAAAGACATGTAGATGGGAGTGCTGAGGGACATGGGTAAACGGTGGACTTTGCAGTGTCAGGTTTACGATTGGACTCAGTGATCTTAAGGGTCTTTTCCAACCTAAATGATTCTATGATTCTATTCTATGATTCTAATCAAAAGAGGTGGCTACTTTTACGCTGTAAAGAAATAATAGCAAAGGTTGGTTTTTGTTTTTTTTTCCTACTCAGTTGTTACACCTAGGGAATGAATTCTGCATGTTGTCACTTGGAGATACAGCACTTCAATACTCCATGTCATCCTGAAAACTGCATACTGGCATTGAAGATTTCAGTGCTGATCTTACTAAAGATTCCCCCTGAAACTGTGACAGTCATGCCACGTGCATATGGAAAACAAGGTGCTGCCCTACTCTCAAAGCCTTTGCAGCATCTTGACCGTGAGAACAAAGAGAAATCATTTCATGTTTCTTAAGAAAAGCAGCTAATATCAGGGACCAATTGTTAAGTATCCCACTATTTTATCTTTTAAAACTAGAACTGCTGTTTTTTAATACATCTGTAAATATTCAGACGTATTAAGGACCCATTTCTGAAGCCACTCAGCAGGCAAAACTTCCAGTGAAATCAAGTGATTCTATGCAGAGACTCAAAAGAGTATGTGGGGTGTTTCCTGCTACTATTTGGCTGGATAACAAAAATTTAACTACAATAATCTCAATGCGTTAGTCTGAACAGGTCAGCTCTTGCAGGTAATATCATAAAGATATAAAAATAAGGTATTTCATGTTCTCAATAATAAGGAAAATCAAGAAAACAGACCAATGAGTTCCCTTGTTTTGGCCTCAATCTCTCCCAAAAGAATCTCAGGATTGGCACAGATTTTCTCTTCATCAGCACAATAACTCTCTAAAAATTTCCTATATTCTGGATCTGTGAAGAAAAATTATTGAGTTATGTTAATACTTTGCAATGCATGACAGAAATGGAATCTATTTTCCACTGTGATGCCAAGAAAATATGTTTACCGTCTTCAATGCTCCCGGCTTTGGCATCTTTCTTCTTCAGCTTCTTTTTTGAAATCTTCTGGAATGGAGCAAACTCAACCACTGCAGGATACTCCAAACCTTAAAAAAGATCAGTGCTTAATTTTTGGAGGGAGAGAAACATTCCCTATATTCAAGTGAGATTTTCAAAACTCTTGAAACTTGTGTTGGGCAGTCTTACTTGAAATCATAGGTGAATGTTTCTCAAATCCCACCCTAAACTTCTAATGAAAAATTATATGTAGCAGTTTTTTAGACTCAAAACAAAATACATTTATATTTTAGTTATATATAAACATTAAATACTTTTTAGACATGCTAACAGAGACTGTCAAAATGAAGACGACTACTGTTGCACAATAAAATTCTTGCATTATCATTTATAATTCCCTTTTAACTCTTCACAGATATTCATTGATTAGAAAAAATTATACAAAACCTCAGCCTGACAAGCAATAAGCACCACTTGGTAATGAATCTGAAACAACTGAATTGCTTCTGTAAAGTTTTGTTGCCAAAATGCTTTAAAAAAAATAATGCTGGGTAATATGCAATAATAAAACATACCATTTTCTTTCAGAACCAAAACTGCAAAACTCAGCACGTAGAATTCTGTGAAACTTCTTTTTTTTCTGTTTATGATGGATTACGCAACTTCTTGCCTGTGTTTACTGGCATGGATTCTTTGTTTTGAATTTGGCCTTAAATACTGGATTCTTCTTTGGACTGGACTCAGAACTGTGTGTAGCTTTGGAATTTCACCTGGTTTCCTCTTGCAGTAGGTTCAAGATTACACTTTGCTCAAGTCCACTGAAAACTTGGCTTCTATCTGCTAGAACATTTGTTAACCTTATTGAACCTAGTAATCCCTGCTTTAATTTTAGCCTCATAAAGGCAATGCCACCACAAGCCTCACCAGAGGGCACCTTTGATCAAAACTTGTGCTCTATTTGCACAAACAACCATGTCAAACTGTCCAAGCTTATTTTTGCAATGTACAGAATATTCTGGCTTCAGTCCAGCTAATGCTGAAAAATGTGCTTAATTTAGGCAAAGTGAAGTCTTGGCAGAATCATAAAAAAGGTTTCTTTCTAGTTTTTCATCTAAAACACCCAGAATTCGAAATCTTGGAATCACACACTGCAAGGAATGCGTTGTTCTCCATCTCTAGGAAATTCTATCCAAATCTGATTAAGTTAGAAGCCTATAAAATATCTCAGGTAGGAAATGCTGAACAGGAATTTTTTAGTTTGACAGACAGCTCCTTTGGAGATCAACTCTCCAGTAAGAGTGAACAGGACTACTTTTTGCAGGATCTCTGCAACACTGAGTGTACAGAACAGACAACGTCTATGCAAGAAACCAACAAATTGATGTCTGTTTTATATAACCCATGCAATTTTTTAAAGAAGGTATGAGTGAGTGAGGCAAGGAACTGCTACAGGGAAAGCACCATTTCTTGGCTATGACAGTTTCATGCTGTATCTACATTACAGAGTTTTTCTTTACTGTAGGCAACCTTTTGCAGACTGCACATTTTAAAGATGGAAACCAATTTTGTCACTTTTGTTCTTGGACCTCAACTCAAGTTGTCTGCAAATGCTGTAAAAAGTCAAGCTGTACATATCTCAAAGTGGGCAACTAAAATGATGAAGTCGAGTTTTTGTCTTGCTTTTTCAAAATGGGAGTAAGTAAGTGGCACAACTTCCTCTCACAGAAATTCACTGAAAACGTAATGATTCATGCTTGCAATGTGTTCTGTTACTGCTGTGATGAACTGTGAAGCTTGCGTAAGATAAATATCTTAACAGGACCTTTACAGTGTATTGCGTAGGGTATGAAAATACACATAAAGCATGCACACCACATAGACAAGCAAGACTGCATGGACAAATATATTTTGCACTTCATTATCTGTTAAGTGCTAGGTTTCAACATACTTTTATGTAATTAACTGTATATTGAGAAAAAAACACCTGGCAGAATTACCAAAAGAGGAAGTAAATAATGTTCTAAAATGGTATATGTATCTATACACACTTAGTATCTTACAAATAGTCCAACCTTTATTATCAATGAAGACATAGCCATCAAAGCGATCTCTAAAAAGAAGGATGTCCTCAGGATTTCTAAAGTTAATGTATGCTCTTGAGTAGAGATGAGGATAAAGGCTGCAACAAGAAACAATCGTATTTTCTGTTATTTACTATTCTGTTCTGGACTATACAAGTAAAACTAGAAGGATCACACTGCAATTCTCATCTTCTTTGAGAAATGGCTACCTTAAACATGCATATCAGTGTTTACCTGTACATATCCAGTTATATATATGACAAGAAACAGCTGAACAACCAAGTTCCTGGATGCAACTGTGAAATTTATTCTGAACTGAAACAAATATTGCTAGTTTGTTGTGTCTCCCAAAATTGCAGAGCATATGCTTCCATTGTGCAAGATCAAAGCCTTAAGCCCAGTATTTAATGATTTAAGAGTGCTTTTGGGGAACTTCTTGGGCATGCTAAGAAAGGCTTCTGTTGCTGAAACAGAAGGTAAGTAAAAGCTCTCAGTGAAAGGGCAGTTGCCAAGCTGTCACTGTATTTAAAAAGATTTCCATCTTTAAGAAAGATTAAATAGCCTAAGAATTGGCAAGGTAATCTACTGAATTATATACAAATAAATAAACTCCATCTGATATACTCGTGTATCAATATATATGCAAAATGTAGTTCTGAAGAACAATTACTGTGAAAATCCAAAGCATTTCTAGCAAAAGAAAGAACAAGTACTTACCTAGAAGACAGATTCCACTGCAAGGGTAAATGTTTAATGTGCCTGATAAAAACCTCAGGGTTGGCACACCACCAACCACAATGAAACTGAGGTGATTCAATGAATTGCCACCCATCAGCTAAGTTATTTTGAGTCGTGGCAAACACATGCTTTAAAGCCCAGCAACTGTGATACAAATCAGTCTGTCTTAAACTGCCTTCAGTGATGGCTATGCATTATGCCAGGTTTTTTGAATGTATCTGAACACAAGCCCATAACTTCAAAATACCTATGTTCATAATACTATTGCCACACATGGCCTGTCTATAAACACATACACTTGCAACTGTATTTCAATCTCATAGCTATTTCAGAATCAGATTTCACGATGAGTGAGAAAGAGAAAAAAAAATGGGTTGGATCACATGATATACGTGGCAGCTCAAAGCAACACAGTCATAACAAACCAAACAATTTTTTTCTTTTTCAAATGTGCATCCACGTGGATTCCACTTTGGGTGTTTGAAGGTGATCATAAAAAGCAGTGCTGGCAATAATGAAACAATGATTTTGTAAACCCACCAAATTTGTGTTTGAAATTGTAGCCAAGAGAAATGTTTGAAAAAAAAACAGAGGGCTTTTTTCATTTAGATGTTTTGAAAATATCTGCTATGGATTGTTTCTACAGCATGCAGAGGATAAACCTTCTCATTCTAAAGAAGAGCTATTTCATCCATACATACTCACTGTGTTTTGATATTCTAGGATGGGAATAACATTCAGTGAACTGTAAGCAGGCAACCACAAAAATGCCTGTTAGGGCACGGCTAGGGCTATGCTGCTGACAGGAAGCAGTGCTGAAAGACACTACAGCCTACAAAGATGCCACACAGCTATGGACCATTTGCAAGCCACCTCTAAAACAGCTTGACCAAATGAACATGGTGGCATGTGGCTTGCGTTTTGTCATGGGGTTCTGAAAACCTTGCAAAATCCTCTGTGATCAGATTTGCAAACCTCCGGTCTGTACGTGCAACACAAGGTATCTCGAGGGCGGCTGTGGAGTAACTACCAAGATGCAAAAGCAGAAAAAACAAGCCAGCTTCCTTCTCATCAGTTTCAAAGCAAAAAAAAAAAGAAAAAAGAAAAAAAATTAAATGTAAAACTTTTCATAATTACATACAGTTAAAAAATTATATTTTAAAAAGGTTGTAAAGGAGGAAATTTTATTGTGGCAATCTATAGCTGTGCTGGAAGAAATGTCTGTGTGCTGCCCAATGGCTGGAACAGTGAAGAAGTCTCCGATAACTAGTGGAAGGAAGGATAACTACTAGAAGGAAGTAAACCTCCTTCTCTGTCATGTTAACAGGACTATTGCTACATTTCATGTTCTTTGATGTTTAAATTAAATGAGGCCTGATATTACAGACTGATGCGATTATACACTTGAAATGCTGAAGATTCACAAGACAAAACCAGGAATCTGAAGGAAGTGCCATTTTTCAGCCAACTTATTATTATCCGAGATTGAGAAACTGAGTTTCAGTTCCTAGTCTAAACAACTATTTCAGTGTTTTACCCATCTTTAGTTTTTGTAAAATATTAAGACTTTCCGTAGATCGGACTGGGAGACAGGTAGGTGTCCCTGTCGCTACATTATCGTGGCACTTCTCTGTCTCAGCGCACAGCAAACATCATATAGTTGGATTTCATTTTTTTTCTGCAGTAACTATGAACCTTATGGTTGGACATACAACCGTCATGAAACAGAACTGAAAATATAAAGACTTATTCCTTCCTTGCTTCCTTTAGCTTGTACACCACCGCCATCTGTTTCATCTGCTTTGGCAACACGATCTTTTCCTGGTACACAACATAATATTTTTCTAACATTTTCAGCTTAGGCTTATCAGAGTGAGTATCTTTGGAAACAGAGGAACATTTTATATGGTTATTAAGCATTTATTAGTAAGTAACCAACTCTAGAAGTGGTTCCATCAGAGAAGGATCCTGTAATTGTTAAGCATTGTCACAGCCGTGTTTCTACAACCTTCTGCCCTGATGCATAGCAACAGTAATGGACAGCCAGTCCTATTTTATTGTGCTACTGTGTGCACATCAATACCCTACTGTGCACAAGCATGCTTTTGTATTTTTTGTGTGTTTCTGCTGATGCGAATGAAGTTCTTGAAGACGTTAATAATGTATCTCAACACTGGATCTCTTATTTGCAAGGTAAATTCTAAATCTCTGCTTTCCAGACTCCCGTTTATACATTTCAGGTTCAGTCTCTTACTCTGGGTTTCAGACACCTGACTTCCAACTGCTGCTCCCACCCTGGATTCCCTCTTCACCCGCTCACTGAGAACTCCCCAGGGTGACCATGCATCAAAGGCATCACGAGGCTTCACAGGGCCACAAGCACTCTGTGGCTAATGCCCTCTCCCAGGAAGAAACACTCCTGCTCTACTTTTGTACTTTGTATTCAGCAGTTATTGGATAAAATACAGTGTTTGCTCTTCAGGATTTTGCCTTCCAGCTGAGTCCCACAGAATGGCCACTGGATTCCCTGTGCCTCCTCCTTTTTTCAAGTATCTACCAGCATAGATTTCATTCAGGATTTGAAATTCAATTTTGAGGTTGCATGGTTAGTTTTATAATCAGACAGCTGGTTCTATTTTGCCATATGTTTGCTGTCTATAATGCTGCTTTCCATCCGTAACATGTTTTGGACAGATGCACTGCACATGTTGGCATCTCTGAGACACCACTTAGAGCAATCTCTATGGGAATAACCCAGACGAGTCTGACTGTACACATTTCCTCAGAGTATAACACACTGTTTCTTCGTTTTCTGCTGTGGATTCAAGGGTATCCAGTCTTTTAGGTTATGTGTATTTCTGTAATAGTCTGTCTATCATCTCTTCAAGCCCTTACTTTTGTAGTAATTTTAATAACAAATACATTTATTTCTTCTACAAAGTAGCTTTTAACACAACTGTGTAAAAAGATTGGTATACAGGAAAGTAATTTTGAATGGTTATCTATAATAAAAACAACATGTAAACTATAAAAACAGCCATCACATCTCAGGAAAAATAATTATCAACTTATTAGTCATGATGTGTATATATATACAAACATATATATTTACATGTATATATCGATCTCTACATCTAAATTTTGGAGTGTTAAATGAAAGCCTCCATCCATTCATAAATCGCATAACAATGTTTGATCAAACTGATAACTCATCATCTACACTGTCACGTCAAGCTAAAATCCACTGGCCTTTATCCTTTTGTCTCTCAATCTTCTGTGGTAATTCACAGTGGAATGAACTGGCATAATTTAAAATTAACTCAGCCTTTCCTTTTACAGATACAAATGAGCACAATTTGCCCAGCAGAAGCAAAACCACTATGCACTTGTGATGACAGACTGTCACTCATTCCATCCAGAACATACTAGGGGTGGTTCCCTTGAAGTTCTAAAGATGCTGCCCCTTCAGGGTTGCAGTTCCTGGGTGCATACTACCGTCCTACAGCATTAATGCTATTTGCCTGCAATAATGCTGAGCAAAATGTCACGAAGCAGCTATGAAAACGAGGAGTGCTGTCTGCAAGAAGCTTTATCACTGCCCGTGACACATGGCATGGCATCGACTCCTTGACTGGCTTTAGCATTCAGTACCAGGCCCAAGGGATGACCCAAATCCTGTAAGGCCACAGCTCAATCACTTGACTCCAGTTTTAGAAGACTCAGAAACATTCACATGCAGACAAAAAAAGAGTATCTGGAAAAAGTAGTATTTGGAGTCTAAGAACAAGGTAGACTGTCAGGAAGGCAGAGTCTTCATTATCAGCCACAACAAACATCCCTAAAGGCCGCAGAATCAGTCATAGGAACAGCCTTTTGTTTGTATTCTGATGTTAATGTACAAAAGAAAATAAATGTAAGGTAGTGAATCAGATGAATCTGAAAAAATGAACAAAACACAATGCAAGTCATTTTCTGAAATGATTTTACTGAAATGGATGCAACTGAACAAGTGTTATACAATAATGACATCAGTGAATCCAAGGAAATTTTAAGAAGTTTTATAGCTTGCCTGTAATAAAATATTGAAAACTTAAAGACAACCTTTAGACTGCAAAAACAGAGAAACAAGTTGATATGCGTATCTTGTTTGTTTTGTCCTCTAGGGTGAGATGACCTTGGAAATAAAAATGTAGAAACAGCTGTAGTTAGCCCTCTCTAGTCCTCTGTTCAACAGCAACTAGTAGAGAATGATTAGAAAGTTTATTAAAAAGGGGAAACTACACACTGACACTTCACCTAGTATATCATTTTGGCTACTTGGAGCCTAGGAACTTTGTAATGCAAGCTTGTATCCTTGTGTTTAATGAGTTTTCATTAATAAATGAGTTTTGTCTAAATAAGTGTTTGTCTAACTGCTCCTGAAAAGTTTCTGGCATTAATTTCTGACAAGGAGTTCTATAGTTAAACAGAGTGTTTTGTGGGAAAAAAAAAAGTCTGTACTCCACATTTGAAGAAATCCGAATGAGCTCTTAGAAACTTCTGTTATCTAGAGTTACGCAGGATGGGGTTAAACTGAGATTTTACAGCTTTTAAGGCAAATCTGCCTGCTTCTGCATCAAAAAATTTGTATGCCCATTTCTCTTTCCAACAAACAGATCCTCTTCACTGAGTAGCTTCTCCAAATTATTCTTGTTAGGTAACATGACATTTGCTTTTTATCTTCCCATGTTCTTGTTATCACTGAATTCTTTGGATTGGTTACCACTACGCACACGGTACAGGATCTGGAGAAAAGCTGATCGAAGACAGAAGGCACTTTAGAGAGAACATACCCACTTTGTTCTGTAGCTCTTCCTGACAGCTGGAATGGCATGAAGATACATCCAGAAGGATTTTCCTGAAATTCTGTGAACTGTCCATAACAGGACAGATTACTGCAGCACAATTTTTTATACTCGGAAGAGTATATCCTTATCTCCACTGGGTAAGAGGAGACTAAGACTCACTGTATTAATCTTGTCTCTAGTTTACAATTTCTGAAAGTTTACTGTATGTTCTAGAGTGTGTGAACATGTAAAGAATTAAATCATGAACAGATGTACACGCGTATGTGTCAGCATTTAAACAAAGGGAGCAAAGGGATCCCAGGCCATTCAAAGAAGAAATAACCAGTCAAGACGATACTCTGTAGAACTGCAGCTAAATGCCCATTTAAACGTCACAGTTTGCTGAAAGAAGTTGTAGCCATCCAAACTTTGTAAAGACAAACCCATTCTGAAAAAATGCATCTCTTGTAGGAAAGTATAATTTTTAAGAAGCAAGATAAAGCAAAAAAAAAGTGAATACAAAACAGTTCATGCTGAAAAAATTTAAACTTGTATGAAAACACTGTTTTCCAGGAAGTTTAAATTTGTGAAGGCAGAAGAGAACAGGAATCCAAAAGTCAGGAGGAAGAGTTTTCTCCCAGACCATTACTTTATTACAGGGCTCATACAGAGGACTCAAGGAAACTGACAATCCAAGTAACACGTATCAGAGATATTACTGTTCCAAAAAAAAAGGTTGGAAAAACGTGTTTCTTTGCTTGCTGCATCTTGAAGTCTAGTAGCAAAACAATGTAAGAAATACAGCTTTATTTACTTCAGATTTTTTTTTATTTTTAATCACCAAGATCTGCTCTTCAAGGCAAATGAACATGGAAATTGTTTTAAGCATGTCCTTATCCCTCTACCAGAGTGAACTACTATCATATATGCGATCTAACAAACTTTTCTATATATACATATCTTCTGTCCCTAGCTATATGAAAGCACATGATGAATAACACAGCATGAGAGAAAAAACACAATACCTTTCAGGAGTGACATGGATGCAATTAAATGAATGGACAGCATTTTGAGTACTCCAAATTTCATCACATAAAAGTAGAGAGAAAAATGAAACTTTGTATGTACAACCGTTGTCAGTGTCTTATCTTTTCTAAGATGTCTGACTCCCTAAATTCTTGTGCCAACAATTGTTCTAGAACATTGAAATCGGAATTTTTTTAAATGCTTCCTGGCATTTGTGCAGCTAAACACGCTAAAGACAGAGACACTCTTCTTCAGAGAATTTTTGGTTTGCCTCTGATATTTTCCCCTTATCAGATGAACAGCTGGGACAGAAGCCTTAAAGAGACCCATTTGCAAATATGGATGATAAGGTTCAGAAGAAAAACATAAGTAACAACAAAGACTTTCGAGTAGACTAAACTCTCCTGTTTCCTAATTTCCCACCCCTTGTGGTTCTGCCAGAAAAGCTGAAGCATCTACTATTTAGTTGCCGCACATACGTGTAACTGTGAAAGTCAGGCAACTGCTGACAGCAAAGTTTCGCTGAACAGACACTTCTTCCTTTCTGATTGTGGGATTGGCTCTGAGAGAACCTGTACAGTCAGAGTTAACTGTCTCGTAACACAGTGGTGGCAAGAAGGGGCAGTAGTCTTTAAAATAAAATCAGCCCACGAACTAGACCGTTCCAAATATAACTTGCCATAAACAATTCCCTACGAAGGAAAGGCTACCAGCCTTGGTGTGGTCACCCCTATCTTTAAAAGTCGGTTAGCAATAAACGCCCAGGATCCCTCTGTAGCCAGTGGAAAGAATATGGTGCCTGTGGAATCATTCATTGCAGACTCAGATAAGCTGAGATGGGCAAGACAGATCTTAAACTTCAGTTTTTCAGAACACATGCATATGTAGCATACAGGGTATTTCATTTATTTTAAAGGTTAAGTTCCTTCTCTTATGGAAATTGTTTTGTTTGAAAGAAAACTGTATTTTACCACTGCGATACTGGGTAAATCATATAAATGTAATAGCAAGTCTGATCCATTTTAAATCAGCCACTATCTTTTTTTTTAGTTTTGAATGAGACAAAACTGAATAGAACTGGATTATTTGAAAAACTGTATGCAATAAATACAAAAACGTGTAAGCAAACAAAGAAACTAAGCTCAAATGGCACTAATGAAAAAACTTTTGTGATATATGCCCTAGGTTGACTCTTTATGATAAACAGTCTGTTGCATTTTACTAATGAAACTTAAAAGAAATATCAGGGTTTCAAATAAAATTTTATCTTATTCATACACAAAAATTTTCTGTTTAAAATCACTGGAGTAAAAGAAAAGGGAGGGAATGCATTGCCTCTGCATATGTATCCAGGTTTTCACAAATATTTTAAGTAACTAACAAAACTAACAAAAAGGATTTGATGGAAAAAACACATGATTTGGTATAACCAAAATACCTTAATTAGGTCTTAAGCACCTGAAAACCTACACAAACTGCTCATCCTCACCTGGGATCAGCAGTGCAAAACTCAAAATAATCATGGGCAGGTAGAGGATGTAGCTGTTCCTCCAGTTGCTCCTTAGTTAGACAAGGAGGAAGCCGTCGAATAACTACCTGCATATATAAAAGAAAATGGAGATTTATCTTTGATCTAAATGCTGTAGAAAGAGACTCAACAAATCATATTACTCTAAAAGCTCTTCCTCAAATTGGGAACTTCAATTGGAGCATCACCCCCCTAGTGATTCACCTTCTTGAACTTGCTGACAGATGGAACAATTTCCCTATCTGTTTCTGTTAATATAATTTCTGCTAATATAATTTCTAAAATTATAGGGTAACTGAAATATCCTGATGAAGAGCTTGAGAACCATTGCAATTTAGCCAATAACAAAATATTTTAACAAACGACCAAAAACCAGATATTGACTACACAAAATTTTGACAGTATCTCTTTTTAAAATTATTTAAACTAGATTTTAAGTCTCTTATTACAACAGCATCTTAGCGTATTAGGTTCATGTGCCCAGGTGCTGGCAGCAGAGGCTCCGGGGCAGCCTCTGCCCTGTGCCAGACACAGCCAGTTTCCAGCCAGCTCCAATGGACTCACCACAGGGCACAGCTGAGCCCCGCAGCCAAGACAGTGGCACCTGTGAGAAAAGGTATTCAAGAAAGGACAGAAGAGGCTGCACAACAGTGTGCAAGACAACGGAGTAAGGAGAAGAAAGGAATGAAAAACAGCCCTGCAGACACCAAGGTGAAAGAAGAAGGAGGGGAGGAGGTGCTCCAGCCGCTGGAGCAGAGATGCAGAGATTCCCTTGGAGGAAACCATGGCGAGTCAGGCTGTCCTCTTGCAGCCCACAGAGGACTACACTGGAGCAAGTGGAGATGCCTGAAGGAAGCTGCAGCCCAGTGAGAGGCCACGCTGCAGCAGGTTTATCCAGAGGACTGCAGCCCATGGAGAAGACCCACGCTGCAGCAGCTCATGAACAACTGCAGCATTTGGGAGGGACCCCTGCTGGAGCAGTTCATGAAGGGCTGTACCCCACAGCAGGCACCTCGCACTGGAGCAGAGGAAGAGCGTGATGAGGAAGGAGCAGCAGAGAGGAGTTGTTATGTCCTGTCCGCAACCCCTATTCCACATCCCCCTGCACTGCTTGAGGGCAGGGGAGGTAGGGCCTGGGAGGGAAGGGGGGAGGGCAGGAAGGTGTTTTAATCTTTGTTTCTCACCACTTTACTCTTTTTAAATTAGCAATAAAGTATATTAATTTTCTCCAAGTTGTGTCTGTTCTGCCTGTGATGGCAATTTGTAAGTTATCTGTCTTTATCTGAGACCAACAAGTTTTCCATCTTACTTTGTTCCCCTGTCCTGCTGAGGAAGAAGTGAGAGAGTGGCTAGTGGGGGGGAGAGTCTGGCAGCCACCCAAAGTCAACCTGCCACACTCAGGTAAACTGGCCAGTAAAAAAGGCTGGGAAACCTTACGGAAACCCTTGGGACTGAATGATGCCAGCACTCAATGCAGTAAAATGGCCATCAAGCTTCAATCTATTTCCATTTCTTGCCAATATCTGAATATAAGTGGCTTAACTTTAAGTTATAGTGGTTTTCAGTGCTTCATCTTCACAATTTAGAAAATAGGAATAAATCAAGTATCACAGTACTTTATTTTTATAAAATATTCTTTATACTTTATATAAATATACTTATTTATATAAGTATTCTTCGAAAAGTGCTCGAATAAAGCCAGGGAGGGAGAAGTGCTCTTGTCCCTGCCGGAGCTGCCTTGCCACAGCAGCAGCCAACCTTGTGTTTTCTGCGGAACGGAAGGCGAAAAGGCAGGCAAACCCCCAGACCCTGCTGCTGGGCACCGCAAAACGCTCCAGCCAATAAAACCCCTCATTCCACAGAAGCAGAAACACCCGCTTCAGGACCACAGCCTCCTGAAAGGAGACTCGCGTCCCTGGAACGTGGCCTAGTGGGAGGTGGTGTGGGTAGGGTGGTGGTGGGGAGTTGGAACTCGATGGTCTTCCATCTCCAACCATTCTGTGACCAACCAAGGTCCCTTCCATCTCCAACCATTCTGTGAACAGGGCCTACCTGCCCCATGCTCCTCTCTGATCCCCTGACATCTCCCACCAGAGCCCTCACCGGCCCCCTCCCCGCCTCACGCCCCCGTCCCGCCCCACGCGGGTGGCTCTCCCCCCCCCCCCCCCAAA
>JAOXJK010000001.1:146839629-146874166 GCA_025774025.1 Xenus cinereus
CGCTGTTTACCCGGCGCCGGGTGAAGCGGCGGCGGTAACGGGGAGGGCGGGGAAGAAGTAGGCGGCGGCGGGTTTGGCGGAGGGTCCGGGTCGCGGCGGGGCGACTCCCGTCGCAGCGGGATGTCCGTGGGCCACTTGTCGCGGCCGCCGCCCCGCATCGGCCCCGGCCCGGCCTCCCGCTCCGACCGCATGGTGCCACCGCCGCCGCCCGCAGCCCGGCCCCGAAATCTCGCGTAAACTGGCCGCTGGCCTGGCGGGATCTCGCGAGAGTTGGGGGAGTGGTTGAGGGGGGGGCTCATCCGCCCCTTGCCGTCAGCGGGGGAGGCTGAGGGGAGGCTGCAGAGCCCCTCGTCCCCAGCCTCCCTCATGGCGGGGGTGGACACTGCCAGGGAGCCCAGAAGGTCCTCGCTGTGCTGGTTGGCAGGGGAGGAGAGAGAAATGTGCCCGTTTCCCTTCCCTAGTGGCCCCCCAGCACCTGTTAGCCCTGAGGCCTCCTTCTGCCATGGCCTTGCCTCAGCCCTGTACAGCGGGGTGGGCACAGCCACCTCGGGGACGTGTCACCCAGAGCCTAGTCAGGTCCTGGGGAGAAAACGGTGGGAAAAGAGGCCATTGCTCATTACTTACATGGGCTCATGAGTCTTGCGGCTGCGGGGAGCATCTTGTCAGCCAAGCAGAGCAGGGCCACTGCCAGCCTCAGCCTCCCAGGCCATGCAGAAGGCCCGAGAGTTTTTCTGGCGGGTGTCTTCCTGCCTTTCTGCCTGCCCCCCCCCCCCCCAAATTCAACTGCTGTTTTCCTGCCACAAAGCCTCACATCTTACGGTCTTCTGCTTTTGTGAAGTACTGGTAGATGGCATCTGGTTTATCTTATTGAATAAGCGAAACACATCTAATACGGACGTAGAATGGTTTTAGAGTTGAAAGGTCCCACAGTCCAGTCTCTGGCAGTGGCAAGTTCCTGGGAAGGGCACCAGCAATGAGCAGAATAAGGACAAGAACGTGGGAAGTATGTAGTAATACAGCTTGAGAATAAGGTCTCACCTGCAGAGTGTCCCTGAATTGAGTCCCCCAGGGGAAACTGGTCTTCCAGGTGGCTGGTCTGGAAGTAAGTACTGACCCATCAATCAGATCAAGGCTTATTCAGCCCTAGGTTGCAATTGACACATTTTGCAATGTCAAGATCCAAACAGTTTTTTGAAATTTCCTGGATGAGCTCTAACCTAATTGTAGCTGCCTCAAGGGCTGGGAGCCAAGCCAAGTCAGCTCAAGAATTCCTCTGACAGCCAGGAAAAGTCATTCACAATCTAGAAACATGGTTCTTTCTAGGTAACTTTAAATGCCAATAAAATAAAGGACAGCAACAGCCAGCCAAAAAACCTCGAGCAGATACCTGCCAAAGCACAGTGTCATGATACACTGCCTTTATAGCAATGCCTGTTCTCACTATTCCATCCGTTTCTTCCCACTCCTACTACTCTGTCCCACTGCTGTAGCCAACACAGCAGCGGTTTGCTGGCTTTGAACCTGAGAATTAGCCAGATGATAGAGAAAAGATTTTTAAATGCTGGACCAGTTCCCTGATTTGATTCACAACGTAACCACAGAATACAATTGTATTAACACAACTGAGGAAGTAGGACGGGGGTAAGTAAATTCCTATGGGCAGGGCAGGCATACTACAAACCAGTACTGTTACCAGAGCTGACATACCATCAGATCATAACTGGAGAGCACAGGAAGAAATACTAACTTTTATCAATCTTCTATGTTATTTTGTCAGTGAAAACAGTGGTAACATAGAAAAAAAGGAAACAACCCAAGGCTTGGATCCATGCCTGGTATTAGACAAAAGGCCTGATTTGCTAGAAGACTTTTTTTGCCAATCTCCATGTAGAAATTGCCATGTCTTACTAGAAAACTAGATTTACCTATGCTGGGTTAAAAAAATGGATAATATTATAGAGAAAAGGTTGTCCAGCTCTTTGAGCATCTTTGGTGATAGCCACCTGGCTGCTCTGTGTGCGGCAAGAAACCTTTGCTGTCAGTTTATCCATGAGATGGTCGTCTTGGTTACAATCATCCAGGATACATAAGTGCAGATGTAAAAATAGCTACTAAAAGATCCTTTAAAGGATGAGACTTGCTTAATACAGTAGCTGTTGAGACCCACTCCTTATAGGGTCTTAACTGGCCCGAGTCTTGTAGAGTGCCCAGGAAAAATCTCTGGTTTAACCTCTAACATAAGAAGTCACCTGAACCACATGCAAACTGCCAGATGCCAAAGGAAAAGAAAACCCTATGAACTTTTTACCCAGCCATGCTGAAGGAAAGAGGCCTGGCACTGGCCAGGAAACGTGCACGCTTCCCGAATGATTTACTTTTCCCGCACTCTGCTTGGATAAAGACTTTTCCACTTAAGACTCATGGCTCACCCCATGTTTTTCAGGACAACGTGCAACTTTGGGTGAAGTGCTTTAGAACTAGGAAGTAAAACATTTTCATTCACCTTACTTTTTAATGTCTAAGAAAATACGGGATCGGTATTGAGTTCTGCACTGGACCCGGACTCCAATCCACGTTCTAGCATACAGAATGGTAACTGGGGCATCTGTAGTTTCCTCTGTGAAGCCAGAGCACAATTCCCGCTGTCGCCGGGACAGAAGCAGACTTCTCTACGATACCGTGTTGGTGTTGACAGGAAAGCAAGGGGCTCTCCTGCACCCAGCCACATTTCAACAGTGAGAGAACGTGAAATTACTGTTAAAACACAGACTTTTCCCTGAGCTTTTCCTCACTCGATACCCTTGAATTTTAAAGTGCAGGTGGGTCTCGTGAGGTCATATTCAGTGAGGCAGAGACATGTGGAAAACAGCCCATACCCTGGATTCAAACTATGCACGCGGCCTGCATTGATGTGATGAAGCCTCCCCGATGCAGACGGGGATTCACGAGAGCGCTATCAGGAAAAGAGGTAAAGAATGAAGACATGATCAGTCATGGCAAAAAAAGCCTGTCTGAGCAGCACAGCAAGTGAATAAGGCGGCGGAAAGGGAGGAAAAAGGAGTATTAGCATTTTGATTCACGAGCAGGTATCTCAGATTGGCTAATGAGAATCCTTGGATAAACAAAGCCCTTCTCACCTACCCATTTCTTCCACATAGTGATGTCTACTGAGTGTATATTCCTTAGGACTCAGAACCTGGCCACTGAGAACTCAACAAGCCACGAGACAGATGAAGTGGGATGAGAAGTAGTAGTTTACATTTTCCAGTTTATGTAAAACTCTATACAAAATTACACTCAAAAGATAACAGTATCAGCCCATCCTTTGATACCCATTCATTGGCAAAATTAAAAGTAAACATTTGTCTGTCCTAAAGTTAAAAGGACTACTAGATCAAAAAAAGATGGACTGCTGGAAAGCAAAAAGACAGCAAGGTTTCAGTACAGGTACTTGGATTCAGCCCTTGTCTCCTCTTAGTTACATAAAGTGCCAAAAAATGGTATAGAAAATATTTCATGAATCACACTAATACATCAGGTTTTTTTATACCTTGCCCAAATAAAGTGGATGAAAATGATATCACAACCAAACGTACATGTTTTATGCGAAAAGTATAATTGTAAACACATGTTTAAATGTTAACACACATGTACTGAGATACAGTGCAGAAATTACATTTTAGACCAATGATTTTATTTTGCTGACTAAACATTTTTTTTCTGTATTTCATGAAATATCTGTCTACAGAAAAAATGCTAGTTCTTGAGTTCTGAAGTACTTCACACTAAAGTCCGGACTGCTAAACTTCAGCAAATCTATTTTTAACAGTAAATGCCCCAACTTAGCTGCAAGTCACAGAAGAAAGTATTATGACAGCTTGTAGCGTTTTTAATTTTAAGCCCCACACAGTGACAGATGTGGAAAAGGCAAGAAGAGCAGGGAAGGGAAAAATTTACACAAAATACGTTCAACACTCATGCTAAGAAGGCAAACAGACCTGTCGTGTTTAGTGCACGGACAAATCACTGCTGCTGTTTCAGAGGCATACACTTTACTTCTTCATTTTTCAGTGAACCAACGACATTTAAAAATACCACACTTCAGAGACTTGTAAAAACCGTGTATGTGTATTATTCAGTTAATCCTTTGCATTGACAAAACACCTAGGTGTAACGTGAATGACTGTGGTCCCTACAGTAGCACACTGTGGCTTACAACTTCATTGTAACACTAATTGCAAGTAAGGCTGATTTATCTTAATGTTTACACCCTTCAAGTTTGTTGTCTAGTCAGCTTACCAAAAATGGTTCTTAAATGACGTTTCAGTAATACAATAACAGAATAATGATAAAGAACTGAAATTAAAGTATAACAAAGTAGCATGCTTTGTCATCAATTTAAGGCTTTGTCATCAATTTCATGTATGTCAAATGATGGAAAGCCACTGAAATTGCTACTTAAAAGAATACACATTTAGTAAGTAGTAAGTATAAAACTTCATGGATTCTTTTGGTCTATTTACTAGGAAAGCATTCCTCACAGGATGAAAACTCAGAAGCCACAATAATACCACATTAGACTGGCTATTCAATTTTACAACACTGTTAATGGTTCCATGTCAAGTGCTATTTTTAAACCTCCACAGTCTTATTGATGGCAGACACATGGATCGGTAAACAGTTTTTAAAAAAAAGTGAATTTATTTTTTACTTCATCATGTATGATTAATTTTCTAGAAATAGTCCATCGTGTATATTTTTTAATCATCCTTAAGGCAAGCATTATTTCTCCGGTGTTAAGTACAGAGTAGTAGTTTGAATTCATATAAAAATAGCAAATTCTTGGAAGTATAACACCATAACAAAAATGCTAAAACAAACAAATTACACTTAGACAAAACGAGCTCTCTACCAGCATTTATGGTCACGTACTGTGGTCTGACATTGATGTTTCTAACATCATATCACTTTCATTCATTTCAATCTCAAATGTTTCTTCCAATGGGCGACTAGTATCTGTACTTTTCCTTTGATGTGACGTCTCTAATGTTACTATGCCACTTTCATCCAGGGTTTGTCTTTCTATGTCGAATTCTCTGAAATCCCAGGGAGGTGAAATGATGTTCTTTAATGTCTTCATTGTGTGTACATCGAAGTCATAACATCTTAATTTGTCTTTGATCTCTGTTCCTAGGAAAAAAGTCAAACCGTTAGTTCATTCCAAGTGAACGCTCTCATAAATGTATCTCAAAGAAACTAACATCCAGAAGCTACTCGGATGCTCTGCTTTCAGACTAACAGGGAACTGTTGCTGCTTAATGACTGAATAGAGTTGTTCTGAAAAAATCCAGCAGCCTCCTTTTTGAAAAAAGCACAATGTAAGAATTACAACTCAGATTCAAAAGTCTGTTATGAGAAGTAATTGCCAATTCCCTTCCCAATTCTCTAAGAGGCTTTTTTTTGTTGTTGTTGTTGAAGTTCACACAGCATGGTTTGCATTAGTGCATATCACACAGCTGCATGGTTCTTCCAGATGTGCTAAGCAACTACATATGGAGCAAGACAACAGTGAGAAGAAACATCTGCTTCAACTGCATAAAAAAGTCTGCAGGAAAAGCAATAGAGCACAGATGGCTTTTACCAGCTTCAGCCTCATTAACGTGCTTGACAGGACATCGACTGTGTTCATTACAGATAAATCACTAAGTTCAACGAAGCAGAAGTATGTCACTATAAAATTTTTTTTTGGAAGGTAGGGGGGCAGAAAGCTTTCATAGAATCTATCAAACTATGACAATATAACGTATTATCATTATGAAGCTTTTTTTTTTTTTAACCATATGTAAAGCTCTATTTTTGGAGGCACAAGAATTTATCCTGTCTCCAAAGAGCAGAGTTTTGACATGGTGAAAATGACTTGCCCAGATTTCTCTACAGCAGCATTAGCTGAAATAAAGTCCTAGAATCTTCTTATTTCATATTTCTGGTTTATTTTTCCCCTCATTCCCTTTGGTTTCTAAGCTGTCAAAAAGCATTTTTTTCTATAGAAGAAACCATCACCGCCTCCAAGAGTTTCCTTTCTTTAAACTGGTAAGAATTTACTGTCATGATGCTTACAAAAACCAGAGGTCATCTGCAATTGCTGATAAATTCTGACTCATTTAGCCATTAAAAAAAAAAAGCCACAGCAAAAACCAAAAACATACTCTACTTTGTAAGTTAACGAGGTAACGGTAGACAGTCTTGAGAGGAAGAGACTCCTCTCAAAGGACTCGATGACTTTAGGAGTCATGTAAGTGCAAGACTTACCAATGTAAGCTTCAGAATCACCGATGTACATTTCTATGCAATGTCCAAGCATCGTGACTGAAAACGTGTCATCCCTCCTAAGACCAAGGGCCTATTAATAAAAAACCCAGTAAAAAGTATTCAGTAGCAAATAAAACCATTTACATCTTAAGTCCACGATGGTTCCGAGTTTGTTGTTTTGTTGCTCGACAATGCTATCAGTGTCTTCACTGCAGAACAAAACATTGCAAAACTTAAATAATGTCATGATATGAACTGGCTCAATTAGTCAGCATGCAAAGCACAAAAACAAAACAAGAAAAGGATACGTATACAGACAGAGAATCATTCACAAATAGCGAACTATAACATACTACTAAAATAATGATTATAAAACCTGGGAGAAAGTCCATTTTGTGTAGCTAAGCTACAATCTGTAACAGAATAGACTGAGGCATGCTTAAGGTAATTACAACTAAATGTATGTAATACAAGCTTCTAGGTAAACAGAACTGCAGCTAAATTCAAGCCAATCAACTTGAATACTGAAAATTCAACTGAGGAAAATTCAGTTACTCCATGAAAACGTGAAATCACTAAAACTGTCCTGTAATAATAATAATAATATACAAGCATCATTGTCCTGCAATAATAATATGCAAGTATCATATAATAAAGATAAATGTGAGACAACAGCAAATAGCATTATCTTTAAATGTTGCGCTTTCTGTAAAATTTCTACTTCAAGGCATAGGTTGAAAGTATTTTAAATCATTTCAGTTGCATGAGAAGCTTATGTACATAAAATGTATACGAAAATTATAGTATTTAATCAATTTATAAAAAAGAAGGATCCAAGTACTAAGTCTCCCAAAGTGGCTTTTTTCACCTAATTAACAGAAAACTTAGGGGTTTTTTTTTTGAAAAATATCCTTAAGATTATAAAATAAACAGTAATTTGGAGGCTGGATAAAATTCTGGTTCTCTGTTCCAAAACCAAAACAGCAATAACAGAATCTGTGACCAGCACTTTAATGCAAGGTAGTTACATACCGTATGAAAATAGTCGATTGCGCTTTCAAAGTTGCCCATTAGACTATGTATGTAGCCAATGGCAGAGTAAGTAGAAGCATTTTGAGGAATTAATACTAGAGCCTGGCGATGGTATTCCAGTGCTTCCTCGTATTTCCTGTTGGGGTTAAATACAGACGATCTATTAGTGAGCTTCAGGGTGAACAGTGTTTATATACTATTGTATCGATATTTTCCTTAGCTCAGTGGCACAGGATCCTGCAAGAACTTAAAAATTATTGCTTCATACTCTGAACATAACAGAATGCAGAAAAGGCGCACGGATATTGACAATTTTCTTCCTCAACATAATTGAGAAATCATCGTTCCCCTTATGTAGCACAACAGCTGCCTAGAGCTAGGCCCCATTTGGAGATGATCTTAGCAATTTGATACGGTAAATTGCTTTAGACGTTTAATGCTGCTCATTGTAACATTAGCTTTCTTTCTGTAGCTTTCATTTTCCACCCCAGGGGAGTGAAGGAGCTGTACGAGACTACATCACTCATTGTTCAAAGTGAGAAAAGCTCTCTGGGCACAAATTTCACAACCCATAAGTGCTTCATACACTAGTACTTTTGTTGCTTCCATTTTGCTACCATCTCTATCAGAAAAGAAGATTCACACATATCCATAATTTCTTTCAAATACCAGCCACCCTTTCTTTGAAAATTACCCATTAATTAGACTGCTTATTGCATCTGTTATTTAATAAAACAAGGATTAAATGTACATTATGGCATTACTCTGAGAAATTAAATTGTCACATTTGACATAAAGATAGCAATTGTCTATTCATAAGAAATTTCAATGTCTATAGTCACAATGAAATTATGCAAACAGCAACACAAGAAGTTGTTGGAAGGCATTAAGGAACAATTGAGGCAGAAAATTCATGCAACCGTTTGCTTGCTGCAGGAAACTTTCCCATGATTTGAATTTTATTTTCACTCATAGTATTTACCAGTCCGATTAACTACCACTGTATTTTAATATGCTGCTTTCAAATTTTGACCACATAATGATGGTGAGTAGACATATATCCAGTAGGTCTCTTCATAATACCAACAGCAGGAATTATGATCACTAGTAAATTAATTACAGAACTTTTTAAGTTGTCAAAGCGTATGTACAGCTGCCTAAATTCTCAACTGGGTTTTCCTGAAAGATGGTTTACAAGGATGTAGTAATACATTAGGCTGGCGTTCTGAACTTGAACAAATAGTGCAATGCAAGTTGCCCTAAGTGTGATGTAAGCAGTTACTAACTTATTGTAGAAATTAAAGAAGACAAAAGGAATTATAACTGAAACAAGCATTTGAAAAAAACCCTGCAATTATACGCATGAACAGATTCCAGAAGCAGTGCCTATTGTTTGATCTTGGCAGAAGGGATAACTATTATACATCCGTATTTCATAATGAAAATGAAGACTAATTGGCAATTCAAGCACAAAGCAATTACTACCAAAGCCAAAGCAGAAGTACAACTTATATCTACCATAATCACAACTCTCATTAGCAGCTTTGAAACAAAAATTACAGTATACACCAATTGGACAATTAAAACCATGACACTAAAAAAAAAGATATGGTACTGATTAAACAAAAGAAAACACTAGTTAAAATCAGATAAAGGTAATTAATGAGAAAACATTCGTCCATGTTAAAATTGTTAAAGCTTGCATATGTACTTTGCACTTTCTCTTTCTCTTCCTAGAATGGAAATATGAAATAGTTCTGTTCTCAAAAAACATAAAGCAGTACTTTATTGCTGCGTTAATGTCACTGAATATTTCACTTCAGGAAAAAAAACAAACATAAGCACTGATCCAAGCAATTAATCGGCACAAAACCACCTTTAAGTTAATTAAATCAGTGGACATATTCAAGTATGTCAGGACTAGGACAGTAGCCAATTAGAATTCAGACACATACAAGGATCTAAAAGCCTATGAACAACTTTCTATCTAATAAAAATCAATAGTTAAGGAAAGGCTTTCACATTAAGTACTTTAACTTGCATGTAGTAAACCAGATATAAGGGGTGATTAATGTATTTATGTTCACGAGCTGATTTAGGGAATCTTGTTCTTATAAGGTGCTTCTGTACTGCTCTCATGTGGTACACAAATGAGAAGCAGGTCTAGAGAAAACACATTTGTGTAGTATTCCAGATAAACATAACTCCAGTAGTTTTCTGCTTACTTGAGCTTTCTGCAGACGTGTCCTAAGTTGTTCAATAAAGGCTCCCACTTATCAACTGTTACCTGAAAAATAATGCAACAATTCAAGTAACTGTAGCTTCCCAGATTGTAACTGAATTTTGCCTACTTAAAAAAAAACATATAATGAACAAGGCAATCCAGTGATGACCAAGAAAAACATCACAAGCATTTTCAGTTCTTTTCAAAACACACATTTAAGCTCAAAACATTTACTCAGTAACTCATTTTTCTAATTTTTCCATTCCCCAAACCCAATTTATTTCTTTAAAGGGTCAGTGATAGTAAAACTTGGTTGCAAACCAAACAACTGTGTTTTCTACTTAAAAATCACATCAAGTCTCTCAGCCTAGGAGCCCTGAAGAGCCCCCAAATTAAGCGTTTGTAAAATAATCGTGAGTACTGAAGGTCTTTTTGCTGTCTTCCCCACAGTATAACGTCTACTCTAAATAAATTAGCTCATTTACGAGGCACAGAGACGTTCTAAGCCAACAAAATCCCAAAAACACTTTTTGCTGAAATTAAAAATCACTTGGAATTGATTGCATTATGTATTTGTGATGTATAACAATATAAGGCTATCTCTGTATCTCTAGTTATTTTTGGTATTTCCCACTCTAATTCTAAATTTCCATTTTTGTGTTTATAGATATGTTTATATTTAGTACTTCTCAATAAACAAGAAAAATGCCACACATAAAATAATTTAGTCATGTGCCTAAATTTAAGCCTGATCTACAAAGTTTCTGGCAATCGCATGAACAACAATACAGCTTTAACTACAACAGAACAACCCTATTTATATATTGGTGAGTGTATAAATTAGTATCTATGCAGTGTGTTTTAGCAAATGTGTGCCTTGTCCACATGAATATTATAGTTTTTTCAGTGCTTTCCACTCTAGAAGCAATTTCGTTATCTTGACAGGAGACGCTGTGTTAACAATTACAGCACCATGAGGTGGTGTCATCACTAACTAAATTTAAGCTAAAAATCAAGCAAACCTATTGTAAAATTCACAAGAAGCCTGTCACAAGGTGGTACTACTTTCATTAAGGCATCTTAAGTTACTCTAGTACAATGTGTTTCCTTGGACAAGATGACGACACACCTATAAAATAAATAAAACTGGTACAAACTTGGTTTTGTGTTCCAGCACCTGAGGAATCAGGGTTGTAATGGCTGACTTTTGATTCACAAAAGCTCTGGCACTACGGGCACATTTCCTAACAAACTTTTTGTCAGGGATTATTTTGATTATTTTCAGGAAGTTAGTTAAGCATCCCTGGGCCCATTCCCACAAAGTGGCTCTATCTGGTAGAAAGAAAACAAATCCAAACCTACAGGATTATGCCCAAACAAAAAACCAAGTAATTCAAGAAATGGTTAACACTTAAGGTGGCAGAAACTATCTTCACATGTGTACCCAGTTCCATCCTCAAGCCAAGAACCATCGGTCTACTAAGACCCAAGTCTGAGAATAAGACCTGGATTCCACTCTCCAATCAAGGCTTATTTTCTTTTCATTTCATACAGAAACATACTTTTGCCTTTTCCTGTAGCACCGAAGATAACGTGTGATGATTCTCATCTAAAAACCCGACATACACAATTACAAATAGATGGCCCAAGTTTTGAAGTCAGATTTATATTGTATTGCTTCTACCTTAAAATAAGCACATTTTGTCAGAAGATATTACAGAATTTCCTGGAGTTTTACAAACTGTGTGTTAGGAAAAATACCTCATTTCCAATAGCTTTGATTTTTTCCAGTGCATCAAGAAACCACTTTTCTGCAGTTTTCCAGCTAAGAATTGACAGGGTGAGGAGAAAGAAAAGTAAATTAGTTTCATTAGTTTTCATTAGCAGTATGAGAAAATCAGTTTTTTTGACATTATTTTGTCATATGAGTGAAATTAGCTGTAAAACACAGTAATTTACATTTTGCATGTGCTCCTAAGAGCTAACAAGACAGAGTTAAAAAAATCAGAAGCAAAACAAGAACATTCACTGAACAGTTCTTATATCTGTTAGGATTTCTCAGAATATATCTGGAACCTCCTGAGCTGACAAAATGTCTTGCTCTACAAGCTTTTATAGCATATGTGCACTTGCGTTTGCACACAGATGCCTTTTCAAGGCATGTAACTACCCAAGGGCAGGCACACACAACATAATAATTGATCTCTGCACGTTCCTCAAGCATTAAATTCTTTCCTCGTGAAATCTTAAGCAAAGAAGAACAACATGAAAAGCAAGGGTTTAGGGTAAGCACCATCTAACTAGAACCAAAAGAAACTTTGTATTCTATAACTCAATATAAGCACTTTAGTACGTATATCGGTGCATTAAACTTCAGAATAATCCATGTTTAAGATCTTATTTAATCTCAGTTTGCAAGCTTACTCTCCATTTTGAAATGCAACCACTCCAACTTCATGCATAACAAAAGGATCTTCAGGTGCGATGCTTAAAGCTTGGCTGAAAAACCTTTCAGCTAACTTTGAGTTGTTGGTCAAACCATATTCCAGTCCAATATAGAGCATCGGCAAATGACACCTATAGCAAAGAAAGTATCATGTAATTATCAGAAATGGCATCACAAACTATAAAGAAACGCCAACTGTGTTTGCGTATGTTTATGTACATCCAAGCAAAAAGCTGATTTAAATGGACTATTAATTTAAGTGGCACATTAAAAGACTTTATATCTTTGTTAGTCGTTGACGAGAATTTGAACTCCAGTACATAATTTAACTTCCTCTGGAATTACATTTATTTTCTCAGTGCTTAAGTTAGTTCTGAGGTTTTTTTTTTCGTGGTATCCTTCCTGCATTTCACTTAAAAATGGAATATAGAAGAAGTAATAATAAAGGGATTACATTTACAAACAGCTACAACCAAATACAACAGTCTTATATGACACGATTAGTCCACTACTGATTTTACAACCTTCTCCATAGCAGTGGACAGCTGTTCAAGATACACAGCAGTTTATGACCTGGTATGACAAACATGATCCACAAATTTCAGAGGACTTTCAGGTAGAACACAGATTACCTAAATATAAATCTTGACTTTAGAACTTAAAAAAAAAAAAAAAAATCACAACAATAATCAAGTACAAATAATGCAGTCAAATGCAGATGATAATATTACTTGGTATCTTCCTCCTTTGTTCTCTATTAGAGAATTGTTGCAAACATATTCTTACTGTTTAAAGGC
The DNA here is from genome assembly GCA_025774025.1 of Xenus cinereus. Classification (NCBI taxonomy): domain Eukaryota; kingdom Metazoa; phylum Chordata; class Aves; order Charadriiformes; family Scolopacidae; genus Xenus; species Xenus cinereus. Next base: position 146,852,438 of record JAOXJK010000001.1, read on the forward strand.
ATAAAGGTCAATATTCTACACTAACTATGGATTAATTTTAATTTTTCTGAATATGATATTATTGACATACCCTTTCATGAGCTGTGCAGCTGTGAAGTATGCAGCCATTGCTTGGTCATGCTCGCTCTCAACTGCAAATGAATGTCCGTATGCGATCCATGCAGGTCCATAGGTTCTCTCAAGTGTAGTAGCTTTGCTAAAAACAAGAGCAGGTCACAAACAAACACACCCAAAATTAAATTTCTTCTGCTTCAGATGGCTACTTACATAGCGATGCTATGCCACATAGTTAGGTATCTATTAAGATAATCTTCTTTAATGACCAGTGCCAAACAAAGTTTAAAAGTTCAAACTATTTTGCACTTTAAAGAAACACACATTTTCAAGAATTTACTGTATTATTTCTATTGCTGTTCATGGACAGCAGGAATTACTTGATATTACTGAACATGAATAATGACATAATAGGTGAACTGGCCAAATTACGGAAAAAGTTAGTAGTGACTCATAATGTATTACAACATAGTAGCTATATTTTTCAACATAAACATATCCTAGCAAATGTAAGTTTAACAAGCAGGATACCAAAATACCAAATGAACTCTTAAACTGAACTGTGTGTTGAAATTTTCTTATATAATTGTACTAGCCTTAATGAAGACAAGGGTATTTACTTGCCTTCTCTTGAATTGAATTCAAATGTGTCACATCCATCTTGAGTTCTCCGCTAACTTGTCAACAGCGACACATTAAAACACAGCTTTGTTACTATTATAAAGATGGATTATGTTCTACCACAAACGTTGTTTTCCTCGTGGGTGCTGAGATGAGGTAAGCCCTTTTGCAAGATGTGAAGGATGCAGACAGCTCCCCAGAATGATACTTCCCTTCGTGCTGCTGGGCACTGCCCAGCTGTGCCTTCAACCCTGTTCAGCGTGCCCCAGCACGATGTCCTGTGACTCCAAAGCAATGACACAGGAGCTTGTGTTTTTATCCATGGTATCTCCAGATCTTTTTCTAAAAACTAGTGCCTAGCCCACAGTTGTTCCTAGCCTTGTAGCACCTTGTCACTATTTCACTTTTACTAGACCTTTTTTTACCAGGCTCTTTACCAGAACTACTCTGAATGTGGAATTTTTTTTCCCCCCTTAAACATCTCTAGAGCCTTCCTGGCTAGGGATGCTTGCAGATTTAATAAAGATGTTTTTTATTTCATCACCAAATCCACCTATGTCACTTAGGACAGCTTCTCGAAGTAATTTCACACCGGTACTTGCCAGGAATTTAAATAACTTACTCATAATTAACAGGCATTTAAACGGTCTTAATTACTAACCCATCTTTATGTATATTGTCTATAACGTCTCAAAGAAAAACGAAAGTCTTACAGGTTGATTTAGGCTCTCTCAGTTTAGGCTTACAGCAAGGTCCTGCTCCCCAGTGCTGATAAACAGTACGCATACAGAAGACCTACAGGAAAGAGCACTGGACTGACTGACCATCCTAAGAAGTCCAAGGCTGCTTGTGCACAGAAAGAGCTAAACCGCCAAATATCAGAATTTTCTGCCTAACTCTTCCCTTAAAGACATGAAGCCCGAACCTGGGAGAATGACTTGAGTGTCCTTAAGCTCAGAACAGAGGCTTGATTGCCTAGCTGTAGTTAGCTTGGCAGCACGAGCGAATGCAGGGACTACACCTGCTCATCACCAGAAAGTGACTGCCAAAAGAGATTCCATATAAGTCCGTATGTCATTTTTAAAGTATCTAGAAGGCCAAAGTCAAAATTGGTATACCAAAAAAGGGTATCAACAAAAGGAATATTTTCATAGTAAACAGTTTAACAAGACTTCTGTTTACTTTATGAGCTTACAAAAAACCATGAACATTAAATATTTATTTAACGAGTGATCAATAGATTAACTAAGGAAAACCGGAAAAAGAATATTTTACCTGAGGTATCTTCTGGCATGTTCATTTTTGTGGCCAACCATGAGATAGTAGCATCCTACTGCAAACCACGACACCTACACATTACAATAAAACCAGAACATTAGTAGATTTATCACACTGATTTTAGTGAAACATCCCCAGAGGTGATGCAAAACAGAGGAACAGATTATAATTACAGAAGTTAGGAACATTTTCACTGAAATCACAGTCAGCTTTTCAAATTACTTGATAATGCAGACAAGCTAGAACTGCTGGCATGTACGTCTCTAATTGAGTTTGTTCAGCCTTATGAAGCGAGCGCTAAGCGGGAAGCTTATTGCTGTCTTCAATTATCTAACGGCAGGGAACACAGAAGACAGGCCCAGACTCTTCTCAGAGGAGCAGTGACAGGATGGGTACAAGTTGCAACATGGGAAATTCAGACTGAGTCAAAGGAAAACAGTTTTCACTATGAAGGTGATCAAACATTGGAAAAGGTTGCCTAGAGAGGCATACACATTTATTACTGTAGCATTTGTCTTAAATTATTATTCAAAGTGAATACCTCACATTGAATACCTCACACTGAATATATTTTGCAGGTACTTTGTTTTAAAAAAAGAACCATGGTACAAGAAAATTACAATGCATAGAAAATAAGAAGAGCAAACCATTTGTACTAGCTCCAGCCAGAAACAGATTCTGAATTCTATTGCTAAAACTGACAACATTACGTTACTTTTACATGCTTTCACCTAGAAAAAAATACCTAGTCATGAAGGCTTAGAACAACTTACAGGATTATTTGGGTACAAGTCCACCAGTTTGTGAGAAAGGTAGAAAAGCTCTACATAGTGGGAAGAAACAAGAAAAGAAAATTAAAACGTGCTAAAACATTAAGATGTTTCAAGTCCTTTAGCCTTCTATACAAAATATCCAGAACATCTAATGTTATTAATGCACAAGTGATAAACTTGTGACAAGTGATGTTTTCTGTTTAGTGGTAATCCTTCAAATTGCCTCAAAATAGTTTTGGTTTTGCAATGAACTAAAAAATAAACAAACCTCCAAACCCAAACAACCCGTAAGTCTTCACAGCACATAAAAAAGCAGCTATTCATCCCACCTCTTAAAGAATTCTGCAACAACTTAGGTAATTAACATACAGTAAAATAAATGCCTGTAGTATTACACTTGAATGTATCTTGTCACGGTAAAACACTATTGAACTTCCTACACCTGAAAGGTAAAATACTGGCTAGATCAATTTCCTGAGCATTAATATGTTAAAAATAGGAGAAAAGCAAATAAATTACTGTATTATTTGGAATAATTCTAAGTTATTACTTTTCTAATAAAAATAAGTTATTAGAATAACTTCCTATGGATTTTCTAACTACAGCAGAAGTAATCAGATACAGGATAACAATTCTATTGCCTATGCAATTTCAAAAGAAATAGCATTACAGTATGTAAAATTCCTATTTCTTCAGAGTACAGTGCTCCTAAATTGATGAGTTTATCCTGGAGTACTTCGCACCAATTTTTGGCTTCAGAAAAATAAAATATGAGAACTGGCTTACAAAATACCAACTTATTTACAAAATGCTTCTTAAGACAGACTTAGAAGTAGTAGACTCAGATGTAGTTAACTGTAAAGCAATTGAAAAGGGCATTTACTAAACACTGAGAAGTACTAATACGCCTAATGACCTATTTGTGTACATACAATGCATCATCCTTCCAGAGGCTGCAAATCACATGAGCTCCTTATTCTATTTTCCAATTTGTTTTAAAGACATTCAAGCTCCTCGTTTGCTTTGGATGTTTATATGCAGTCTGAAATGAGAAAAAGCCATCCCAGCTGCAACTAAACTATTCTTGTAATTCCAACTAAGGTGCTGCATGATTATTAACTTGTTTGAACTAACGAGAGGCCTTCACAACAGGAAAGGCAAGAAGAGTCTAGATTTTTTTCTATTATGGAAAAAGCACGTCCACCTAAACATACACACTGCTGAAGAGTTCATTCTAGTTTAAATTTGTTCTGTTGTTGAGCAGAAAAAGTACACCCAGATACTCTAGGAAGATCACCTCAAAACAGAAATCAAACAGAAACGAAGCAGTGTAGCTCACCAACTGTCTGGCTACATCGCCCAGTGGTTAAAAGACAGTGTCACTCATGAACATGAATGAATAAAGACTCTTTGCACAGCTACTTCCCCTGCCCCGCTGCCAGCTCTCAAACTCCCTTCTTTGCCAGTTAACACTGTTTTCTTGAAACTGCAGGCAGGAGGAAAAATACATGCAATTTAAAATATGGTATATTAGGGGGTTTATTGGCATCCTTAATTCTTTTTTTAAATTGAAGCTTTACAGTCTTCTTTTGATTCATATTAAATGTCATGTTTCTTACCATTTGCTTTATTAAGCTCCACAAGCGTCCCTATATGCACAGGTAAACAGTTTGCATGGAAAGGATCTTTTTCCATCACTCTAAAAATAAATAAATAAATAAAAAATCTGCAACACACATCAAAAAAATTTTAATGTGTTATAAGTGAGCTGCTTTTATAGTGTGTAATGTTCCAGTCAATTACCACTTTAGGCACTGCAAAACTATTTATGACTAGAAGGTAACTATTACCAGCATAATAAAGGCTATCTTAAGACCAGAAAAACAACTATTAATTTACATTAACATAAAAGTCTTGCAAGCTGAATATACAATTAGAAAGAGAGAATACAATGCACATTTCTTTGCAAGTCCCTTCATATTTAACCAGGAAAGAGCAAGCAACGTTTCTGTTCATCTTTTCTATATGGTTGGCAGCAACTTTCAAGCAATAGCTCTCAGCCTAACACTAAGTATGCCTTAGGAAACATTTAGTTGAGTCAAAAATTTTAATTTCCTGTGGAGTTTAGAAATGGAAGACAGTCTCACAGACAACAAACTGCATACAGGACATGGCTTCTACCTATGTGCCCTTTTTCTAAGCATTGGCATTTGGTAAACTAACCAGAGGGGAAAAAAAAAAAAGATGTCTTTAAATCTTTTCACAGAATCTCTTAAATCAGAAGTGTAAAATTATGAATCCATTCTCAGAGAAGTACACCTTGAAATAGTTAAAAGTTTAGTTTACATTTTTAAATAGTTCAAAGTATTTCCAATGAAAAGTATAAAAGAACATATAAACAAGTGTATTAAATGCTCTCTTGAAGAGAGTCTAAAACTTTGAAGTTATATGGACTTCTCAGACTCTCATATCCAAGTTCTAGCATCTGTGATAGTCTCCTCCTTAGAAGATGTTTACTCCTGTCACTTTCTTCTAGACAAGGTGTGGCAATTTAGTTTCAGAAACAAAGATGCAATAATGTAATTCTATTGACTTAATTGGAGTAATTTATTTCAACAGACTCATGATTTTACTCAGACGTTGAAATTCACCCTGTCAGCATTCTCTACAGCCTTCCCAAAAATCTTGCCTGTACTCGGTTCCATGGGATATTCTACACAGTGATGGCTTGCTTCAGCTAAGAGAATGCTGTACAAAAAACAAAACAAAACCCCTTCTATCTATTTTATACTACTAATATTCTAAGACTGCAGTACATACACAAAAATACAGTTTCTTAAAAAGGTAGTTGTCATGCCAGCAGAAAAAAATAGCTCCACAACCACGTGTTCACACTTACAGTAGTTGAGAAGCGATCCATGTTGTTGTTCTGACCGACCTGACAACCGAGCAGCAGTGTATCCCTGGCCTAAGTAACAACTGAGAGATGATACTTGGCACATCAAAATTAACATAACTATTAATCGGCCAGAGAAATTATACTTCCTAACTAACCAACCGATCCAAACCTGTTCGTTCCAAAGGCCAAACAAGAAGTAGGTACACAAGACACAAAACTGAAGGCACCAGAGTAAGGATGAGGCTGGACGAAGGGAAGTGCTGCACAGTGCTGATTAACTGGAGTTTTGCTTTGGATACTTCTCCTACATATCATAAAAATAACGTGTCTTGCTAGACTCAAACTACACCTTTTAAATACCTGAAACTTCGTATCAAATTGTTACGTATGTCAATGCATTGAACAACAATATTCACTGTAAGTCCAGCCATAACTATTCTACTATACCATATGTGAAAAACCCCTTAAAGGTGCTTTGTATACTTACACAGAAGTGAGCTTGTAACACATTTTGAAATCACAGTTATAATAATGCCTTTCAGCTAAGGATACTACCACATCCAGGTTTTCCTGAAGACCATCTACTGATTCAGGAATCAGTGTTTCACTGGGTTTATTATACTGGAAGATAAAAGAAACAACGTCTGAATCCAATCTAAAATCAGAAGGTAATTATATATAATACAGTATTAGATGGATATTAATAGTTTTCATTCTAAAAGAATATTTAAGCAGCATTAAGCTTCTTAAAATTCTTAGTTTTACACTGAAAGTCCATACAACACATATTTGGTAAAATGCTTCTTTATAATGTACTTAAAAGCTCACTCAGTACGTGAAATATGCTTGCCAGTGTCAATATCTTAAGTGTAGGCTGTAAAAATGAGTACTGAGCGCTAGATAGTTGGCTTTCAGTGCTCTCATGTTATCTCAGGAAAAAAACAGTCTGGAATAATGGTGTTATATCCTAGTATTTTCAGGTAACTGACATTTTACCTACATTATTAATGTTCTTTTTCCCCACCTAGAAGTTTCTCAAGAAATAAAAAAAAAATTTAAAAAAAATAATCAGAATTTCAAGTTGTCACCACACCAGAAAATAAGTTTACACAAAACTATTATACTATACCCCATGAAGGGCTGATATTATAAAATCAATGATGCAGTAACCAAAACCACAAAGGCCTTATTTAGTCCAATGTACAGAATAAATGGAATCCGAGAAAATTTGCACCTTAAATCAAGATTTTCAATCAATTCTCCAGCTTTTAAGTAAGTTTGGAGGTTTACCTTTTTCAATTTATTCTCAAATAAAAAGTGAAGCAATTCTTGTTCTTCTTCTGTACATTGTCTACTAAGAGGTAGAGATTCAAGAAGTTCTTTTTCTATTGGAATTAAAAAAAAAATTGAAGTGGTCATATTACAGAAGAAATAGCAAGATCAAACATTTTAAAAACTTAAAGATGCAAAGAATTTTATGATGCTCATCCAAATATTACAAGGAAGAAAACAGTACATACACACTAAAAACAGATACTACTACTAATTATGGAAATTAATGACTGAATTCTTAGGTTTTCCTTCTACTCTTTTAAATAAAATATAATAAAGATGACATAACGCACCACTATTTTTATTTACTCTACATGTCCAATTTTATTGCTCAGAATGCTATATTAAGTGATGTTTATTATAACTAAGCAAGTACTAGTAGGGTTTTGTGGATTCAAAGCCTGTGAAGTTGAGAACACGTGAAAAATATAGTTTAGGCTGCGCAAAGAGCATGGGAGCTGCCAGAGCTACCAGACAGGACAGCTGGGTTTGTTTCTTTTAACTCTTAGCACTGCAGGAAAAATAAAGTTCAAATGTAAATTTGAGCAGATTATAATTTTCACTCATTTAATACATTTTCTATTCTTAGAATTTTAAAGTCTGTTACTTGTCGTATTGCTTTTGTTTTTATCCAGGAAAAAAGCATATTGAGAAAGCAGCTAAGTTTTACTTGTATTTGAGAAATACCGCTATCCAGACCTTCTTGTGCCGTCAGCATATGGTGCGATGTTAAAAGATCAAACGCTTCAAAGCAGTAAACATCAAGCTTCAGGGCCTCTTTGTAGCTGTATGTTGCTAGGGTTCTATTATCCAAAGCATCATAGATCTTCCCTCGTAAAAGGCATATAGAGCTCTTGATCTGGTGGAAAAGCAGGGCTGGAGGTCAAAGACTGAATCAATGTTTGCAATTTGGTTTTGAGCACAAATCAAATGGGCTCCCTGAAAAGTAAAAAGCATTTCATGTATGATGGAACCTGGGTTTCTAGTGCTATCTTTAAATAAATATTGTCTCTACTCTCTTAAAAAATAAAATGAATGCTCTGCCAGGTTATCTACTGCCAAACGAATACATGATTGAATTAAGTAGAGGGAGGATAGAGTTCATCTTTTCTACTTCCAGCATCCGGCTCTTTGATACCGAGTTGTAAGCTATTTATACTAAATTCCATTCATATTCAATATAGGGAAATCTTCACTTCAAAAGGTAATTCACTTCTTTGTTGACTGTTAAACCGCATATTTCAGGCAAGATGAGAATGACAGCAGTAGAAATGAAAAAGGCCAAATCAATGGACGCGACTACTTTGAGCAGAAAAATACGTCCTTCTTTTCAACTCAAAACATAGATGTTTCAGAAATAGTAGTGAAAGATCATTACTATCGTAGTTACTAAGGCGTCTAATAATTAACGTATTCTTTCAAAACTCTTTAGATGGGTGTTGGATTCAGTCAGAAGGCCAGAGAAGTCTCAGCAAGTTACTTGCAGCAAGCGTACCCGTTACGCATCTATGCCATCAGACTAACCAGACAGACCAACTCTCTCAGGAGTCCACACTCTAGAAACACTATAGCTGCCTTAATAACTAATAAACCTCAGGGGGCTGCTAAAGTGGTAATACTGTTACCAGCTCAGAGGCCAGTCACTCCTACTCTGGAACTAGTAAGTGTGCAAACTAATCAAATTAAGTTTGAAAGGGCTACATTCCCAGAGAGGAGTTTGATTTAAAATTTCTCTTAGCAATACCCGCTTCAGTAGTCCTTTCCTTTGGCAAACCAAAGCCAGCCTCACATTTGTGAACTACATTATCACAAGCATTTGTGAAGGTAAGGGCTGAAGGAATTTGAGTTTTTCGGCTGGGTTATTTTTCAGTCAAAATAATTTCCCAATTTAGTTCAATAATCAGCCACTGCAACACTTGGGCCAGAGTACCATGAAACAGGACGCAGGAATGAACACCTAAAGCTGAGGACTTTTTCCTTTGCCAACAGTGGTAGCTTAAATGCTCCCATTAGAGTGCACAGCAGTAACTCAGTCTGACCCACTTCTCCCTTAAGCCCCTTAATACCAGCATTTGAAATAAATTCACATCGATGATTTAACCCATTTTGCTACTTCAGTCTTACAGGAAAAATGCCATCTGCCAATCACCTTCACTGTAGCTTCAGCTCATAAACTTCAATTGATAACTCCAAATGTAAAGACTCTTCAGCCTAGAGGCGGTACCGATCCCTTTTAATTGTGTGCCTATAGAGAATTTTTTCACTGAGCTTCAAGAACTTCACCTTCACGTCACGTAATTTTCAAACGTAATCAAAAAACATCACACTAAGAACAACACTTGAGTGATAAAGGAAATATCTCATTAAAAATATCTAGAGGAGAAGAAAAGTTGCTTTGTTATCTCAGAATCTGCAGTCCATTTGAAAGAAGTGTTAGCTTACATCATCAAGAGTGAAATTGCAGCTTAGAGCTAAAAGACTCTAAAAACCAATGCTAGATCATGAACTTCCTGCAAGGTGTCTGCAAATAATTTATGGGAAGTTGCTGAAAAGCACTCTTCATTTTAGCAAGCCAAGTTCTTTTCACATAGGCAAGCTGACTTCTGACTGAAAGGAGAATATTTTTGAAAATTATGTTCTATCAAAAAAAAGGCATTTTGAGAATTGTGTTATCTAAAAAAAAAGCTTAAACACAGAGTTTCAGATTCATACAGATGTAAAACCACTTTCTGACTTCACACTTTTTTTTTTTTTTAGTTATAAAAAAATTGTTTATAAAACATCACTTACAGAGGATTGTGACATCTCCCAGTCCGTGGTAGAGTCTTTCAATCCACTTTCATCCTTCAAGTACTTTTCAAAAAGTCTTTTGTTGATTGGCTCTTCCATATCAAGAATATCCAGGGCCTGTTGATGTTCTTTTGCAGCATACTAGCCAAACACATGCACGTAAAAAACAAGGTTGGGATTTGAAACATCTGTACGTAAAGCACCAATAAACACAGCGTCATATTTCAAAGGCATAGATTATAATAACCAGTGCTTATCAGCAGGTTTTTCATGCATACATATTCTTATTTAGACATGTGTCTTTTTATAATCACAGCCAACTATTTTACTAGTCATGTATAACACAGAAAAAATTATAAAATTAATACCTACAGAAAAATCTAATATTCTGCTCAGAAGCAGATATGCTTATGAAAATACTTAATACAAGTTTTAATAAAATACAATGATCTTATTCTATAAGCAGCACATTATTCTATTTCAAATTTCTATACTTAATCTACCAATAGTTTCAGATGTCCTTTGAAAGCACTGCATTTTATTATTTCTGTATCACATTTCATACTTCTTAAAAAATGTAAATATGAAGACAAAACACAAAAATTATTCACATTTTTTCCCCACAAAAAATTAGAGGAGTATTTTCTTTCCTGGAAAAAAGGTCAGTTGAACTTCTTCAGAATAGTACCACAATGGACACTCCAGTGACCATACTGAAGGTTAAAGAATTAAATCAACCGTCACAAAATTTAAACCTATTGTTCCGATGAACAGAGATATCTACATCGCCTGTCAGGCATCTAATCTTCACAAGACGTATCTTTTATATAGATTGGTTTGTTTCCAACAGAGGTTAAAACATGTACTTACATGACATCTGGCTGCAAGGTAACGACATGCCTCATATAACTGAAAGAGAAATTTCATACATACTCGTTATAAAGAGAGAGCATGTTTACTTACACTGCTAGAATCCATTTTGCTCTCTCATTTTTCAGTTCTATGACTTCTTCATCACTTTCACCTCCAAAAACCTTTCCTGACCAAAATTCTAAGCCTGTAACACTTTACTATTGAACTCTCAAAGGACACTCGGTCCACTCTTGCCTTCATCACTCATTAGCAGAGTGGAAGGACAATTAAAACAACTACACCTGAAGTGACACTCCACCTTCTGTTGCAGTTACTCCACCTAACTGCTGCAGTTCCATCCTTGGACCCCTTCCCTTTTCTGTGGCCCTATCTGGGGACAGCAGTTCCAATCTGGCCTATAGAACACAGGGCTATACTTGGTTCAGATAACTGCATCATGCAGGTGTTTTAATCACTTTACCCATAAAACTTATCCTCTGATGGTGAAGAAGTCACTGCAGTTAGCAGCAGAGGTCTAAAAGTGGAATAACAGTAGTAAGTTTTTGACTAAAATGACTTACCTTATCCAACTTACGCGATCGAAGGGCATGTGCTGCCCTATGATACTGAGCTGTTAGGTAAAGACACTGGGCCAACCAGTAGATATCTTGTGGTTCCTCTAAAATAAAAGAACAAAGCGATTCATTTATAATATACCTTAAAACACTTTTATACAGAATATTCACTTTTGCTTCACTAGGAAAATACTTTTCCCGTACTCTAGCATCCTATTGAGTTGCAAAGTTTAATTTTTTTAACATGTATGTATAAAAAACTTATAATATCTATCAGTGAAACATTAAAATGAGAAAGTAATCAGATTTTGACTTTGAAGACATGGTACATTGGACAGTGAATACAAGAAAGTGTCATACTAGAGGTGTGTCATGAGAGGAGACAATAGTGATACAGACCTAAAAAAAAAAAAAAAAAAGTAGCAATTGTAGGTTACCCTGCCCTTGGACACAGGACAGAAAAAAACCAACTCTGCACTGCGTGTCTCCGAAAAGATTGGTGGGAACCTAACAACAGTGAAAGCGAAAGCATTAGACTTCCGCAGCTTGAAGTTACTATTGCAAAAGCACAGCTTAGTACTCTCCTACTTTATTGGCAACAAAGGCTTCTGTGGCATCAAGTCCCTACAATCATTTTAAGAAGTGTAAATGGACCACTTTACATTTGGTCCATGCCTGTAGACAGACATAGAGTACCAGCATCAACTCACTAGGTAAACCTGCATTCTACCTGTCACCCAGAGCACCACTGAATCCTGTAGGAAAGCACTGTCATCTCTCGTAGCTCTTTTTTCTAATGACTTTTTTTTGTTTGTTTCTCTAGGATTGCAGACCTTAAGGTATGGCCAGACATTAATTTTAACACAAAATTCAAAAGGGATGGAAGATTGGCTCTGCTCTATTTGGAAAAGTTGCATGCCAAAGATCACAGAAAAGCACTCACACCAAACTCAAAACTTCAACATTTAGCCACACAGCTTAAAAAAACCCAACAAAACCAAAACAGAACGTTATCAGAAAGAATTTAATCAAAACCAATGTAAAATTAACTACTTACCATGAGACAGTGAAGCTACTTTGTCTGCCCAAAACAGGGCACTTTGATACTGCTGCTGTAAAAGCATGATAAAAATAATTAGTATTTATTTGGGGTAACCTTTCCTGGATTATTTTAAAATATGTATATCATTCACACTTAACATCTTATGCGTGTAATCTCTTAATGAACACGGATTCACATTTGAGATCTTTATAACTTCAAAAAACAGTTTAAAAGGGCCAGTACTCTAACTTCTAAAGGGTATAAAAAGGTAACTCAAGGTAGGGTTGTTTGTTTATTTTCAATAAAACCCAGATACCTTTGACCAAAAGGTATGCACCACTTCAGTATGGCAATAGGTCATTAGTTGTTTTGCTATCGCTGAAAAAGTAGCAAGAATCCTTCCCCCCTACAGCTAAAATAAATGCTACATTTTAGAAGAAAAAGAATACTATATTTAAAAAATGGACATATAAATTACTTTCAGGAAACTTCAGCAGCACCACCTCTGATTAATGAATTTTCATTCCTCAGTGAAGATGCTTTAACTTCACACAAACCATAGTCCCTATGTGAATTTCCCCTTATGCTTCAATACACAGTTTCACTGTTAAGTCTCTAGCCCAGGAGAAGTGGATGAAATAGAGAAGACTGGTGGCAACTAGAGATGCAATGGAATCAGAGTTTGCAGGTATATCCCACTAAGTTAGCTAAAGTTGCCATCAGATTTGGGGTGCTAGGCAAAACCTCATAGAACTGGCTGGGATTATTCTCTGAGAAAATCAGCAGGGGCTATGGTTGTTCCTTTTTATCCTCCATGCTACAAGGCATAGTATGATTCCCAGGACCTGCTGGACATCTAACATATCCTGCCATTGCAAGGACTTGCCACACTTGAAAAGCCTTGATCACTTCTGCTCTTTCCCACAACATTACAGTTGCGGAGTTTGCTTACAATCTTAGTGACTGTTTTATGCCTTTGGAGTAGTGGTTTGGCAGACTTTTCTGAAACACACACTGATGGTATTCTAGTCCTCACAAAGCTCTACACTCCATGACCTAAGTGGTCTCTTCTATCCTGTGTTCCCCACAATCCCTCCTTGATGGGGATTAAGTATGCCCAACAAATTTGCCAAGAGAACGGTATGGTTTCAATCTGCACTCCCAAGGAAAAAAAAACAAAAAAACCCACCACAAAACAACCCCAAAACAAAACCCCACATATGTAAAAGCTGTCTACAAGAACTGAGGTTTTAATAACTCTTTCAAGACCATAAAAGAAAGGTATAATCGAGGCCTACAGAGCACTATACAACTTTTGTTGAGCAGTTCTCCAGTACTATAAGCTGTCTGTATTACCCAAAGCAGCATTGTCGTGTTTTTCCTGAACTGCACAGATTCGTGGCAAAGCAGCCTAATCAACTTACTTTCACTCAAATGAGTATAGCAAAACAAAACAAAACAATAAAATCCACCAAATTAACCTAACTCCCCAACCAACCTTTCGGTCAAACTTGCTAGCGACAGGCACAAAGGCTGGCGCTAACTGAAGAGACGGGTTTGTCTCAGTAGCGATGCCACCACCAAATCTCTGAAGTAGAAAGAGAGCAGCACAGTTTCGTGCTGTACTTAATCTAATTTACGAATGCGTTTCTCCTGATGGTTTTTTTTTTTGTGTGTGTGGTGGTGGTGTTGGTGTTTTTTCGTTGTTTGCTCTGGCAGCAACATGATTGCCGGATCCATCAGCAAAGGCAAACGAGCCCGTCCTTCCAAATGGCATCCTGCGGCGTGGCAGCTCGGCACCTATAACCACCGGGTAACCCCGGCCCCATCGGCACCGCCGGCCAGGGGAGGGACCCTGCAAACACGCCTTCGCTGCCGCTCCCACAGCGGGATTCCCTCCTCTTCCTCCTTCTCCAGGCGGAGGAAGAAGCCACGGCCTCCCCCCGGCACCTCCATGTCACGCTACGAGGAGGCCCCAGGCCCCCGGCTCCCCGCGGGGACGGCAGCGGCGCCGCTCCCGGCCCGCTCCGCTCCTCGCCCACCCCCGCGCCCTCCTTTTCCCCAGAGGAGACGGAGAATTATTTCAAAATTAACCCCCCTCTCCTCGGCCACAGAGGCTGGCGCCTATCCTCCGAGCCTTCCTTCTCCCCGGGAGCCGGGCCGTCAGGGGCTTTTCCCCGAGAGGAACAACCCAACCCAACCGCCCCTTCCCCAGCAACTCCCCCCCTTCCCGCAGCGCCGGCCGCTCGCCCGGCGCCTCACCTGGTCGATGTACTGCCGCACCCGCTTCCTCAGCCGCTCCAGGTTCATCCTCCCGCCCGGGGTGGTGGAGCGAAGCGAGACGGAGGGGAGGAGGCCCAGGCACCCAGCCCGCCGCACCGGCAGCGATGGCCTCTCCGCCGCCCGCCCGGCCAGGCGCCCTGCCCGGCGGTGCCGCGCTCAAACCCGCCCCGCTTCCTTCCCGTCCTCCCTTCCCGCCCCTCCTTCCCGGAAACGGCGACCCGGGCGCGTCGTTCCGGCAGCGCTGGGGGCCGACGGGGAGGGGAACTGAGGGGGATTCTGACTTTTCTCCACAGACCACCCCCCCAGTAAGTTTATTCTGGGGCTCTTCTCCGCAGCCTTGAGGGGAAGGTTCGTCTCTGTGAGGGCGCCTATAGAGACCCAGGCCCTCCCTTCGGCTACCGCGGCCTTGTGGTGAAAATACTCCTTCAAGGCTTCGCAGCGATGGCAGACAGCGTGCCAGGAGGTTTTCTACGAGGCCTTCATCGTCCAGTCATTTCTGGTATCACACAGGTTGGGAGATCATTATCCCCTAGAACATAACTGAAACATGTCAGCTTCTGCTACTGAAAAGCAGATAACATGAAGGAATGAATACAAAGGCCTGATTTGGAGTAATCCAGATGCTGGACGATGCCTCTTTGAGGGGTTATGCCTGGTACAAGAGGAGCAATCATCCCTGTGTGCCTTGACGGAGAGGGAAAACCTGTGTCAGAGTTACAGTGTGGAGAAGGCCACAAAGATGGCAGCTGGTCACAAGCAAACGGTATTCATTTGAGAAAAATAGATCCATGCGTCCTCTCTGGATCCATTTACGGTAGCTGCACTTTGATGTAAAACTGCTTAGAATCATAGAATCATTTTGGTTGGGAGGCACCTTTAAGATCATTGACTCCAACTGTTAACTTAGCACTGCCAAGTTACCACCAAACCATGTCCCTTAGCACCACATCTACAGGACTTTTAAATACCCCCAGGGATGGTGACTCGACCACTTTCCTGGGCAGCCTGTTCCAATGCTTGATAACCCTTTCAATGAAGCAATTTTTCCTTCTATCCCATCTAAACCTCCCCTGGCACAACTCGAGGCCATTTCCTCTTGTCCTTGTCTTGTCTTGAGCTTGACTTCAGTGATTTCCTCTGGTTATTAGTTAGGTTGGATTTTCACCTTACACTATGTCAGCCTTTTGGGGCTGTTTCTTGCTGAGTGTGTGTGCTGCAGATGGCAGATACTCATTTCATGCCAGCAATAAAACAGATATATTTTTTGTTTTGTTTTTTTTCTCAAGTAGATTTGTAGGTCTGTTACTTTTTCATGTTTCAGTAACTGAGACCTTGAGGAAAGCAAAATCCACGTTCATCTTTCCATCCCCTCATGTAATGAAGGGACAAAACCCTTTTGTTAGTGGTTTCTTTAGATCAAGCGGTCCTATCTAACAAGCATTATCATCATGTTAATCTTCCCTGAAGACACCTTCAGGTGTCAAAATAGCTTCTATGGCCACCTGACCATACTGCGGCAGAAGAGAGGATGCAATCAAACTTTTGTACCTGCAGCTCTGTGAAACCTGTGTCTTGTCGTGGGTGCTACCACTCCACTCATTATATTTGTTGGTTTAAAATCTCTTTGAAATTTGTACAGTTCACAGCATATGTATTTGTCAGTTGGTGGATATTTCTATGTACAATAAAAGACATTTGAGTGAGATTTGCATACTATTTTGAAACTGCTGCATGTTGGAGCCCACAGTTTGCTCATTGTTGACACATTTCCCTCTTAGACCAGGTCTAATGGTAACTCACCAGACCTCAGTGGCTTCTGTTCAGCATGAGATACCAGGGCAGCAGACTGTGGGAACTCAGAGTGAACAAGATTAATTTAAATATCATAGAATCATAGAATAGTTTGGGTTGGAAGGGTCTTCCAAAGATAATCTAGCCCAATGACTAGTGATGGATCCACGTGACCCTCAGCCGTACTTTGGTTCAGGCTGACTAAGGAGCAAGAGACCTTATGGCCTGTGGTGAACCTGCAAGTTCCTGGCTTGCCTACAAGGGAGTGAAGGTGCCTTGGAAGAATATTTTGAAAGGTGGCTTCGAAGCCTAAATATGCAAGATAACCAAAGTACAGAATAAGATACCAGAGCTGAAACAAAGACATCTATCTTGTCTATACTATTGGCTAGCAGCCAACTACTTCACTCTATAAATGCTACCATCAGGATGGGCCCAATTTGAGCTCTCTCTGAATTGCAGCTGGACTGCACACCAGGTGACTCTCTCCTTGAGCAGGGACACCTCTCAAGGTTTGAGATTCCTTACTTGAGGCTAAGAGATCCTTCCTTGACCAAGATGGAGAGATCCCTTACTCGTAACATCCTCGGTAAGTGACTGATAGCATGCTGAATTAATACCAATGAAACATTACTGATCCATGTAGCTAGTCAATATTTTTATAAACTTTGTATAGGTATTTCCGTTAGACATAAAGTGTTGTCTAAGTCTGAGACTAAGATTGGACCTGGTTGCATATAAGCTCCATCAGGGGTTTAGAAAGCAAGGGGGTGCACTCTGAACCTCATGACTCAGCACGTGTAAGGAGTTTCCTTAACCTTTGCATCTCTGGTCTCAGGGTGAATCATTCTAACTCAATTCTAACTCAATTTTCCTTTGTACGTTTCTTCCATGCAGTAATTAATAAGATGAACCTTGCTATCAAAATTATTGAACCTTGGTAAATCAATGTTAAAATCTGGTAAATTCCGTCAAATTTCTTGAACTCTGACATATTATTATTTTATTTCAATACAACATGTTGCTGCTTCTCTCTTTTGAGTGAGGTGCATTCCAGTCATCCGCGACAGGGATATCTTCAGCTAGATCAGGTTGCTCAGAGGCCCATCCAACCTGACCTTAAATGCTTCCAGGGATGGGGCATCTACCACCTCTCTGGGCAACCTGTGCCAGTGTTTCACCACCTTCATTGTAAAAAATTTACTTGTTATATCTATCCTGAATCTACCAGCTTTTAGTTTAAATATCTCAGTAGAGGACTGAGTTTGAAACATCAAATGGCGAAAAAAAAAAAATTAAATAAAATGAAAAAAATAGGAGTTGGTGCTAAGCTCTAAGATAAAAGTTTTGGCTGGGGAAGAAAAAAAAGATGCACAGGAAGTGTGGGGGTTGGAAGAGAAGAAAATGCTCTTGTTGGGGATGGGTGACGGTTAAGAGCAGCCATAGTCACAGGGAGCTGATCTGAAGCATAGAGGGGACCTGTGATCTGCAGGATCTTGGACGGGCCCAAGGAACACTCTACAAAGGTGAGGAAACAGGCACAGACACACACATGGAGTATGTTATTCCTCAGAGTATTTTATTACCTTGTTAGCGTCTGTATAGTTCTTACATTGCCAGAGCAGAGTGCATCGCATTAGGTTGCCCTGTAAGGTCTTGTGTGTTACGTGCTGCTTTCTTGTGTTCTCCTGCAAAATTAGCTCCTCTGGGTGAGCTGTTTCTCAGCTGGAGCTCTGGGAAATGGTTGCTTGGGCTACACTGCGAGGCTACAGCAGTGCTGTTCCAGTGGCTCTGCTCAGGTGGGCTCCAGTCCCCTTTCTGCAATGGGAAGCTGCTCTGACCTTGTCGCTCGTGAAGTAGCTGGTCATTCAAAGAGACTGTCCTTATGGACAGATTGCAGAGCTTTGCTCCTTCACTGGGAGCGATGTAGGTGTGTGGGAAAATAGATGGGGCTGATGCATGGCGCTGTGAACAGCAAGATCTTTGTGAACTGGTGGTCAGAGCTTAATAAAATTATTTTAGGTGTGAACAGGGAGAAAATTGAATTTTAAGTACTTTCAAATAGTATCTAAGTTTCTCTTTCGCATTCAAAACTAGTAACAAGCAAAACCACTCTAACAGTTGAGTGGTGTTGATATAGCTACTACTTTGCTAGTAGTACTTAAAACATTTGTGAAGGCATAGAGTGTCAGTTAAAACAAACTGCTTTACCAATTTGTACTCTAATATCTTAAATCTTGAGAGGAAGGGGAGGGCTCCACAGTCATATTAAAACTTTCTCACTCTGTGGAAGTTTCTGTATTTTTATCTACAATGAGAATCTTCTTTCTGTCTTTGTTCTAAAAATACCTATAGGTACCGTATGCTGGTGCTAGCACATAGCTTCCTCCTGCTGCTTTTAAATTACTGTTTCCAAGTCAGTTTGATGCTTGCCCATGTTTATCTGATCCAATCGAAACGAGTATGTTCACTTTGAGTTTGTATGTAAAAAAAGTTTTTGTTTGAAATTGGAAAAGTGTTGTTTCTGGCTTGAGTATTGCAACTGAAATTACGCCTCTGAAACAGAGGCGTGTGCTGAGGTGGGAGAGGTTCCCCAAAATGCCCCAGGAGCAGGTGTCTATCTTTCTGGGAAGGTTTCAGAGACAGCCCCTAACTCGGCTGTTTTGTGCAGATAAGTGGAAAATGAGAGTGACCTTCTACTGCTCTCATTTTGAAGCTTTTCCTCTTGATCCCTGCAATCCTAAATCCACATGGGCTCGTTTCCAACCCTGTGTATAACTACTGCAGATCTGTCAGGGTGCAAGCATTGGCAATCCCCACTTTACAAAGGCAGAATATCTGTCTTACTCCCGTGGTGTGACTCGCTCTCTGCCGCCCGTTGCATGGTTAAGCTTGGGGTAGGGGGATGGAAAAGGTGTTATTTTGATTTTCAATGGGTCTAAAAAAAGGAAATCTGTAAATGGACTGAACTTGATCAACTGGGAGCATCCATGGCATGTATGGAGGTGGAGAAGGATGGAAAGTGAAGCAATTGCCTTTTTCATGTCACCCAACAGTATTCTTCAGTTATCTTACAGAATTCTTGACTTTTCTTATAGAAATAGTATTGCCTCTTCTAGGCTTAATAGCATGGTATTGCTTTCTGTACCTGATCTTCTGTTATTTGATCGCCCACCATGAACTGCATAAGCTCAGGAAAGCAATCTGCAGTTAAACTGAGTGTCTTTATTTAATTTTTCTCTCTCTTACTTCATTTTGGCTTACACAACTGCGCTGTAAATCAGTCCTGCCTCCTCCACATCTTTCATCCTGTTAGTCGCTGTCAGGTGAGTCTGACAGGTGAACAGAGGTCTCCAATAGCAATGTTAGTTCCTGCAAGTTTTGAGAAAAACAGTGGCAAGATTAGAGACCTGGATGACTAATCCTTTTCCCTCAAGGAGTTCTGCAGCCTCAATTAAGTAGTTGTCTGCTCCATTTTGCCTGCCAGCAGTGTGGTGAGGGTGTGTATGGCTCAGGATCACAATCGGAGGATGTGTCAGGAGGCTTCAAGGACATGGGAGAACAGGGACCGAAGGTGTTGTGGAGAAGGGGAAGCTGGGGCTTGGTAAATTGTGGGGGCACATGGCTCAGTCTGTAAGAAACCAGCCTTTGTTGGGTCTGCTGTTTGTAGAACACTCTTATCCTGAGTTATCTAGATGATACGAACCTATTGCTGTTTGGGTCTTTTTTTTCTAAAATAAACAATCTTAGTATTTATATTGGTTCTCTGCAGCAGGTTTTGATTCATTGCAGTGGTGATGAGTGAGTCTCATTGATTGTATCAGAATAACCAAGATCACATTTGGCTTTGGTTTTTCCAAGAGTTTAATTTTAAAAGAGTGGCCTCTTTCATGCTGATTTCTCTCCTTCATACATGCAGTATTACTTCATTAAGGCTATCAGAGGTGCCAAGGATGAGCTTCAGGTCGTTTAATCCTTCTTGCTCACAAGCCAACAAAGAGAAACCTGTTTTAAGGAAACAATTTTCTTTCACCTCTTCACACTGCTCACAATGAAATGTAAAACTTTCAGGATAAATTTTAATAATGAGAAATAAATTAATATTGGCACCATAAAAGGCAACTTTTATTACAAAGCTATCCTACTGACTGCAATTAGGCTCCTCTTTATGTAAGTTTAAAGAAATTGTGTATGTGTGGAACTAAGACATAGCCCAAAGAGTTATTTTCTGCTTCATTAAAATTTTCTTTCAAATCTTATATCCCTTAGATTTCTCTTGAGAAGCACCTGAATCAATTATGTTGGCCAGTATGCAAAGTAATATGCCTGCTCTTTTGCAGTGTCTATGTAGCCGCAGTCCAAAAATAGTAAAAGTGTTGAGCCAAGCAAGATGTACTGGGAGGCAGATGAGATGCTCTTGGCTTGCTTTGCTATCAGTCTAGATTTTGCCATTTTTCTGGAAGTTTCCAGTGTCAGTGGAGCAAAAACAATAATTCAGCTGACCAAACAGAGATGTCTGCACTGGGGGGTGCTGACTGGCTCTCTGACTCCATTGGTTGTGTTAATTAGATTTCTACTGACTAGAATGAGAACTAAGCACCGATCTCATAGATACCAAAATGTGTATGTCTTAATATCAAATGGAGTCTATCCTAGGACCTCAGTTAATTTGTTCACATGTAGGAGTGTAATTACATTTGAGTATTATCTCAGTTGCCGTACAGTATTTGTGACATCTGCATGGGACTACGTCTGCTGAAGAGCCTTGCCCTGCTGTTCTGGGTTTGGGAGGCCAGATAAATTCACATCAATACCTAAATTGACACTAGATGCCCATGTTTAGAGACCTGAATCCTGTCCTATGTATCTCCATGTGCATTGGCTACCTAGGTTCCCAAAATAGTCTATAGAGTCCTCATTGCAGTGGGACCTAGCAGCCTGACCTTTTCAAAATATATTCTCCCTCTACCCCTCCATTACCCAGAACTGAAAGATGTAGAGGGGTAGCTCAGGTGAGTAAGTTTTCATGCTCAGGGCTGCAGCAGAGCAATCTGGAAACAAAAAATTATCTTGCATGCGATAACAGTAGCTCTTATTTTTCGACGCAGCCCAGGTACAGGAGCAGAAAGCAATCACATAGTTGGATGCAGAGAGAAGGGAGGAAGCAGACCAGAACATGCTTGTGAACCATAAATAATGCAACATAAACATAGAATCATAGAATCATCTAGGTTGGAAGGGACCTTCAAGATCATCTAGTCTAACCATCAACCTAACTCTGACAAAACAACCATCACTAAACCATGTCCCCCAGCACCATGTCAAACCATCTTTTGAACACTTCCAGGGATGGTGCCTCAACCACTTCCCTGGGCAGCCCATTCCAATGCTTGATAACCCTTTCAGTGTAAAAGTTTTTCCTAATATCCAACCTGAACC
>JAOXJK010000001.1:146874266-146887878 GCA_025774025.1 Xenus cinereus
CCCCAAGCCTGTAGCGCTGCCTGGGGTTGTTGTGGCCCAAGTGCAGGACCCGGCACTTGGCCTTATTGAACCTCATCGCGTTATATACACATGCTCTGATATTTTAAGAACTTTGGGGCCAGGACATAGTTTTGATCATTCTGATGTTTCATTTGAAGTAAAAATCTGATGTTTCCTTGAAATATGCATACTGTATATTATAGGAATGTGTCTGCTTAGTTAAGAGTTTGCTCTCTAGACTTCGGGACAGTGAAGTAGTGAGTAATGTGAAAACTTTAATGGTTGACTATGAGACCCAGCACATACTGCTTGGATTGTAGCTTGAGCAGCTGTACATCTTGTTACTCATCTCCCTCAACTGTGAACAGCTCACTGCTGCCGTTCATCACCAGCATGGGCAGGAAAATCCATGATGTGTTTTCTGGTTAGAAATACAGTTTGTTGGCATTTCTTCTTAAAGAAATATGGACTTTGATTATTCTGTTATTAAGATGCAATGTTTGAAAGAATCATATACAAAAAACAACTTTTACTTTTCTCAGGTTGCTGTACCAGGACAGATGCAGCCTTCTTACACCAAAGTGGTAGACCTTGGCACCCGTATCCTTCAGTTCTGTAAAGAAAAGGAATCAATGGCTGCATGAGATGCAACACATGAGAAACAGAAGATAGCTCAAATGAATGTAAGTATGTATGCTTCAACTTTTGGTTTCCTTGAAAAGCAGTTCTGTAGCATCTTTGGAACAAGTTTTTGTTGCGTTCTCCCCTCCCCCCCCATGTTTATTATTGTCACTGTCATTAACTTCTCATCTTTTAACTCTTATCATTGCTGTTGCTCTAAAGCTTACAGGTTTTTCAAAGACATGATAATAACAGTATATGCAGATTCCATTTTCTTGTACGGTTTTGTTGTTCTGCGGGAATGCATGAGAATTTCATTTCAGAGGATGAAAACAGTATTTGTGACTTATCAGCAACTGTACTGAGATGCTAAACTTAATCCCTTGAATCTCTTGCCAGGATTTGGTTTTATTTATTTATTTAGCTTCCAAAATAATAAGCTGCTTTAATCACTTGGCAGTCCTTATACTATATACCATCCTGCTGATGGTCCTGTATACCATCAGCATGCATGTCGGAGAAACACTTCACCATTTCATGGAAACTTTTTAGCAAAAAAAAAAAAAAAGAACAAGTTCCCACGACAAGTAGACAAAAACTCACGTGTTATCTAGATATTAGATAGATCGCAACAACTGTTCTTGCAGGTGCATTTGGCATTTTGCATAATCACATTTGCATTTTGACAGATTTGTGCTCATGGTGTGAATCCCCTCTTCATTTTGCATCCCTAGACACTTGGGTCATGTGGGAGTGAGAACTGAGCATGCTTTTTCTTATGACAGACTATTGAGCCTGTGATTTGTTCAGGGGTGCCTTATGCACTCCCATTTTAAGATAGCACTGGCTACTGCATAAATTCCGAACCTGAAGTTCCAAACTGGTTTTGGTTTTTTTATTTTAGTGTCAACTTGCAGATTTAAAAATGCTCGACATGACAAATAGCTATGCATGTCTCTCCATCTTAGAAATAAATAAATATTGTGGTCACTGGTGCCTAGTGACGGGACCAGAGGCAATGGAAACAACCTGACACACAGGAGGGTCCGTCTGAACATCAGGGAACACTTTTTCACTGAAAGGGTGACCTAGAACTGGCACAGGTTGCCCAGGGAGGTTGTGGAGTCTCCAGCCTTGGAGATAGTCAAAAGCCATGTGGACATGATTCTGGGCAACCAGTTCTCAGTGGCCCTGCTTGAGCAGGGGTGTTGGACCAGATGATCTCCAGAGATGGCTGCCAACCTCAACCAGTCTGTGATTCTGTGAAATACTATGTTTGGTCAAAGACATTAATTCTCACTGAAGCTAAATAAGATCACATCTCTCTTATACAACAGTCAGAGATGCTTTTGGCCCAGGAGAGGCTGTTGATCTTGACTATCTGTATCAAGGAAATTAGTTGTGAGAGCAGACTGTGATGGTCCTCAGCGCATGGATGGGAAAGAAAGCCCAGTGAATCTGAAGAACTCTTTACAATGACTATGATAGATCAAAAACTATATAAAATTCCTTTTCAGAAAGAGGGGAAGCCTAATGAAACATAAACTAAATCTGCCAGTAAAGATTACATAAGTAGAAGAGATGGTTGTAGGGATGCTGGCTTTTGCTTAAAAGTAAAGAGTGTTAGTGAAAGGGTATTTCATTGCAAACTAATTTATTCACCCCCAATTTGCACTGCCTTGCTTATCCTGGTGTGTGGGAATAAAAATCGTGATACTTTTAGCAGTGGTAAGCAGTCTATAGAACAGAAGCAACTTATTTCCATTTTATTCCCTTACAAAAGAGGGGTTCCTTGGCACGCCTTTAGCCAGATGAACCCTTGAAATTGCGAGACTTTGGTCTAAAAGCTGCTCTCCTGCCCTCTAGTGTTACTGTACAAGACCCGAATCAGAGGATGGGTTTGTGTGTGTAAATTTCTTCTGTCTTTTGGAAAGCCAAAAACTTACAAATTGATCCTTATTCTAAGTGGAAAAATGACATTGGGAGATCGAGAGGTGTTTTGAGCTTCCAGTAGTTAGCTGCAGAGGTAAAACACTGTCGTGTTTTAAAGGACCATGCAGCGTTCACTCACTCACTCATCCACCCCCATAGGGTAGGGAGCAGAGAGAAAAGGAGGGGAACCCCCCCTCCCCCGTGGGCTGAGATAAAGACAGTTTAATAGCACAGTAATGGCAGAGAAAATAATAATAATAATGGTAAAATAATATACAATATAAAATGATGCAATGCAATCGCTCTCACCACCCGATGATCCATTGCCCAGCCCATCCCAAGTGAAGATCATGGATCCCTGCCCCCTGGCCAACCCCAATTTCTATACTGAGCATGATGTCTATGGTATGGAATATCCCTTTGGGCAGCTTGTCCTGTCTATGGTCCCTCTCAGCTTCTATGGGAAGCTGAAAAAGTCCTTCAATTTGTTATAAACATTACTTAAGCTAAACAACAGCTAAAACAGTATGTGTTATCAACATTATTCTCATACTAAATCCAAAACACAGCAGCTACTAGGAAGAAAATTAACTCTATCTCAACAAGGACACTTTTATTTTTCATAACCATTATTGCATATTCTCTCCCTTTTTTCTTTTCTTTTTGGCGTTTTTGCTTGCTTTAAAGCAGGATGGCATTTGTAGCTTATTTTCTACTGTAGGTCTAATAAATGTGGGAAGATATTAACATTAACTCTTCTATTGATCCAAATTGCTGCATAAGTACCAAAGTAAAATACACAGTAGAACTGGTCTTGTTTTGGTATTTTTTTTCTCTTTTTAAAGTGTTTTTTTCATTCCTTTATTTATTTAGGGTTTGGTGATGTCAAGTCAAACTAGGCAGTTCACATGTGATTATGGCTACATATCGTTTAGTCTGAGTTTGCAGAGGTAATTTTAGTGACTGGAGACCTGCACCCATTCTGTCTTCAAGGTTTCCCATGGATCACAAAAATGTCATAAAGTTCACTGCCTTCTCTAGCTTCATTTCTCTAAGTATATTTACTCATGCAGCCATTATACCTAGGATCTGGAGTTTCTGTTTTACTTATTTCCAGATTCCCCTCTCCTTGCCTTTTATTTTCCTCCTCCAGTCTTTAGATATGGCTCAATCTCTTCCTTTTTGGCAGTCCTACATGGCTCTCATCAGAAATAGCTAACCAGCATTTAACATCCTTTGAAATCCCCAAATGTAGACCTTGACTATTGCCGAAATAGGTATTATGCCATGACTTTTTGCACTATGTAAATAATGTAAACATACGAATAAAAAGACCAAATATTAATCACATTGTAACCATAGGCTTGACTGCAAAAAGAAGAGAATTCCTTAGTGAGATGTTGTTAAAATAAAATGTGGTCAACAAATCTGTCATCCAGCTCTCCATAATATGTGCCAATTGAAGTTTTTGTGGATGGGTTTTTTTGTGGTTTTTATTTTTGATAAACTGTGAAACAATCCTTCAATCCTCAGCCGGACATTGGAAACCTGGTCTTTATAATTCTAAGGCTAAAAAGAAATGGCTAATCAATACACAGTAACATATTATTGCTCTCTAGGTTGGATTTTTAACCTTGCAAGGTTGAGCATTGATACAGTCATGCAGTATAAAGGCAGGTGTATTTTACTCTGGTTTATTTGATATTCTTTGCTTAACACCCAACAAAAAGCAAAGATGCTGCCGAACACCAGGGGTCACTGTTAAACGTGATTATAAAGGGTCTTGGGGCAGTTTATCTGCAAAATGAACCTGCATCCATATATTAACCATTCCAGGACGTGGCCATGTTTTATTTCTCTGGCTATTTTATTTCATCTGGAAGGAAGATAAAAAATGGACATCGAGATTTAATGGTGGAGGGAGAATCTATCTTCTGATTTATGAGCAGTCTTTACAAAGGCATAACTTCTGTTTTGCCTTCCTCCATGCTCATTTGTCACAGCATGGAATGATCTTACAAGTAGTTTTAATCTTTTTGTAGTGAGCAAACTGAGATAAATGTCCTGTCAGTCTAGATTCATGGAACCAAACAGGACCCGTTGCAGAGAACCTGAAGTGCCACAGAGTCACATTAGTCAGCAGGGTCTGAGGATGCCTCTTGCTGAACCGGTACCATTAGATCCTGTTCAGCATGGCTAAGCAGACAGAGCCCTATTCCTTGGGTATTTTATTTTTTAACAGTGATTAATGAATTATTCACACATATTTTAAGTTTGAAAATCATCTCTTGTTTTTTAGATTAATGAGAGATGGGAGTTGCATCAGCCTTGAGTCTTTGTTCTGAGTTTCTCGGGAAATCAGAAAGGTTTCTGTAGCCTTTCTTATTTTCACCTTGTTCAGTTTGTGCAGCTGCAGGCACTGGCTTGTACTGTGAGGGCACACCTCTTTGGGTTATATGTCTTTCCTCAGCAATATCGTATTATGAGATCAAGATGTATTGCAGGGGAGGACTGCAACCCTAGAAAGCATCTCTTCCAGCATGAGTGCTTTTTGCTTGTGTGCTGGAGACAAGGGTGGGAGGAGACCTAGTGGGAAGCACAGCCTTTGCTGCTTTACGGTGCAACCACCTCTCTTCTGCCCCAGGACCACTGGTCTGGAGTAGGGGAGCTGCTGGTGCTGCTGTGATACGTTGAGATAGAGGTCAGCTGAATGAGTTTTATGCATGAGACTTGACAGGTCTTCTTACAAAACAAATTTTGTGCTTTGTACTCACTGCTCGCTGCGCATGTCAGGGAAGTGGCTCCTAAGCGATGTTTTCCTCTTCCATGCTCTCTTCGTCTTCAGCACTGGGGGGGGTGAAAGAATGGCACCTTGTATAAATGCTGATATGGGAAGCTTTAGGTGGTCCTGGCGTTTTGCAACCTAGAGTGCTGAACCACTAACTGTTTTTTCCCCTGATTTTAGAGATCTTCAAACAGAAAATTAAATAAACGGGGGAAAAAAGGAGCCCTGCCCCAAAGTGTGTGCAGTCTATGATTGTTTCTATGAGGAACACTGAAACTGTGGCAAACTAGTTACAGCAAGACTTTGCTATGATGTCTCTATTTTGTTTGCTGGTCAAAGTTGTGAGACCACACAGTTATTATCATCTGTCTGTCAGCTTGGATGTAATAGTTTTTAAAAGCTATGTCTAATCAATGCAAGTATTTTAGGGAACGTTTTAGGCATCAGTGGGCAGAACTATAATGGTTTGGGCATTAGAGACTGGAAATAAGAGGCAATCACAGCTTCAAGCACTTCCACAAATGTCTGCAGAGCAAAAATCTGGTTTTGATGGACATCTTATAGGACCCTTAACTCATCTGTGCTCAAAATTTTATGTGGTAGCACTGAATTACTTATCTTCAGATAGGAAAGAAACAACACTGTTGGGAGAAATAAACATGACAAGGAGGAGGGAGAAATACACTGAGCTTTCACTAAAGATAGAAAGGAGATGGAAGAAGTTGCCTAGGGACCTTCTTGAGTGAATGGAGGTATGTGTGATGAATTTGGTCCTAGAAATGCTGCTAAGTCTGTAATTCCTTAGCAATTTAACTCACTGTGCTCACAGGAGCAGAGGATTCTTTTTCACTGCTTTTAGAAAACAGAGAAGTAACATTATTGTAGCTGTGGTGACTGGCTGCCTTTACTGTAGGAGTGATTTAGGTTGTTTTATTAAAGTCTGTCCATGAGCTGGTGAAGAAAATGTCAGCATACTTCCCTACTCATATTGATAACAAAAGAGCTTGTACCACACGTGAAATTTTTCCTGGGCTAAGAGTAAGTACCATGTTCTTGTACAACATATTCTTTCAAAGCAGGTCTCATGATCATTGTGTTAACACACATTTAAAATCGCTTCATTTCATTTCTGCCTGTGTTATTTCTCAATTTATCCTACCTCGCAATACTTGCAAGGAGATATGCATGCATGTATACGTACCTGCTCAATCCCTTTCTAGCAAAATAAATAAAAAAGAGAAGTCAGAGAGACCTTGAGCTGCATTCCTCAGTATATTAACCTAGATCATCTTCCCTGTCCTTCAAAGGCCAGAGATATACATCCTCTCCTTATCTTTTTGGTTGCTCTCTGCAACAGTTAGGTAAATTTCACAGAAAAGTAACAAATTCCAGAGAATAATCTGCCTTCCTCATACACGCCTCACCAAAAAATATGGCAGGAACTGGAATGCTGCTTGTCAAGTTCAGGCTTAATATCTTATTTGTTTCCATTTGGTTCCTTAGTAGATTCTGTGCTTGCCTCAGGCAATAGCAGCATGTTTCTTCATGATGAAATGTGATCAGTTATTTGGATGCTAGCTGTAAGAATGTAAGTGGCATCTCTGTTGTTTTGGCATGAGTCTTAAGAGGTACCTTTTTTTCTGACTGCTGGCTTGGTTGTTCTAGCCTCTACATTAATGCACTTTCTTGGTAGCACAGCAAACTGGCCTCAGTGTGTGTTACTCTTATGTATATTATGATTTTTGATAACTGACTCGAGTTTGGCACGTGTTATGCCTCCCATTGGTTCTGCAAAACCAACACCTATTGGCATCTTGATTGGACATCATTCAAATAACCTCATGGTATGTACAAATCTTCATACCTGGACCCTGATCAAAACCTGCTTGGAGATCTTATAGATCTAGAAGGTTATGGCTGGAGGGAGGGCAAGGAGGAGCGACTTGCAGAGAGGTCCCAGGTTCTGTCTCTCATCACCAACTTTCTCTAGTTTATCAGACTTCATTTTTCATCTGATGCGGGGATTGAGTTGTGCTTGCAAATGGCCAGTAAGGAATTCCCCTGGAGGAAGAAAGCTCCCAGCTGCCATAGAGCCGGTTTCTGCATGCTGTTCTGTTTCCACTTCTCCTGCCTGTAGCAGCTGATAGGAAAGGACTGAGGATGAGAAAAGGGGATCTCACTGAGCTTTATGTGGCTCATTGGACCAAACTGTAAGTTACTCTCTCCTGCACTGGGATTATCACAATCTGTCCCAAAGGTCTGGGAGGCAGGACCTGCTCAGAGATGCTCTGTTTCCTTGTGTTAGTTGTTAGGAGGGACAGCCTGACCCACAGCACCTCCTGCAGCATTTTCTTCAGGCAGCATGAATTACTCAAACACCCAGGACGCAGACCCAGCTAACACGCTTGTGTTTCTGTTTAACAGAGCAGTTGGAACTTGTGACACTTATTGCACTTGTGGAGTTGATTGTGGATGGGCATTAGGCCTTGTGTATGTTCAGGGTACTCCAGGCTTATTGCTCCAGGACATATATTTGCTCTGAGTAAGCACAGTAACTCCAAGTGTCAAAAATGTCTCAGTTAACCACAGGTGAGTAGAATCTGATGTGCCTGGGGTAATGGTTTCGTTGTGCATACAGAGCAGGGTTGCTCTGCGCAAGAATCACAGGTAACGGTCACTGCACGTGGGCAGTCGTGGTAGCTTAATCCCCAAAGCAGCAGAGTGAGAGATGAGAGGAGTAGAGTTGGTAGCCCTG
Organism: Xenus cinereus; assembly: GCA_025774025.1. Lineage (NCBI taxonomy): Eukaryota > Metazoa > Chordata > Aves > Charadriiformes > Scolopacidae > Xenus > Xenus cinereus. Next base: position 146,882,360 of record JAOXJK010000001.1, read on the forward strand.
TCAAAACACAAAACCACACAAAGGGGGAACTTTCTTTACCTTCCTGTCTGATCCCTCAAATCTAATCAGCCTGTGCTCTCTTCTGAATGAACTTAGCCCAGCATCCGGACTTTCAGTCTTAACAGACACAACTAAATTGAATCGTTTGTCCTTGCAGAAATGGAGGATTTGAAAACCACTTCCGAGAACTTCATGCGTTCACCACAGTCAAATTAACATGGTCACTCTCTGCAAGCGAGTCACAAGTAGTTGGGCTTTAGAAGAGGTATGTATTTCACTTCTGTGGGATAAAAATTCCTCATCTGGAGCCTAGAAAGAACATATTTCTGGGGTGTAAAGAGGAAACTGCCTTTTCCTCCGCTATTCAAAAGATTCGCTCAACATGTGTTCCAAGAGACATGTGGAAAGATCTGCAAAGATCTCGGTCACTTATATGGATGATATGACTATACTTAGTAATTTCCCAGTCTTTCTAAGGACATTAAAATGCATTTTCCAACTTGTGAATGGTTTATTGCTTTCTTCTGGGCAAATAAGTTTATTTCTTCAGTTGCATAATTCAGCCAAATTGTAGTTAAACAGAATGTCTTACTGAAGCGGGGGGAGCTTTAAAATTACTAGTGAATTCAAGTAAACTAGAAAAATCTAAGTGTTTTACTGAAGTCATCAAAAGAGCTTTTTTAGTGAAATATATATATATGTTTGTTGACCAACTACACGTGGTTCAAGGGAAAAAGTTTCATCTTAAAATATGCTTGGGAGCAGTGGTTTGGATGAAGCCTTCTCCAGACCACTGAAGTTGAAGAATAAATTCTAGAGCTGAAAAGGTGGGACATGACATGCACTCAGAGGTGTGGACTGCCTATGAGCTTTTGTTTAGATAAATTAAAATGCAGTGTTAATCACACCTGTGCCAATATGTTTGCTTAAGTTTATTTTGCGCAGCTGCTGCAAGCCAGTGCCAGATGGCAATCTAGCTCTTCCAGCATGAAAAAAAGAACTGAGAGAACTAAGAAGGTTCTCGAATCTCCATGTAAAGCCCTGATCCTGCAGGCAGTGGGAGTTTTGTGTGTGAAGGGCTTGTAAAGCCAAGTCCCTTGCCCGCTTTAACCTAATAAAATTAGCCTACCCTTTGATTTCAGTGGTTTGAGCTGTTTGCCATTACAAGTGCGGTCAGATGAACAACATTTTTAAAATGGAGGCAAACACCTTAATTCAAATTTGATTATCTAATTAAGATATAGAACCATATTTAGACAGCCAACAAAAGAAGGCTTGATTTTTTCGGTTCGCTTTCTGTTTGGAAATGCTGGGTGCCTTTGAAAACAGGATATTTTATTTGGGCACCTAATTTAAACTTCCAAATCTGAGATATCCCCCCGCTACCCCCCAAACTTCTGTGTCGGTTTGTCATGTAGGCCATGTAGCTTGTAGTGAGAATGTTCATTGCACAGAACACACAGACCAAGTATATTGAACTCTAATGTCTACCTGTGGTATTGGAGGTAACATGGCATGCAAAGTATTATTCTTATAAGAAGACCCAGTTACAAGGTAGATTTTTCAAAAGTGTATATATTTACAAACTCGGTAGCAGAAGGTATTTATCATTCTGAGAAATGATAAACATCAAAACAAAATTGTGTTTACAGTGTAATAATTAGTTGCATCAGGATAATACATTATATGATGGAAAAAATGTGCAAGTGTCAACCTTGGTCCTTTTCTCAGCAGGGTCAGAGGATAAAAGTATTATGCCCTGTCAGGGAGCCAAAAACATTTTACAGGTCTTATTAGTTGCACTCAGCATAGAGGAAATGGGCTCTTGCCTTCAGCTCACAAAATCAAAGCCTGAAACAAGTTGTGCAAAACATTCATATTGGATCTCTAACGTACTTGAAATCAATCCTGATGCAAGTCCAGACTAGCTCTAGGCACTTGCACCCATTTGCTGGAATTTTGTTTGTCTGATGTTTTCCAGCAAAGGTGAATATGAATCCTCTTTTTTTTTTTTTTTAATCTGAAGATTTGCAAACTTTAACAGGTTTTCATGACTAGCATTATAATGTGATCTGTGTTTTGTACTTTCTTCAGCTGATGCTGTCAAGGGTGTGCAAATACCGCTTTGGTTTTTCACAGCTGAGGTAAGGCTCACTTCAGCAGATGTTCAAACATAGTCCAATGGACAGAGCTGCCCCCATGTATATCTGCACTGACAATGAATTTGAACCAGTCAGGTAGTCTGTATCTTTATCGTGTGTCTGCCAACCTGTGTGTCTTTTCACGTTCTTTAATCTATCAATCACATTTTGTCTAGCCTAGGAGGTAGCTGTGGTGTTGAAACGCTTTAGCTAATGGCTGCTAATATGTTCTAGAAGTATGATATAGGACATAACAATACTACAAAACACTTAAGTCTAAGCTTTGACTCAAATCAGTTAACCAAAGCTAACTAACTCAGGTTAAAACAGCAGCAAAGATGACGTCATTTGAACTTCATACAAGAACCTTCCTTTCAAGGCTGTACAAACGCGTTTAGCAAAAGGAGATTTAACTTCTGCAAAAGACATAAAGTAGAAAAGCTGCAGGAACTCTGACTAGTGGGTAACCAGTATTTCCTGGTGGTTTATACCCTCTTTGCTTGTCTTTCATAGTGGGTTTTCACAGGTGTTTATGTAAGCGTGTCCAAGCTACAGCTGCACCCTGCTTGCTGTGTAGAGGTCCCCAGCAGCTGGCCCAAAATCCAAGTTGCGTTGTCCTCAGGAAGATGCAAGCTCTGCTTGGTTAAGACCACACTTTATTGCACTGTAACCTGTTAGCACGTATCCTAATTTGGGCTAAGCTTCAAGCTAAGGAGTCTAGAAGGGAAAAGAAGCTTGTGCTAAGTAGACTGTTAAAAGAGCTCACCCAGGTTTGCTTTGCATGCTTCTGTTGCGTGGAAGCCTGGCAGAGATGGGGGGACCAAATTAAACCAATTATCAGTAATATGCTGTTCAGTGGTGTTAACAAAGTGGCAGGAGCAATTCAAAGGCCGCAGCCCCCGCAACAAAGCCCTGGCAGCGCATAAATGATGCAGCAGTCGGCCCCATGAAGGACAACAGGAGGGGGCGGGGAAGGCAGAGGCAAGAAGTGATTGTCTGTCTCCTGATAATGGGACCAATTTTCAGGGCAGCTATGCCAGCTGAGCTCCGGGGAGGCTCCAGGGAATCCAGCTCAATGGGCTTTAATTTGTGCGTATGTGTATAGATTATATATGACAGGCACGATTCCACATGCCTTCCAAATCACGGCACTGTACTTAAACCCTAAGACATAGGTAATGCAGATGTGAGATAATCAAAGCAACCTTTGTCATACTGAAAACTGAAACTCTTGAGGGCAGAGCTTAATCAATGTATTATTGGAACTAAAATTCCAGCCTTACTGTAGCGATTGTATTAGTAGGTGCCATATTTAATTCATCAAGAAAACTATGAGTTTTAAAATTGAAATGAGACTCAAAATTTGCTGGTGGATGCAGAATATAAAATTAATTTTCTGTTGGTCACGAGCATCAAGGAAATAGGTAAGAAAGAGCAAAAAATCTTTCTTTTCTGTTTATGGATTCCTTTTATCAGATTCTTAAAGGTCTCAAAAACGTTACAAGAAAACACTGCAGAATGGTGGCTGTGATTCACTTTACAAGTTGCATCTCTGTTTTTACCAAAGGTTTTTCTTCTATTCCTTTAACAATGTGTATGTAAATATCAGGCTTCTGTACACTGAAGAAAGATTTCAGCATTATTTAAATATCTATTTATAAGAAAACTACTAACTCCATATGGTTTTGGTAATATTACCTCCTTTTTGTACTTTTTTTTTTCAGATAGGTGAATTGCTAGGAGGTGGTAATATATCACTTCTACATACATCTATAATGGCAGTAATCATTAGTCTTGTTCTTGAGCTTGTATGCTTTCCTACAGCTTTGGCAACATTTGCTTTAATTAAAAAATAAAGAATCTGCTGATTCAAACGAAAATACCACGGTGAAATAAATCTGGGTTATATTTGGCTAATGAGGAAACACAGGATGGTGCCGGATGTGGAGGTGACCAGGATGTTCCATTCCAGCTTTCCTTCCTCATTTAACTTTTCTTTGGCTGCTCCAGCTAGAAACAACTCATGAGGGCTGGAACAACAGCAGGCGTGGAGGTTTTTCATTACCTGCCCCTCTGATATCACAGTAACCACCATACCTCCACCTTCCTTTCTGCAGGCTCCTTCTTTCCCTGGGGATATTTTTTCTCCTGATGGCCTGTATCTTCTTCCCCCACATGTGGTTTTATAGACGCTGTTTGCAAAGTCCCAGTAGAAGTTAGCTTGTAAATTGGAGAGCCGGAGCAGCACTTCGGGATGACAAATTGCGTAGCGTCTTCCTGTAGCCCAACAAACTCTTGTGCTTCCACACATTGTGGTTTATATGTTTGTTCAGACTCTGGCTTTTCATCTGCAGAAAAGCAAAAGAATAACTGGACCTCATGCTGGCAAGGAAGTGACATCCACACATGATATTTTGGGCACCAACCTCTCACTGACTTGTGAACCTGGACCTCGAACTCTGTGGTTATCTGTGTACAGACTTAAGTAAATGTGCTTGAATTTGCAAAAGTGGCTGGGGACAGCTACATTTATATTATACATAAGAGTAGAGTTCAAATTCTTCTTATACCTGAAATGTCCTGAAATGCAAATTGCTTTTTTAGAAGTATGTATGAATGGTGAGTTTGGAGTGAGGTGCAAATATGACCCTCTGACTAATGTGACAGTAGCCCTTATGCCAGAGCTCCTTGTACCTATAGTGGAGGTGGTGTTTCCATCCTTCACAGAAGGGTCTATGGAGGGATAAATGCATTTTAACTCTGAAGGCACAAATCAACAGTGTCAACCACAGATTTAAACAAACCACCATGCTGGACTCTGTCCTGGTAACCTCCAGTTGTTGCTGCATGGTGCTGCTGCTTGCTTTGCACTTCTTTTGTGCTGATTTAATTTTTAAACACACACAAGTTAAATGTCCTACTACACATGCTCTGTTCCTTCTAAATATACCCAACCTTTTGTTTTAGAAACACATTTAAAACGTAGAACAATTAAGCTGACTTGAGTGAGGTTAGCAAGGAGAGTCAAACGTGAGTGTTGGGAAGGAACAAAGATCCTCATTCTTACAGTTTTATTATAACTTTTGTGGTATCTCTGTCTCTTTTTTTTTTTTTTTTTTTAAATTCAAGTTCCTGCTGGGGTGTCAAGTGTCAGCCCTTCAAAAGAATGTTTCTTAACATCGTAAGAGCAAAGGAAAACATGAAGACATGAACCCTGCATATTCTGTAATTACAAAGCAAACTAAAGGATTCACAATTCAGATTTCAGTTTCTCAACTTTTAATGCAATAATAAAAGTGCAACATTTTTTGAAAGCCTGATCTATTTATTTACTTATTTAAACTGCAGGCTATATGGTTTCAACTCATTATTCTTTCT
>JAOXJK010000001.1:146887978-146906584 GCA_025774025.1 Xenus cinereus
ATATGGTTTCAACTCATTATTCTTTCTTAAACTCAGGGCCTGGAAATCCAAGTGAATTGTTTTCTCCTGAAATTGTAAAAACTCCATGTTTAAAAAAAAAAAGAAGAAAAAGCCGAATAATTCAGGAATATTTAAGCAATATTCCTTTTATTGTGGTAAATATAAAGAAATAATAAAATGAGTACGCTCATACTTGGTGTTTGTCCAGTTAAAAGGGGGGTGGTGATGAATACCATATTAGTCATTCCTAACTTGGACAAACCCTGATTGTGTCTATATTCATAACTTTTCCATGGTAACCAACATGGATTATTGAGTTGCAACCATTTTGCTGGGCCCCATGTGTTTTTATTGACCCTTAGGAGAGCTATTTTGGTGTTAAATACTGCCAGGCAGTGAGTGAGTAACCATTTTTTCACTTTACCAATGGAATATGTGGCTTTACTTCTTCCTCACATAAGCTGTATTGTTAAACTTAAATTAATCTTCAATGAACTGATTCAACTCATTAACCCACTGGAAAACTATTCTCCTTTCTAAAAAAAAAAAAAGAAAATAAAAAAGAAAAAACTTTTCCTTTGTGACTTTTATCCTGGACCTGACTTTGCTTGAGGTTTACAGAGCGCAAGTGTTGGTGTGAGATAAACAGAACAGAAAAGGGGCACAAGAAGGGGGCTAAAAGTGGGAGACTGACCTCGTGTTTCCCACGGCAGTGAGCTGGTAGTGAAGCTCAGCCCAGCCATCTTTAAAACTGCATCAGGAGTTTTTTGACATGGTTTCTTAATGCATCAGTACAGGTCGGGGGCCGACCTGCTGGAGAGCAGCTCTGTGGAAAAAGACCTGGGAGTCCTGGTGGACAACACGATGACCATGAGCCAGCAATGTGCCCTTGTGGCCAAGAAGGCCAATGGCATCCTGGCGTGCACCAAGAAGAGTGTGGCCAGCAGGTTGAGGGAGGTCATTCTCCCCCTCTACTCTGCACTGGTGAGGCCCCATCTGGAGTACTGTGTCCAGTTCTGGGCTCCCCAGTTCAAGAAGAACAGGAAATCGCTGGAGAGGGTACAGCAGAGGGCTGCAAAGATGATTAGGGGACGAGAACATCTCTCTCACGAGGAAAGGCTGAGGAATTTGGGTCTATTTAGTTTGGAGAAGAGAAGACTGAGGGGGGATCTGATCAATGCCTATAAATACTTAAAGAATGGGTGTCAAGAAGATGGGGCTGGTCTTTTTTCGGTGGTGCCCAGTGACAGGACAAGAGGAAATGGGCACAAACTTGAACATAAGAAGTTCCATCTAAACACGAGGAGGAATGTCTTTACTTTGAGGGTGGCAGAGCACTGGAAAAAAGGCTGCCCAGAGAGGTGGTGGAGTCTCCGTCTCTGGAGACATTCAAAACCCGTCTGGACACGTTCCTGTGCAACCTGCTCTAGGTGGACCTGCTTTGGCAGGGGGCTTGGACTAGATGATGTCCAGAGGTCCCTTCCAACCCTATATCATTCTGTGATTCTGTGCTTCTGTGTAAGGTTGTTGTATCCACAGCAATTTTTGTAAAGATAAGGCTGCTGGTCTGGATTTACAATAGTGAAAATGGAAGCAGAATTTGTCCCTCAGATTAACATTTCCTGTAACTCTTGACACTACTTTTTATGGTGGTTCTTTAGTTCTCTTTTGTTTCAAGTATTTGGCTTGTAATCATACCTGTGTTTCAGCAGCAAAGTGTTTTAACTTTGAAGGCAGGGATTTGAAGAGAGTAACACGTCTACATTTCTACTTAATTATATGGCAAGTGGCAGTCGGTCAAACATTTTAGGTTATTATCATCCCAATCTGAAGCTTTTAAAGAAGAAAAGGAAACAAGAATTTTGTTTCGTTCAATGATATAACCTGTTACGGATAGCTGGCCCCTTACAGAGTGCCCTGATGATCCAACCTGGAACCATGTGAAGCAGGAGACTTCATGGTGTTTGACTTCAGCCATAAGGGCACAGGACATTTTCATTTAAAAATAGAATTGCTATTAAAGCTAAGCTGGCCTCTTCCTTCTGATAGTGCGAGAAGTTTTGGTTCACTAAATTACTGTCTTTTTGGCTTTTATTTAAAAGGTCTATAACCCTTCTTTTAGAAACAAGGGAAGAGTTGGAGGGAAGAGTTGACATGTGCTTGCTCGATGTGATTGCTGCAACAGAGGTGCACGACAAAGGCTGAATTTGTCTGTCCTGGCACTGTCCCATCATGGCTGGTGGCTTGAGAGCCCTGGAGCCCTGTGGCTGATTGATGCATGCGGGTCTACACTGGGTCTGGGCATACTCAACACGTTGTAGGATGCATATTGCCACAGCACACCGGGTCAGCCCTGCAATTGCTTTGGGCAAACAAGAACCCTTTTTCCTTCTTGACCAAGGCACTTGGGTTTAGTGAAACTTTTCTCTCTAGTGTGGTGGGTTTGGGGATCCTGCCATGGGAAGCTGTGAATTTTCTGGAGTCAGGAGGTCACAGTTGTATGGCAGAGTCACTGAAGTACTGGAGAGTTGGTGGTTATGGTAGCTGTTATTTCTGTTTTCTCAGGCCAGGACTATAAAGACATAGTCTTGTATTATAGAGTTTCTGTGCTTGTTAAAGTAAGTTTTCATCATTAGCATTTCAAACATTACTGTCTGAACCATGCTGCAAATGAGAAAGGAGAAAATGTCTTAGAAAGCATTTTCAAGTGCCAGGAAGTAAATAGTTATTGCTGCAGTGTCTACTTGGAAAGTCAGCAGCCTCCAAAATGATTACAGATTAAATTCTACTTCAGCTAAAGCAAGAGCTGATACTTCTTCCCTCCTGCTCGCTTTCAATTGATGCCTCTTCCGAGTGAACTGCTGCTGCCCTGCTTGGCTATGCTAAGACCAGTTTGTGATTTTAATACACATTTTATTTTGAAGAAGTGGAATTAAAAAATAAGTAATGTGAAATACACATTTTAGAATGGAAGTGTCTGTCCCCTGAACTGGAAATCGATGATGGTCTGAAAGAGTGGTAAATTGTAACACGCAGAGAGCCAATGCGTCACATGGTGCCGTTTCTCCTCATTTCAAGCTGCTAAATCCCATTAAAAGGGAAGCTAGAAGCAAATTTCATGTATTTTTAGTATTTTTGCTCTGTGAATGCAGTTACTGTGACTGACACAAAAACTGCATAAAATCATGCGTAGAGAAGGAAGTGGTCTCTCTTGCTGTGCTGGGAGGGCGTTGGTCCAAGGAGCCTTCAGAGAGCCTCTCCTTCAGAGAGCCTCTGGAGACTTTCCAAAACCCTCACTCTGAAGTATTTACTGTTGGCCAAGTGGGTCCTCGCTGGAAAGGCTTTGGATATACCGAGATGAAAATTGTCATGTGGGAAAAAAACCCCTAATCTGAATCAGATCAATTAGCTATGCTACAGTTGCTCTGTTACAATCCTTTTCCCAGTTAGGCTCTTTCTTTGCTAGCTTTTATAAATTCGAAGGAGTTTTGTTGGTAAGGGAAGTGGCTTTTATGCTATTCTGCTTTATGCTTTTTTCACTATACTGAAGATGCAGTCTGTTTATGATCTATACTCTTACAAAATACTCGAACCCCTAGTATGTTAAACTGTATGAGTCCTTCCACCTGCTTCTCCCAAAAATTATCTGCTTATAATTTTTGCTGAGTTTAGCTGCGTAGCTGAAAAGGTTACCACCATCACAAGCCCAGTCTTTTCCGATGTTAGAAATTATCACCTGCATAGGAACAGCAATATTTTAACTTAAACTACAGAAATCGAAGTATGCTGATGCACAGGGTCTCAATCGCAAAATGAGCTCACAACCTCCCCGTTCTCCTGGTCCAACATGCCAGGAAAGGAATCACGTCCAGAAAAAGGGCAAAGCAGAAGGCTGAGAACAATAAATTTTCCAAATGCAGTCTTTACCCAAGAGGGACTAAGAGCCCTTTGCTACTTCCTAAATTGCTTTCACAGGAGACTACTGGAATAATGCTATTTCTGGAACTCTGTCTTGTTCTAGTTGTTCTTTCCCTTTCCGTGGTGGACATGTTCTCTTTCTTTTTCCTTCCTCTTCACACCTTCTTCTTTCAGTTGCTTCTCTCTTTTTCTGTCTTGTTTAGATGTTTTCTTTTTAAATTGCTCTTCCTGCCAGAAAAGAGAAAAATCAATATAATTGTATGTAAAATAAAGAACCTGTCACTGCCTTGATTCTGGAGAAAAACAGAATCACACTGGATTTTTCACACTGGAAAAAATGTTTTCTAGTGACTACTTCTTACAGTTCTTCTAGTACCTATTCATTATAGAGCACAGACTTAACAGTTGATGTGGGGAAGGTTGCAGGATGTATTTAGTTCTCTATGAGAATTTGTTTATGCATTTATAAAAATCTGCCAAAATCAAAAGTTGGTGAATATATCTAAATACCTGAAAAAATATCTTACAGTCATAATTTTCATATTTTCTGATTATGGAGCACCTGCTTTACAACCTTACTGTTTTTAATACATTTCTTTGGTTTGTAATGATACTTCCACAGTAATTAAAGCTGCCTAATATTTTCCATTGTAGAAGCCTCTCTTTTAGTTCCTTATTTCTTTGTCAAATCTAAACTGTTTGGGTTGAAGCTTTCTATACTTGCTTTCTGCCTCAGACTCAATAGTTTTGGAAATCTTTATTAAAATTGAGATAGCTGTATTCAGGAATGGTCTCTGGACAGAAGCTGGTTAGAAGTTCTGTTTCTTGTTTACAATGCCACAATTTTTATTGCTTTTTCTTTTGAGTGCTCTGCCTCTCCTGAGCAAATCCTCTGGAATTAGAACTGGGACCAATGATTTGGCAGAAGGATAGTCCTGGGATAAAAGAAATACTACTTACCATCCTCCAAAGACTCGGATAGATTTAGATGAGCTACACATTTGGAAATCTTTTTATGTATGTTCAGAAACTACAGACTTCAAAAAAGATTTATTTCAGTGGCCTCAGGCTAGAGGTAATGAGTAAGGTAGTGAATATAGGGGCTGAGCAGCACCCGTATATATTGAATCAGACTTGCATGGAGGAGGTCCCTCCCAAATCAAGACACATAACCATGGAGGCCCAGCAGTCCAAGGGGATAGGAAAGACAGGCAAAGGCAGAGCTGATGCCAGCTCCCTGCCTGGTGGGCAGTGCTGCAGCTTCCCTCTGGTTTGGGAGGAAAGTTGGGAGTTTGGGAGTTAGTAGGCTCAAAGCTAGGGAGTCTGGATGTGGAAAGGTTAAAGACAGTCAATTTTCTTTCTCTGGGAAAGCTTGCTAATACATCACATAGCTGTTCTGCTGTTGTTTTCTTTACCTCTGTTACTAATGAAAATAAGAAGCTGGTTACTTTGTGCAGAATGGCTGGTGTAGGTCTCAATGCGTATGCCCACTTGGTCACCTTAAATGTTCCTGCAGTGTTTGGGTGTTTTTCTAAGAGAACTGGTAAGTCATTGCTTCTTTTTTTTTTTAATTATTTTTAGATTTATTTCTGAGAGCACCATCTCTCCATGGTGGACAGTCTGACTGTAGAAAGCACAGCACTTACAAATCACCTAATAAAGTCCGACGAGCACTCTGGGATTCATTTGATAAGAGTGGCTGTATAAATGAAAGGCTGTTAATTGTGTGGCTGGCTGCCACGTGCAGTTAATCCCCAGTGCAAGATGCACTCTATGGGCAGTTCCAATCTAGAAATAACTGGGAAGGAAAGAACAGAAGCTCAGGGCTACCTTTTGGCTCTGTGATTTACACCGCCCACGAGGATATCTCGCAATGTTGGCCCTGTATTTTTCAGCTCGTTGCCAATCCTCGTGCCATTGCTGAACTTGATACTGAGGCTGGGTCTTTGTAATTCTATCCAGAATGGCGCGGTTCTCCTGGTTCACTCTCCGCAGCTCCTGCTTTCGTTTTTCTCCATTTAAACTAGAGAGGAAAACCATATAAGCAGAATCAAACTTCTTCACGCTTGTTTGAGTTCCCACACCGGGCAACCCGGAATGTGAAGTATCTGTCAATCTTGTGTCAGGGGAAAATTTGCCTAAAGGTTTTATACCTCTCCTACAGGGACTTGCTCCTCCTTGATCTGCATTAATTGGCCCTTGCAACCCAATCCTTTTGTCCTTCTTAAGAGGATAGTCTTTGGTCAGTATCTTCCAAATGCGGCCCTGCCTGTATGGAAGTTTGGTACATTTTACAAGAGGAAAAATGCTAGTTTTATCTGAGATTAATGCCAACCCTCCGGTCTTAGAATTGCTGTAGTGCAGTACTGTAGGTGAGGGCATGGCCAGTGTCTGAGGCCCTTTATGATCAATTATTTCAGTTACTTTGGTTTATACCTTTAATTTGTATGCAAACCCGATGAACCAAGTTGGGAAGCAATGAAGGTAATGGAGATAAGCATACTGCCTCAAATGCCTTGGAAACTTTCTGTGATTTCTTAGACTGTAACTTCCCAGGCAGCTGAGCTGACTTTGTAGCGGTCTCCTACCACCAAAAAAAGGACTTGCTCTTTTCCTTCCCCTGCTCACTGCCCCGCTGCTGAAGTTGTGTGGTCTTCTTCACCCCTTGCACCAGCCCTGGAATTCATCGCTTGGCAGATAGTGGCAGAAAAACTATCCGGGTTTGTTTGTTTTTGTTGGGTTAGTTTTCTGCTGCTGTCTCAAGTTCAATTAGCTAATGGAGAGGTCTGATGAAAACCAGAGTTGATCCAAAGAAAACAACAAGAGTTTGCCACTTGAATCAGGATGGGAAAGAGGGAATGAAATGGGGGAGGATGCTCTGCTCCTTCCATCTCTTGTGGAATCCCACCTTCAGTAGTGGAGTTAACTAAAGCTTGTTGATGCCTGCACTGATCTGGGTATTATTCACTAGTGACAAGCAATAAGTGCTATGATGTGGATTCGCATGATGTGGACATGACCAACTCTGTTTCAAATAATTTCTGTCTTCCCAAGGAACTGTGTAAATGTCAGGATATTCGAGACGGTGACTTTTAGTGAGTTCTACCTAGGTCGCTTGCACCTGAGCTGCATTTTTTGCTGTCTGGAGACACTTTAGGGCCCAATGAGCAATGAGTCTGTCATGAAGTAGTCTGTCTGTAAATGAATCACAGGAGGTAACAGCTGCCACCTGAGTTGTACAAAGCATTCTCTTGACTTCAAAAGCCTGTCCCTGCTGTTGACTGCTTTGCTGTGCCCTATTCGGGGTATGAATTTCTTCCTGAATCAAAAATATGTAATGTTGTTCTCTCCAGTGATAAATCCTCAAGGCCTATTTTGCCTAGTCTCCTTTCAGCAGTAAATTATATTTTCGCTTCTGCCTGCTTCCTGCTCCACTTTTCTTTTTAATTTTATTTCTATTCTTTGCTCTGTTTTTATTTCATCTCTCAGCTTTGGATATCCCTCTTTCCGGTGGTGTCTGTAGGAAAAACTGGCAAAGTCAGCAGCAATGACTCACTTAGCAGGAACAACAGCTTTGCTGAGACATAATAGGTTTACTTCATTTATTTCCCTTAAAAGTAGGACAATGTTCTCTCTCTCTCATTTCCCCCCCATTTTTTTTCATTCCCTCAGTTATTAAACTGAAAACCTATTTTAAAGCCATCTTCTCTTCAACAGAGGGTAGGAGGAAAATGACCTGGCATTGGATTTCATGTGATAGGGCAAGCAAATGGCTTTCTCAAGTGTTGATTATACCTTAGACTGCCTTTTAAAATACGTGTCCTCACAGACCAGTTGATCCTTAGCTATGTTTGTCACTGGGAAGGTAACTTGATAACTACATAGAAATAGTGCTCCTGATGTTACCTTTTGGCCCTATAGTCATTTTTGTTGTCGATTTGTCCCTTTGTTCTCATGATGCAGGACATCTTCTCCAGCAGCAAACAGTTGTCTCTTTTGATGACAGAAAGTCGGTCTTCCTCCAACTTTGTGTACAAAAAGGATAAAAAAATGCTTCCGCTTTTACAAGGCCATAGCAAACAGCAGTGATACCTAACAGCATGGATACCTAACAGGGTGTTTAAAACTGCTGCCCCCTTCTCTTCACAGAGTGTGACAGACACTGATCAGGTAAAACTCTGTGCTAGTGTTGAGAGAACCCTTTGTTTCACCATTTTAATGGTGATACAACAAAAGAAAGCCCTTCCCAATGCTGTGAATTCAACCCTGATACACGTTCCTGCAACCACACCAGCAGCGGCCTGGTGCATTTCATCAGTTTAAACAGAATTTCTATAAATATTTGTCAGTGCTTTTTCCAGGATCCTCACTATCATTTGCATCTCTAGCAGCCTTCATAGACTCTCATCAAAATCTAGCGTTGTTGAGGTGGACACTGTGCAAACACATGACGGGACTCATCCAGAGTCCTCTGAAGACCATGGGAGTCTTTCTGTTATCTTTGGTGGGCTTTGGATCAAATGGTAATTTTTCCGTTGACTTCAGTGAGATCTGGATTAGGTCCAGTTGCAGGCCATTTTTGTCCTGGAGGGGTTGCAGGCTGGTGTAAGAAGAGAAGCAACAACTGGGTGTGACGAACAAACGGAAGGAGATGTATGAGGCAGTATAGGCTAGCTCTGTTCATCTTTGGCGTGATTTTAAGCCTCTTTAACTGCAGTTTTAAAATGGAAGGCTATTAATAATCTCTGAAATTTACTATATAATGGGCAAAATAACTTAGTATCAAAAGTGGGATGAAAACTGAAGGAGTCCAGTGGAGGAGGGAGAATCCCTTTGGATAGCCTGGGGCATTGTCTAATTTATGAAAAATATTACTATATTGTTTTTGAAGAACACAAATCTATGCTAAAAGTGTATTTGTGGGAACTGGGAAGAAATAGGGGAGACGTGAAGAGAAAAACTGCCTTCTGCAGCAGGACTGATTTGGAGGTAGCCCGAGAGAGGCTGGATGGAGGCAAGCAGGGAAAGCACCCTTTTCATAGCTGGATTTCAACATCTCGTTCTCAAAAGCCCCTCAGAACAGGACCACTGAATAAATAGTCTTATTTTGAGCCTGCTAATTCACTCTTCTCCTTTCTCCCCCTTTTTTTCTTAATTTGATTCTGGACACTCCAAAGATATTGCATGTCCTGTATGAAATGAACAAAGCTCATCCCACTGTGATAGTTTTGAGTGGCCAATGTTAAAGTAGGAGGTTTCTGTTGTTTTTTGGTTTGGTTTGGTTTGGGGTTTTTTTGTGTAGCAGTTTGGAAAATAGAAGGATGAGAAAGAGACTAGGACCACAGTCTCACTTTCAGGTACCAGGACCTGTAGTTCAAAGGAACATGCCTAAGAGTAGTGGGTTCCTGTTGGTTTTTTTTGTTAACCTCTGTATGTGTGAGGTTATGCAATGTTTCATTTTCAAAGGAACTTTATCGGTGTTACTTTTACAGTAATAGGAAAAAAATAACAACAGCAATTGAACCCACCTCCTAATATAGCATATGATTTTATGCATGGAGGAGAAATGAATTGTTTTGCTAGTGAAATGATTTTAAAGGTGCCTGGGGATTATAATGTCGCAGAGTGAGATGATAAACATTTTTAAGGAAATTAATTCTGAAGTCCTTACATGGGCTACGCTCCCATTGCCTGAGGGGCACTGTGTTAGAAATTAAGTCTTTGACAGGGTTTAGCTGCACATATTTTCTACTTTGCTCACATTTCGTTTTTTTAAATCATTGTTGTTTCCTTTTAGTGAGCAGAGTTAATTAGGTAACCATTTATTTTCCACTCTCATCTTTTAATAAAAATTTACCTCTTGGGAGCAGTAGGATTTTGAAGAATAACTGCCAGTCAAGGCTATCCATTGTTATTTCTTGTGCTTTGAATATGTTAACATCCTATTATTCAGTTCATTGCTCTGTGTGTATCTATCTTGATGATTGTGCTATTCTTGTTATTTGCCATGTTTTTTTCATGGTTGTGCAGAAGTACCTTTTAGAAGGCTATTTGAACGCTTTAGCACTTGTTAATCTGAAGCCCTCTGATTTCATCAATAATCATAACGATAAAATATGTTATTTAATGTGGCTGGGAGTGTGCTATTCGTGGATCCTGATAGTGCTGTTGCAGCAATCACTGCACCGAGGGAAAAAAAAAGACCCTGAAATTGTGACCATCTGGTAGTCTCTTTGTTTTCTTTGAGAGGAGATGTGAAGGTAAGCATGCCAGTGCTCAGTATATATGACCAATATTATACCTTCAGCTTCCCTAACTTCAGATGAAGGTGGCTGTATGTTGCAGGGGCACTTGTGTCCACTAATGGTTTTGCTGCCTGGATCTGCAACAGAAATGAAATGTTTATCCATTTTTGATGGAAATACTCTTGCATATCATTACGGGAGATCTTTTAATTCTCACATTCTGTTTTGTTAGCCAGCAGTAACACTATTAAACATATGATTCATTACATCAGCAAAGCCAGACTTGCCCAGAAGAGTAGTGGGAAGTGGAAATGTTAAAGGCAGTTGTTCTAAAGTCTGCTGGAGATACAAAGTGCTCTTTATGTTGGAGAAATGTAAAAATACATACAGTTCAGTTACAGTGGTGTTGATGTTATGATACAGGAAAACTATCTAAGAGAAGGCATGCAGTTCTTATTTGGTATTCAGCAGAAATAAAAAGACAAGTATAAGAAAGCCCTAGGTACTCCTAAATTGGGCCAGATCTTCCAAAGGGATGTACATTTAGGATGCTGCCAGAAAGAGGTAAGAAATACTGGAAAAGGACTTATTGTGTTGATAGTATTCCCGAGCTTCTTATTATTAGCATTGTAGAACGATCACCAAAAGCAAATTGCGAATCTAATTATTCTAATAATTGGACTTGGTAGTTCAGTGGCATGATAATATTTATCTCCATCCTAGCCTAAATAGTCATACAATATATGAGGAAGAAGAATAATCTGTGAGATGTCTTGGACTGAGGAGACCCCATGGAAGAAAAGCTGGTAACGGGCAGTGGAGCGAGACAGGATTTAGAGGGAAGACCATTCTCTCTCAGACTGGGTCCTGCAGGGAGTGAGACTGAATTTGTTAAAACAATACTATGATTTTTGTCATGAAATACGTGATAAACATTCTCCCTCTGTCATACCTCATACTAGAAGTGTTCCATCCCAGGCAGACTCAGTGATATAGAAAGCGGAGAGAAATTCTTGCTATTTAAATAAAAGAGGCTGCCAAGAGCAGCAGGCACAGCACCAATGCAAACCCCATGCAGCAGGTCATGACCAAACCACTGCCTGGGTGCAGGAGAAGTTTCCACCTCTCTTTTTGTAGCAGCTTTGTGATGAGCCAAGAACCAGGCTAGAATCCCTGATGGCAGACCTGTCATACATGCTACCAGGACAGGCTCCTTTCCTTTATAACGGGGGCAAATAATTTACTGCATTGATTGGGACAACGTTTAGCAGTTTCTAGCTTTATCTGAAATTCACTTGAACTGCCCGCCTTCTTGTGAAAACATTTAGCTGCTTTTTTGTGGCAGTTGTCTCTGAGGAGGTGGGATCCCAGAAGGGGCTAACTGCTCTCAGCTCCAGCTGATTTCAGGGGGAGATGAGAACGCTCATCTTAATCCTCTCTAGATCCCATCGTGTGAAGTAGCTGATTTTTACTGGATAGCAGAACTAAACTTGGTAAATCTCTGAGGCTTTTAGTGGTTTTGGCTTCTGCTGCTGCTAGCTCCTCTGCTTCTTCAGATGCTTTAAATTACCATGCTATTAAGTTATTTTAAAAATAACTTTAAGAAGACACGCTATTTGTAAAATAGGGTTGTTATTGTATCAGTCAGTAGAAATCACCGGTGTGAAGAATAAAATGTGATATTTAGGCAAATTCTGACCTTAATTTATTGATATGCAAACTGCTTCAAACTTGAACAACAAAAGGTGAGCTTAGAAAAAACATTTCTTCTGTGGAATTCATATCAATAGAATATCATTTTCTGGGAAGTGTTGTGATTAATTTGCCTTCTGTCCTTATATGCATAACAGTAAAAGGTAAAACCTGGTATTTTCTAAGCTCACCATAATCTCTATTGTGAGACTTTCCAGAGCCATGGTAGGTTTGGAGCCATTTTATATTTAATTCTATGCGGAACATTGCAGAGAGTAGATGTAACTCTGTTTTTTCCTCCCTGTTCCTTTCTTCTGTTAAAAAAATAACAAAATTATTCAGACTGGAAGTATTTACTCCTGTGTACATAGAAACGTGGCCTTTTTTTGTATCTTTGCATCGTGGTGAAAATTATCCCTAACTATTGCCATCTTTTTAGCGGTCTTCTCCAAGCGGTGTACCTTTTTTGGGTTTTTTTGGCATGTTACCTTTTTTCCTTCCTTGCTCCCTATTTTTCCCCTTTCCCCCTGGCTCTGTTTTTTTGGTGGTTTTTGTGTGTGTGCGTGTGAGCTCCTTCAATGCCAAGCCTGCACATCACCAAGCGGAAGCCCTGAGAGCCTTTTCTCAGAGCGATCCCCGTCTCTCTCGGCAGAGCAAAAGCCTGTGCCACACACGGGCTGCTGAGTTGCCCTGCTGCCTTCAGCTACCCCAGCCCGGGGGTACGGCTGCCCTGGTAGCTGGCAGTCCCCGCGACAAGCCTGAATTCATTCCAGCGGAAGGCAGGGTGACATTTCCAGGCAACCAGCGTGGGAATTTAGGAGCGCACCGGCATGACAACACAGGGGCACTTGAAAAGGCCGCTCTTTGGCCATTGGAGACCTTGTTAGTCGTTATTGAGCCGGGTGTGAACCCTGAAATAAGGAACAGAATTCTTTACCTTCTCTGCTGTCTTTTGCCCAACATGACAGTTACTCTTCCTCTTTGCCTGCACTCAGAAATTAACGCCCGTGTTTAATACAAGAGCAGTTGAGTCGTGGGAAACGTTTTGTTGTCTATAAATACATTTCTTCACTATATATCATGACGATATCTAACCTCTATTCTTGGCCTCTGAATGCCTTAGCGCATGTATGAAATGCTCTGTATGCTGAACAAAGAAGAGTTCTGTATGCACAGCGGATGCCGAAGAGTATTTCAGCTACACTAATATCAGTTCCCTGCTTTAAAAGAGCCACTGTTTAAATAGCCATGCCTATATACAACAGTAAGCCTCTCGATGTTAATTCACACAGAAGGAAATTTATTTATTTATTTCAATATTGTCAATTTGGTTAGAAAAATATGTCAAATTCAATTCTGTACCTCATCTTTAACTTTTTTCCACCTGCAAGTCGAATTACGGGAACAATGGAAGGAAGGAAGGAAGGAAGATATTTTTATACAGTTAATGAAACAAACCCGGTCTGGAAATAATGAAAAACTATTTCTTCATATTAAAGCTAATTATTTTGTGATAAAATCTTCCTAAGGTAGCAATACAGTTGAATCATCACTGATGGTATTCACTGCTTATGGATTTTCAAGAGGGAACAGTCCTCCATTATTACTGATTTGGAGCAGATGACTGACCGAATCTTTTTCACTTCTAAATCTGGTGAACATCATTACGATAACTCTAAATGGACACAAAAGCCATACCTATGTTTGCTGGATATTCTTAAAACATGTCTCTTGTACCTTACTGCTGGTCAGTAGCTCTCATAACAGCATTAAGAATGAGTAGAGAGATGCTGTAGCCTTTTTGCGCAAGCTTATTCTGTCATGAAGGCCTCTGCTCTTTTATCAAACAGTTGCACCTACCCTTTTCTTGTGTTCTTCATACTTTGCTTTGTCCCATTTTAGCTGAAGATATTTGTTGCCACATGGTAAGGCTGGCTGGTAGGCTCGATGCATCTTGCACAAAATAAAGCATCTCTGAATCTGGGCTTTAAAAACAACAACAACAACAAAAAAGTATGAGTAATACCAGCCCGAGCCTTTCCGAAAGCAAAGCCCTGGAGACTTGTGGTATGTTTGTAGCCGGTCACGTGGGGGTTGTCATGGCATCGCTGCTCAGAAAAAGAATGAATAGCTGGTGGTAGCATTTCAAACAATACATTTAACAAATAGCAAACAAGAACTGAACGTTATAGCAAAGCATTCCAAAGAGTATTTTATTCATATATAAAATAGATTACCAATTATACTTCACCAGCCAGACCTACCTCCCACTGATGAAAGAAAGACAGTGGTGTAAGCTATTAATAATGCTTCACGCACTACTGTAAATATGCAAAGGACTGTATAATGGGCTATATTTGCTGAGCCTTGAATTGAATGGCGTGCCTCAGTAATCCTCCGAGAAGACCCACAGTGGGAGGTGTCATCTTTTGCACTCCAATAACTTGCTTAAAATCTTTTTTTTTTTTCATTGATAAGTATGCACTTTTCAAAAGCCACAGCAAATGTGGTCATAGGGAAATAGTTCTGGTTTTTAATAGCCTTTTCACCTTTCTTTATCTGCATGCCATCTGATTGCTAATGAGCTATAGCAAGCTCAGACAGACTTGCAAAAGCCACTTATTTACCAAGCTGACCACTGGTTCTCACACAGGGGTACCTAAACTTCCATTCTTCGTAGGCTACATTTGGCAGGGAGATTGAATGAGCAAAGATGTTTTCTTAGGCCCACCCAAAAATGGAAAAGGTGCTTCTGCTCATTCAAGCCCATCTTAACCTCCTCCAAAGCTCAGCTTGAGCTGGTGCAGTTCATTTGATGTTTCCGTCCTCGTGATGCGGAGCACCCCAAAGCTGGGTCCAGCAGACTGCCAAAGGACTTTGCTTTTGGCTTATGTATTTTCTTGATAAAGCCTGTAGTTCCTAAGGAGACTTGAATTACAACTTGAAGCTGTCATGAGTCTTTTAAAACAGGTAGGATAACGCACATTATATAAAAGCATTGGGAAGTATGGAGGGAACCTGTGGCTGACATTACCAAAATTTACTAATCAGAACGGATCTGTACGAGGATGTACTGGGTGATATTCCATTTTCGCACGAGGCTTTTTGTGCAGGTTGTGCTTACACAGCATCTCACGTGGATGCAGGGGAAGAGCAACACATCTATCACACAACTACCCAACGCAGAATCAGGGCTAGTGCCCTCTTGAATCAGTATCTTGATTAACTTTCGCATTTCAGTAGCAAAGTAAGGTTGGATATAGGGGTTTGTGTTTTTTATTGTAGTTGGTGTGAAATGGTTTTAACAACAGAAACAGACATAAAATTAAAACCTTTATACGTACTAATTTTGAGCTGTAAAGCAAACACCCTTATTTTCAGACAAATGATGGAAGGAATTGAAGAGTAGTTTTTTCCACCTGCTTGGGTTCTTATTATTTTCTTGTTAATGTAACAGGAAGATGTGGAGAATGTCAGTAAATATAATAAATAGTACAGAGGTGAAACGCATTTCTTCAAATATATCTGAAATCTAACTGTGCACACAATACAATTGTATCTGGCTCCTGAACAAGTAGAAATACTGAGGCCCTCATTTGCTTGGCAGGGTCTTGGCCTCAGTCTTCTAAATGCTACATGTGTAATGACCTGTTATGGACAGATCCAAAGGGCACCATTCTCATTGTGAATCTTCTCATTGTTTTTGATGAAGCCCTTAAAAAATAAGGAAAATTTAGCTTCTTACATTGATGGAACAGTGGCCCACCAAGAAGCTGAAATGATTTGGAATAATTTCCCAGCTGCTTCTCGATTAAAGTTTGTGACAGAAGGGAAGTGGCTTTAAACTTCCTCTGTGGTTGCCTGTGCTCTCTCTGCCCTCAAAAGCTGTGAACCGTATACACATTCATTCTAAACTTGGTTTTGGGTAGGTTTTTGCTGGTGATGGGTTTTGTTTTGTTCTGGAGTGAGAAAAACAAAGCTCAACAGTTTCAAAATGGACTGTCCTAACGTTGAACTACCTAAGGTCCAACGGATCCTGTCAGAAGATGGTGCTGGAAGACAGGAACAGCAGGTCCTACCTCTTTCTAATTTCGCGGTCTAAACTTACAGCTACAACAGGGGATTCTTTAGAGCAGCATTTCACTACTTAGTCAAAGCAGACTCATGACGTATCCTTAACAAACCACAGGACTGGACCTACCACCTCTACAAGATAAAACAGATATTTATGAAGGATTTATTCTGTAGGTTATACAGTGTTATAAAGTGACAGCCATGAGAATTTCCATGTTGTGTGCAGAAGAACTTGCATATAATTTCTTGGTAGCAAAAGCTACTTGATGAAGAACAGATGAGAAATAAGTAGATAATGAATGTAAGAAGATTTTTGCAAAAAATGCATTTTCCAGTACGAATCAAGACACGTATACATTCAGCTTTCACACAAAGCAGAGAGATTATTTTCTGCAGCATAAAAGCAAGATGGTCCATACCAGTCTACTTTTTTAGTGTGGAAATCTCTGAGCATGCTGATTTTCTTTTCTGAGATCTCAGCACCTTACAGCTCTCATGTGTTTACAGGTTTATTTTTTAATCTCTTTTTTTTCTTTTGGTCTGATTTTTGAGCAAACCTGTTCATATAATATAGGGGACTGTAAGCTCTGCGGGTGGTAGTGCTGCTTGGAATTTGAATCTTGAGTTACTTCCCCCTTGAACTAAGTTGTGAGGTTAGTGAGTTGCTGCCCTTTCCACCATCTTGGCCGGAAGAAGAGCTTGGGCTGGCTCAGGAGCTGCCAGCTACAGGAGATACTTATGCTTATGGCCTAGTTATGGAATAAGTTAAAGATGCTGCTTCTCCTGCTGCAACTCCCAATATAGATCATGTTTTTGGAGGCACCGTTGCTCACTGTCATCAGAAGTGCCTTTTCTGCTGTTTACTTTTGCTATGAACTTTGCATATACAGTAAGAAACTAGAAGAGGCAGAGTGTGTATTTTCTAAAGCTTTAAAGGTTTTCTGTATGTGTGAAGAGGAAAAAAAGTCCTTATTTTTATGCTGACAACTTTCCTGGTTATTTTAAAGTCATGGCAATTCCTCACTGTATTCTGTGAAGCATTTGACCGACTTCAGGCACATGCATAGACTGTCATTTGTGGGTGTGCTTGGAGGATCAGGCCCAGTCCCCTCTCATCCATTGCCTGTCCCTGGATGGGCATTGGGAGATGCTGAGAGAAGACAATTTTTATTTTTTTTTTTTTTCTGGCGGGTTCAGTACGTTACACGATAGGACCCACCGCTGTGACTTTGCCCCTGCAAGCACACCCCCTTATCATATAACCCGCAAGCAAACCACCCGACTGAGTAGCCGAGGAGTCCATCTGTGGCCAAAGGGATAAAAAAAGCAACTGGAAAACCTGCTGGGGTGAGTGGGACCTGCTGTCGCCCAGCGTGCACCCTGGTGCATACGTGTGCAGTGGAGCAAACCCTTCCCAGCGTGGCACGAGCCCTGGCTGCCCTGACCGGTGCGAAGGGAAGGGGACGTGAGGGCTACGGCTCCCGCTGCAATGCAAAAGCAGATTTACCAGATGCTTCCTTTAGACTTGACCCTTTCTGGAAGCTTTGAGCAGGAATTAATTTTTGGCTGGGGGGGGGAAAAAAAAAAAAGTTGTTTCCCACTTATTGTCTGAGAAATTGAGAGAAGGGAAAGGGGGTGGGAAAAGAGGAAGAGGAAGAGAAAAACATTGCCATAATTATACGGAGTTTTATTTATATATACATATGTTTATATCTACGTACACAGTTTTAAATCTTTTGGACAATGTTTGGCAAGATCTAGAATTTCCTTGATCTACAGAAAAAATGCCAAGTAGATTAGTGCTGATAACTAATTTTTCTCAATGGTTTTAATGTGGGAGGAGGGCACAGAGGGAGGGGAGAGGGCTGTCGGGTGACTGACTGAGCTTCTGCATTGAGGTCAGTTTGCTTGTGCAGTAGTCCTTGCCTTTCTGAGGAAGGTTTGGTCTTATGGCCTACGGAATGCACAGAGATGAGGCCAGGGCCCTTGTCCCCCACCTTTGCCTGAGGAGGGGAGCACTTTCTGGGTAATTCCAGAAGGCCTGGAGAAGGTAACTGGGAGCAGGCTGCTGAAAAGCTGGGATTCAGCTGGGTAAATTTGTCCAGTGGTTTGCATTCAGCCATGTGCCCCGTCTCCATAGGGAAATTAACCTTTTGCAGGATACTTATGTCACTGCAGCAATGAGAAGATTTCTTTCCAGAAACTGAAGTGTTGCTGATCCTTTGTCTGGCAGGTTTTTTTTAATTTGTGGGTCTCTTCTTTGCATCAAACCCTTGTCAGGCTTCACAAGAGCAAACCTCAGCCCACTTGTCAGCACAAGGCACAGCTAAATTTGTGGCTGGAATGAGGGCAACTTGCCAGAGCAGGCAGGGTCCATGTTGCTGGAAGACAGGTGGTAGCCTCTTAAGAGTGGCACAGACGAGAAAACTTGAAGGTCCCTGAAGCATAGTGACCTCCTAAAAACAGAAAAAGGATGGTGAAGCACCAAATGTGCCCTTGTCACCAAGGGAATCCTGGGCTGCATAGGGAAGAGTGTGGCCAGCAGATTGAGGGAGGTCATTCTCCCCTCTACTCTGCACTGGTGAGTCCACAACTGGAATACTGTGTCCAGTTCTGGGCTCCCCAGTTCAAGAGAGACAGGGAACTACTGGAGAGAGTCCAGCGTAGGGCAACAGAG
>JAOXJK010000001.1:146919503-146929976 GCA_025774025.1 Xenus cinereus
CCGGTGCCCGTGAGGCGGCCGGCTGCCGCGGTGACAGGCCGGCAGCGCCGTGCGCGTCCGGTTGGCGAGCGGCGCCGGCGGGAGGATATTAGGCGGATATCGCAATTATTTTTTTTTAATTATTATTATTTTTATTTTTTTTTTTCCTGCGTTGCTAAGCTACGGGCTAAAAGTTTGAAGGAGGGTCACCGAGCCTCGGTACTGCGTGTGTCACTGGCAAAGCGGGTGCGAGACCGGCCAAAAAGCGGGTGTGGGAGGGGGCCGGTGCCTCAGCCCGCGCCTGGGTGAGCGGGACGGGCGGGGGGGGGGGGCTGCCGCCGCCTCAGCGCTGCCCGCGGCTCGCCTTTGGGGAGTCGCTCCTCTCCTCGGCTCTTGTTCGAGTTCCTAAACCACATTATTAGAAAGTAAGCGACAGATGTCAGCGGGCAGATTAAACTCTCCCTGTTCAGAGCTCCGAGCGTGCCGCGCCGGGAGGGAAATCCCTCGTTTCCCCGAACGGAATCAAAGCCCTGTGCGGAGGGAGCGGTTTGCCTGGCTTAGACGGGGCACGGTGGCGGGGGAGCTTGGTGGGAAGCGGAAAAGTTCAGTGCCAGGCTCGCAGGGGTGGGTACGAAGGGAGCTGGGCTTAGTAGCTTCTCATTAACGCTCTTGAAAAATCCCCTCTTGCATATCCGTGCGTGTAAAAGCAAATTTGCAACCACGAATTGTCACGTTAGATAAAATTGAAACTTGGGTTTGCATAGGAAATCTCGTTATTGGATAATAGCATTAGCATATCAAAGAGACCATTGCTGGGATCATTTCCTTATTGATTGTTAGCGGGTAGTTTAGTGGTAGCAGACTTCAAGAAGGAAAATTTTATGACATAAACTAAAAATTATGTATTGATTTTGTGTTCTATTTATACATCCGGAAAATAGACTCGGCAAGACTATGTAGTATCATCAGAGACTTGTATTCTGGCTCTTTTCAAAGAGGAGGGGGAAAAAAGTCTTTTTGCAAGGGAGAAATTTGTGCATCATGCAGGTGGTGCTATTGAAGGTTGTTCCTGTCTGGTGATTTTTAGTGAAAACAGTAAGAACGCATCTTACATATAGAATGATGACTCTTGTATGTTTGTTTGTTTGCTTGTTTTTTGAGAAGAAAACAGTGATGTTGCCATACCTAAACGATTGATGCCACTAGAGTGGCAGGGATTTCTTTGAGTGGTAGGAGAGATCAAAGATAATAACAGCGGCAAAAGACTTAAGATTAATCCCATTAAATCATGGACTAAAGTTAATCCTAGTGCTGACTTCAGTTATCGGAGTCCTCATCAGAGCTCAGCGGTTGATTAACGTGCAGTATTGCAGTAAGGGTTCTTGTTGCCTTTTGGCGTGGATAGTAAATAGGAAAAACTGCGTGCATCGCTAGGACACGGCTGCTTCACTTCTGCCTTCTAAGCAGAAGGTCTTTACTCAATGAAGTGCAAGAATAATGCCAGGCGCTTTCTGGAGCGCCGCTGCGCCCAGGTTTTCTACTGTAATGCAGCAGAGGGCGATGGTAAGTGCACACAAAAGCGAGCTCTTTACTTCTGTTCACTAGAAAGTATCCGAAGGTATATTCATCAGCTTTTGTGGCAGGAGCACGAGTTTCTGGGATTTGTTTTCAAAAGTTAAATACCTTTCTGTAGTTGACTACCTTTTGTGAAAATTGTCAAAAAAATAGCAGTGGCAGGATTGTTCTGATGACTTGAGGGAGTACTTCTAATCAAACAGGCTTTGTAAAGCAATCTTAATCTGTAAGAAATGCTATATGGAGGCTTGCAGACTCCCTGCAAAAGACACCTGTGAGTGGATTTGAAAGGAGATGGTGAATGTTGGAAGGACACTACTTGTGTCAGCTATTCCTAAGAGTAAATTTGTTTGTCTTTTAGCAGTTCCCATTTGCCAGTATGTTGTAGTTTTCTCTCTTCTCTTGTGACAGGAGGCTTTGAATCTTTTGATGGGTTAAGGGATAAGTTATTTGAGGACAAAGGAATAAGTTGTTTCCCGTCTTGATTTGGTTTGATTTATCTTGCTCTAGAAGTGGTCAGTTCTGTGCTTCAGGAGCTTGTTTCCTGCCCAAGCTATGACTGATACCCGACTTTCAGGTATTCTGTGCTTGATCTGGTAAGATGTTTCCTTCTCTGTAGCACCTTTGCTGGCAAATCACGAACGGGGGTACTGATAGACAAGCATGCCTCGGTGCAAAGCTGATGAAACGTAGGACCGATGCTTTGAATAATCAGTGCAAACTCACTGTGAGATCGGGGTGGGGCACCCGTGGTGACGTGCCTTCCTTAACAGAGACGCTGGTGCACTTTGGAGGCTTCAGGCCGTGCAAAACATCTGTAGCCTAGAGATGTTTGAGTCCCCTAGTGTAATGTCTTTTTATTGCTGGGTCTTGTCCTGTATCTGCAAGAAGCTGCAGGTGAATGAAGGCGTTTTCTGCTGCTGGTGTAACTTGTTCATTTGCAACTGATAGGTCTCATAGAATCAACCGTATTTAGCTAGATGGGTAATTATATCCCAGATCTCCTAAATGCTTTCCCATTCTGGGTAGTGTTGTTTCTCAGCATGTTTGGACTTGGCTTGAGCCATCTGTTTCATCTATTGAAATTGTGAACCCTTAAGCTTCTTAGAAACCTGTGTTTCCCTCATTTGGTTGCACTGCCAATGACATGCCACTTCCAAAAAATGTCTTACTGAGATAATGAACTTGTGGAGCAATGATATGAACTGTGTCATTGTGGGTAGCAGTGTTAAGAGGAATTGTTACTGTGCTACCTCCTTGTCCAGTTTCTGGTTTCTTTTGTGGTTTGTGGAATTGAAAGAACTCAATGCCTGGCTACTTCTGCTCATGTCTATTGCAAGGAAGTAACAAAAAAAAGTAATGACTGTGCTAATGAATGCACTGTTCAAATGTCTATTTGAAATTGATTTATTTTGGCTTCTTGTAACTGAAGCTGTTGTCCTCTTGTCTTTTTTTCCTTAATTGAAAATTATTTTTACCGGAATCTCTTATACATAAACAAAACAATGTGTCATGTAAGACTAAACAAACACTTCCTATAAGATTGCCACTTTGAGGAAGTGTGCAGTGCTGATATTTCCATGAGTCAGTGTTTCAAAACCTGAAAGGAAACAACATAAGGCTCTATGGCTGATGATTGGCTGGAAAAACTACAAAGAGAGTCCTTCTGCTTGACAACATGACTTGTGTTATGCTGTTAATAGTATTTAATAAATATACTTACTTAATTGCTACATTTTTTTTCCTCCTTAAATGACATCAACTATTCCAGTTGAAAAAAATAAAAACTCATATTCAGCATTTCTGCTGTGGAAGGCTGTGTACTGGTTAATGGAGAACTTTCGGCCAGATTTTACTTTGTGATTTTATTTATACTTGAAAGATTTAAAGAAATGACTCATTTGTGAATTCTAACTGTAAAGTAACAAGCTTTCCATGTCTCTAAAATCTAGTACTCTTGTATCTAGGAGTTCTAGGCTTTGCTCTAAAATCTTATTTATCTAGTGATTAGCAGGACTTGTAGAGGTTAAACTGTCCCATAGTTTTGCAATAATAATTGAGACAGGAGGATACTGTACATCAAGAGGCTACGAGGGGCCATAATATAACGAGGCGGACCTTTCGCTCATCGTCCTGTTTACCTCATTGATCATAATGGTCCACTTGTACACTGTGAGGGCTTCTCTCAATTTAAGACATTCATAAATTTCTAAAGCTCTCTTGCCTTTAGAAAGGGCCAGGGATGGACCTTTTGTGGTTACAGGTGTTGAGGTCATAGTCTTAACACGTGAGACTTCTGGATGCATAGTCTCTCCTTGGTGCTAAGTCTGATCAGAAGCACAAAGCTGTGAAATTTTGGATGAAGGTTGGCTGTTGCCTGATGGTTGGTGCTCTACTCAGAGCTGACCTCATTCAAAGGGTAAATCCACATTTTCTCATAACTCAAAATCCCTGTTTATGTTGTGATGGTCCAGTTGACTAGATGAGGATTGTTGTTCTGTAGACTGCTGTTTCTCTGACTCTTAATTTTGCTTTGTCTTTACTAATTCGTACAGAGCTATGTAGTTTAAGTCATTGTGAAAACAACTGAACGTTTTTTTGGGAAACTGAGAGTCTTGGGTGAAGTCAGGCAGTATTTGCTTAAGTGCTAGTATGCTAGTGTTTAAGCAGGTCAACTGCAGAGAGAAGGTATTTACTGCCCTTCCACCATTAAACTTGATACAGAATAAATGTTTGAGAGATGCCTCTCTGCATTTTGGGAAGGTTAAGGAAGAACTATCTTGTCTCTGACAAACTTAAGGCCTCCCTTAAGTCTAATAATCCTAGGGTTGATCAGGGGAATCCTTTTTTGCCTTGAAAAGATGTCCCTTTTAATATTGTCTGTTGGGATTTAGTGCCTTGTCTTAAGTGGTTACTTGCAGAGGTAAGTACGACTAAATATGCTCACTGCATAATACTGTAAAAGGATTTATCCCCATTTAAATGGGGCATAAGGTTGAATAGATATTTTTAGAATGAGACAATTTTTCCAAGGTGCCTATCTATATATAGATATATATAATAGAAAATTATTATTTAGGAAATGTAAAATGTTTCTTATAAAGATAACAATGATTTTTCAAGTGTTTCAAAGTTAGTGGACCAACAAGTAAAAAAAGGAAGAAAAGTAATTTGCATCTCACCCTGAATATATTCAAGACTTCTCAAGATCATTTCTGCACATTAAAAAGTTAACAAGTACAGCTTAAACTGATGTTGCGTAGGTAAAATAAAGTGGCAACTTACGTTGTTACTGATTGACTGCAATGCTATTTAAGGCTTGAGTCTGACAGGCAGTGGAGGGTGCAGAATAGATTATGCAGATTTTTCACCACTGGTTTGGTATTTCAAACTGTGCTGAATTCGGTGGTTGTTGTGTTCTGACCAACTTGTGTTCAGTGTGCTGAAGGAAAAAGGCCTGGGACCAGTGCTATTTCTCGAGGAGGAGTGCTGTGACTGCTTGTGGACTGTAAGGAACGGCCATGGCTGGAGCAAAAGTGGAGACCAAAGCATAGTTTCTTCAAGTGAGAGAAAGAAATGAAGATGGCTGTGGAAAATGCCTCAGTGAACTTAGTTTTGAAGAAATGGAAGATGCTTGTGTTTTGGGTTGCCAGCCTGACATCAAATTATCCGTAGTGCAACTTTTTTTTAAGTGAAAAAATTATTCATATAGGAGTGGAAGCCAATGTGACTTGGCTTTTACAGTGTGTAGAGGTAAATTCACAGGAGTGAAACAATCAAACAGATCTGCTCAGAATCTAGACAAACTCTAGTTTTTTTGTCCTCTTTAGAAATTAGTACATTTGAAAAAAGTGTTCTCTAATCTCTCTCATGAGAACTAATACTGTTTTCTTGTCTTCTCATTGAGGTGATTATCTACTGGTCAAAGTACCAAATGCTCTTACATGAGGACGTTATGTAAGTGCTGGATATCTTAGCTTCCTGGTTTTCCAGAAAATGCTTTTGAAAACTTCATTGCATTGAATTACTCTTCAGACTGATTGGTGGGGTTTGTGTGATTAATTTTTTATTTTATTTTATTATGATTGTTAGCAAACAAATTTCTGTCTCTCGAATTAGTGGGTTAGGTAAATCCCAGTATTAGCTTCTCTTCCTGTGCCTCTGTTTTGCCTGATGCTGTTCACAAGTTGCTTTGTGATTCTGATCTCATAGGTGCAGTCCAAGGCATGGCATCACGATATGCTAACCCAAATTAGTAGCTTGTTGCTGCTGAAAAGGAAGGGTTTGCTTTTCCCCTTCCCTGCTCATCTTGCTGACAGCTGTGAAACACTCTTTGCACCCCCCACCCCAAACACACATGATGTTGACTGATGCTCCTCTGCTAACAACAACAAAAAAAAGGCAGTTCAATTTGCAAAGCAAGTCCAAAGAATAAACTTATTTTCTTGTCAGGTTTAGTTTTCTTCCATTTTAGTGAGCTGAATCTGTTCGCTCAAGTGAACATCAGAGCTGTCTCTGACCAAGTATCAGGAGCTTGACTGGGAGTGCACATCCGTGAGAAACCAGATGGAGGGGACAGCAGGTGCATCCCCTGCTTTCATGTCTGTGTACTGCCAGCGTTGTGAGACTGCTTGAGTCTTTCTACACTCTTCAGTCCACTCCCTTCCATAGTACATGTTTTCCTGATGGTGCTGTGTTTGTTAGTCTCTGACATATACTGACTTGGTCAGCTGCTCTGGAGAAATAATGTTAAAACTCCAGAAAGACTGCCCAGAAGGCAATCTGAAAAACGGATATATCTGTGTCTCTGACCTTCTACCTGAGAACTACTTGCATCTCGCACTCAGTTCAAGAGCTTTAGCTGCTCGTGAAAGTTTAGGTGGTTTAGTTGTTATTAATTGATTAATACTCACACACACTGCCTCTCTTCTACATCTCACACTTGTCTTCTCAAGCTGAGGCATCTAATGTTGATTTGATGTTTATGCTTAAACAGAACCCTCCCTTCCATTTCTTTGCATCACAGCAAGATTTCTACTTATGCAGATACGCTGTCAAAACACTGTTATTATACAAAGCCACTTATTGCACTGATGCTCCTATTTAAGGAAGACCACCTCATGCAAACACTGAAGCGTGTTGTCTACAGCAAGCTTAGAAAATACAATTTAAAAAAATAATTCTAAAATACCTTTGATAGTATTCATCAGGTTGAAATTCTTAGAGCAGATGAACGCTGTAGACTGCAAATGGACCTTCAAGTATTCCCTCTATCCTTTCTTAACCTCTAAGTGATGAAAGACTGACTGATCTCCATTACAGCAGTGTAAATTGTGAATAATTCTGTTGAAGCCAATAGTTACACTACTGCGAGAGCTGAATTAAGACTTTGAGTAGCTCATGTAGCAATTTTTCTCTTGGAGGCAGTGCGGGGGAAAGGATGAGGCAAAACCCACTGGGGGTTGTTAAGGACTGCTTAATACTTCTCAAGTTGAGACAATTCACTCGTGAGGAAACCCTGTGCAAACTGGTGTGTTCGGAGAATATATCAGATGGTTTCCTCGTGTGAGAACAAGAAGCCTAGAATAATGACAGAGGATTGTAGTCTTTGCTGAATACTGTAAAAGATGTAAATATCACACAGTTACATTACTCATAATGATTTCAGACCAAGAAATGTTCAGCCAAATATGTATTAAAAAGATGAATGTTTGTGTGTGCCGGTGGACTACTGATGTATCTGAGGAGCAAATCACCTAACACATATATTAATAATTAAAACATTCAGTCATAAGTCTTAATGTTGTGTTTTAAAACCTTCTAGTACCAAAGGGCTATCTATTTTGTGGTTACATCAAGGAGAAGCTTGAGATATGCTTGGAGTTCTTAACAGGTTATATTTTATTAAACTGAAAAGCTTATCATAGACTTGCACATTCTGAATAGCTCTCTTCTCATTTTAGCAACATTTATTAAACCTCATTAAGTATCTGTTCGTTAGCAGTGCCTGTTTGATTTCTTCAGCATAGACGATTGGTGACCGAATTTATGATCCAACTAAAAGCTTTGTTTTGGAATAAACCCAAAACAAACAACTTCCTTCCTCTCCCATCCTAACCTCTACCAAGGGAAAGCAACTTCCCTGAAACTTCGCATGTTGTTTTCCTCCTATAGAAGATTTTCTGGGTGAAAGTTTTGCAAAATGAGATGTGAAGCCTCAAAATTATGAAGAACTGGATTTTTTTTCCCCCTATTTTTGTTTCTCGAAATTTTTCATGGATTGTTGCCAAGTGTAAAATACTTTAAAGATTCAGTGGAAAGTTCGAGGTTTTTGAGGTTTTTTCCTCCCTTTTCTTTCTGAAAGGGAAAGAAGAATAGTCTATTTGTATTTTTGAGGTCTTTTGAGGAAAGAACAAACCTATTGAACACTTACAGCCTGGTCTGACTTGCCTAACTTCTGAAGTTGGTTAAGAGTTCTGGTCTTCATTTTTTTTTCCAGATCTCAGAAGTCTTATCTTTTTTTCTACCTGACTAGAAACTCGTGCATTTGCTTGTTATTACCTCTCAGGGAGCACTGGGGCAAAACAAAGATCCTTTCATTAGCCCAACAACTGAATCGTACTGTTCACTACCTGCTGGAGTGTGTAACTGTGTGACTGCATTGCCATTAACTGAAATGGATTAGTATGGTATGGTGGTAAGAGGGAGAATGGTTCACTTACTTCTGAGTGACCAATATGTTTGAACAGGTAGCATTTGATGCAATTTTTAATTAGCATAAATATTAATGTACTTTACTCTTATACGCTGGTAGTAGGTGGATGAACATTAGATGAAACCTCTAAATTTTGCCATGTGCAACAAATTCATGCAAAGCCTTGAAGTTGGGAAGAATACCTATTTCTGCAATAGAGGGAGGAGGGAAAATTTTCTATTAGTGCAAGTCTGTGTTCCATAAGTTGCATGCTTAAGCTTTCTTTTCTTCTTCTACATTGACCTTAGAAGGAAGTATACTTGTCTCTTTGTCACTGTACTTGTTACTCAGAGATTTCAAAATCTTTTTTGAAATCTTCATTTACAAGAAGTTTGCATTGAAAGGCCTGAGTTTGTTTCAGAAAAGGAACGTAAAACATTGGAGACATTGGGTTACGTAGGGAGGAGAAGACTATTTGAACTTGTGAAAGAGTCCTGTTTCCAGGGCTTTTAACCTAGAGTGGTTATTTTTTTAACTTATAGCTGTAGGAACAAAGTTTTTGAGTGACTTGTAACTTGGTTTTTTTTAGCAATTTACAAATTTAAATTCCCATTTAATTCCAGTTACACAGAAGGCATCAATCAATGTTACTGGTTTATATTTTACTTGCTTTCAAGTTTCATTCAGCTTTAATATTCCAAGCATTAAAAAACTGGTGACTTGAAATATTTTATTTAGTTACACTTCTGTTATGGCTGCTTATGCAGAGTTCTTATATTGAAAATAGCAACTCCAAAAAAACAGATGCACTGATGGCTGGGTCTTAAACTGCTTAAAAATAAGAGGGAGGGGAAGAAGTTTATTTTTACTACTGTTTTCAGTTTCTTCTAAAAATATTTCTATTTACAAATTGTTTACAGCTACTTACTTTTGTTCAAGAACTCTAGAAGAAAACAGTTAGTGGGAGCCTTTTACAAGGCTTTAGTTGATTCTTGCTTGTATTTCCCAGCTGGTGTTAGAGTACATCTGGAATCTATGAAATTCCTTTCTTTGTTCCTCATTTCCTGTTCCATTCAGTACTACAGTGTGGCGTTCTGAAAGCTGTTTCTCTTAGTATCTTCTTCTAAGATGTGCGTTTTAAAGCATTTAGTGAGTTCTTAAAGGTGGTTGTACGTTCCTTGTGTTTAACGGTGTAATTGAACTGTATCATGAAACTTCTCTGATGTTTTGTTTTGGTATTTCAATGAAAAATAGTTTTGTTGATTTTTCTGGCAGTCATTCAGCTTGTAGAATTGTAGGAAGGAGCGTGGTAGAAAGAGAAGAAAAATCTGGTAGATACTATAAAAGCTCCCTTTCTTAGTCTCCCTCTCTCTCTCTCCCTCCTCCCCCTGTCCAGGAACAATCACCAGTTTGTAATGGAAAATTAGATCTATTTTGCAGGAGACACAGGGTGTGACATCCTACAGTTGCTTTTAGATTCTGGTTTGAAAAGCTGGTGACTGCTACAGAACACATGAACACAACCTTGGAAAATTGAGCTCTGACAGTATGACACAATGTGAAAGTTGTGTGGATCTAAAACAAAAACAACCCATCCTCTCCATACTAGCATTGTTTTAGTTGGATTTACTGGTTGGGATTGCATTGTTGCAGATCCCTAATAGTCACTTAAAAAGAGAGGGGATGCAGTGGCCTAACAGAATTGCTCTTATTTTTTGCAAGACTATTTTGTTCTACCAACAAAACATCTGACAAAAACTGTGCTTTTACGAATACTTACATATCTGAGCAGCTCGCCCAAGGTTTCCAGAACAAATGGAAGTTCTTCGTAGTCCAGTGGTTGGCCCTGGTGTCGTCATCATTTGCTTTGCTCTCTATGTGCTTTCTGTAGTGGTACAATACATGTTCAAAAGCTTTCTCACAAAACACCTGCTATTAAGACGAGGCTTGCGTTATAAGCGTTGTTTCTTCTCTTTATAAACGGACTAACTGTTTTCCATTTTTGAATTGTGAAGTCTCTCTGAAATGGCAGCACTTGCTCTCATGGAGAACTTAATATTGGGGAAATACTTATCTTATTTTTAGCTGCCTCTTAATGCAAGTTAGCAGAGAGAAGCAAGGAGTGCTAGCACTATGAGACTTGTCAGTCCTCTACAGATCAGATTTTCAGATCTGCTGACTCCAGTTGCTTACTTTTTTTTTTTTTTTTTTTTTTTTTTTTAATT
>JAOXJK010000001.1:146938849-146982961 GCA_025774025.1 Xenus cinereus
ACGTAGCCTGATGGCCCTCCATCACAACCTTCCCTACCAGCTCTGACTTCAACTCTCCCCAAACTTATCAAGAACCAATTTTGCTATTCCAGACACTTCAGATGTACTTATGATCTAGTTAAAGATTAGAATCATATGATATTTGACTATGCTTGTAGAAGAAAAAGCTCTTTATTCTGTAACTCTGATCTTCTGCTGGGGTTTTGATACAGCTTTAAGTACTGTCAGCAATGAAATTAATGTTTTTAAAATGTCAGCTGAACAAGAGTTTCAAAGTTAAAAGTAGCTTGAAAGTTGTGTAGGGTTTTCATATATGTATATATAATAGATGGGTATACAATATAAAAAGTATATAATGTATTACATAATTATTGCAATATAGTATACAGGTAATCATGATATTATATGTGTGGTATATTTTACTATTATATGCTTTATATATTTGCTATGTATTATTATGGAGAACAGTATTTCAGTGTGTATATATATTTTACTGACCACAGTCTCTGCAGTTTTGAGGCACACTGGCTACAAATTACTACAGTTAAACATTATAGGTAGAAAAATCACAGGGACCGTAGCTTGGGTTATGCTGTCAATGATATGGTTGAGTTTACCCAGAGATGAGTTTAGGACCATCTCTGTATCTAAATGTGCTAGCTGTCTGGCACAATTTATGTGTGTGGTTGGGGCTTTGGGGGATTTTTCTTGGGGGGGAAGGGATACTCACACATACAATGTAAGTTTTCTTTCCGACCAATTTTGCTGTCTATGTAAAGCTGGTGTCTAGCTGCTCTGGTTATTTCATTTCTGTTTATTTAGAAATGTTGATAGAATAGGTGGTGGAGGCTTGTACCTGGCAAGTTGATGGAGTTGGCGAATATAAGCGGAAGTATTTCTCTGCAGATACTCAGTGGGATTTGGAAAGGTGTTTGGATTGGCAGAGACTACTTTGTTGGTTTTTAAAATAAATAAATTATTCTGCCTGGAAAAGAGATGCACGTTGTAAGTTCTTCAATGTATACCAAACTGAGTAGTCACTTCCAGGAAAGAGTCTGTCCAGAAAAATGGTGAAGCGTAGCATTATTTTCTTCACTACTCTAAATGCGAGTCTGATAGACATTAGTAGATCCTGAAACGTGGGCTGGTAGTCCAGGGGTCTACTGCATACCGCATTTCAGCCCTGAGCATGTCAGAAAAAAAGGATAAACCTAAACTTCGTGTTTCCTTTAAGTAGGTGGTCAGAAGCATAACTTTCATTTCTGTCCAAATTTTTTTTCTTCTGTTCTAAATTAATCCTTTAGAAGGAACAACCAATTGAGTGTTCATTGTTGTCTGTCCAAAAATACTGCTGTTTTGGAAGGAATTTTTGGAAACATTTAAACAGTTGTTTTAACATGTGGTATCTCAATGATGCATGGTCTCCCTCAACCTATGTTTAAAATGTTGTAGTGATGTATTTGTAATTTCTTAAATTCTACTCTTAAGTGTATGGAACTGTGCATGAAATGCAGTTGATGGGCTGTGGTTGATGCCAGACCGAGACAAATAAAATCCCCTCATTATATTCACAGGGATAATTAGTATGACTTTAAATACTTTTCTTGCTGTTTTCCACCCCTGTGAATCTTGATTAAAGTTGCTAATGAATATTAAAAAGAACACCCCCTTATTCTCCACACCTGTAATTGCACTATCTTGATGCTGTCAGGCTTTATAGGTATTTGAGAGAGGAGAAAACTATGTTCTGAGTGTTTTTGTAGGCGATCTACAGCAACAGCTTTGTGATCTAGGGTTCTATGTAACCTGCAGTTTTTCTGTGCAATTTGATGTATTCTTTGTTCTGTCCTTGTTTTTAATACGTTAATTATGCTATCAAGCTGTTATATATTCTACTAGCAAAATAACATTTGGCATCTTTTTTTTTTTTTTTACTATCCCATTTAGAGATGCATGAGTGGAAGAAATCATGCATCTAAAACACGACAAGTGTCATGTTTTAGAGTTAATTTCTAAAAATTATCTAGCTCTTGTTATGTTGCCATCTGTTTTATCTGTTTTCCTCTAGCTTGAAGAGGAAACAGCTGTTGTGAATAATCTCAAGACAGTATTTTTAATAAAGTCTAATAGTTCTGCTTACCTTCAGCTTGCATGTGTACCAGAGTGAATAAATGTGCCGTTTGGGAGGGGAAATGCAGTTTTATGGTAGGAACTGTAATGAGTTTGTTTGGTAATGCAGTGATTCTGGTTGTGTCTCGTCCATAGCTGGATTTGAATATAGCTTGAGAGATCTGCGTTAATGGGGCACGCTTCGTTTCCTCTAACTGTGGATTGTGTTGCAGAGGGATTGTCATCTGCTGTTTCTGTCCTCTGAGTGCAGTGGTTGGCTGGCAGCTGGGGAGTTGACTGAACCTGGTGATCTAATGTGAAAACTAACTCATGGCCCCGCTGCGCCAAACTTCAGTTTCTGATCAAGCGGAGGGCAATAGCAAGCTATATTTGACCTCGGGGAAAGCGTCGGAGATGGTAAGCCAGTGACACGGGCTCTTGACAGTATGCGTTTGTACAGAATTAGGTGCAATGTGTGCCAGGAAACTTACAGGAAATACTGTCTTGGGGAAAATAGTTAATTATCAGAGAATAAATGTTACTGACAGTGAGTAGGGTATGGACGCACTTGATGTGGCCAGCGGGTGATTACCTTGTGGATTTCTTGATTGTATTTTAGACTTCATTTTGGTAAGGAGCAAGGGACCTCATGAAAGAGATGCTGTACAATATAGGCTTCAATCACAGTGGTGATTCAGCTAATTAAAGGGAAGAATAAATGAAAATAGACAAATTGACTGTCAGAGAACACATTGCAAAACCAAGTTTAAATCAGTTTATTTGAGCTCAAGCGTTGCAGAGCGGACAAGATTTAGTACTGTCTTACAGGCTTTCTTCGGTGCTTTCTGTCTAAATGAAAAGGAAATACATTGTAAATTCTGGAAGCCTTTGATGGATGAATAGTTATTTTGAAGTAAGAGGGCGCAACAGCAAAGGGAGTGGAGACTAACCAGCAGAAAGCGTTACGTGGTGGTCGAGGAGCATAGAGTTGAAGAAAGAATGATCACTGATAGAATTGGATCTTCTTGTAAGTAGAGTGGCTTCTTTCTGTCAGATGCTTTGCTGCTTTTGGGCAAATCATTAGACGATGGCATTATAGAGCAAAACTATTAAGAGTGGCCTTCAAAAGTGAGCCTGTAGTCCACGTAATTGTGAGACTGCAGCCTCAAATCTCTTCCAAGAGCATGCAAGTGGAAGACGGTCGACAAGCAGTCAGCTGGCTTGTGGTGGCTTCAAATGGCTGTGAAGCTACAGTGTTACTTAAACAGATGAGGAAATCCCTGCTCCCTGTTAAAAAACCCCCTCTTAACATTTTTGTCTTTTGGAGCACAATGACTGTGTTGGAGTTCCAGAAAATAAGAGACACTAACTTGCAATTCAGTTAATACTAAAAATTAGTTAAAATACTTGCCTTTCCTACCAATTTTATGCTATTAAATAGCGTTTGCTTTCTCTGGAGGAGTATCCTATATGTGCTAAGAATATATTACTACAGAATCCTGTTCTACCTGGCATTCAAAGGAGAGAAGCTCTGATTAATGACTATAAAAACACCCAGGAAATAAGAAATAACGGTGACCCAGAATGTTGTAATCTAAGAAGATATTTCTTCTAAAGAGTGATATTTTTGCTTAACTTTGTAGGCAATTTCTTTAGTTGAATAGCAGACTTGGATTTGTTTTCCCACTTGCAGGTGCATCCGCTGCTTCATTTCTAAATTTACAATGGGAGTACTTCCATTTCAGAACAAGTTAGAGCTGGAGATAAGAAACAAGTAGTTTCTTCTGCAAAAGCCCCCCCTAGTCAAGTATTTCAAAAGATGTGCAAAAGTCAGAACAGATGCTTTTCTATGCTGAAGATTTTTAACATCTGTATTCACAAATGGTTCATCTTCTGGGAAGGTGGTGTCTTTCTTCAGATCTCATAAATCTGTAGCTGACAGCAAGGAGGTGGTTATGGCATGGTTATTTGGGATGTAACAGTGCTGGAGTACGTAGAGGTGAATTAAGTCTCGGTGGCAACTGTTCTTGGGCAGCTGTCTGTGTTACTCTGCACTTCTGTTCCATGTGCCTACCTTCTTACCACTCAGGAGTTCCTCTGCCCCTCTGTTTCGATACAGTACACCTCAGGCAGCTTCCCATGAAAGGTGTCTTTCTTATCAAAGTAATTTCTGTCATGAAGCATTTTTTTGCCAGTTTGCTTTGCAGCTGTTATAGTACCTTTTTCATGCCTGAATTGGTGTTCTTTCCACAATAAAGCCTTTGGGAGCCATTTTTTCTCTCTCCCTTTGTATGTGATGTTACTGCGGGAGGTACACATTGCTAACAAGAAGATATTTCCTGTCATGGTTACTGGGGGCTGTTTGCGGGCCTTACCTTTTTGTCAAGAGGAACAGATTCTTTGTATTCTCCTATTCTATGTTGCTAAATCCTGGTTTGTGTTTGATTCCCCCTACTTGTGCTGTTACATAGGTAGCCAAGGGGCTTCCCAGACCACGAGGGTGTTTATCTCTACTTGCTGTGCAAGAGAGTCCTTTGGTGTAAGGCATGTTGGTTGGGCTGGGTTGGCTTTGCTGGCCTCTTCGTAGCTAGCCCTCAAATGCAATTTCTATGTCTCAAGCAGTTGCATTAGCACATATTGTAATGCAAAACTCCAATGTGGTCTGTCTTCTGGGGGATCTAAAGTTGCATTTTGAATATGAAGTGCTAGAGAGGGAGGTAGTTTCAGTACGGAAGTTAGCCGTCTGACTTGTTATGTATCATCACAGATTGAGTCTGCAGGAGAACTGGGATAGAGTCCAGATCTTCAACCAGAAGAGCTAACTTCTTGCACGGGAGTACAAACTTCTTGCACAGAACAGCTCTGCTGTGTGGTATTACTTTGTAAAAACAAGTGAACCATTTTTGAAATTACATGGAATAAGTAAGGGGTTAATTGAAGCTGAATGGCTTTCCATTCTTGGGTCATCTTTGTAAAGAAGCATTGGTCTTTTTTGGTAGCCAAATGCCTGGTGTATTCACCCCCATACCCCAGCATTAAAAATAATGATGTCAGCATGCATGTGGATTTGTGTGCACCTACTGTATGTAACTTCTGTTCTACCCTAAAAGGTAAAAATGAGCATCTTTTTATCCAACAAATAGTCTTTGGACAGGCATGTCTATTTACATGATTTAAGTTTTGCAGCTGCTTTTTGTAAATGTCAGTGAGGAACTTTCTTACAGTCAGTGAAAGTGTGTGATATAATCCAGAAATCAACTTTATTTTACACATCATTATCAAAAGCATTCTCTGACTGTAGTCTGCTGTTCTTTTGTAAGCCATGAATTTGCACGGGGGTTGCAGGAGATTATTTGAAGAGAAGTGGATATTACGTGGGTATAGCTTGGTGTATAAATGCTTATTCTCACTGGCTGTATGTGATACCATAGCTTCACTTATTTTAAAATTTGTGATAAAACTAGTACATGCTGTATCTGCAAGAAAAACATGATGTGTGTTATATCACTTCTGTTGGGCTCTGAAGGATGAACTGTAAGTTGGTGTGTGTGTGTGGGTGAGTTATCACTGTTTGCCTGCTTGATGTGCTCTATAGACTGCTGAGGACAGGGTTGCCTAAGGTTTTGTGTATTTTGGCTTTTGGTGACTGGGTAGTTGCAGCACATAACTGTGGATTCAAAGGTGTGAGTTTAAACTTAAATGGGGTATGTTGTCCTTATTAGTCGTTGGGCTGAGGAATAAGCTCTGTTGCAGTGCTTCCTCTGCCTGCGTGTCATTAAAGCAAACCATTGTCACTAAATAACTGTGTGAGCCTTAATAGTGGTTTGATTTGGAAAAGTTTTCAGTGTAACACTTTTTAATTAAAATTAACATTACATTTCTATATATCTTTTGCTTTGCGTTCCATTATCTTTGGGAATGCTGTGCCTTTATACATCCATCCTGTCAAATATCCTTCACCTGCCCTTCCCTTTTTAAAGCTTAATCCTCTCTTATCGTGTATGAATATTTGTGTAGGCTTAAGCATTTCAAGAAAGGGAATGTCTTATGTGTTTGTACAGCTCTCACTACAGTTGGGCCTCTGCTACTGAAGCAAAGTCAGAGCAGGTTTGTGCTGGGTTAGACAGCTTTGTGGAACTGAACATGCTTATAAAAGTAAAACTTTGCAAATGTATTTCAGAGCAGTTGTCTCTCTTGTTCGTGTTTTAATTCTTGCACTTCTGCATAGGTAAATGAATTCTGATTTGTCACTAGTAATAAGAATGTAAAAATACTTAACATTTCCAGAGTGCTTTACAGACAATGTCTGTCACACCCCCTCTTCTGCAGCTGGTATGACTAACTTGTAAACTGAAACTAGAAGAATAAAAGAAAACTAACGTTGATTGAGTTTCATTATATTAACACTTTGCATAGTTTAAAAAAGGAAAGTAGGTCACTTTCTATTTCTAATACCCCCGCTTTATACTTTGCATAAAAAAACAACAGCTGGATTGCAGACACTTCATGGAAAGTTACACGTTTCCCTGTAAATGTGGATTTTAATCATATGAGCATTTGTAGAAATTACAGAGGAGTATTGTGGTTTTGGCTTAGATATTTCTTCAAAATCTTAGCTGCTTATACCAGTGATGTGCTTTAGGTGCATACAGCTACACTAACTTCCAAACTGGTTTTGATCACTGCTTATAAATAAATTACTATTCTCAGCCTCTTCTTGCTTGTTTTTCTGCACTACTGTGCCTGTGTTATCTATACTCAGTGCTAGGGAGTGAAGAAGTAAATGTTTTTTCTCTTCCTGTAGTTACTGAAGTTGGATAATCTGGCATTTGGTTCTCATCACATTGCCTGTACAATGAGTCATTGTTTCTTGGTTAGGTTTGTTCCTCAGGCCAAGATTCATGTGATGTTCCCCCTCTCAGGGCGATTAGATTAGTCACTGTTTGAAATCTTGTTTAAAAAACAAATTGCACCACAGGTTGATGCCTTGCTTACCAGTTACATGGGGTTCCCTCCCCCCCGCTTGCTGTTTGAGTTCAGAAGCCTCATTGTATTGAAAAATGTTGTATAGTCATACTAACTGATATATTATTGGGGTCCCACTGAAATTAGCATATTAAATTCAGGACTCCTGGTACTAGCAAGGAATTGGCTATAAGGCAGGTGATTACAAAGTTGTTCAGTGTGCTGAAGTACATCTACCTTTAACTTGGGCTTCCTTCATTATGCTGTTAAGAACAAAAACTACGTTGCAGTTGTGGTAGTAGCTTGAACTTTGTGAAACTTAAAAAAAGTCAGTAGTAATAACAAAAACTATTAACACGAATCACCTCTTATCATGATACTTCAGTCAAACTTGAAGTTTTGGGGGCAGAAACTCTCCTTGCAGAATTATCTGTACCTGGAAGCGTTTGCTGGAGCCAAGATCTGATGGAGATTTCAAACAACATTAGGACAGTGGCAGATTTTCCAGTCCCTATTGTGCAGTATGTTGTTACGAAGGCTCTTGAAGTTCTTTATCTTGGCATTAGAAGATTTTAGGTGTGACAGCTCATTGTGGAAAATAGCAGCCTGAAAGACTAGCCATGCAGAAAAAGTGAGGTGGTTAAATGGGAAGTAAGAAGAGAGAGGGGAGAATATGTACTGTGTGGTTGTAAACACTTAACCTGGACACTGATGTTAGCTGGCTGGGCTCCCTATTTAGTCAATGGGCAGCGACAGGAAGTCTTTCAAATTGTGATTTGGAAAGCGTTCAGTTAATGTTAGTGCCACAAATCCTCTTACACAGGAGTCTGCGTGAACAGTAGGTGCTAGCGCAGGCACCGAAGCTGTGCAGAATGTTGAATCATATGAATATCCCTGGGAGCAACGTCTGGTTTGTGCCTTGAGAGAGAGTCAGGGTTATGAAAGGGTTGGAGGATGGAAGTTGCTGAAATGAATGGTTATAAACACTGTCATAGTTCGCAGATGAAAGCCTGAGTAGAAGGAAAGATGAATTAATGTTCCACATTAAACTTTGATTCTGGCTCTTTTGAACAGCATTATTTTCCATCTTGTAAGTTGTTAACAGTGTTTTGATAGGAAAACGTTCCTGAAGTAGGTGAAAGTGCAGACTGGGGGGGTAGAAATCAAGATTGATTGTTGAAAGTTCGAACAGTGGGGCTTTTTTGTGAAACTTCATGTGATGGTCTTATTCTGCCTCCAATTTTCAGCTGATTCTTACGGATTGCAGACACAACTGTTATAACTATTAGTTCAAAACTGTAAGTTTTCCTTTCATTCTTTGTGAGACAGATATATGTAGTGTCTAAACAGACACATTAAAAATTCAACTTTGGATGAACTTTGTGGGTGTGGATGAGAATGCTCCTAGGGAATGCCCAGCTTCCAAAAATCATTGGCAGTTTTGAAAAATGCTCAGCCTCTGAGCGTCTACCTACAAACAAAATTTAATTTTGAATCTCACTCCCATTTCTATAAGAATAACCACTGAAATAAGAGATCTGTGTTTCTTTGAAGTTCATTTGCTCCTACCGCATTGGCTCACTCTGGAAGACAACAAGACCCTGTATTTTGGCAGTTACTACTTTGGTGCAGGGAGATGAGTATGTTGGGTTAAAGCTGTAGCCGAAATGAATCAGCTTGTATACTATGAGGTGGGGACCTGACCCTCTGACTTCACATCAAGCAAGAACAAGTGAATGCTTATATATTTCTTTGTGCATGTGAACTTAGTTTACTTGAAAGATTCTTTCACTAGCTGCCACCACTCAGGAGTCTGAGAACTTGGATGCGGGATTTCTCGCTTGTTTTTTATAGTTTGTTTTGCCCAACACTGGACAGCCAGTCCCATATACTGTCTTAGATTTGTGGGCAGAACGTTACAGTTTGTATTTAAAAATAATCTGGTACACTGTCAGCTTGCAACTTGGAAACTTTCAAAGATTTAAGAGTAAGTCTCTTCATATGCACATATTTTAGGCTTGCATGGACTTTAGCACTGTGAAGAATGGACAGGTGGGAAAGAGGAAACGTTACTATTACACTGTAACTCATTAGCAAAGAAGCTTAATAATACTTTTCAATTTGTACGAAACTGAAAGAAAGAATTTCAATGTTTTTGATTTCTATTCTTTCCCCTCATTCCAGAAAGAAGTGGCCTGCTAGGATCCATAATTGTTTCTTCACTTGTTCAGTACTACTTTACTTTCTCTGTCACACCTACTAGCTAGATGTTCCTTTGTTACTCTGTTGTCAATAAGTCTGAAAATATTTTAGGATGTTCTTAAAACTTACCTTGCTAAATACTGTTCCTAGCCATCAGTGTGTACCTCTAACATCATCCTCTCCTCTTTGTCCCTGTGAAGAAATCTTTGGGTGCTTTGAGAGGATGGAAATAGGGCTTGTCCAGTATAGCTCAGCTTGCTAGTTGAGCAGTCTGACTGCTACTGACTCTGTTAAAGGGCCACTTTAACAACAGAGGATGTTGAACAAGCACTAGCTGGAACAGGGGAAGGAATATTCCTTACGGGATCTCAGGGAGAACATTGCTTCTTTAAATAAATAAATAATGTCTGTACAAGAATAATGCCAAATTGGAATCTGAAAATACTAAGAGATTAGCTGAATGTTGTATGTATTCTTCTTATAAGGTGGGAAAGCGTAGTTTATTTTGAGAGAGAGCCTTTATTTGCTTCTGATTTATGAAGAAAAGGTACTTTCATAAAGTCCTATCAAAATATATCCATATTTCTTGAAGTACACTTAATATTTGAGTGGTAAAAATACTTCTGTCCTTTGAAAACTAGAAAAATTAAGAAACTGAGCAGATAGAATTACACAGAAATGCTTGCACTTTGGAGATAAATTATTGACTGAATTTATGGCAATATACATTATCGTCATAGAGTCCAGGCAGAAGGACTTGTTGGGTGTCTGCTAAACCCCATTAAACCTAGTGGACTTGAACTAGTGGGCTCACAGTGACCGAGTGGAGGTAACAGCTCAGCATGTCAGAGCATTTGGAAGAAGTCTGCAAAAAGCAAGCGCAGAAGGCAGTGGTAGCCAATTATGTCCTTCCCTTCCTACACCTAGGTCAGTTTGTCTTCAACTATATTTTCTAATTGAAAATTTTATTTTAGCAAGAATCCAGGAATCCTGTGCTGATGTGTTTTTTAAAAAAATAATAAAAATTCTGTAGTAAGCTCGCTGACATGGGAAATAGAATGTTTAGGATCTTGGATGACAACGGTCCAGTTCTGTCAATGTGTGTG
This sequence comes from Xenus cinereus, assembly GCA_025774025.1. NCBI lineage: Eukaryota > Metazoa > Chordata > Aves > Charadriiformes > Scolopacidae > Xenus > Xenus cinereus. The sequence continues at coordinate 146,949,232 of JAOXJK010000001.1, forward strand.
TATGTTCTGTAATTAGCTGCTTCTAGAAATTCTTGGGGCAAACTGTGTGGTGGCAGTAGTTAAGGCAGTCTGGGCTTCAGAGTTAGAGGCATGTTGTCCTCTTTCTCTCCACAAAGATATCGATAGGTCTGTAGACCAGTTGGAGTGTATCCTTGCACATTTGCAATCTTAAGAGTTTAATAGCACAGCACTGCAAACTGGCAAGTGATGATTTTGTTAGTCAAGCTCAAATACTTAAAAGCATCTTAAAATGTGGTAAGGAGGGATGCTATTGGTTTCTTTTGATTACTGGGACTGCAAGCTAGCAACAAGAAATTAGCAGTGTCTATGTAAAACCTTGCGTGTTGTCAGCAGGCATCTGTGCCATACAGGCTATTCCACGGGGAAATAAATCTTTGAGGGTTTTTTTTTTTTAGTCCAGTAGCATGGAAAAGTCACCTATAGATCATATAAAACACCAACCTTAGGAATGACCAAGTGGGATTTGTTTTTGTTTCATTCTACTGGAAAAATTGCTTTGTGAATGAAGATCTAGTAACTAAAGTGAAACAAATATTGTGGAAGATTTCAATAATGTCCTAATTTGAGTGTCCTGCTTAGTACGGGGGCATGTTTGCAACATAGCATTTGTCAGGTGCTGAAGAGTGAAAGTTATGAGGCAACTAAAAAGTTATGAGTTTCCTTAAATTAATGTTTTCATTCGAAAAACATCTATAAGCACATAGTCTGAGAACTGGTTATGATCACACTTTTCTTAAAATAAAGGATTTCCTATTATGTTGTTCCTTAGTACATAGGATGCTCTTCACATATGAAGGAACATAAGCAGAATAAGGGGACAAAAAAAAATAATATCAAGACCACAGTCAAGTTTCAAGTTGTTGTGGTCTTGCCTGTTACTGTGTTTAAATGAAGCTGCTAATTACTGCAAGTTTGGAGGAGGGTGTTTCTGAGTTTGGAACTTTAAATGGAAAAATCAATTTAATTTTTTTGTAGGAAAGTACCTATTTTCACTGTTTTTGAAGAAAGGCTACAGTGAAGCCTGTTGGGGATATTTCAAAACCTTTTTCTCTCTCTCATGATGATTAATTTTGTGATAGGAAGAGTGTTCTGAATATGGAGAAAGACGCTCTGCTCAGTTAATTCCTAAATCTTATGTGGTTTTCAAGATTACCTTGAACTGCTGTGCTCTGAGTCACCCTGTTTCTCAATAGCTAGGTTTTATTTTGGTTTTGAACACTGTGGGGCCAAAGGGCCAAACTGAACTTCATCCTGTGAAACTCTGGTTAGAGAAGACGTTTCTATATAAGTATAAGTAATTCTAAAGCAGGAACAGTTGTGGACAACCAAATCATTAAAGGAAACAGTTTTGGTTTCTTAACATTGCTGGTAAAACTTCAACTGTTCAGCAATCACTCATTTTGTTACTAATTTTTAATCTAAGCACAACAGAACCTTTAGCAGAATTAAATTTTTCATGTTTCTGTAAAAGTTTTTAGTGTCGCTTGTGAAAAGTGATTAATGTCCTGAGAGAGAGAGGTCATCACTCCTTTTTCATTGCTTGTGTTGGTTTTGTGTTTTCTTTCTTTTTCATACAGCTATAGCTTTTTGACCTACACTAAAATAAAAAAAAAAAAGGATCTAAAAAGATAAAAAATTGACTTTTTTGGTCCACCTGGCTTTTGGTTTTGTGTGTGAATAATATAAATGAAAGCAGGTAAAAATAGATACCTGTTTTCACAGAAACTTCTCTTTGCTTATGCTGATGTTTTTGAGAACATTACTTGTGTTCTTTAGCAGTGTCAGAGCAACTATCTTAAATTATCCTTAGGTACAAAAACTCTCAAAAGGGAGCGGTTGAATTGTTGTTGGATTTTGGTCACGTCTTGTTTGATGTTGTAAATCATTTGCTTGAATTTCCCGTCTCATACTGTTCTTCTAAAAATAGCTGAAATTGCTTTCTGTTTGCCCATGATGGAATAGCCTGTTTAAAGTTACTTCCTCTCAGCTACTCTGCCCCTCCTGCTGCCTGAATCCCCTCCCTCATGGCCTCCCACAACAGATGTTCGGTGATTTAAACTTTGCTGAGAGAAGATCTTTTATAACTTTAGGAAGATGATTTTCTTTTTTAAAAACAATAACCAAACAGAACCAAAACGCTAACCAAACACCCCAAACCTCACACCTCAAACAACAACAAAAAAACCTACAAAAAACTGCACAAGCCACCGATCTAAATGAAGGTCACAGTTCACAGGCACAGAACAACCCGTAGCCGGTCCCTACGTGACTGGTAGGAAAAAACTGGTAGGAAACTGGTAGGAAAAAACCTCAAGAGCCTCTATCAAACGCAGCTGGGAAGTTGCACGAGATGTGTCTTGGTATGAAATATGTCTTGATGCAAAGTATCGTCTTCAAAAGATAAGTTGGATTGAAAAACAGTGCATGGGGAACAGAGTCTAACGTTGTATCAACACAGATAAGGAAACAATTTGGTTAATTCATCAGTTTTTCTGCTAAAGTACAAGAAAGTCACATCAAAGAAACTTGGAATGCTAGCCTCAGAGTGCCACAGGAAAACTGAATTTGAATGAAAACTTGAGAACACCGTTATCCTGGCAGTTTCCTACTTTGAAATGATCTTTTCAAATGTCCTTTTACACAAAATGGCTTCAGGCTTGTTAAAAAGCAGCTGGGCTGTGTACTTTGTTGTTTTGTGGGATTAAGTTACCATCCTAAGGGAATCTTTAGAGAAACCCGATTCCTGCTGTTAGGCCATGATATTGGCAAGTAGCGTGCAACCGGTTACATTAATGAGTTGAGGAGAATTATGCTTCTTCTTTTGTACAAACTCAAATCTTAATTTTGCAAACAGCTCTCGTGGAACTTGCTGTATAGACCTTTCCTCCCAGCCCTGGGATTTGATTAACAGCCCTTGTGCTGTGAGCTCTTAAGTACTTGAGATCAGGACAAGATCTTTTGAGCCTCCTCAGTCCTCCTGGAGGCCTCTGTTTGTTGCCTCTTATTAAGAGAAGTAAGGCTATCAGCCTGCAGCTTCTCATTGCTCTCCAGTGACAATATCCTCAGCTGCTTCTCTTTTGCCCAGAACAGTAAAGGCGAGATATTTGGATGATTTGCTGGACCTAAACAGAACTGGGATGTCTGTTTACACGCATATAGGAAAGAGGGAATTTGCTTACCAGCCGTTCTGAGTGATAGGTTTGAGTCTGTCTGCCATAGGGGCTGTAGCTGATCAGGTTTAGTTATTGTTACAGCTGATAAAGGCCTGTCTCAGAACAGGTTTCAAAGCAAAGGAAGATCCTTATGCGGGTTTCTAACTCAGTTTAATCATGTGAAGGGAAAGGGTGGTAGTGTAGTAGGATGGCACCATGTCTACTGGTGAAGTGGATTGCGCAGAAGGGATTTTAATGGATGCTGAATGTTCCTGCAAAGGCAGTAAAAGTCCACTGTAAGTACTAGGTCTAAGCAGGAGTAAATAGTTTTTGGCACAAAGATATCAGCTGGTGGTGGCCTTCAGCTTAGTGCCAAAGGATTTGGGGTTAATGCTGCTTATTGCCCCAAGGCCAAGACAGTTTCCACACCATGCCATTGTCTAAAAAGTTGTAATTAATTTAGTCTGCTTTGTTTCCTTGATGGTTACTTTCTGAAGCAGCTGTAGCTGTGGTATCCAGTTGCTCTGGGGCTGTTGCTAAGGCCCAGGTGGTCAGTATGGTTTTTATTGAGGAAGTGCTTTCCCTGCATCTTCTAATGTGATGATCACTTCACGTGGAAAGAGCCTGGCAGGCAAGGGCTTAGATTAAGAACAGGTCATCTAAAAATCTCATTTTCCAGATCATCAAAATCTGTTCACAGATGGCTATTTTTGACCTGGTTTAGAAATCTAATGCAATCTGTCTCTCCATGGGAGCAAAGTGTGTGTGTGTATGCACACGTAGATACCTATGGTTAAAGCAAAGAGAGATTGTTGGGCAAATAGCCACATCTGTTTTAAAATAAATCTCTTTTTTTAATATATCCATTTTCTTGATTAGATATTTATGAATTTCATGTGTTTTTCTTATTTTCAAGCTGTGTGACCTATATACATAGGTGGAGGGGACAATAAATTTTTGACACTTGACATATATTGCCTAAAAAGCATTTACTGTTTTTAGGTTACTACAAAAATACACAAGAATACTAAGCTACCTACATAACTCCATAGTTGCACACTGGGTACACTGGTTCTTGGAACTTCACTTTCTATTTTTTGTTTTTAAAATTTTTATTGGTTTTTCTTATTTGGAAAGGCAAAAATTAATTGAAACTTTCCGTTCTGAGAGGTATACACAGTATATCTACATGTAGGAATTATATACTAAGGTAACTGCATATTCTGCTTTCAAACATGATGTTAATTTCATGTAATTATCACATTGGCTGTTTAGTAACAAAACTGATTTCTGATGTGACTAGAATTCTAACTAGGACCATTTTAATATTGAAAGGGATTTTTTTTGCCAATATATCCCTCTTTGCAGTCTTACCCTTCCCCTTGCCTCCACCTCTGAAAACTACATATTGCAGAAAAATGAACTGTTTTTTCAACATTAATAGTACTGTTTCCGTTCAGTGTAAATTCATGCACGGGAACAAAAGTGAATGTGTTTCTAGGTATTTCTGAATGTTTTAATTGACATTGAATGGTATTATATTTCTGTTTTAATTAAATTCAAGTATTTTGTTTATAAACTTGCTGGCATCTTGATATTTTACATACATGCTTGGGTTTGTGCATGAGGAGCTTTTTAAGCATAAATTGTGATAGAGAATCAGAGCTCTGTGTGTACATATTTTCATTTTTATGTTTTTGCTTGATCTGTGGATGTTGAAGGAATAGTGCATTTCAGAAGAAAGAAAACTTGAAAGGAGTGCTTGAGATAATCTTAATTTTTTTTTCCAGATTCCAGCATCTCTATTGGTATAGGGAGCTTAAGGGAGAAAAGGAGAAGCTTTTAATTCCTGGCATACATTGCTGCTCTGTTTCTGTTCTTGACATGCTTGCCTATGAGCTTCTTTGGAGAGTGTTGTCCTGAATATGACAGAAACAAAGTGGATTGTTGTTGGTTTGGATATGTTGCCCTTTTCAGATTTTAGGTATTTTGTTTCTGTACCTAAGGCTTGTAGCATGCTCCCTGAAGTCAAAGCAATATGCTGCTTTTATTGGCTTTATTTTTTGGAGGTATGTTTGCTGAAATAATTTGAGAAATTATTTTCTTATGCCGTCTTGATAAAATCAAATATGGTGCAGCTAGAAGACAGCAAGCTAAATTTGGTGACACATTACAAAGTCTTCCCTAATGCACTTAGATTGGAAGATGTGTGCTGGTGACCCAATACTTAAAAGCACAGGAGCAGCAAATGCTGTTCCAGAAGGTGGAAATAATGCCTGGCTGTTGTGCATTCTCTGCTTTTCAGAAGGTTGCACCTGGGGAAATATGTCAAAAGCGAAGATGACACAGTGGCAAGTATTTAAATTTAATTAAAAATAGCAGATGCTTCAAAAAATTCAAGGTGACAAAACCTTAAGGAAATGTATACATATACTTATATATTTGTTTATTCCTAGAAACATCTTCAAAGTTTTTCTTGTTTTTACCAGTTATGCTCCCAAGCATCTAAGCAATGCTCTTCTCTACCATATATGCAGAAGAGCCCTTTTTTCTTGCTTTCCTTTTTTTGCCAGTCTCTTAGCAGGGCAGGAACGTGTAATTTTGGAAGGAACAAGGAAGATGTATGTGGGTTTGAGTTTTTCCTTCCTCTTTTTCCAGCCTGTTGTGTTCCCTGTGCCTAGCTCAAGCTAAGCTATCTGTGCTGCCACTGGAGTCCATTTTTAAACTGTAGTAACCCAGTATTCGTGGGGAGAAGACAGCAAGTCAGCGAGGTGTTCTGAATTGTATAGTCTCTTTTTCAAGACTTGTCCAAAATGCCTAGTTATAACTTTTCTATAGCTAAAATCAGCTTTGCTAGTTTTAAGTACTTAGTGCTGAGTGCATCATATGGTTAATAAATTAGCACCATATATATTATAAGTGCAGGGACAGAGAGAAGATATTTTGCAAACTTGACCTGATTATTCTGCCTCTGTGGCTCCAAATTGGAAGCCTTATGCTCCAAAACAAAGTGTGTGTTTGCTTTATTTATTGTCAAGGTCTTAGATATCTTAAGAAACATTCTGTTTCTTCTTAGTGGAAGTGGAAAACTGAAGGTTTTAAAGGTGAGCGTATTGACCTTTTGTCTGCAAACCCTCTCCAAATTCTCTAGCATCCAGGTACTTCACAAATATGGAGGGGGGGGAGCAGAACTACCTCTTGAGAATACAATCAATGAAGATGCCTCTTCTATATGGATAAATTAAATAATTAAATTCTTGCCCAGATTAAATGATCTAATCAGCTCTGGCTGTTGAGAATATGGAAATGGTGCATGACCGTATCAAGTATTCTGGGCTTTCTTTTTTTCATTTCAGTAGTAGCAGAAGCAAAAAAATACAGAGCAAATCGTTCGGCTTCATTGTAGATGGCAAAACAGTGCCACAGAGGGAACGTCTTTGTCTTGGAGGAATGTAAAGAGCAACTGAAGCTCTAACAGAGCGCATTTGTTGACATAAAATGTCTGGCTAGAGAGCTGAGTCTTTAGCTATGCTTGAAAGCTTGACAAATTTTTCTTTCTCAACTGCTCAGTGCTAGAGGAATCTAAACAGCCATTGGCTGCTGCCAACGTCGGGAAGAAAACGTATTTTTTTTTCTTTGTATGCTCCTACTCAAGTCAGTAACATGATTAATATATTGGGTTGGTCAATTAATCCCTTGTTCTAGTTTCAGTGGTTTTTCAGGGCCTTTTTCCAGTTTGAAGAAAGAAATTACTGTAAAATGTCTTCTCCCTTTATCTTCCCTCTGTGCCCCACTTTCTAATATTGTGGTGATGGTGAACTTTAATTTGCTGTACAGACCGTGCAGGCAGGCATTTTCTAGCAATGCTAAATGGTGTCTTCCTTTACATTGCATTTAGGTTTCAGCATTGTGGGCCTCTTTACTGTAAGTCCTTTAACAAAGAGGAGAACTGAGTATTCAAAATACAGTTCTTAGAGAGTGCTATGCCGTGACTAAGTATTAACTTTAAGCACTTAAGTGAATATTGTACACATCAGAAAACTGGAAATCGAGATCACAAAATCTGGAATTGGTTTCGTGTGTATGTTTGTGTTGAAGTAGGAAGTGGAAGACAGCAGAAAAAGGGAAACTGCATATTTTTTGGTTTAATTTTGAGCTTGAAAAGTTTTGTCCCGTTCTGTTGGAAGAACCATAAAAATAGTGTGCCAGCCCCAGAGGAAGACTTCCTTATCGTTCTGCTATTGAAACTCTTCCTGTTGACTTGCACGCTCGCTCTGTCTGGGGAACTTTACTCAGTCATCCAAAAAAGAGGCTGACTTCATGTGATTTTAGTGTGAGAATAGAGAAATGTGGATGCTGGAGGCCTGGGGAGAGGAGATAAACTCAGAGACCTCAGTCTGTACGAGGCTAGTCCATTTGCTTTGTAACTTGCTTGAACTCAGACTAAGAAGAGTAAAGGTTGGAGATTTACCGTGGAAGAATAGGCTTCAGTGCAAGCTGAGCAAGCTGTCAATAGTCCTCGATGTATTTTTGGCTGGAGCTGCTGCAGTTAAACTATTGCTAACACTTCAGCTCAGTATAAAGCCACATCGGGCATGCCGACAGATGTTCCAGTCACACCTTTGAATTACAGCGGAGACAGCTTTTTTTAATGCAGTGTCTCACAACTCTGAAGGAAGGGGGAGGAATGCTATTAAGTTGCATCAGCTGAGCTGAGAGCGCAAACTTATTTAGAAGAACTCTGAAGTGAAGCATTACTGTCTTAAACAGTGTTTTCACGTCCCTTTTCAATGCCTCTCTTTACGTTCTCTGGTTAGCTCTAGAAAACATATGCATGTAAGATCACCAGTTTGCAGGCCGTTTGTGAGAAGTATGGATGTGTGGCTTTTCTAAGGGCACATCATGAGTCAGTTAGCACAAGCGTGCAAACAGTGTGCCAGAAAGAGATCAGAGGCAGGAAGGCATGGAGTCCTTGGTCACTTTATGCTTTTCCTTTAAAGCCGAGGGTGCAGGTTGGCTTGATCTTTTCTTGCTGTAGTTCTTCAGAATTCACGTTGCACACGCATCAGAGTGCTGTTGAACAAACCTGCAGAAAGGAAAAAGTATGTCTTTACTGAAGGCAGGGTTGAAAGAAGCAAGATGGTTCTGTTAATAGTGTAAAGCTATTTAGGAGCTGGAGACTGGGAAAGGCATGTGTCTAGTAAAAAGCACTTAAGCTGAGCTGCAGACATCTGATAAAAAGTTATATTTGCTACTGTCATTTAGAGTTTTCTACTGGCAAACAAACCTGTGTTCCTTTGGTCCGTGCATTTTTATTTTTATTCCTTGTATTTTTACCAGGAGAGAATGATCTAGTTCTCATGGTATGTGGTCATAATCTCTGGGTACTGGAAGAGTGAAGGTAAATAAGACCACGTGCATTGTAGTCTTATATTTAGTCATTCTTTGAGAGGTCTTTTTGTCTTTAGAATGAAATCACTCATCTATGTAGTACTAAGGTGCTTTAGCAAAGCCGTGAGGAGCACTACCCAGTTTCCTGTCTGAGAGTTTTGATTTTATCAGTCTGCCAAGGAAATTTAGCACTCAGCTTTGGTTATTAATGGATATGTAGAGGGGAAAAGTGTGGTTTTATTCTCATTTTGTACTCTTGTGGTTTGTAGTCTCTTGGTTACCCTTAGTTCCTCAAACCTTTTTTTAATTTATTTTTTGTTAAATGTAGGATACATACCTGTTTCTTGTTGCAGTTTTGAAAAAAACGTTTATTGTGAAGAATATTCATGACTTGCACGGTACCTTTGTATGAGGACCTTAGGCAGCTTCAGAAGTGCTAATTACCTCATCGAAGTGCTTTGAAGTCCATCCCGTGATGGAGGGCTGTTGGCTGTAACTCAAGTGACTGTTTTGCATCTGTGCCTCTGTGGAGAGTGGTGGAGCTGGGGGTCAGTCTTCATTTGCTGTGTTCTGGTAATGTCTTTCGGATTAAATCAGTGGACTGCACCTGAACAATTTATTACCATGTTGCGTTGTGTTCCTGGTATCTCATGGGAGGACTGATCAAAACCTAAATACAAATTTGGAAGGAAGCAATGTGTACCCAAATACACATGAATAAATTGGATGCAACAAACTGTTGAGTTGTTGCTGGCTACTGTTGAGCTTTAAACTCAGTGACTGTCAGGAACTGCTGCCTTGGAAATAGAATACTGCTGCTAAGTTTAATAGAGAACATTTGGGAAGAAAAATACAACGTAATACTCCACATTAGCCATGCTGCTGACACTGCATTAGTTGACAGATGATAAGATTATGGATAATATTTTAATATGTAATCCTTTTGGGTTTTTTCTTTCTTGTCTTTAGGTGAAGCCAAAAATCTTCCTACGTATCCGGGGCCAAACAAGATGAGGGATTGCTACTGTACTGTAAACCTGGACCAGGAGGAAGTTTTCAGGACCAAAATAGTGGAGAAGTCATTATGGTAACAAATACATTTATACAAGTTCTATTAACTCTTTTCATTCTCTGCTTACTGTGTTTGTTTAATGTTCAAAAGATACCTTTTTGGGGGGAAGAGGACTATAATCCTTTTTCCCATTTGAAGAACACTAGTGTTAGAATTATTGTCAGGATTCCTGTCTGTATATACAGGAAAATGTCTTTTCCCAAGGCAAGCCGTTTTCCTAAGAATGCACAGCCAGTGCTCCTTTTCTTTCTGTGATATTTGTTTTGAACTTCCCTAAGCTTTTTAGATCTCGACTTAGAAGGGAGCACTGAACTCTCTTTTGTGTCTGTCTATGCGTAGAATTTTGCATTGGTCTGGCTACCCTAATGGGTGGAATTAGGGATTTATTTTTTTTGTCCTGTCATGAGGCTGCAACTGAAAGGAGAGGTTTGAACATAAGGTGCCTGTGTGATTATCTTGAACGCTTCCTGTGAGATTGTAGAAGCCAAATGTACAATGAAAATGAATGGGAAGCGTGTGGCCAAAGTTAAAATACTTTCTCCTGGAAATCCCCAAACATCAAAAAAATAAAGGGAACACAGCTGGGCATGTATGTATACTCTGGCAAGCAAGGCTTTTTTTTTGGAGTAGGGGGAAAGTAGAAGCAAGGAACAGTCAAGTTTGTAACTTTCATCTTAAGATAGAAAGTGGGAAAAGAGTGAGAGTTGAGTAATACTGTTAGGAATTCGCTATTTGTCTTGTTATTGTAAATAATTTACTTTGGAAAATAGCTCTGGACCCCACCGCCAGCCCCTGAGAAGCACCTAACACATTTCAGAATGTGAATCTGAGTAGCTTGAAGTGGAATTTATTCCCTTAAGTCACTTTAGTCATTTTTTCACATAATTTCTTGTTGTCTTTAAGTCTTTCCTCGTTTTATATTCTGATACGGTGTACCGGTCCATATTTTTGTTTCTTGAGGCATTGAGGTTGACAACATAATTAGAGTGGTTTTGAATGATGATTCTAACACTTCCCTGTCTGTAGTGTACTATATATTTAAAAAAAAAAAAAAGAAAGAGAAAAGAAGTAAAAAAGCAAAGACTGATCTGGATGCTCGTTGGGTTTTTTTGCCATGCAGTGTCCCTGAACTAGTTATTTCTCTAAAAATGACTTTGTAACTCATGTAAATTCATTCCTGGGTCAACCAACTGTAGCCTTCCTGCTCACAACTAGAAGTTGCACAGTGGGGTTGTTTTGCTGGATGATCATTAATGCTTTGCAGGGAAGTGGAAGGTGGGGAGTGGGGGTGTATGAGAATAATTGATGTAATTTCCTTGAACTAATCCAAGTGTTTTTCTATTGAGAAAATAAACTCGTAGTACTAGGAATAAGCAATAAGTGTAATTCCTTCAGTGGGAACAATTCCATCTGTCTTCAGATACCATCATCAAGCTGAAGAGGTACACTGAGGCCATGCAAAACTGGATGGTTTCTGGTTTCCTGTAGAGCTGAGTTCTCATCGTTAGTTGAGGTGAATTCAGAGGAGAGCAACACAATGATTGGAGGTCTGGCAAACATAACTGATGTGGAAAGGTTAAAAGATTCGAATTGTTTAGCCTAGAGAAGAGGGATAAGAGTAGATACAACTATGTAAATATATATATATTAAAAAAAACCAAAAACAAAATAAAACAACCCAAGCAACAAACCCCTTCAAAAAGCTTAACAGGGAGGGAATTGCGCTGTGTGTCCGGTATGTATATTGCAAGTAACAAAGGACTTAAATTGTAGTGGGGAAGGAAGTTTAGGCTAAGGTTTACTGCGATGGAAAAATCTTCCTCTTGTTAATAATTCTGAAGCACTTGGAATAGATTGCCTTGGGTTTTGTGCATTTATTGCTGAAGGCTTTTAACAGGTTCTATATAATCAGACCTGATCAAAATATAGAGATCTTCCTGCTTTGGAACAGTGGTGGAGCAGATAATCTCTCAAAATCCCTTTGCAGTCCTATTTTCCTTGATCCTAAGGGTTGACTAAAGATGATCTCCTTAGTTGTTGTTTCTTCTGCCAGTGAATTACTGCCTTCAGTGGTAGGCTGCCTTCTCCCTCTTTGAGCTTGTATTTGCAAGCACTATTTTTGAAAAACTTGCTGCTTCAGTCACTGAATATCCACTTACAGACACTGATATCAGCTGAATTTTGCATTTATCCATATAGGTGTTTCTCTGTCTGTGTTTTTCTGTTGCATAGAAGAAAAGCGGACAAAATCCCAAATACATGAATGGTAAACTGGGATGTCTTCCTAATCTGTGAATAGCAATCATTCTTATTTGGGGAGACACACTCAAACAGCTACTTAATCTTTTATAACTGCATTTATGTCTATTAAAGCAAGTATGTAGACTTCCAGGGGAAGATGTTTTTCAAATGATTTCAGACCATACTGCAGTCGCCTATTGTTTTTTGTAAGACTCTAAGATGAGCACATAGCTGAGGAGCCAATCATGCTGTTACATTCTTTAATGCTTGTTTGTAAATTGATTCAACCCATTGAGTAACCGTGAATTATTGGGCAGGCGAGGCTTATGTGCCCTAAGGCCCATGTAATTTGTATGCAGCAGAGAAATACCTGCTTTCATGTACGGTCTATCTTTGCCAGGCACTTGCCAACCTAATGGTGAAGCATGTGTTGAGTCCCTTTTTCTGAGGTATCACTGCTGCGGTATGCAATGTTAGATGGGAGCAGGGATGTGAAGCTGGGCCAAGGCATGACTAAAATAATCAAATCCTGCCTGAACATCTGCGTGGCTGGCATTGAAGTGGGTGACAGAGCCTTTGACTGTAGTCTGAAGGGGAAAACACTGGCCCTGTTCTGTTGTTCATGCCTACTTTCTGCTTCCTATCACTTTGTGGCTGACAAAGGGCTGGCTTACTATAAGTAAGTTTTAAGAACTGCCTGTATTCTCACTCATCCTGGTAACTCTCCCATCTTCCAATAAGTTCAAAAAATTATTTTCATGTAGTCTATGAAAAATAAGATGCTTTGTATGAATGTTTGAATTGAAAGGTGTTTCATAGGCAGCTCTAGCACTACTGACTCTGAAACAATGTCTTCTGATTCAGATTTGTCCTGGAGAAGCCAGGACATTTCCAGCGTATCTGCATAAAATGACTTTATGTGCATGAAAAGGCTTATAATTAAACAGTGTCTTGCATACTTGGGAATTCAAGGACTGCTTGCTGCTGCTTTTTTTTTTTTTTCCTTAACTCAGTTAAGCTTCATTAAGCTTCTACTAAGCACTGCAGAAATATATATTTTTCCAGGCAGGCCTTCTCATGTAAAGCTTAAATAGAACTGGCAAATGGGAGAAAGGAAGCAGTTATCTCTCCTTCCCAATGGGACTTGGATGAACGTCCAATTCTGGCTTGCTTGGGATATCTGTGGCAGAGCCTTCAGACTCTGACTCATGACCTCCTGTGTTTTATACTGGGACAGTATAAGAAGCTGCCTCCCTGAGTTCTGTCCTAATCTTCTGCAAAAGGTTTTTATTTTATGAGGCTGCTGCAGAGGCATGAGAAGACAGCTGAAAGCAGTAACCTCTTAAATCAACAAAGCATGAATCATTCGGAACTCTAAGAACTGAACCAGCACATCCTGTTGCCCAGTCCGGTGCCCTTACCAGTGCTCTGAAGAGAATCTCTGTGAGCATGATGCCCTTTATATAAGTTTGTATCTCAAAAGTTGAGAGCAGCCAGCATGGTGAACCTCTGTTTAGCAGTCAGGTGGGACTCATAAATTACAATCAGGAACTTAAATTATTTCTGCCATCCAGCCTCTGTTGGCTTCTGCTAAACTGGATGGTGGCACTGCTGCCATGTACTGAAAGATTTTGAGGGCTGCTGTAAGGGTAACTTGGTAGCGTCTGACTGAAAGTCAAGGGTTATAACATGGGCAGGCCTTTCTGTGAAACCACAGAGCAATGCGAAAGTACTGTTTGTGTGGGGCAGTTCAGAGCCATCTGACTTCTCTGGGGGTCTTTGGACAAGCACAGTGAACGCGTGAGTTGGTCAGAGCAAGCTGTCCAGGTTCCCAGGAAGAGAATCTTGAACTCTTCAAGCAGCACTGTTTTCATAAACTCCTTGGCACAGGCTTTTAGTAAATTCTAAGAAGGTCACATGCAAGTCATAAGATGTGAGGAAGAGGTCAGTTAGAGCCAGGATTTAATACGCTTCTCTGTTTTGTATTTGTTGTTCAATATTTATATTACCATCATCCACAAAGGCACTGAGTAGAATTGGATCCATTCCATATAACCTAGAGGAGATGTACATGAAGGGACTCAAGTATTTTATGTCCTAAGGAATGTCTGAGAATTTTATTATTTTTTTAAATGCACAGATCTACAATTTTCTTCTGAGCTGCAAGTAGACAGCTCGACAAGAATTTTGCCTATTAATTTCCTTTCCTGAACCAACTACTTAGCTTCACCCATGAGTAGCTTTAAACTTCAGGCTCCACCATCCAGGACTTGGTCCTAGCTACAGGTCTTCCCTGAGGATAAACTTTCTTGGCTTCTTGGCATTAAGGCTGACTTTGCTGTTTGCATCAGATGTTTCCATTCACTTAAAGGGCAGTGTCAGCTGCAACAGGAAATCAAGGCAGCTTCTCAAATCATAGGTGAAGAATGGAAGGAATGTGACATCTCTAAATTTGTTTCAAGGATATGAATAAAGGCAAAAACTGTCGTACGTTAAGAGTCAAATGGCTGACAGTGTGTGCTTTAGAGAGACGAGCCAAGCATCTTGGGTCTGTGATTATTTAGTTCTCCACTATTTCACTGAGGAATTTTTCACGTGCTAAACATAGTGATCAAAGCCTGAATGAAACAGCAAATGAAGCCAGCAGCACTTTCCCCACCCCCAGTCTTTTTTTTTTTTTTGCTAATCTCTCGGTAAGGTAACAGCGAGAACTACAAGTCCGCAGTGTGCTTGTTGAGTGAATAGTGAAATGTGCTGTAAAATCATAGTTAAGGCTGTGTTTTCCTTAACAAGAGGTTCCTTTATCTTTGTTTTACTATTAGTTAACAAATTCAATCATTAGCTCTCAGAACTTTCTCTAAGTGGTTCTACTTCCGTATTTAATGTTGTTATTTTTTAATTCTAGGCTTGCTTTAAAGCCTGTATTTTCCTATGTTTGGAGTTCATGGCTGCATAGCTAAACTTCTCTCGTGTTCCGATAACATCTTGGATGCAGGCCACTTCTCAAATTTTAAACACAAAGTTGTTTCCCTTAGTTGGAGTGTTGCCAAAATTAGCTGTTCTACCCGAGTTAGTTCCATTAGCTACTTCCATATTCTTATGTTGCCAGCTCACCTCCTTGAAATAACTTTCCCCAGCCTGGAGGCCTTAAGAGGCCTTGAGCTGGGTGCTATAGCATGTTCTGCTGTCTACATGTTCTGTAGCTTTTCTTCTCTGCGCTTCCAGCTCACCACTTGGTGCGCTGTCTGCCCCAGGGCCTGCCATCTTCCACACTCAACTACATCTAACTGTGCCTTGAATTCCCAATACCAATAGACTTTAATTCTGAAAACAACCCCAATCTCTAAGGGAACGGGATGAGTATGGGTACAGCTTCAGCCTGGTCAGGGGTATTATTGAAGGCAAGGACTGTATGGTTGTGTAGGGAAGTAATCCAGCTGGGAAGGTCACCAGGAAGGGAAGGAAGACTTAATGGAGGGAGGAGAATTGAAGTGAGCGTTGAGACTCAAGGGAGGGTTTATGAATGAGAGCGTTTATCCACACAAAAAGGCACCAATGTGAGTAACAATTGTTGGTGTTGTAGGCTGCTTTGAGTGATTAAAAAAAAAAGTAAATGCAGCTGTAATGTGACTTCTGTTGTTTGTGTGTGTCATCTTACAGAATATTTTAAGAGGTGACTGGGGGCCAAACGGCTGCTGCTTAAAGTTATCATAATCCCTGTAAGCCTCATTGAGCCAAACCAGCAACTGTCAAGTGAGGATGATAACTATAGCTAGCGTGTCTGTCTCTCTCTTCTGAGCATAGGGTTGAGAAAATGTGCACTGCTTTATTTTTTTCTCTGTGAAGTAAGGGTGGTTTTGGCTATAACACAGCACTGTCCATCTGGGTGTCTCTGCACAGCTATACGAGGAAAAATTAGCTGAAGCTCGGTAGATGCCTGGAAGACTGCAGCCTGCTCTCTAACAGTGGGTATAAGTAGTATGTTTGGATTTAGATGTTGCCTTGTGTGCCACTAACTTCCTGCTGTGTGTCCTCTGCCAAATCTGTGCTTCAAATATAATACTAGGTATTTTTAATAAATTGTGTAAGGAAGCTACCATGACATCTGCCAACTTTGGCTCTTACAGAGCCTGTCTTACTTGCCTGTTGTCTCGTAGCTCTGTGTCTAGTAGGAGACTGAAGTGCATTCAGATTTTTTTTGGCTTGCTGTATCTGCTTTGAATAAACCTTCTCTTCTTTACCCGCCTCCCTTTACATACGCTGCAAAGCATAGTATAAAAGGTATTAGCCAAGTAGTAAAAAAAGCTTAGTAGTAGAAACAAACAAGTGTACTCCTTTGTACAGACTGATTTTGCTTCCAACTCACACGGCAATGTGAACTCTGGTCTTCAGTTCATGCAACAGGATGAATCCAGTATTTCTAAATGTTTTAAAATAGTCAGAGGATGTGGAGTTGTCTGTGGCATGTTAATAGTCCTTACTTTCAATCACAAAAGCAGTTAAAAAAAAAAATAATCCATGCACAAAGAATTCTGGTTTGTGGGGTTTCATTATTATTCATCATGCAACTCTTTCACTTCATCCACTGAAGTGCTGGTGCCAAAACAAAAACAGAACTGCTTTGGCGAATCCTAAGTATTGAGAAACAAGCACGAGGTTTTGCAACACAGCCTGAAATGAAAGAAATGTTTCTGCACTGAGATTTATTTTATGAAGCCTCTTCCTCTCTGTTAATATTATTTGCAATGATTTCGGTAGATATCTCAAGGTACAGAATTAAAGTTGCAGTTGTGCCTCTGGAGTTTAGTAAAAGGTATAAAAGTGAACAAATTTTGAACTTTTCATTGGGGAAGAAGCTCCCATTCATCATGTTTGATATAAGGATTCTCTTCCTTATTTGCTTTCATTCCACTTGATCTGCACAGTAATTTGTTTCTCTTCTCCTTCCCTGTCTCTTCCTAAAAATATCCATTGCCAAAACTCACATTAGAAGATATTCAAAAATAGATACCTTAAGCCCTTCCCATTTCAAATTGGATAGCTGTATTGGGAGTGAAACAATACCTAGAGGGAACTTCTTGGTTTTGATTTCCTGGTATTCCTGCTCCGATGAGCATTCAGAACAAGCAATTTTTTGTTGAGGGAAGGGTATGCCTGAAGATTCAAATCCATTGCACTGTTCTTTACACTTATACTTGAAATTTTTTTTGGTCTTTTCTGTCATAACAGCTACCATCCTAGGGAAAGTGTCTTGAGGAAGGATTGGTTAGTGTATGTGTCAGTGGTAGGGGCTGTATAAAAGCTGTGCAGCAAGAGAGCCCCCCACTTTCTGGGAGGAGGACTGCTGAGGTTGACCTTCCCTCCTTGAGAGTGTAGCAAAGTAATGGGTATGGACTGGAAAGCAGATGCGAAGGGGGTGTGAAGTGAGGGTATGTGGAGTAGAAGGCTATAGAGTCAGGCAGCTCCAGAGTCAGTCTGCCTGAAAGCTTGGAACAAGGATTTAAAAATTGGTACAGGTTTTTCTCTGTAGTTTCTAATCCTGTCAGAAAAACAAGAGACAGTGATGTAGGAACAAGCCTCACTTCATAACTAAATAGTAGTTGATAACTGCACTGCTACTCTTGTCATTGCTGTGAGAGAACAGTTTTAGTAATTTCTTTTTAATTTTCCTAAGTTTAATAGTCTTTATTGAAGAAGCTGGGTTTGAAAATGCTCTTATATTCAGCTTGGAAGGAGCTGAATTGCATTTACAGCAGAGACCTACTGTTCCTGTTCTTGCAAGATCCTGCTCTCAGCAGTTACATCCAGTCACTTATTTGGAGTCCAGAAGAAACTGAAATAATGACAACACTGGTCTTTTCCATGCCCTTCCTTTGTGGCCATACTGATCTGCAGCCTACGCTGCAAGATTGGGGTAGGGGGTCCTCATTATTTCTCCTCTTCTTTGAACGATTAAAACTTCTCCTAAGCGTAGGGTTGGTTAATCTACAAAGCAAGCTTAACTCAAAACCTGGAAGTTGAATCTGAACTCACTTGGTTCTCAAAGATTCCTGAGTTTTCTGCCAGGCTAGTTCTTGTATTTGTTTTGGAGGATCTTGTCAGACTCCTGAGGGCTGTGTAGGCAGATGCTGCTGCTTTTTATTAATTGCTATGTCAAAATAAAAGTATTCACTGAAGCCCCATCAGACTAATTCTGGCTTTTGGGAGAGAGGGGACACTGGGGGAGGGATTTAGCTGTTCTTTTGGAAAAAACATTATGGAGCCCTGGGGCTCATGCTCAAGATAAGTTAGCTTGGGAAATAAATCATGGGGTTTGACTGCTGCGACCTCTTGCTCTTCAGGTCTGGGTGGGAGACAAAGCGAGTACTGTTCTGAAGAGATACATGGAGGAAAAGCACAAATGTGGCTGAACACACATTTAAGTGGAAGCTGGAAGCACTTGTGTGGTTACTTTTGATTCCTTCAGAAAGAAAATACTGTTTCTGCAGAGCTACACAAGATTGGGGCAGTGGGATATAAAATTTATCGTCATGTGTATCCTCACACTTAAAACTTTGCTGGCTAATTACCTGGTGCAGAGTGAATGCACTTGTGTTGGAAATCTGCTTGCTTACATTAATTAAGAATGCAGTACACCTCAGGAGTGTCACCTGAGTGATGAAAGGTTGTGAATCTACAAGGGGGAAAGCCCAAACGCAGAACAAAGCATCTCTTCTGTTGACAGCAGCTGCAAATAATGTGTCCTGTGAAGAGTACCGGCCAGCAGGCACTGCTCAGGCTGATAAGCCTTGTGCCTAGAAGTAGTGACCAGATGTGGTCCCTGCATGGCTAAATCAGCCTTTATAACATTTCTTCTGTTAATCAGTCTCTTTCTGATATCATGTATTGCACTAGATGCTTCCTGTTGTCCACTCTGCTTTTCTGAATCTTGTGTTTGTTTTGCTGTAGTGTGGTCTTAGGTATTTTCTGCCCCCAACCACTATCAGTGACAAACATGAATAAGGGACTTGCCAAGGGCCCCAGTTGTTGTCTCTTCCTTGTTCTTTCCCGCAGAATCAGCTGAGCTGACTTAAAGTATGCTCAGTATGTCTCACTTGTATTTGCATTGCCTTTAGAATTTCAGTATACTGAAGCTTCCCTTGTGTTCTTGATAGAGAACTGGGTGTATAATCCACAGTTCATTAAGTATGGTTTCATTCTAAGGTCATTAGCGAGTAAATTCATCTGTCGTGTTCTTCCAGCAGAAAGGACAATTTTATGGCTGAACAGAGTATTAGGGCTCGGAACGATGCAAGTGTTTTACATGTATAATGCACTAGATATTTGGGCAATGTTTATGAATTTGTCTAGCCCCCTTGGGTTAAGGCTGTGTGTGAAAACTTGCACCAAGTGATGTGCACAGAGGCCCTTGGGGCTGCCAGCAACAATATGGCTGCTGGCACAGTCAGATAGTTCCCAGTTTGGTAGAAGCTGCTTGTACCAAAGAACTCAAATCTTCTGTGCCTGAAGCAGTGGCTGCTGAATTCCTGATTCTGAATAAAACCTCTTGGAGCAGAATGGGTAAAGAGGACATAATCAAGAGTGCTGAACTGGAGAGGGTAATTGGGACAATTACCAAGACGAAAGCAGCTGCCATTTCCAGCTGTTAGATTTTCTCCCCTGCCTTCACAGTAGGGATGACTGAGTGGGGCTCACATTGGTTGCCATAACTTACAGCTGGATGCATTTGTTTCAAGGAATGGGAAACAGTTTCAGTGGTGGAGGTTTAACCTGTAGGTAAGCCTTGGGCTTTGTTGTTTATTCAGTGTGTTCTTCCATGTGGCTGGTGGAGTAGTGACTTAAATAGCGCTCTTACAGAATATTGAGTGATGTCTCTGGACTTCATGACATTAATGTGGCATATTCCCTTCGGACACAGATTGGTTAGCTAATTTGCAGTGCCTGTGTGTTTTGAGTGAGGTTTGTCAGCTAGTCCTTAAGGGAATGTGGCAGTTCTGGGGGAGTGTATTTTTACTGTAGGCAGAAATACAAGCAAAAGTATATGGTGATGTAAAATCATGGAATAGTTTGGGTTGGAGGGGACCTGTAAAAAATCATCTAGTTCAACCTCCACTGCAATGAGCAGGGACATCTTTAATGAGATCAGGTTGCTCAGAGCCCCATCTAACCTGACTTTGAATGTTTCCAGGGATGGGGCATCTACCGCCCCTCTGAGCAACCTATGCCAGTGTTTCACCACCCTCGTTGGAAAAAATGTCTGTTATACCTAGTCTAAATCTTCACTCTTTTAGTTTAAAACCATTATCCCTTGTTCTATCGCAACAGGACCTGTTAAAAAGTTTGGCCCCATCTTTCTTATAAGCCCCCTTTAAACATTGAAAGTCTGCAATAAGGTCTCCCTGGAGCCTTCTCTTCTCCAGGCTGAACAACCCCAACTCTTTCAGCCTGTCTTCATAGGAAAGGTGCTCCAGCCCTCTGATCATCTTCATGGCCCTCCTCTGGACCCGTTCCAACAGGCCCATGTCCTTCCTGTGCTGAAGACTCCATAGCTGGATGCAGTACTCCAGGTGGGGTCTCATAAGAGCAGAGAAGAGGGGCAGAATTACCTCCCTTGACCTGCTGGCCATGCTTCTTTTGCTGCAGCCCAAGATGTGGTTGGCTTTCTGGGCTGCAAGCACATGTTACTGGCTCACATTGAGCTTCTCATGCACCAACACCCCCTCCGCAGGGCTACTCTCAATCCCTTCATCCCCCAGCCTGTATTGATACGGGGCGTTCTCCTGAATCAGGTGGAGGACCCTGCACTTGGCCTGGTTGAACCTCCCGAGATTCACATGTGCCCACTTCTGGAGCCTGTCCAGGTCCCTCTGGATGGCATCCTGTCCCGCAGGCTTGTCAACAGCACCACTCAGCTTGGTGTAATTGGCAAACTTCCTGAGGGTGCACTCGATCCCCCTGTTTATGTCATTGATGAAGATATTGAACAGTACTGGTCCCAGTACGGACCCCTGAGGGACACCACTCATCACTGATCTCCATCTGGACGTTGAGCCATTGACCACTGCCTCATCCACCAAACAGTCTGCCGATCATATCCATATATCCCCAATTTAGAGAGACGGATGTTGTGGTGGACTGTGTCCAAGGCCTTACAGAAGGCCAGACAGATGGCATCTGTAGCTCTTCCCTTGTCCACTGATGTAGTCACTCCATCACGGAAGGTCACTAGGTTGGTCAGGCAGGACTTACCCTTGGCAAAGCCATGCTGGCTGTCTTGAATCACACCCAGGTCCTCCGTGTGCGTTAGCATAGCTTCTGGGAGGGTTTGTTCCATGATCTTCACAGGCACAGAGGTGAGGCTGACAGGTTGGTAGTTCCCAGGGTCCTCCTTTCTACCCTTTTTAAAAATGGGTGTAATGTTTCCCTTTTTCCAGGCACTGGGGACTTCACCTGACTGCCATGACTTGTCAGATATCATGAAGAGGGGCTTGGCAACTACAAGCCAACTAAAATCCCAAGTCCCTCCAGACTCTGGGATGCATCTCATAGACTTCTGTATGTTCATATTCCTCAGGTGGTCACCAGCCTGATCTTCTCTTAGAGTAGGAGGGACTTTGCTCTCCCAGTCCCTCCCTGCCTTGGGGTTCATCCACTCGAGGTGTGGGAAGAGAGGTTGCCAGTGAAGACTAGGCAAGGAACTATTAATGATTTTTGGATATCTAGTTTTCTAACATAAAAAGCCTTTGATAATGATTAAAGCTACAGTATGATTCTGTCTCCCGTTTTTGTGCTTAGCCAAGACATTAAGGAGGTCTGTGTTTAAAAGGAGAAGAAAAAAAACCAACTGCTGGCTGTTGGCCTGTTGGAATTAGATTTATTTTTAAGTCTACATCTGCAGTGCTTGCTCTATTTGTTCATATGGCTCAAATTGCGTTCACCAATTTAATTCTACTGAAGCATGAGTGACTTGGAATAAAAAAGTCTCTGTAAAATGGTAGACTTGTCAATGAATAAATAATGTTGATATATGCTTATAGTTCTTAGGAGTGAATCCTCAACCATATAATTGGGCAGAGATAAATTGAAAGGATTGCTATTAAGTGTCTGAGGTGTTGGGTTTTTTTCTGTATGAAATAGTAGGATCCAAAGAAAGCCCCTTAAGTCTCTAAAGACCTTTTCATGCTGAGATAGTATTTATATTTTTTTAATCTGGTTTATCTGTAAAGGAACTTACTCTATACAATTCCGGTAAGCAAAAATCAGTGGTATCCCGGCAAAAAGCAGTGGTATCAGGTAACATGCCTCATGGCAGCTCCAAGGCTTACTTTACCAACAGTTGACTGAATCTGACTTTAAATATGAAACTTTGCAGGGGATGAGAAAGAAAGTGATGACTGTAGGTGTCAACAGGAGCATCTCCCCACTATTCAAGGCACTGTATGTTAATGAGTAATTTGCTCTCTGCCCTCTTTGTTTAAGGACAATTGTTTTCCAGGTAAAAAGAAGTATCTGTTCTTTTTTGCACGTTAAAAAAACTCTTGTTCTGTGGTCATTTAAGACAGTTGGGAATGAGCCAAAGTGCAGCAGTGCTTGAAGGTGAACCTTCATGGGTGGGAGAGACTGTCACAGTCCAGAGTGATTTCTAGGTGTGAGGTGTAAGTAGACTAATACCAACACTAATTTCTTTTTTTCTGTGTGTGTGTTTCCGTCTATGTTGTTGTCTTTTTTTTACCCAGCCCCTTCTATGGAGAAGACTTTTACTGTGAAATTCCTCGGACCTTTCGTCATCTGTCATTTTATATTTTTGACAGAGATGTTTTTCGAAGGGATTCCATCATAGGTATGTGTTCTTAAATTACTATCTTTACAATTTACTTCTCTTGGATTTTAACTGTTAGATCATATGTAGCCTTATGAGTTGGGGTCTCATGGGTGACATATATTCTACCATAATATATGGTAGAACTGACAATGGCAGTGGTGAGTACTGCTCAGTATTGTCCTTTTTTGTCAAGTGACAAAAATGCCTTCATTATTACATAACATAAAAAAGGCTGGGAGATAAATGCTGTCAGTTATGATAGCAAATGCAGATTGCAGTTTAACTGAAATACATAATAAAGCATTGTTTAAATGTTGGCAACATCATTTGTTACTGCATTATTTTTTTCCTAAATACAAGGTCTTTAGTCTTACAGTTTTCCAGGGCTCATGACACTTACCTGCATGCAGTATTGTTAAGCTCTGACTACCTTAATGACATGCAGAGTAATAGCTACTGGTCATAGGTATTCACAGTACAATGATGACAGATTTTATAGAGAGTATCAGAGCAAGCTATTGTCTACAGAATAGCTCTGAAAGACTTCCAGTGCCCGTTTAACATGGGCAAGACCTCTGCTTTTCCACATATTATTTCCTATGCATTTTACCTGCAGCAAATTGCATGACACTCCATTTGTCTCTTCGGGGATAAAAGTCTTGTAAAAGCCTAGTTGTCATTGAGTGGAGCAGTTTCCACTTTAAGTTTTTTTTTAGCTGTTTAGGGTTTTTTTTTTAAAGTTTTTTTATCTCTTACTTTTGAAGTAAGTCTACTGACTTAGTACTTCTAGTTCATTATAGCATGACTATACCTATCAATGAAGTGTGGATATCTTGACAGAGTTTGTAGTGAGGAGATTGTCTGATGTTGAGCAACAGTTTGTATAATTCTGTAAAATGCATTATGTTAAAGTGCATAGAGTGGTGGTGCAGATCTCTTCATATGTATCTTTACATTATGCTAGTTTATCATGCAGTAACTAGCTCTAATTATTGTTTTACATTTTACATATGAGCTAGGAAACTAGGTCATCATTCTCTTTATGTCCCTAACTGAGCTCATGTGTACAGCATCTAGGATCCTGGGGAGGGGGTCAGTTTCTGATTTTTGAGGAAGCTTTTGGAAAGCTTTTTGGTCTCTCTAATCTCTAGCTTCCCCTTGTAAGGTGAAAGTAATACCTCATTTCTTTCAACTGTTGAGTTTTTCACTGTTGAAATTGCCTCATCTGATCCTCCTGTGTGTGTCACTGATTTTCTGCAGCAGCAGTGACCCATAAACAAGCCATAGGCTAGGATTTTTCTTGCTCAGAGTTTTACTTACCTCTCTTGGAACAAGGGTCTCTGAACACTTAACACAAGCCAGACCTATGAAATTGCAGATGGAGAAGTGCAAATTGTTTCCTTTTCTCCATGTTTCCTACGTTCCTGTTTTAATAATCAAGCTCTGACATCGGAGGGGAATTCTTCCTTCAGGAGCTGCTAGAGTAATCTTGTCTTAAAGGTACCAGGAGCAGTTTGTGCAAAGAAGGACTTGCAGAAGATATAAAGAGACTTTAGTTTGGATGCCTGAATGATTGATCAGGTTTCTATTTTTCACTGCCTCTTCAGGAAACAGTAACATTGATTTTTTATTTATTTATTTATTTATTTATTTTTATGTGTTGCAGGTAAGCAGTCTGGTGTGTTACTATACTGATGTAGCACTAAAAGTCAAAATTCTGGTGTTACCTGTCTACATTGAGATTTGTAGGGAACTCTTTCATTGGAACAAAGTCTGTAATGTTTAAAAGGAATAGCTCCTCTATGTGTATCTTCAGTTCAATCTTAAGAGACCTTTTCTTGAAGAGCCTTGAGCAAGGGAGGCTTAGAAGAGGTCCCTACTGAAAAAGTTTGGTCAGAGTAGTGCTAGACTAGGCTCTTTTCCCAGAACTGCCGAATTCTGTGAATAGGGGTCCTTTGTATGCGTTGCAGAGGTCACTTGTTATATTATGTCATCATGAGACACTTATGCTGAAGCAGATGTGGTTACCCGTGCTCAACCAGCAATGAACTTTCTCAAGAGAAGGGAGTTGGGAGTTGTGTCTTCCATCCAGGGAGACTAATTTTAAGTTCAGATGTTACTGAGCTTGTGAATTTGCCTGTATTTCCCATGTGATCTGCTATGTTTTAAACATCTGTTTGCATTGTTTGTTTGGCTGGTTTTGAGGGGGTTTTGAGACAGAGAGAGAACACAGAGTGCATGTGTGTCAAAATGGTGAGAATTTGGCAAGTAGCTATTATTTGAAAGTGGTTGGCTAGCAGAGTTCATTTTGAATCACTATTCAGTATTGCCAGAACTTTCTCTTGATGTTGTAATACTGATTTCCAGGGTGACTGGAGCTCAGAGTAGGCATGCTTTTATTTATTCAAATATGAAGTACAAGTTTGTGTTGGTAAATTCTTTATCATCTGAAACGCAACTCAGTGTGTGACAGATCAGAAGGCTCAAGCCACCAAAAGCGGAAGGAGCAGGGGCAAGAAAATGAAAAACAAGAACCCCCTGAAACCTCTGACAGAAACTTCCGAGGAGAACCAAACAAATTCAGAAACCGAAACGCATGTGTAGCGATACGTTTTGGAACATACTGTAGTATTTTGGCTTACAGGATGAGAGGATTGTGCAGATAAAGATATCTTTGAGTTTGCATGTTTGTTTATTACATTTGCATTTTCCTAGTTGTAATTTGCGAAGTCATGTAGGATTTTGTTAGCTAAACAGACACAACTCTTGAACAACTGCATCTCAGAAGAATCTTGGCTGCTTGTTGAAATGCAAATATAATAAAGAAAATGCAGAACTCAGTGGATCTGAAATATGACTTGTCTTTTTTTAGATACAATGTAGGGAATATACAGTTACTGTGGAAATAAGCTAGTCCTAAGTTGTTTAATTGGTATTGTGTGTCTCGACTGTTACTGGTTAGAGTTTATATATTGATTTATATAATATGGTGAAATGCTTTGAGTAGGAAATGTACTACTGAAAGTAATGGTAAATTCTATTTAAAATTAGATTTGTTTGTTTCCAAATGATCAACTAGGAGTAGTGGGCCAATTTGATGGAACATGTATCTGTATAATACATAGGATAGCTATTTCCATCTAGTTGTTACAATGAGAAAAACATTGAGAAGATGGGGCTAACCTGAAAAAACTGTCAACTGATACTCCTCCAGTAGTAAGGGGGAAAAAAAACCTCTGGCTGGATGCAGTAGATGGAGTATTAGGATAGTAGTGCTGCTAAATAAGGCAAATATAAATATATGTTCTTTAATGATTATGTTTTGAGTTTTTAGCTTTTCAGAAATGTTGTATGAAGCAGGCTGTGCCAATACAGTGGGACAGAAGGCTTTTCTCACATGTTAATAATTGAGCTAGATTTTTGTGAAGAAAACCATCGCCATGATGTGGGCTGACCTAGTACTCTCCTAGGTGTGTAATGAACAGTTCAGGCTGCCAGGCCGTGACCGTGAATGTATAGATCAGTTGAAAAACAGGAAATGCGCCACACCAAGTCATTTAACACTGTGCTGAAAGAATAGTTAATATCATATGCCCTTCAGGTGACAAGTAAACAATTATTTATTGTCTACTTAAATCATAAATCACATTTGTTTCTCCCCCCCCTCACCCCCAGGTTCATTTGCTTTGGTAACAGATGCATGTAACTGACTTGTTAACATCTGTGTTAGGCAGGAACCTGAACAAAACGAAATGCACCCCCTGTGAAGTTCTGAGGGGAAGAAGTAAATTCACTATATCAAATCTTAGCCCTTGTACTGCATTGGGAGTAAGAACTTGCAAAACAAAGTTTGTGGTACTCCTGACGGAGGAGGAGGCTTGATTGGGGATGCTGATGGAATGGTACTGAATAAAGCATGGATGTGAAATGCCTAAGCTCTTCAGTGCAGGAGCAGAAAGTCAGTGGGGAAAAGACTAGCAAGTGATTCTGTTAATTACATTTACTATAACTTAACTGCTGTAAATCACCTTCATGGAGGTTATTAGGTGTGTTCTACAACAAATTGAAACTCCTGTGGCCATTGTATCCTGGCAGGTTGTAACTGCCTTCTTGCTTAATACTATATGAGCTGGAGCAAAGTAAGGCAATAATACAAATTTGCCTTTAGAGGTAATTAAACCTAGCTGCTGTGGACTAAAGTAGATGAAACCAAATCATAGCTCGTGGACACTCTCACAGAATGAAAACACCCTGGAACTGAAAGTTGTTTGAGGCTTGGATGTTTGAAGTGCCTGTGCCTTTCTCAATGACTACTTCCAAAGCTGAGATGTGTTTGTAGGGTTGCCACAATTATTATCAAGTATCCAAGCAAACCATCTACCATTAACTGTTCCCAAATGTAGCTGAAGCATTACCTTTTGATTATTTTATTGGCTTAAAAGAAAAATTGAAAAAAAATCATCCCTTTTAAACTATGCTTCCCGCTAGCTAAGTGGAGGAAAGATCTTCCAGTACAGCGCGAAGCAGAGATCAAGTTTTCAATAGAAAATTGTGTTCCTCTGTTTCCTCCACCCTGACCGTGGTTTAGGCAGCAGTCACAACTTGGTTTACTGTTTCAGTAGTGTAGTGTTGGATGACATTGGAATAATGTCTACTCAGTACAGTATAAATATAGCTACTAACGAAATAAAGGAAACAGATGACTCTGTCCCACAATGACAAGTCTTGAGAAGCTGTAAACTAGAATTATCCTGAGAAGATTCTCTACTGTTGCATAGGAAGCCTAAAATAAATACATTCTGCATAGAATAAATTGTTAGTATGCACTTGCAATATCTTTAAACATAACAGATTGTCACAAAAGCAGGAAAACAAAGTTGAGCTTTCAAAAATACATATTTTTCCTTTTTCCTCTTACAAGTACACATTATAAACAAAACTACTGAGCATAATGTGCTAGAACCTCGACTGTCCTTTTATGCAACCCTCCTGCTTACCAAATGACAGTGTTAATACTACCTGTATTTGGAAAACTATCATAGATCCATCCTCTCAGCTCACCTCTTGACTACTGTAGACTTTCTGTATTTTATGCAGTTCTCGGCTTATCTTAGCAGTAGCAGATGTTAAGCAGCCTCTGTCTGATTTATGCCTCATTTGGACGAAGCAAACACTGGGACTGTGAAGAAGGTGCATCAGCAATGGCTTCTGGTGGCAGTACTTGGAAGGGGCTGGTGATGAAGGGGATGGAGGAGGTGGTTGTTCAGTGCAGGCAGCACGCTCAGGGTCTTGTTGCATACTGTAAGGCAGATAACAGTGACTGCAAGTCTAGATTTTAGGACTGCTCTCCCATTGCAACCAGGCATGGGCTATACCACCGTTCTCAAATGTGTGGGTGCTTTAATGCCCCAGAGGGCAGCTGGCAGAGAATTGATACTAGGGGTGTGGTTGGGTAGATTTTTGTTTTGATGGTGATTTTTTGTTTTGTTTTGTTTTGCGGTGTTTTTTTTTTTTGCTTGCTTGTTTGTTTTTGTTTTTTAATAGGAGGGAGGGGTCAAAGTTGCACATAAGCCAGGCATGATCTTTAAGATTGTGGCCAGGAAAACTACCCTGATAGAGGATAGTCCATGCAATGCTGCAGCTTCCTTTTTTTAAGGATAGAAGCTATGTCTTATCCACAGTCGCCTTTTCTCTGCCTTGTTATCCAAGATAAATCCCACAAAGGGGAAAAATGGGTTTCATAAGTGATATTCTTACTATATTTGGACTAGTTATTAAAAAGACCAAACAACATGGGGGTAATGTAGTACAATTCAGTACTCTGTGAAGGATGCAATGCTGCTGTGCTGGAAGTGTTCTGCCATTGTCACCACTAATTCTTACCCATGGTAGCAGATAGTCTAGTAGTGCTTGTGCTTCATGGTGCACTGCACAGGAGCTGAGAGGGAGCCGTTCTGCTGCTTCTAAGGCTCTGAAGTTTATGTTGCCCCTAATTCTCTTCCTCATATTTCTAATCCTCAAGTAGGGAGATTGCTTGTTTCAGTCTTTTTCTGTGTTAGGGGAGGGGTGAGTGAATTTGTGCTGCTGTTGAACAAGGCAGGCATCTAACCCTTTTTGTCTTGCAAAGTTTCTGTACTTTCATTTGATGACAGATAACCTTTCATATATATAATTATAGAATCCCAGGTAGTCTGGAACAGTGGCGATGCTTCTAGGTTGGAGATTTCAAGGTAATTAAAGTTTCATAAGGCTTTCACAGTCTAAAATGTTGATTAAAATTGAGTCTGATTTGTTCTTAGTCTTTTCAGCTATTGCAAGTGACTCTTCTTCATATCAGCTACTTTAATTCACTGATGTAGTTTCTGTGTACTTAATATACTAGCATGAAGCAACTTCTGAACTAGCTTCTATGTTCTCTTACTGCCTAATATTGCAGCACATAGGAGGCAAAGTAGTCACTGCTCAGAGCTGTGAGAAGACTGAATTAATTAGGCATTTGGGGCCTTTTAACAAGTGACTCAAACCTAACCCTTTACTGTAAATTAACTATGCTGCAGTCAGTTTTAATGGAGTATGTTGTATTAAAAATGTTACATTCTATTGCTTCAGCTCAATTGGCAGCAATCTGTGATGTTCTGTAGTTTTCACTGTACAAATACTCCAAGGTAAAGATAACTTAAGACAAAGATACGAGAGCTCCTGACATGCTTTGTTTTTAGGGTTCTATAAAATAACTGTTGAATCATTTTTTCTAGTAGAGCCTGGTGCCCTTCTGAAATTACAAACTTCTGTCCTATTGCTGTCTGACTTAGGTAAAGGAATATATTGTCTGCTAATCTAGCATCTGACAAATATTCACAGCTCAGCTGTGAAGCAAACATTCTGCTAACTGGCAAATGAGTAGTAAAAGATGAGATGTAATCCTCAAATTGGTGCCTAATCCTTTTGTCACCAACAGGTAGTCCAGACAGAACGTAGTTGTGACTGGATGCCGTAGCCAAATTATCAACTCTGTTAATCTTTGTAGGGAATTGTTAGACCCTGAATTAACAAGCCCAGGCACGTCCAGGGACAAGCTAATGGGCTGCATTGACTTGCCTGGGAAGAACATTTGAAACTCCAGTGAGGGATAGGCGCTTGAGGGTGCGGTGCTTCCACAGCCACTTTCCAAAGCAGTGAAGCCAGAAATCCCTACTCATCTCTGTTGCATATTTCTGCTTCTGTGCCCAAATTACTGACCTTCTGCTACCTGCTGTCTTCTAGCTGTGTTAATGTGACTCTTGAGTGGGGAAACCATAAAACAGGTCGGTTGAAATGATCTGTGTGTTAAAAATGCCAACAACGCCCACATATGACCCGTGAAACTTCCCTTCTCCTCCCCCAGAATGTCTATTTTCATTGTTTAGTGTTTTTTAGTTTGGATCGGTTTCCTCGACAGTTTCAGTACAGCCTGTTGCAGTGACAGGGGTACAGGGGTGGGGAAAGTAGGAGGCTCTTAAATCAGTTTGCATCAGGGATTGTAAAGTGGAATTTGCACCCTTAGGACCATCCAGGCCCTAGGTAGTAACTTCATTCATCCATGAAATAGGTTGTTGGTAGATTCCCCCCCTCCCCCCCCCCCCCAATTGAGATTCGCAGAAGGAAGTGGTCAGGTGTGGCACGTCGCATCTTAGTTTTGAACACAGGGCTTAGAATTTCTAAATGTACCAGTGAAGATCTGTTCAGCCTCAACGGAGGGGACATGGGGACGTTGCTGCCATATGGTGAAGAACGTGTAGGAGTGTGTGGGGTTTCGCTACCCTCCCCTCAACTTAAGGTGAATGTCAGACTTTGGAACGAAATTAGTTCAGATGAGAAGAATGCTTTTAACTCATCGTTGCTGATCTCATTGCTGAGAATCTGATTTTTAAAAACGTAATTTAGAACTAAGTTTTGAAGTCACGCCGTACATAGTTCCGCGTGCTCTGCTGTTTTCCTGCCTCCTCCCATACAGTGTCTAAAAGCTTAAACAGACCCAGAGTCTCTGCAGCCTGAGGCACCTCTGAGGAAAGCAGGAGGAGTGGCTGGGTTCCTCGCCTCAGGTGCGAGTTTTGGAGTCTCTCACTGCTGCCTGGCAGCCACCCAAGTCTTGAGAAAGAGCATGGGACAATGGGCTGGAGTTTGTGGCTCTTCAGCGCACTCCCAAAGAGGAAAATGTCCTGTAACTGAGTGGTGGTAAACCTTTCTGACCTCTTCTGTCAGGTTTATCTTCAAGGAGAGTTGTAGGCTCTTATCGTGTAGTGTCAGGTCAAATGACAGGTGCCAACAGCTTGTGATTATTGGCCCAGATTTCACCTAGTTCTGCGGAGGCTAGAAGTTGTTTGAGCCAGGTCAGACGTAGTTCAGCTGGTGGCAGAGCAGTGACTGTGTAGAGGAGGGCAGTACCTGACCGTGCTCAGAACCTGCACTGTGCCCAGCGTGGGCCTGGTGGTGAGGAGGAGGAGGAGGAGTGTGGGTTGGGTGAGAGCATGGACATAGCCGGTACAGGCAAAGAGTTATAAACAGAAATTGTGCAGGGTGCTCCTGTACATAGAGAATTGTTTAACAGGGCAGATCAAACAATCTGCCCTATTAGTAATATACCTTTGTATATGTTTAGATTAGCCAAAGTGTAGGCCCTTTTTTTTTTTTACTCTCCCTTCCTTCCTCCCCCCCCCCTTTTTTTTTTTTCATAGTAGATTTTTGTCCTCTGTGGATCATTTGGTATACAGTGAAAAACCCTGGATTCCAGCCAGCCTAGTCAATAAGTTTCACTCATTAATAAGACTTGCTTGTGTGCAGAGCAAACAGTGCTGTTCAAACAGTTTCCTAATCAAAACAGTTGTTCCACCATGTTAACCCTCTTGGAGCTGGAGGCATGTATATCGTTGCCTCCAAACACGTGCTGCAATTACATACTGACTGTATGGTCAGACCCGGCTGGGTTATCTTGCCATCCTTGATGCAGAGGGCAGTGAAACTCCCTGCTGAAAAAGGGGACAGTGATAACACCATTTATGTTACATACAGGTGCAGATGTTGGTGAACTCGTCCTTGAGTTCTCTGCAAGGACGTTCCTTGCACGGGAGGTGACCGCGAATGCAAATGAGACTGATTGAAAGATACAGGCGATGGTGTTTGGGAAGTGCATGCTACACTGCAGTTGGGTGGAGGATTTCTGCAAGAGATTAAAGGGTACAGTGAGGATAGCAAGCAGTGAAAGTAAACAGTTTCAAATGAGGTCCAAAGCAATTATTGGAAGGTCATGCATTTAAATTCCTCTCTCAAAATGGTTTAGAGAAACTAGGTTGCCCACAAACTGATGTGGTTGATGAAAAAGTAGAAGCTTTGAAAACAGACAGCCATTGTTACAGAGATTCTCAGCAGGGTAACTTGGTGTCTTCTGTTCAGCACAGTTCACGTGTCTTATTTTCCCTTTCTGCCATATTATTTTGTAGGTTAGTGTAATTCAATTATTGCTTTTCTAAGAACTTTCAAGTCACTTGCTCTGCATATCCAATAAAGAGCCTGCTAAAGAACCTGGCTCCTTAATCTCTAGTTTAATGTTTGCCAGGAGATGGATCTGGTAATCTCTAAAGAGCGAGCAAAAGGAGGAGAGCGCCGAGGGCAGAATGAGCAAGATTTAGGACTAATGGGTCAGCAGCTCTGTGGAAGCCCGAGCAGAAACCCTAGCAGATAATACAGTGGGCAGCTGTAGAAGGATGGCAGAGTAGTTCAGAAACTAGGACTGGAAATCTGGAAACTGTCACCAGAAGCAGCCCGAGGGTGACAGAAGAATGCAGCAGCAGCTGCAGCAGGGCATGCAAAACAGCCCAAGAAATAGGAGGGCTGGGTGGAGCCATCCAGCAACAGCTAAAGGAAAAGGCTAAAATTTGAGGGAACAGTAGGATGTCATAACTTCCTGCTGAGACTTTAGTAAGCTTTTAGATTTCGGAAGGGAGAATACTTTGTGTTTACCACTTTTGTAGACTTATATCATGTGGATTTTTTAATTTATTCTTTAAATTTGTTCTGTTAACATTTACTGGGGTAATGTATTGCTGACCTCTGGCCAAAATGCATGGTTTTGGGAAGTCTTGAAAATCTCTCTCCCATTAAGACTGTGTTCATGGGTATATTTTTTTTCTAGCAGGACTTGTTTAAAAAAGGTCCGTGTTTCTGTAGCAACGCAGTGGTTGCAAACTGTGTGCAAGGAAATCACCCTAGCAGAGATAGTCTGCTACCAAACCACATTGCCAAAAAAACCAGTTTTCTCAAGGCTCGTGGATTCTTTCCTTTTGAACGTGCTGCTTTTCTCAGTGTCTAGGGAACCACCCAGCCTAAAGCTCCTTTCTGAGTATCACGTGCTTCTCAGGCATGCCATGCTCTGCTTTGTATATACAAAGAAAGACGCTTGGAAGAAGTTTCTTGGCCCCTCAGAGAGTGCTTTACATAATGCCTGAGAGAGACTGGGCAAGATAAAATTTTCAGCTTTACATATATATTAGCCTTAGCACGCATGTATCTTAGTTCATAGCACAGAACTGGCTGCTGTTGCCATAACAGGGGGCAAGAGGGGTTCAAAAAGATGAGGAGAAGAGCTTTACATGTTTTGTGATGTGTGTGGTTTTTTTTTTTTTTATTCTTCCCCCTCTATACAGTCAGGGGTAGTACCTTGGTGGCTCTGGATTGCAGAATGCAATTTGAGTGAGGGAGGTAGGTCAACAGAACCTCAAAATGCAGCTCTGTGAATCTGCTGTGACTTGACATCTCTACTTGCTGCCTTTCTTCTACAAAAATACATAGTGAAAAGCCTAATTGTAAAATACTGTTAGCAATAACCCCATGCATACACGTTCTTTTGGGATTGTTATATACATCTGCCTCAAAAATTGGAATCAAACATCCCCCTTCTCTCCAACCATTTTTGAGCTTTTCCTCTTATAAGTTTGTCATCTCTAAGAAGTAATAATGATATTTTTGCTATAAGCATACTTACAGGCTCATCCGCAG
>JAOXJK010000001.1:146983061-146995976 GCA_025774025.1 Xenus cinereus
CTCATCCACAGAGCCCAGTACTTCAGTCTGTTAGGTGAGTATGATGTTAGGAATTTTGAAGTCTTTCACAATACGAAGTGGAAAAAGCCGCTCATCAGAAAGAATTATGCATTGTGTAAAGAAGATGCATTTCTTTGCTCTGAAGCCTTTCTTGAATATTAAATTGTTGTTTTAAAACTTGTATTTG
Organism: Xenus cinereus; assembly: GCA_025774025.1. Classification (NCBI taxonomy): domain Eukaryota; kingdom Metazoa; phylum Chordata; class Aves; order Charadriiformes; family Scolopacidae; genus Xenus; species Xenus cinereus. The sequence goes on from JAOXJK010000001.1 coordinate 146,983,249, forward strand.
ATGAAAATGTACTTTGGGTGAGCTATAGCATGTCTTAAACTGTACTTCTGGTTTGTTTTATTTGCAGGAAAGGTAGCTATACAGAAGGAAGATCTGCAGAAGTATCATAACAGAGACACCTGGTTTCAACTCCAGCATGTTGATGCCGATTCAGAAGTACAGGTGAGATCATGTTGGCAAAGGAGTATTTGTAACCGGGCCACAGCAGCTTTCTGGGTTCCATGGCTCTAGGACAGATGTGTTGTTTCCCTACAAAAGGGAAGCATTGCTCATTATTATGGTTTAGGTTTCAGTGATTTTTGCAACTTGTGTGTATGTAGGGTGAATTATGAGCGTGGGTAAATCAGTGAGGCCAGGATTCTGCCCACAGAAATAATTAAAACTATGTAAACTATCATGATCACTGGTATAAGGAGGGGTGTGGTCACCTAAAGTATCAAATAACTTCAAACCCCTGTAAATAACTGTTGATTACTCAGTCAGGCTGAAAATAGTAACTGCAGGTACTGTTTTAAATAACTGAGTGGGCAGGTTGTCACAGGAATGGCAACAAGTACATCTGAGGGAAAAAAACAACCCCACTCCTTGCCAGATTTCTAGGCCCTGCTCCAAACCATGAGAATGGTGATGATAGTATCACTTCAGCTCCATTTATGGTTTGGTACTTTGCAGGTTTTGGTACACAGTGATATTCCTCTTTTGTACTTACCCTCTTTTGAAGCAGATTCTATTTTCTATTACAGTACTAGGTCTTGTGAAAACAGTCACCATAACAAAGCAAGAAATGGAAATGATGTAGCAGGATATCAAGTCAATATAAATCAGTTACTTTTTTTTCTCCCTCCCCGTTCCCCATAACTATATATTACAGGTGAATTTCAAACCACAGTATTTGCTTAGGAGGTCACAGACATGAATGTCTGACTTTGCATTTATTGGAGACTATTGCACAAGGGAAACGCTGCTTAGATACTGCTGTGTGGTAGAGTTGGACATAATGTCTTGGCTTTTCAGTCTTCATGCAGGTCTGCAGATACCAGCTCAGAAAATACTCATTCCCACATGTAATGTGGTTATGTGTAGTGGAGTGTATGTGAAAATACATTGAAGGTTAGGTTTTCTGTTTATTTGGAGAGACAATACACTGTCGTGCATGTGATGCAAAGAAAGCCTCATGACAGCCTGTTTAGTCTATAACATTCTCTTGTAAAATATTGATCCTCTTTAATGCCACATTTTGATGCCAATGGTGATGGAAAGGCTTTTAACAGCCTTTTAACTTTGAGGTCTATTCTGTTTACCGTGGTCTCCCTTTCTTCCTACCCTAAAGCCTCTTATGACAGTGACTTTAAAACAATAGATTTAGTGTTTAGTTCCTACAGGATATGAAAACTTTCCCTTTGTAATTTATCAGTTGAAAACTGCCAATATGGCATAAGCTTCTGCATTGTTTATTTTGTTACAATATTTACACAGAGTGAGCTTGTGGAAGCTCTTGAGACCAGGGTGCTTTCTAGGACAGCACTGGTAATGTAAGCTGTGACTCATAACAGAAAGGTTTGCAGGCAGCTCTAGCTTTTGGAGAGATGAAGAGCACTATATTTGCTGGAAAGCCGGTTCTCTGTTTGTAATTGTTTGTACAGTTTATCACTTCCGCTGTTTGTATCTTTATAAGAGCCCAACTGTTAAAAGCTGTTTCTGGGCTCCATGATAAGCATTTATTACAACTAGTGTAAATATGAATAGGACTCTGATGATTTTAGCCACTTACTTAGATGTTCCACCGTCTTTACACTAAGGTGTCTACAAGAGGGCTTTGTGTTTTCCGTAATAGTGGGAGCACTATTTTGTACAAATTCCTATGCAAGTGAAGATAGCCAAACGAAGGAGTATTCTTGTGTTTGTGGTTTTTTTACATTTGTGCAATCTCAGTTGTATCTTTGTCTAATCACCTTTTTATTTGTAAAAGAAAAAAAAAGAATGTATATGTTAACGATAAGTATTTTCACAATGTTACTCAGTTTTTTTCCAATTTTAAACCAAATACTAGTAGTCAAAAAGCAATTTTAATGTGCCAGCTATCAGTTTTGTCATTCTAGCAGTTGTCCCCATTGGCCACATAATCTAGAGGGTTAAACATTGAGCTGAATACTAGGGAACTCTTGCATCTTATTTCTGGTTTTGTCAGCCAGTGGCCCAATGGCCTTAATGCTGTTTTCCATGTTGTAGAGCACTTTGTGCTATTTAGTTATGCATCACAGCACTGTATTGAGGTAAGCTACTGTCACTCCTACACTTTTAATACCATGAGAAATAAGTATCAAAAAGAATGTGACTTGCTTGAGGTCATACAAGTCAGCGTGAGGAATTTAAAAAAAAAAAAAGTATCAAAGAGACCAGGTTTCTAATTTTTTCTAATTCATTAGGCTGTGATATGAAAGAAACTGGGTGACAGTGATAAGCCTGTATAGGACTTGACTGTGTGCAAAGCCTGAAAATATCCAGGTTTTAAGCAGACCAATCAGCTGAGTTGGAAGCTGAAAACCGGCTTAAAATGAATGGATTATTGAAATATTAGTGATCTTGGGTGCTGTGGTTCTCAGATCCCCAGTTCTGGGATAAATTTGTCCTCATTTTTCAGAGCAGAAGGAAAGATTTGAAATTATAGATAATAACATTTCTGATGTAAGAACTGGTATTTTGAGCTGTCTACCTGAAGTTTAATGACTAGAATTTAAAATTTTGTTGACATGGTTTGGACCTCACTATATGAGCTCCAGAAATGGTATACATTTTCAAATGACAATACATTTTTCTGTCTTCATATGTATAGAGGGAATAAGATGTGATGTGGAGATATTTCTCTTTTTTTTTTTTTTTGCAAGTGCAGAATAATACAACAAACAAATAGGATTCTAGTGTTAATGGAATTTGAATGAATTTCTTAATATTTTTGTGATTTTCTCTAATTTTATTTAGAAACCATAGCTCTAACTGTTCTGATACTGTACAAAATAAATAAGCCTATATATTTTTAAAAAAATCAGAATATAAGTGGTAATGATGTATAACTTCATCAGGTGTAGTTGCCAAAGTGTTTATCTTAAGGCTTTGCATTCAGTTTCAGGGTTTTCCAATGTTGCTAATTCTTACTGTCTTATAAAGATGTTTTCTATTGTCAGGAGTGCAAGGTGAGATTATGACTTGATAAACTTTATGGCAGATGAGGATGTTACTGACAGCAGGACTGCATAAATTGTAAGCCTACACTGATATGAGCATTATTGTTAGATGCTTTAATGCCACGTCCATTTATTGCTTGGCAGTAAGATGTACTGGAGTCTGGCATGACTGCTCATCTTGAATTAAAAATCAGGGCATTGTCCATCTTGGTGAAGAGCTGCTAAGAGGCCTGTAATCGTGCCATGAGTGCTGCTGTTTGGTGTGCACAGTCCTGTGCCAAATGGTACAGGTGCTGTGCAGCTGCTCAGCCCACAGATACAGATTGGCCCATTACCCACCCACATGCCCTTTGTGGCTTTGGTTCATCATTTGGTCTCTCAAACGAGTTAGTTGAGATAACCAACATGATTAGGTGCGCCTGAATTTCCCTTCTGGGTGGGTGGGTAACAGTAGCCATTAGAACACAGCCCTGTGTCATTCAGTGATAGACTGTAATTGCCCCTTTGGGTTTGGCAGGCTCTTACTCTGTTGATTAATCAATGCCCCCAGATCTTACTCCCTGGTTTAGCTCTCACTAGTTTGAAAATAACGTATTGCATAGTCTGCTGTAGTCCTGTCAATGCGTACCCTAAATGCTGTTTAGATATAACCTGGCTGATGAGACTGTTATGCTGGTGTTCTGTGGAGAAAAAAAAATTGAACTGCAGCAAAACTTTATTTCTGTTTGGTATACAAATATGAGATCAGATTATTTCTGAATATTTCCTTTTTAAATATACTAAAACATATTAAATGTTATTAGGAACATTTATTATACAGAGTGCAGAATGAAACTTGACAACAGCCTTTAAATGCATAATTCATGGTTTAACTTTCCACGCAGGAAAACTTGTCCTGAAATTATGAAGCTGTAACCAGGTGGCTTTGTGCAGATTTACTTGAGGGAATTTTAAGTTCCCATCTTCTGATGGAGCCTTCCGACTCCTCAGTGCAACATTACCATACCCAGAGCTGAATACTTGTACTGAATACAGTACAAGTGCCCAAACATTTCAGTGGGAAGTAAATCAGGAATTGAGCCATTACTGAAAATGCTTTAACTTTTGCATTGAAATAGACTTTGAAAAATCAGGCAGCCTCAGCTGGAAGGGAGGGACCAGCAACGGAAGACACAACTTTCTAAGCTTTTTGAAGTCAGTTAAAGCATGATGTGGCACACTTTCCATGGGATGTGTCTTTTTTCTACTAGTCATTTGTCTTTCAGGACCTGCTATATTCTGATTCTTGTGCTATTTCATGACTGGAATCAAAAATTGCTATGCTATTGTGTGTACATCTCTCTTGATCCATGAATGTTTGCCTTTCCTTCACATCCAGAAGTTTACCCAACAGTAACTGATTCAGATATATGCCTGGGGCTGTAGATGACAGATGCTCTCAGTGGTCCATGTGTTCTCAGTGGAATTTAAGGTCAAGTGCACATGCGATCTTTAAAACCTTTCCTGTTTTTCAGTAGTTTTCCCCTTCATTTTTTTCACAGTAACTTCAGCCCTGCATAGCTCAAGTTTATTTTGTGAAGTTTGAGCTTTGCAACCCAAATACCCTTTGCGTACAGTAAGCGGTTAAAGATCCAGAGACATTCTGATTAATATCAAAATATACCAGCATACTCCAAACCATGTAGTCTGTATATGCCAAAGCGGGGGAGAAATGAAAGGAGAGTTTGATCATTCTGACATGTTTTCCTGTACAGGCTCTTGCTTTAAAAGTTCCCCTTTTCAAGTGTGCCTTGATTTACTTCCTCCATAGCACTGGCAAATGTGAAATGGTCATGTTTCTTACAGCTGAGTTCTCATTATCAAATGACAGAGTGCTTTTCCAAAGCCAGTCATGCTCAAGGTCTTATGTAAAACTTATTGTTGGGGGCGAAAGGATCTGACATAAAAACTTGAAAATTGCTCATTTCCCTTTCCTCCTCATAAGAACTTTGATGTATCTGAAACATATCTATTTGGCTATCAGCTTTAAGGAAAAAAAAAAGGCATGTAAAGGGCAGATAACCAACACTGAGGAAGCAAATTGTCTCACATTTTAACCTTCTGTACTCAAAGCTTTGTGCAAAAGATTTACTGATGTTAAGAAGTACTTTCTTCAGACACCAAAAGCCCTTCTTCCTCCTTCCGCCGCATTAGCATTTTGCCCACACAAGCCTTTGACTATTGTTGATTAAAGATGCTTGTTCCTGAGTATGGACTGGTAGGAGTGTCAGGTGGTGGACTATTCATCGTTAGTGGAAAACATTACTTACAGGTATGTTTGGAGAGTATGTCTGAAATACTTTGATTGTGCTGGAAATCACTACTGGCTCTGAAATGATGTCTGTATATTAGCTAGGGCTATATATCCAGGGCACTCTGCGCTGCTCAAAAAACCCCCCCTCCTCTGTCAGCACCTTCCCATTGAATGCAGAATCTGTATCCCAAGCATCAGGCTTCATGAATGAAATCCTGGCCTTGCCAGGGTGGGAGTTTTGCCATGACTTCAGCAGAGCCAAGGTTTGACCACAAGCTTTTGAATTAGCTCTTCGCCATTCAGTCCTGTGTGACAGAGAAGATTATCCCAGATCTGCAGGGGAAGCTGGAAATTTGTTACTCTGCTATTTACTTTTTGCCTTCATAATATTGTGGAAGTTGCCACATTCTCTTCCGTATCTGCCTGCTTCCTGTTGTCTGAATCAATGCTTTTTATGTATGTAGAGCAAATTGTATTGAACTGGAATGGCTCTGATTCTAGTTGTTACTTATCTGTAAACCCTGATTCTTAAGAAAAACTAGGTTGAGCAAATTGTCTTGAGGAGCAGCTGTACAGGGCTGTTTCGCTCCAGTGACAGACAGAATTATCTACTCTATTAAACAATTAAGAGCATTGCATGCTCATTGTCCAATGCTGACATTAACTGTCTTTGTGTAATATTTAAGTGGTTCTAATGTAAAGATGAGTCACTGATGCATTTTATATAACCTACTGTAAGCATGAGTATATGCAAATTGTAAAAAGAAGAAGCTGCTTCCAGGTTCGGTATCAGCTTCCCACCACACACAGGAAATAAATGGGTGTTACCCTCTGTTTTATGAACAGTGGCTTTTAGGTTTCTCTCTTTTGAGTTGTTTTGAAAAGGGTTGAAATCTTTGTTTTGATAGGATGGGAAGATTCTCAAGGTTACATGCCGACCGACAAAATTATTTCAGAGAACTGAATCATGGGTCAGCAATGGTAAATAATGTTTGATAAACTAAAGACCAGTTATTGACCAGATCCTGCTTTGTGGCAAGACTTCTTCCCTATGTGAATGTAAGAGCGTTGTATTCAGACTTATCAGTACAAAGGGGTAAGACAGTCTATCCGGTTTTGGTCTGTTACTCATAAAAAGCCTAGCTGGTAACATGGCATGTTATACTGCTGAATAATAAATATACATTATTTCAAAATAACATACCTGGATTCTCTATCTGCAGAGCACAGTTTGTCTGGGGAAATGAAAACCAGGTGGCTTTCATTTACAATATCTACATATTTTATTGCATCAAAATACTTGAGAGGAAAACATGACTAATTATAAGGATTTTGACCATATGGAGGTATTCTTCCTTTAGAGAAACAGGAAGGCTAATATTGTGCCATTTGAGGATGTTTGCCAGTTACTGAGCAATTCTGACATGCGTGCACATATGGAGACCAAGCAGACATCAGTTCTGATTTGCCCAGCATTTATGAATCCATGCGGTGTTCATTAGAGCTGTTGCACTTTCCTCAGCGATGGACTGGATTTTGTTCCAGATTCTTGTGTGCCATGCTGTGGTCCAGCAGACAGGCTGGGATCTGGAGCGTGAGGGAGGTTGTCCTCCCCCTCTACTCTGCCCTGTTGAGGCCCCATGTGGAGTACTGTGTCCAGTTTTGGGCTCCCCAGTTCAAGAAGGACAGGGAACTGATGGCGAGGGTACAGCAAAGGGCCACAGAGATGAGTAGAGGCCTGGAGCATCTCTCTTTCGAGGAGAGGCTGAGGGACTTGGGTCTTTTTAGTCTGGAAAAGAGAAGACTGAGGGGGATCTGATCAACACCTATAAATACTTAATAGGTGGGTGTCAAGAGGATGGGGCCGGTCTTTTTTAAGTGGTGCCCAGTGACAGGACAAAAGATAACAGGCACAAACTTGACCATAGGCTGTTCCACCTAAACATGAGGAGGAACTTCTTTACTCTGAGGGTGGCAGAGCCCTGGGAGAGGCTGCCCTTCTCTGGAGACGTTCAAAACCCGCCTGGACATGTTCCTGTGCAACCTGCTCTAGGTGGACCAGCTTTGGCAAGGGGGTTGGACTAGATGATCTCCAGAGGTCCCTTCCAACCCCATATCGTTCTGTGATTCTGTGATCCTGAGGCCTTTCCCAGCTGCCTGCAACTCTGTTAAAGGAAGGAGCAGCTGTTGCAGCAGCAAATGTAGACAGCAGACAAACTCTTCCTCCTGCTCTCCAACCTGCCATTAGGCTGTGGCCTTACGTGGGGCTGCTGTTAATACTGCAGGGCTGGACTTACTTAAAGCAGTAGCTGCACCCTTGGTCTTTCCTTTCCCGCTCATGGACAGCATTTAGTGATCCCTTAGAGTTTGGGTCAGTTTTATTGTTTGCTCTTAAGCTTTACCAGTGCCAGAAAGTGACATCTCTGAAAGTTGCCTAAGAGAGTTTCAAATTAGACTGGGTCTGTCCAGTAACATTTGCTGTGTCCTGAAATAAAATTTGGAAAGATGGAGGAAGCAACAGAACAGATTATCCCATGGCTTGGAATGGTCTGTGTGCAGCATTGCATTCTTCCAACATTCCTTTCCCTAGACAACTTGCAGCAATGGAAAGTAAACCAGCACACCAGAGGTATCACAATTGTAAATTTGAGATTCCAAAATACTGAGAAGCTGGCATTAGATATGTCACCAGTTTAGCCTAGTCCTCTCCTCCAACCTGTCCCTGTTACATCACTTCCCTCCTCCATCTCCAGGAGCTGGGATGAGACAGCCTGCGGTCACTCTGTACCAGCAGGAAGAAGAGTAAAGAGAGGGACCTGGGACCCAGTCCCTCTTCCCACACTCCTGAGCAATAAGCAAAGTTGACCTGAGCTATGGAGCTGATGAGGTTGGGAAACTGTGCTTTTGAAGGGTGTCCGTGTGGGAAAAATGGCTGGAAAACTTCTATGCAGGTGCACTCCCAACTTGGAGGGGGAAGTTCCCAGCAAAATTGGGTAGGCTAGTGAGAATGGTGGGTGATCACAAACCTCCTGTCCAGCAGGTTTAATAATAGACAGATAACTTTCTAGGAGTTTTTGTGATATCAGCTATTGTTCTTTTGTGGAAGAGTGAATTATAGCGCTGTGTGAGCCCCGTATATGAGGATAATTGACTTGATATTTGATATTCAAGCAAGCAGATTGTATATTTTATATATGTTTTGTCTTGTTCTTTTCCTTTGATGTTTTTAAAAAGTGAAAGATTTCTAAAAATGTTTTTGCAGTAACAAAAAGGATGGAGATCTAGTTGGTACTTCCTTATAGATAAGATTTAAGAGATTTAGGTAGATTTGACTCCTGTCCTTTGAACTTGACAGTTTTTTGTGCATTTACCAGAGCCTTCGAGCACAGAAGTTCCTAGTGTTTGTTGGTGTTTTTTTGTAACTCTTTCCCTGAAAAAACAGATTGCATCTGTTTTGAGTTAGATCAGGTGTTACATCTGAATTGACATTCAGTTGCTAGATCAAATGGTGTGTCAGATTCCAAGCCAAAATGTGTGTAAATAACTGCACTCAGAAGTGGCTCCCAGTGGTGTCCTGGTGGCTTTGCAAACGCTGCCTCTAAGTGAGGCCCACTGCTTGTTCAAGATGCTAAAAATGTTTCACACCAGGATGGCAGAACCTTGACATAAGAATAACTTTAGGATAATCTGCGGTCATGTGTATTCTTTTCTCCTTCAACATGCTGTGTTTAAATTAAACAGCAGATTTGCAACTGCTGGAAACTTGATACAGGTAGGTAGCATTCACATACTTTTACTTGCTTTACAACTGTCTTCTGGTGTTTCAGTCCACAGTAACTCACAGCTGCGTTCCAAGAAGAAATGGGGTGGCTGGAGACAGGCTTTTCCTGTATCTATAAAAACAGAACTTTGATTCTAATTTTTCTTTTCTTTGCAAACTTATGATGAGTTTCAGTTATTCTTCCTGATGCCTGTTAGCATTATGAGAAAGTTAACAAGACTGGAACTTCTTTCTCTTATTTTTTTTAATAAAGAGGATATTTAACATGCATAGTATAATTTTTTTTCTTCAGTAAGGCCCTTTAAAAGTTTTGTTTGTTAGTGATTTCCTTTTGAATACTGTCTGCTTCCCTACAAGAAATAAAATCTACTGATGGCTTCTTTAATCAAGAACTGAAAAATGGAAGCCGGCTGGTCCCATTATGCAGCTAGATGTGATTAGGAAGGACGTACGACCTGTGAACCCACCCATGCATATCAGCTGGAGTTTGTGAAAAAGGAAGTGTTCAGCAGTTGAGCTGGCACTCCTTCAGCTTGTTCCTTGAAAAAGTCCTACCCTTCCAAATGTGAAGGGTATGCTAATGAGCACAGCAGCTTCTAGGAACATCCTGAAATTTTTTTTTTTTATGGAAATGTTTTTAGTAATTAATGCTTTCTACTTCAAAATTGTCGAGCCTCCAGCTGCATCTCTGATTTTTATTTTTTTTTCCCCTCTATGTTGAAGGGTAAAAATGCTTTATGACTAGGACAGGACTCAGTCCCTGGCTCTGCAACAGTGATTCTGTCTGAGTAGGACCAAGCCATGATGTTTCAGCTGTAAAACAGGGACAACATACTTTTTATCCTGCTGCATTATCTGATCTTTCCTGCTTGTAAATGCTGTCAATAACTGTGCGCACCTAGTGCAATCGGAAGCTCTTGTTAATGTAACAGTTGTTCTTTTGATAATAAAAATAAGAACTTCTTTATTATGGTGTCAGTAAATAAAGATATGGCAACTCCCTGTTTCTGTGATGCAATTAATTCAGTGTAGGTGATCAATTGGCCTTCTGTTGTTTAGATTAACTGTTGATTTTTATGTTACTAATTAATTGCATGGTTTTCTGTCTTCCCTTTGAAAAATGCGTTATCTGGTGTTTTGTAAACCGACTAATGGCGTTGCTCAGGAGTAAATCTATTCAGATGAATTCTTATGTTTTGTCTAACGCTATAATTGATTTGGGAAAAAGTGTTCTGTTTATGTAGGAGTTATATTTTCTGTGAACTAAGCCTGCAAGTATGTGACTGTAGCCTTATTTTAATGTATTTATGTGGTTGAGTTTTTAACTGGAAGTAAGGAGGTGTTCTGGGAATACTCGTAGGGCTGCTGGTCCCAGTGATCCCATGACCTCTGTTTTGCTTTCTGAAGCTTTGAGTCACTTTTTGAACAGCTGACCATTTTCAAAGTCTTCACAAGAAAAAAAATGAGAGCTACATGAAAAAAATAATGGCTCTCAGCCCAAAGGAGGCGGCTCTATATTTTTGTACTTAATGTAGCTGGGAAAATGTGTGAAGTAGTGCTGACTTAAAAAGATTTTTGCAGCTTAAGTTCTAAAATAGGGAGCTTCCATCATAGTCTGTGTGAGGTAAAGCAACTTGGCACTGTAAGTAGGTTTGCATTCAGGCTCACCTAAGTGTACTGAAGCGTTCTTCCTTTCCTGAGAGAGGTTAGTCTTGCCTTTGTTTATGATCAGCAAAAGTATTTCAATAAAAACATTATTTTTCTACATAGGGATATTTTCTTTAGAGTTCCTAAATCTTTGTGCCTATCCCTTAATTTCTTCGAAACTTATGTTAGTGTTGGTTTCTCTAGTAAAGGTAATATGCAGGTTATAATATCAATAAAGATGGCAGCAGTGTTTTTAGAGGTTCATAATATAAACTTGTTCTCCAGAGGCTGCTGGTTTAGCTTCTGTGCTAAAAATGTGACCAGTGGAAGAGAGAACAGTGAAGAGTAAGGGAAACAGTAGGTAAAACTAAAGCCAAAAAACTGTCCTGCCTAACCAGAATTCTCAGCTGGTTGTATGCTTAGCCCTTGCTATGCATGCATACAATGGGCGCTGCAGCGGTACTGAGTCTTTATTAAAGAGTTGGGTCTAGAAGTGGCTTTACACGTTTGTGCAGAGAAATCCTTCTCTTACTCATGAGGACAAACTTCAGTGTAGAACAAAATGACAGACATTGACATTTGCACACACTGACAGGGTGAAGGAGGAATAGTCTTGCTGAAGCAGACACGAAGAATCAGGAGTCTGACAGCCAAATGCAACATGTTGGGGTTTTGCATTGTTTGTTTTTATTATTTTGTTTAAAATCATGCAAAAGACATCTGCCTGGAGCCATCTTTTTAAACTCCCACACAGGTTTGGTCAAAATGCCAGTGAGCTGCTGCAATGCCTCTGCAATATGGGCTTTTATACAACTTGGAGAGGTCTTTTTTCTTGTTTTCTGGAGGAACACCGGTGTCATCTGCCATATGTACTTGAAAGGCCTGTGGTCCACCCCTCAGACCGGAAAAACTGCTACTGGGTCAAAATACTGGAGGTATAAGTAGGTGATAGAGGTTTGAGGAGTGAAAGCGTGCATTCAGGATAGTGCAGAAAGAATGGGACTGAGAAAGGGGGATACAGGGAAGGGGAGAGAATGACTGGTACAGCAAGAAACAATCTCTCATAAACTTCTTCAGGACATGTATTTAGGCACTGACTTTGGAGTTTCTTTATACTACTAAGCTAAATGTAAAAGGATCAAGGAATGAGCTTGAACTGAACTTCTGCATGTCTACGCTAGTTCATTATTGCACTCCCTGCTTTGCTTTAGACTGCTTTCACCAGCTTTTGTCCAGACAGATGTTCTGTAGCAGAAGTAGATCTTAGCAGTGTAGGTGCAACTTCAGATCAGGGTTTGATCATCACTCTCCTCTGTTACACAAGATGAACATCCTCACAGAGCAGGAGGTTGCTGTAATCAGCCAGAAGAGACAGTAAAGTCTCTGGCAAGAGTTCTGGTCATGTGCAAAAAGAGGAAAGGTCAAATCTGGAAGATCTTATGAAAGAGATGGCAACAGACTTCTTGTATGAGTTGAGGTAGATCTGATTCAAAGATCACACTTGCATTAGAGCTGTGACTAACTAGCAGGGTGGATTTTAGGGTCCTCTGGTAAAAAGGGCGGAGGGGAGGTGGCTATGAAGGTGAATGACTCAGTTATAGCTGTGATGATTTGCAGAAGGTGATGGGGCAGTGTTGGCATGTCAGAATAGAATCATAGAATCGTTAAGGTTGGAAAAGACCTTTAAGATCATGGAGTCCAACTGTAAACCTAACACTGCCAAGTCCACCACTAAATCATGTCCCCACCATGTCTTTTAAATACCTCCAGGGATGGTGACTCAACCACTTACTTCCCTGGGCAGCCTGTTCCAATGCTTGACAAC
>JAOXJK010000001.1:146996076-147032950 GCA_025774025.1 Xenus cinereus
CATGTCTTTTAAATACCTCCAGGGATGGTGACTCAACCACTTACTTCCCTGGGCAGCCTGTTCCAATGCTTGACAACCCTTTCAGTGAAGAAATTTTTCCTAATACCCAGTCTAAACCTCCCCTGGCACAACTTAAGGTCTCCCCTCAGCCTTCTTTTCTCCAGGCTACACAGCCCCAGTTCCCTCAGCCACTCTTCGTAAGACTTGTCTGACCCTTTACCATCTTCATTGCCCTTCTCTGGACACACTCCAGCTCCTCAATGTCTGTCTTCTAGTGAGGGCCCCAAAACTGAATACAGTATTTGAGGTGCAGCCTCACCAGTGCTGAGTACACGGGGATGATCACTTCCCTAGTCCTGCTAGCCACACTATTCCTGATACAAGCCAGGATGTTGTTGGCCACCTTGATCACCTGGGCACACTGCTGGCTCATATATAACAGCTGGCTCTCGACCAACACCCCCAGGTCCTTTTCTGCCAGGCAGCTCCCCGGACACTCTTCCCCAAGCTTGTAGTGTTGCATGGGGTTGTTGTGACCCAAGTGCAGGACCTGGCACTTGGCCTTGTTGAACTTCATATCATTGCCCTCGGACCATTGATCCGGCCTGTCCAGATCCCTCTGCAGAGTAGGTCCAGATCAACATTCCCACCCAATTTGGTGTTGTCTGCAAACTTACTGAGGGTGCAGTCACTCCCCTCATCCAGGTCACTGCTAAAGATATTAAACAGAACTGCCCCAACACTGCCGCCTGGGGAACACTGCTTGTGACCAGCTGCCAAGTAGATTTAACTCCATTCATTTAACTCTTCAGGCCTGGCCATCCAGCCAGTTTTTTACCCAGCAAAGCATGCAACCATCCAAGCCATGGGTAGCCAGTTTCCCCAGGAGAATGCTGTGGGAAATGGTATCAAAGGCTTTACTAATGTCTAGGTAGACAACAAGGCCAGCCTTCCCCTCATCCACTAGGCGGGTCACCTTGTCATAGGAGATCAGGTTAGTCAAGCAGGACCTACCTTGCGTAAACCCATCCTCGCTGGACCTGATAAATCACCTGATTGTATTGTGTGATGGCACTCACGATGATATGCTCCATAGCCTTCCCAGTCACCACGGTCAGATTGACAGGCCTGTAGTTACTTGGATCCTCCTTCTTGCCCTTCTTGTAGATGGGAATAGGTCAATAATGTATTTTGCATTTGATATATGTACACTGGTGCCGAGCTTTTGCCAGTGGGAGTGAATGCTCATGTTTTTAAATGTAATGGAGTTAATAAGAGGAATGCAGTTTGTATTCATGTTTGCCTTTATTTTCTTAGCATGTTTGAGCCTAATGTTTTGGCCCAAGTCATAATAAAGTTAATGTGATGGGAAGGACTTGAAGACCATGTAATAGTAGATACTATGCATGCTAGCAACATGGGTGAACTTTTTTTTTTTTAGTTGCTCAATGTAGCTCTACTGAAACTTGTCTCACACTTTATATTATTTCATAATTTTTATTTTTATAACGTTTTAAACCTGTAGGTGGTAATTTATAATACACTGCTGTGATGTCTTTTCAATAATTGTGTTGCAGACCTTTGCTTCATATTTAAAATGCTGAATATAGATAAAGCTCCAACACAATGTTTTTATGTCAGACCACAGACACTCCATATCCTGCAATTAGTAAAAAATACAGAGATAAAATAATGGTGGGTATTATGAACTGAAGTTTAGTGAAATGGCTACTAATATAGATTTTCTGGCAGGTTGAAATACCTTAGTTATACAGCTGTTACTTAATCTTTAAACTGCTTCTGGAATTACTTGTGTTAACTGACCTGCTTTGTTTTAAGTTGAAAGGTTGGGCTGGCTATGCATAAACTAATTTTTCATATGGTGTTTTTGGTGTGTTTCAGGGGAAGGTCCACCTTGAGCTGAGATTGAGTGAAGTCATAACAGACACTGGTGTCGTCTGCCATAAGCTTGCAACACGGTAGGATTTGAAATGTAACTGCAGAGTTATAAGAAATATACTAATTACAGATGGTGTGCAGTACTTCATTTAAAAATAGTTGGAGGAATCAAAATGTTGATTGGACATTGAATGTTCTTAATCAATTACATTCTTCTGAATTTATAGGATGTGAGATTTTTTTCGTTTTCTCTTCTCCTTCTCTTCACATAGTCTACATAATTTTCTTTCCAATAGTCTCAAATGTTAGTAAAGCACTTATCCAATTTAGTCACAGCATTAATACTAAAAAGATATCAAAGGGTAATATTAATGTCCTTCTGATTTGCATCAAGGACCTTACCAGCTATGCAAATTTGTTGAACAACTTGTGTAGCGACACAGTGTTACAGAGCTGACTTAACAAACAAAAGTCTGCCATCAATTATTAAAGCAGTCTCAGAACCAGATATCCAATCTCACTCAGATGAATTGAAACCTAGAAGCCTCAGGACTCAGATGGGAGTCAAGACTTCACCTTCCTCTGAGGAAGAGTCTGGAAGGCCATTGCTTTCTGACCACACCAAAGCCTTTCAGGTGGCTACTTCAGGAGCAGTGGCAGAGCTGGTTAGCTTCTGTCAGAAATCTGGCTATTTGGCAATTGTGTCAATAGAAAAAAAAAAAAAAAAGCTCTGCAAGGAAAGTTCTGACCAGCCCTATTTTCAGACCAGTATTTGACATCAGTATTTGGAAGTGTTCAAGACCAGGCTGGGTGGGGCTTTGAGCAACCTGGTCTGGTGGGAGGTGTCCCTGCCCATGGCAGGGGCGTTGGAACGCGATGATCTTTGAGGTCCCTTCCAACCCCAACTATTCTATGATCATTTTATTACTGCCTTTGTTAAGGCTTTGATAAAAAACTGGCACGGTAGTCTTCACATCTAGGACCTGCTAACAAATGGAGGTGAGCCATGTGATTGACCTCCATCCTTCTAGGAGGATGTGCTGGGGTATGTGATCTTGCACTCCTGTGCATATACCTTCTAACCATCCAGGCCCTACCAGAGCTTGGTGAGAGGCACATTTGAAATCTTCCTCTTTGCAGTCTGCTGTGATGAAGCAGAGTGAATAACAGGAAAAGCCTAGAGCAAGTTGCTGTGTAGGCTCTGAGCTCCAGTGAACTTACTAACCAGGGCACAATGTCACTGGAACGCAGCTGTACCTCTTTCAGAACAAAAGTTGCTATGTCAGTATATGCAGCATCTGGAGGGTCCAGCCTTCCTTTAACTACTACTTGAGGACTCTCATTGTGTCATTTTCCCTTGTGCGGTTTGAATATAACCGAGTGATGATGATCACATGCATTCTGAGAAACCAAAAATCTGCACCTACCAAGTCCAAGGCTGGCATCTTTTGTTGCAGTGTTATTCACTGCCTGAGAGGGTATATGTGCATGTGGAACACACAGGATGGTGGGTTATGACTAAGCTTGGACTGTCCTCAGAGGAGGCCTGGAGGATACTGTGCTTAGAGAGGGAAAAGGAGCAGGTGGAGGTGGTTTTGCCTCGGCCTTTCTGGAAGCGTGTAGCGCACTCCTTAGTGGTGTGATATATCCGCAAAGGCCTCTGTCCATATTCTTCAAACCCTAATTGTGGATTAAGACCCTATGATGTCTGCAGACGTAGTTTAACTGGAATATCCTCCCCTCTCCCCATGGTCTGTTTGGAATAGTTAGGTAGCATACTGAAGGACCTTCAGAATTGTTTGCCTCACTTTGTTTTGTTCTGAGAGAGTACGCCATGCCACTGACAGTTTTCTTTTAAAGGTTTTGTCTTCAGTTAATAAAGACTTGGTAACTTTATAGTACCAATGGATTTTTCAGTGAAATTCCTGAAATGCTAGAAGTAGGTGTCTGAAAAGGTCCTTCTTAACATTTAACACATGTAACTTCTTGCTTCATGAAAAACAATCAGATGATGATGCCTTTAACAATATGGCAGCGTGCAGCATGTTTTTCTACCTTTCTATTCATTAGACCAGATAGGTCTTAAATCTTTATTCAAATTTTTGCCTATTTGAAGACTGTTTTGTTTACTTTCTACAATGCAGAGAAAATATTTAGATTGGCTTGTGAAGCATTCTGTAACCGTGATCTGCAAGGTATTGTTCAGTAAATACAATGTAGTAGCTGAAATGCATAGAAAAATCCTGAGATTTTAACCACACAATCATGATATTCAGAGTTTATCTTGATTTAAATTTAGCCCTAAGCAAGCTTTTTTTGTCTGTTGAAGCCATCTTTTCCCTTTGTCGTCTCTTCTGTAGCTGACCTGGGCACTCTGTTTGGCTCTGTCTAGTTTCCACAGCTATTTGTTATTTAAGTGGTGAGAGTAGAGCTTAGCAGTTTAGGTAGGGGATCTGAAAAATAAAAGTTTTTCTAAAGTACATAGTGCCATTGGTGCAGGTTTTCATGGCAATGTGTCTTATGAATGAGAAAGGGAATGATGAATAAAAAGAAAGGGAAACTGTTACACTGAGGGCAAAATAGGCACTTCAGAATGTAGTCCAGGATTTTCTTCATGACACACTGTTTGCTTTAGGAAGGTATACAGCAAAGTGCAGCTCTTAGCGTTTTACCATATGATCTGAAATCTCATTCAGATTTGTTTGTAGATAGTTTGGTTTTTGTGCGTAGGCATGTAAGAAAAGAGTGTGGTAATTAAGCCATGCTCAATTAAATGTCTGTGTAGCTGGAATTTGTCACTGGGAAGATCAGCAAAGGTAGGGGAGGCAGAACCTTTGTTATAGGTCGTTCATAAGTGAAAAGTGGAGACTGGGTGCATTAGGGGAGTGCAGCTTCCAACTGTGTTTTGTGAAAATAACTGATTTTCTTGTGAACAGCTTATGAATTTGTTGCAGTCAGCAAGTAAGACGAGGCTATATAACCATGAACAAGAACCTAGAATCACTTCATCTTAAAAATAGTCTGTTCTGATGAATCTAGTGCTTGTCTTGTGAACTTCTTTGACTTCCTTCTTTTTAAGTTTTAATTATTTTTTTTTTAATGGAGCTTTTGGTTGCAGAGATAAACACTACCCCACAAATGGCCTCATAGATTAAACTGGTTAAACAGTTCAGGTCTGCAAGGAAAACAAAAGCTGCTTCCACTGGGCAGCTGTTTAAAAATACCTTAGAGATGCATGCTTTTTTAAGCCCAAGAATAGTGCTTGTTTTCAGAGACACGTATGCAGGGTGAAAGACTTGGCCTAATTAGGAAACTTTTGTACCTATCCAGAAAATAAAGGTGAATTTTCTTACAAACTTACTAATCGATCTTCACCAGTGTGCCCCTGTGCCTGTGTGCATTGCCGCCACCTCTGCATTTCAGAAAGACTGGAAAGCAGCTGGGGCCTTGCTGAGGCAGCCTGCAGTCCCATGGAGCACGCTGTGAACAGTCAGCTGCACGGGTGGATGGGAAAATTCATCTGAGTGGAAGGGCAAATTAAAATTGTTAAGTGCTGAGCTCTTGAACATTAAGTAGTAGATTATTTTGAAATGCAAAAGTCATGTGAGCTTCCTTAGCCTCTGCAGCGGAAGCAAAAAAAATCAGTTTAAAAACTGTTACCTAATAGCTTCTTCTTAGGAAGGATTCAATACTTTCATTTAGCCCTAAACCAGTAAGCTGTTGTGCTTCATCAGAGCCCTTCAGAGTCCCTAGTCTCTGCCAGCTGCTACAGCACGATCTCCTGGACTGAATCTCTGCAAAAGAGATTATAAGGAGAAGCATTAGGGGATTTAAAAGTTGCATTGATAGTGCAGATGCAGGCACCACGCTCAGACTTCTTGTGTCCCCCCGTGGCTCCTGCTGTCACCCTCTGTAAGAACCACAACTGTCACTTTTGCATGCTCCTTCTGGGAACGCTTTGCTACTTGTGGGCTCCCTCTGAGGAACTGCTGGTGACTGGCCTGGACACAGTTGTCACCTGAATGTCTGTAAGTTTCTCATGTCCCTGTTACAGGACTCAGGATGCAGGTTCTTGATGTGCTGTATGTTCACCTCATACAGAGAGAGCAGACCTACAGCCTGCTGAAGACAGACTTTTGACAAGTGCTTGTCAGATAAAAGACAGCATATATGGACTTAGCGGCCTGGTACTTTCAAGTAACTGCGTTCATACTAACTACTGTTGTGCCATGTAGCGAGTCGTCTTGAGTGCAGGAAAAAGTCAGTCTTATTCAGTAGGTTCTGGCTTCTTCCCTCTCTGTCCTTCACTCACAAAAGATCTCATGTTATCTTCCTCCATGCTTTTTACAGCCACAGCCTTCCTGGCCCTCTGCACAGTCAGCTGCTGCTTCTTGTGGCTATCAACATCTGGCCTCACCGTCCGTCGTCTGTAAAGTGAAGGCCTTCTCTTGTTTGTCGAGTGGTTTGTCACCTGCCAGAAATCTGTCCATAATTTTATGAACATTTTAACATTCTAAGACCATGGAAAGAAGTGGTCAAGTCTTTCCCATGCTTCCTGCTGCTTATGTCCATACCTTCCCCTTTGTGCTGACACACGGCTCTTGGCAGCTGCTTGAGCAATGGTGTATTTTTCTCCCCACCTCATGTTTTTTAAACTGAATCAGGCCTTAATCCTGTGCATCCTAGAAACTGCACTATTCTTTTTCTGTAATGCAGAGGAAGGAAAATGAGCAGCAGGGACCAGGGAAGGATGCTCTTTCTGCAGCCATGCC
This sequence comes from Xenus cinereus, assembly GCA_025774025.1. Classification (NCBI taxonomy): domain Eukaryota; kingdom Metazoa; phylum Chordata; class Aves; order Charadriiformes; family Scolopacidae; genus Xenus; species Xenus cinereus. Next base: position 147,002,748 of record JAOXJK010000001.1, read on the forward strand.
AGGTTGAAAGGTTTGAATTAAGTCATGAATGGAGTGTGTGTACCCATCTTCCATGAATGCATCTGAAAAACAATGGCACGTGCTTCTCCCTAAATTTTTTCTGAGCCATCACTTTCCACATACAGATATCCTTCCTGCTTCACAGCAGATGTATTCAGAAAGGAGCCCGATGCCTTTTGTAAACCTTTCCCCACCATTGTTAGAGCAGACTCTGTGCAGCATGTTTGTATTTAGCAAATTCCCTAGAGATTTTAAGGCCCCTGGGCTGGTCCAGGCAACCTTCTCTCATCTCATAGAGCAACGTAGGCTAGGATGAGCAGATACATGCATCCATATTTATTTAATAAAGAGGAGGGCTCCTGCAGATAGCTTTGTAAAAATCCGTAGGCTTCGCTGTGGTTAAGCTACCAGAGGCAACATTTAGAAGCAGTGTTCTGTATTTAGCAAGATGACATCTGACTTCCAGCATGCCTGAAGGAACAGGCCACTGAACTCCTGTTGAAAGTCAGCGTGAGCTGGGAGCTTGGCTCCCTGATCTTCCTTTGAGAATTCCAGCATGTGTATGTAATTAGTCACATTTAAATGTCTGTATTTATTCAGTGTCCCCAGCTGCTCCTTCAAGTCTTGTCTTATGTCTTGTCTCTTAGGTTTAAAAAACCTTGAAAACATCTGCCTTGGAGAGCTTCCCTCTCCCTCCGTTTCTCCTTTTGTTCTCCCTCTACCCCACCCCCGCCCCAGTAAATCTATACAGCTAGATAATAATGTATGTGGTTTAGTAGCCACTGCTGTTTTTCACGTGTAGTAGCACAGTTTTCCAGTAAGCGATGCATGAATCTACAAATGCATCACCAATGCTGAAATTTTATTTGATAAATGAAGCATTTGTAGCCCTGGTGTGGAAGATGTGGCGACTCTACATTAATTTATGAATTAAACCTAAATGCTGTGCAACTCTCTCGAGAACTCTACAAGATGTATTCTGACCATGTGGAACAAACTTAAATGGGCTGTTTGCAAGAGTAAGCAGGAAAGGAAACAATAAGTAGATATGACATCCCTAAGATAAACACTTCAGGGGTCATTAAGAAAACAGTGAGCTGTGGGCATTTAAGAGCTTTAAAAGCCCTTCTGAAGAGGAAGAGGGAGGTAAGGATGAAGGTGTCTTTTGTCAAGTGCAGCTAAAGCAGAAGGTCTCTGCGTAGGGGTGGGAGTGCTGGGGCTCCATGATGGTTCCCAGCTTTCTCTGCCATGTGAGTAGAACACAGAGCATGCAGTGGGCAGCATCTTATCTTCCTCTCTAAATGCTCACATTATAGATCTGAATTTCCTTGTCCATGAGCTTTGCCGGAAAGTGGCATGAGCAGCACATTGCTTGAAGGTTGGCAACCATTGCCCTAAATCAGTTTGACATTATTTAACTGTTCAAAATTCTCTTACGCAACGTGCTGTTTCTAATGTTAAAGTAAATGATTCTCCATTTTGAAAATTTTAGAGAGTCAGCCTCTGTGTTTTGCTAGTCACAGCTCCTGAAGGGCAAAGCCACATATATATCAAGTCTAGTTGGGAGGGCTGAGATAATGGCCATTCCTGCTGTTGGATCAGCAGTCTGCATCCTAATCTAACAGTAAGAGGAAAACATGATCCCATCTTGTCTGGTGAAGGTTTGCTGTTGTCACCTGTGATTGCATTTGGAGACACCTTGAAAAACTACAGGAGTGCAGCTAGTCTTTCACTCCTGGCATATATTTAAATGCTTTTGTGTAAAATTAAAACATACAGGCATCATCTTTGAGTCATCTGCAGATTTTCCTTTACTAACCAGCTTGTTTCCTGCTTTTCTCATTTACATTGAGGATAGTTTACTTTCCTGTAGATAGCTATCTTCATCAGATCCCAGGAATAGGTAAAGAAGCTGTCTAAAGGGTTGGATTAAAGAGCGAACTTGGAAATGTGCGTCTGTATTGTATCTATGATGCTGAAGACCAAATTTTGTCTGCTTTCTGTTGTGGCTCTATCTCTGAGGCTGGTAAGAGTGGAAAGCAGAATTGCTGCAAGGGTAGTCAGCAAAGTTTTGGATAATGCTTTTCTGTGCTGTTTTGTGGTGGTTTTTTCCTGAATGCCATTTTAAAGCGGAAAACACTGGGACCCACTAGGTTGATGCAATTTCTTTAATCTCTCATAGTGTTCCAGTTTTCTTTAATAGGTGGTGGTGGTGGTGCGTGAGACTCTGGGTACTTGTCAGTAGTCTCAGGCTCTTTACGGTATGTTGGTCTGGTGCAAGGCTGCAGCTCTTGTTGAGTCTGGAAGTAGCCTGAGGCCAGCACTGGCAGTGGATGCTCTTCTGTGATGTTAAAACTCTCAGTGTTCTTTCCCTACGTTCAAAACGGGTCCCCGAGCAACCCTGCCTCTTGGGTTTGCTGCTTCCAGGTTTACAGAACATACGTTTATGCATTGCTTTAGAGAAGTTTCTAGTTTGTTGCGGAGACACAGAGCATACAGCTAGCTTTGAACTCCCTGCAGGGTCAAATGAAGCTTATTTTCCTGCCTGAAATATGAGCTGAATCAGGGGGAAAAAAGGGTATTGCTGACTACAAGCAGGCCAGCTTAATGTATACATCAATCAGGTCACCTTATAGTATTTTGAAAAACTTCAAATTCTGTTTGCTGCTGTTAGGGAATGCAAATGAGAGCATAAAGTGGTTTCAAGGCTTCATTTTCAATAAACTCATGCATCCATTAAAACGCCTACCAATCTCCTTTCTTTAGAGAGCATGCCCTGTATCAAGCTGTGCCTTTGCCTGCAGGATTGCAACTTGGTCATGCTTTTAATCTTGTATGTATTTCATAACAAACTGGTGGGGAAGAATTGCTCGGAGATTAAATCACATTGTATCTGGTATTTTTATCATGTAATGCTGCAATACTGTGGGTTTTGGAGAGTAGGGAGAGGAAGAGAGAAGGAATGGATATGTATCTTTGTCCAAGGCTTTAGTATAGTACATACTTTTTTTTCCTTCCACCTAGCTCTGGTAACATTGAGGCTATACAGCCTGCCATCTAAGTAGTTATCTCCCCTTTGCTTCTCTATCCCCACCAAAACTTCTCTTAACTATTTTGTAGCCTAAACCAAGTTTAAATTGCTCGCTCTCCTCCAAATCTTCCCATATCTATAAATACCATGTTTTCATGCTGCCAGATTTCCCACTACGTTTCGCCTTCGTTGGTGTTGTATTCAGTGTTTCTTCAGAGCTTCTCCTCCGTTCATGAAATTGTTTACTTAAATCACAAACAAGTGTCTTTTTATCTGTAATCTTAATCAAGAGCAACTTCTTGAATTAGACCCTTTGGCAGTAGTCCGTCTCCAGCAGAACATGTTTTAAAGTGCTCACCTTTTTGAAACTGAATTGTCATCACGTGAGTCTGGAATATGTATAAATCTGAGTTTGTAATTCAAGACTGCGATGTAACTCTTCTAATTCAATCTGTTTCAACAGTAAGTGCCACTGTTTAAATAACATGAGGGTACTTCCTGTTTTACACAGAGTAAACATAGTCTAGGATTAAAAATGGAGACAAATTATTCAAGCATAAATCCTGTCGATAAATTATTTTTAACTTCAAAATGTGCTTGAGGTCACAGCGTTAGGGTGGTTTTGTGGCATTAGAGAGCATTCTTGTAGTATCCCTGTTTGTAAGAGGTACATGGATTTTGAGAACTGTGAATTGTTAGTGCCTTGGATATGCTGACAGTACCCCAAACGTCTGCAGGTTTTGCTTCACTGGTGTCCTTTAATGGTGATTGGCTGGAGCAGTTCAATTATATTTGAGGTCGGGCCCTAGGAAAAATTAGTTAACTGTCTTGCAACATGACCTGTATCAAAAGGCTCTTTGATGTACACGATATTTAGCATAATACAAAAGTAAATGTATATGCTGTTTCACTCTGAATGACTGTTGGAACTCCTGCCGCTTTTGTGGCAGGCGCCATCCAAAACCACTGCTGGTGAAGCTTCTAAAGGAGCAGTGAGACCCAACTTACAAATTGCACTTTTCTCTGCAAGTTTTTTTAATATATTCCTCCAAGAGCAACATTTGCCAAGGTGATATTTAATAAGCAGAACCAGGAACTGAGGACATCAAGGTGTCATAGGAGTAGAGGAGGCTGGAGAGTAAAGGGGAAGTCACAGGGCCCCAGGTGTTGAAGTTGGGGTTTTTTGCAAGTATAAGGAAAATAAAGACATGGTACACAATGCATAGGAAACGCCCTTCATTAACTCTGTTGTTCACCGATCTGTTTGTTGAGAGGAAGTTATTGCAAGAAGTCAGACAGTCTATGTGGCAATAATGAGAAAGTATCTCTCTCCCTACTCCATCCGGATGAGCTAGAAATCACGTTCGTGTTTCTGGGTACATTATTGTACTGGGAGCACAACTGGTTGTGTACTATGACCAAGTTCTTTCCAGAGCCTCCAGTGCTAAAATGACCAGGTGTCTAGGGTACTCCCCACCCCCCCTTCTTGGTATAAACCTTTGACTTGGATGCCATTTTTCTGGTGTTTTCAGTAAGAGTTGATTGTGAAATATTTCATCTGTGTTGCTCATTGCGTATTTGTAACAGAAAAGCACTTGTGAATGGGAAAGTTTAAAAGTCTCTTAGTACACATTTTTAATTTCATAGCACTTTGAGATCAAACATTTTCACTGTCCCACTCTTTTCCTTCCCACTGTACAAGGTTGTTTGGTAGTTCTTCCTTTAATCATTTTGTTCTCTCAAATACAAAGAGGAAAGGGAAATAGTTTGAAAGAAAATGCAAGATACTATTCTAATAAGCACAGAAATTGGCAAGGAGACTATGCTTTTGGAGGCAGTAGTGTCTGCAATTGATTTTAACTCATTTTGCGGTTGACTTGCTTCCAAGCTGATGGTTTTGTAATAATTTCATACAAGCTTCAAACAGAAGCAAGAATTCAGCTAGACTCTATACAGCTGCAGTGTGCTGGCTGCACATGCTGTTACCCTTTTAGTTGTTTGACAGTTACTGCCATATATTCCAGTTTCCTGCCCTGGTAGCCTAAACTTCATGTTGGTTAGAGGTGGCACAGTGTGATGGCCAGCTCTTGCTATTTATGTGCTGCTGAGTCAAAAAGGCTTCAGAGAATTGCTGAACAACTGCATGCAGCCCTTTCATCCCTGGGGATGCCCACTGGTGCTCTCTTCTCTCCACAGCCATTGGATTTAACAAAATTCATAGAACTGGAGTATCTTTTGAGATATTTTGTAAAATTTTATGGAAATAACCAACTGGTTAAAAAAAACAGTCATCAGTGGGAAATTGATGGCCAAATGTAGACAGAAAGCATTTTCTCATAAGCCTGTATCTTTAGGAGATCAAGCTAAAAAGGATCCTGTTAAACTCAGAAGGGTTCCTAGAAGAGCTACAGGAAGAATTGAAGACCTGGTAAATGTGTCTCACAGTGATTGTTTGGTTTATGGAGGAAGAACTCAGTGATGAAACCACGGTATGCATGATATTCAGAGGAGAGTCCTACTGATTGTATGGTTACTTATTTCTACTACAGTGATACCCAATGGTTGGAAGGTAAAGGCTAATCCAGTGGGAAACAAATTTATTGGCTTTTTGGGTTGGGTTTTTTTTTTTTTTTTTGAGTCATGATCAATTATCAGTGAACAGTTTTATGTAGAACATTGTAAGCATATATTAACCATTGTGAGTCCTTTCAGTTAAGCCTCGATTTCTTTCAAGAAGATGCTCTGGAGATTCAGTAGACATCATGAACTCATTGCACAACTTGACTAGGTGAGAGCTTTCATCACTGTCTTGAAAGAGGCCAGACCATGAGAATCCCAGTGATCCCTTTTGGTCCCAAAATATGAAGAGAAACTTAATGCAAGTACAAACTGTTTGTGTAATAACTGGAATTATAAAGCTGATGTGGGCTACTAATTACAGCTGGTTATGCCAGAATGTCTACATGACCATGCCCTAATTTGCATCTTGTTTTTCCCTAAGATCTAAAGTGATAAGACACTAAAACTTTTTTAAAGAGCACTTTGCATCGTTTTTCATCATTATTTTTCACAGGATCTTAGTGCTGTACAAAGAACAGTATAACCACTGTTTTTTAAATATATATATGCATATATATATATGTAAGGAGAGCCTTCTTTGGGATAGGATATCATAGGTTTTAGCTGAACCTGGGGCATGACTGACCTTTCAGAGTAGAAAGTGCAATGGGATAGGATGCCAGCAGAAGCTGTTTGCATATTTGTAATGCTTTGCTCCCGGTAGGGTACCAGGTTTGCCATTCTGATGTGCTCTCATTGTGCAGGAAATCTCACCTGGTGCTTTATCCCATCCAACTGGTCGAGATATTTTGTCTTCCATTAAAAGTCTATGCCTTCCTCTCCAGGCACCTTCTGGTTATTGCTCAGTGATGACTGAGTAGTAGGCCATCACTCAGAAAAGTCTAAATAATTTAAATTTCTTTTTCTGAAACACTGCCTAGAAGACAGTACGTCTATACATTTTTACAGGAGAAGCCATCAGGCAGGATCATTCCAGATGGGTATTTCCCTAATGTCTTAAAAATTGTGGAGACTTAGGAATCTAGTGCTTTACAGTTGTGCTGCAGAGGATGATGCTTTAGTAAGAAAGATTCACCGCTAATGGAAGATTTTGTCTACAGGACCCTTTGATGGTTCCACAAAATGGCTCCAAAATGTCCTTCCTGCAATTTCTGTATTATACACACAGTGTGATCCTATAGGCACAGAACACTATTGCACATCTCCAGGGGGGATGGTCCCTTTCCCTGCTGAAACTTTTAAGGGAGAGGCTGTAGCAGGAGCCAAGGGCACGGACAGCCGTAACAGCATACCCAGTACTGATAAGAAAGGACAGCAATTGATCACTGGAAATGTTACATTAGCTCTGAAAAGACGCACGTGTATTGCCTAACGTGAGGTGTTTCAGTTCTTATTTCAGTGATTTTGGCATAATCAAGTGTCACTAACTAAGTGGTGTAGTAGGACCAGAGAAACAATACAAAGTAGGCAAGTCACTATCCTGTGACAGCTGTTTTTTAAATGACTGGTTTATGAATCCTGTTTGATCTCTCCTCTCGCCAAGTCAAAGACGTTGAGGAGGATTTTTCGGTTCATTTCATTAGAAAGTCCATTACGAAACATGCTTTTTGGTGCCTATGATGTTTGTGCTTCTTGGAATGAATAGCTCTATGTGCCATAATGTAAAAAAAAATAGGTAAATTCAGTTTAACAAGCCTGATCTGTATGTTGCTGTTCGGATAACTAAAGAAGACTCCATAGTTCTGCTTCCCGCCTTTCACAAACTGGGCATATCTGAATGCTGACTTGGATTGAATATTACTGTACTTTGTGTTTTAATAAAACATAGTTTTTGATTATATTGTGTCTTGATTCTAATGTTAAATACCTGATACTGTGTGATTTTTATTCTTTTCTAACCTCCCCTGTTTGATTACTGCATTGTCTGTAATCACAATGAGATACGTTAGCATCTGTCTAGTTATGTAAATCTAGATGGCATCAAGTTATTAATATTATTTCCTGAGTTCTAGTTGGTGAGCATTTTCATGTTAACCGTGACATAATTTGTATAATCCTAGCCCAGTTCTCTTATCAAAATTAATTCAGTGCATCAGCATTGCTTGGGGACTCAGTTTGCAATTTAACTGCCGTCAGGTTTCTGTAGTGGTGATGAATCAGCTTAATTTAAATTCCTTAATGAAAGTATTGCATGTGTAGGAAAAATCACTGCCCTTTAATAATACGTGTTGTTAATCAAGATCCTAGATCCTCTGATCATTCACATAAATGTAATCAAAGTTGTTCTGAGTTGTTTCAAGTTGTGTTTTTTAAAGCATTAAAAGCTCCACCTACTTCAGTTGGCATGCCAAATACAGGAGGTTGTAGCCTCCATGTAGTGTTTGAAGGCACCTTTGATTTTTTTCTAGGTCCGCAAATAATTACTTCTATTCTTTTTAAACTGTGAGCTATTTTTTTCGCTTTTTTTTTTTTTGCATTTAGAGAGGTGTATTTGCTACTGTAATACATCTGATTAAATTTATGATGTGAGAATCTATATGAAAGAGTCTTCAAGGATTTATTTAGTACAGAAATCATTATCCTTGGACTGGGTAAAGATGAGAAGAAGCTGAGTGGGTTTTTCATTCTGTTGGTGCCACTGCTCTCATTAAACCATTTCATTCGCTTCCTGTGTGCCCCCTGTCACCCAAAGGTTGTTGAGATTTAATCCAGACTTTTAGCTGATGCATTCGTTTGGCTCAAGAGTTCTGAGTATTGTGCTCTGTGGTTTGAGTGTGTTGTGGCATGAGATTTAGATGCTTTCCTCCAGTCTGCTGTACTTCATGCTCTCCCGGATGTTACAGACATCTGTCTGTTCAGGTCGCTTACCAGCTTGTCTGCATTTTTATTCAAAGTATTACCATCTATGGCTAAGCTGGGATAGTTGTTTGAGTTGGCTATACTCAGCACTTTGGAGGAAACCCTTACTCACCAGTGAGGTAGGAAAACCCTAGGTAAGTTAAGGACATGCTGCTTCTGTTTTGCTGTTTTGTTTCTTACAGTTGAATACCCACCCTCCCCCTACCCCCTCTCAGGGGCCTTATTTCCTTATCTCTATTATAAGTTCTTTAAAGCTTTTGGTTTTAGTCTCTTCCTCTCTTACCTTTTTACTTACTTCATAGTCAGATCCCTGCCCATAGACTCAAAAGCTTTTTCTTTGGGTGATTTCTTGGTAACTTTTGCCCTATCAAGTATCACACTTCTTCTTTGGGATGAATTCAATCATTCCAAAACTAGCTTCTTCATTTTGTTTTCCTTTTTGTCATATGGTTAGAAGCCTGTCTAATAGTTGCAGATGCTTGTGGCCACCGTTGGCTGGCAGAGGGGAGAAATCAGGGTGCGCTCATGCAGCTTGGATTGTTGGCTTATCTGCTTATGCAGATTGCTGGAAGCAGGTTGAACTTGGACAGGCTTCAAGTCAGAGATCATTGCAGTTGGCTTTCCATAAACCCTGTGTATCCATATAGCACACTGTGTGTGTTCTTGAGACTGACCTATGTTTCCAAGCAAAGAAAAACAACATGGGAGACCTCTGTGTCACTGGCTAGCTTCATTATATAGCCATCACTGCCTTTCTGTGTTCAACTCCCAGGCTGTCTTTTGGTCTTTGGTCTTTTTTCTTTCCTTATCTGCCTGTACTGACAGTATCTCATTGGTTCCATTTAGTATTGCCTTAGGCCACAGTCAGCTCAGTTAAAGCTGTTGTCTAGGCTGTAATCATTTGCTGCATATTGTAATTGTTGTCGTTTTCTGCTTCACTCCTCTACATTCCTCACCATGCTGCTTTGACAAAAATGCTTCTGCAGCTGCATTGGTATGCCGACCCATTCCTTGGCTTCCTGCCATACTACATCAAATTCAAATTTCTTCACTTTCCCTGCAAGAACCAATATAGTTCTGTCATTAAGCAAATTCATCCTTTCCTGATCGTACCTCTTCTTTTGTGTTGCTATTCCCTTATAATTTTTACATATTTCTTGCTTTTCTGCAACTTGCATTTGGGTCTTCTGTCTCCTCTGAAAATCAATGCGTGCTAGAAACAACTCCTCCTCCTTACTTACCCTTACTTACTCTCTTCACTTTCTCACCATTCAGCTATTGCTCCGTGTTAATGGAGTTGTAAGTCCAAGACCCAGGCAGGAGGAAATGATGATGTCAGTGCCAGTAATAGTCACTGAATCAGTGCAGTTCCAAATTTCAGCAAGCTTGTGTCTTTGTTCAAGGCCTCAGGGCCCAGGAGATAATTTAACCATTTTTTATATTAACCTAACTAAAAACTTTTCTGAAGTGGCTTTCAGGAAGCTTGCAACACTTCTGTAATTGGCTCATAAACTGGTTTAACTGCTAATGGATTAACTCCTTGTCCTGTGGGAACAGGATGGCTGACACCCACTTTTTAGTCTGTTCTCTTTATTTAGTACAGAGTGCAGATGGTACTCTGTCAATGTGTGGTTTTAAAAGTCTTTCTAGAGCTGATATTGGGAGGAAAATTGGATGTTCTGAACTGTAGCATGGAGGACAACTCCCATATTAATAGCAGAAAAAAGTCCATGTGATTTTTATACTATTAATAAATGTTTAGATATGTACTGACATGAGAAAATTTTGCAGTTTATTTGAAGTGATAGTGGGTTTAGGGCTGTATATGTATTGACAGTGTTTCTTCTTTATATTTAATGAAACAGTTTTTGCATTGTCTGTAGTTTTACTGTAATATCTCTAATATTATTTGGTTTAGATTGGGGAAGCAGAGGTTGTGCTTATTAGCTTTCATTTGTTTTCTGTATATTATTGGTTGGCTTCGTATGAATATTTGTTCCTGTTTTGCTATAAAATACCTTTAGTAAATACTTGAGAAAGAAATTGTTGCTCGAACCCAAACATCAACAGTCAATTCCTCTTCCTCTGCTCCGTCTGAAGGAAATCACCATTAACAGCCTTGTATTAACAAGAACTGTGCGTGCGTGACAGAAGTGTTGCACATACAGAGCTTTCCAGTTAAAACCAAAAGCTAATCTGGGTGCTGCATGAGGCTGCAAAAACTGTTGTAGGTCAGCTCAGGAAGGAACCTTTCTTCAGGATAACGGGAGTTTAAGGACATGTTTAAATGTTTTCTTTGACTGCAACTATTCTGAACTCAATTATGAATGGGGAAGAAAAGGCAGTATTTATGTGGGTTTGCAACTGTAATCTCAGAATTTCAAGGTTTTCTGTTGTACTTTTGGTGTGGAGGCTCTGGAGGGTATTTTAAAGAGAAAAATTAAAATAGTTGCCTGTACAGTCTGTTCCTCTGATCTGTACAAGCTCTATCCAGATTTCAGAAGCTGAAATAGAAGTGGGATCGAGTGTATAATGTACCTTGTATATAAACGTTTCACAGCCAGCGCATCAAATGCTGTACAGCCATTATTTTAAGGGAATACACATAGAGAGAAATGCTGGTCCCAGGTAAAGTTGTGTCATTTGTTTGAATGGGGCAGGATTTCATTTAGTGCCACAGATCTTTATGGAAAAGTGAATATTTACATCAAGGGGGGAAAAGTAGCTCCATTTAAGCTGTTATTGTCTCAGAGGTTAAGGGGGTGGCAAGAGTTTTCTTGTTTGTAAGCCAGAACATGTTTGTTCACCAAAAAAATCACCAAAATTTAAAAAAAAAAAAAAAAGAGGATAGGGTACTGCTAGGGTTCATAAAGGAGAGTGGTTTTCCAGGAGGGACAGTAAAAGACAGAAGGATAGATTGGAGAGCAGCAGTGTGGCTGAAGATTGGATAAAGACTCTGGTTTCACGTTTCCTAGAGAGATGAATAGGTGAAAAGAATAGTAGAAAATTTTGTTTTGATACAAGTAGATAACTTCCAAAAATCAAGGAATGGGTACTTTTGAAATCTTCTGAGAGTTCACTTATTGGGAGTGGGCTTGATCCCTTGGCTTCGAATGTTCATCCAGAGGACAAAGGCTTGACTCAACACATGGATGCAGTTTTGCCAGCCTCCTTATTCCCTGGGGACAGGGGCAAGGCAGAGTCAGAGTATGGACCGGTAAAGAAATTTTGAGGAGGTTGGAATGTAATTATCATAGTACTTTTGATGATGGAGGCAGAGTGTAATTTAAAACCAGGATTTAAGTAAACTTAGATTTTTTTTTTTTTTTGCCTTATTCCAGAAGAAACAGGCCACTTAGCCTCTTGGCAAAAAAGGGTTGTGTGCTTACATTAAGTCTTGAATCAGGATGGGTAGATTACTTTGTGGAAGCGAAGAGGAAGTGTGGGGTTTTTTCTGAAGATGCACTAACAGCAGTTCAGATGTGACATTTGGTCAGACCAAAACCCAGGATGCTCTCTGAGCATATCCAGTAGAAGATGAAGAATTGTAAGAGCCTTCATCTGGTGATGTGCTCTTCTGGCCTCCAGAAATGTATGATTTGAGGAATTTCTGAGCTAGACGTAGTGCCTTTGTGCTTATAGTTGTGGGTGCAGATACATCCAGGCAAAGCTCCTCTAAAACACATGAATATGACTGGTTTAGCAAGGCCCTGGTCACACGCAGCCCAAGAGAGTAAGAAGGAGGCCTGGGAACAGTTCCTGCTTGCAGTGGAAGCCAGAAGTCAGTTCACTGGCCTGAGAGCAGTTACCATGTGCCAGCACAGATGTGAGGTTGGCCAAGTTACACATGGAAATGTATCCTGCAACATTACCTCAAAGTTCTTCTTATACCACTGGGAACAAGTAAGGAGTTCGGATCGTGATGCAAGGCTGCACTGAAAGAATGGGACACGAATGTGACAAGGAAAGGGGAAGCACCGCTTCTTTACTGTCAGACTAGACGAAAAGGCTGGACTGCTCCATTATGAAGTTAAAGATTAATAGCCTGTTTTATGTGCCCTGAGAAGCCCATTCACAAAGGGAAACTATTCAGAGGTGCTCCTTTACTCCTGGAAGACAAGGTACTCAGGATAGTATGTATGTTACATGATGATCCTATAGTCAGTAGGTAAAAAGAAAAAAAAAAAAGGGATCCAGTGAGGCTTAAGAAAGTAAGTGACATACCCAGCACTGGGGAATGTACCTTACCAAAGAAGTACTTAGCATAAGCCAAAGACGCATTGTTTTGATGACATCTCTAACAAAACTGCCACAAAGTTAGCTTTTAAGTTGATACTTCTCTTGTCTGGCCAGGCTTACCACACAAAGTACTGAGTGTTCAAGAAATAATTAGATCAGTGGAGCAAGCAAGAGGAGGAAGTCTCTTGTCTTTGAAATGACGCAAAGAACCTGAGTATGGACAAAAAATACGCATATGAGATGGGACAAAAGCTCAAGATTAGGAAATGAAAGGGAGGTGAACTAAGTGGAGGCTGGAAATAGAAGATTAATGTGATACATCAGTAAGCTTGCAAGTGTTAAGATTGATCCCAGGAACTCAATATGTATGGGAAAGCAATTAAAATACATGGATTATACACAGCCATAGAAAGCAAGATTGTGTAGAGAAAAGAAAAAAAAAAGATGTTTTTATTTTTTGTTGAGTCGCAGTGAGAAAACAGTCTGATTTGAGAAAAGAGAATGAGAATTGTATGCTGTTCCTGACGCTAGATTGAAACTGGGGGAAGAACTGAGCCTGACTGTGTACATTGGAAGTGATTTAGTATGTAAAGAACAGTAAATATGGATAGATGTTGTAACAACAGCTATGTCCCTTCTGGTTTATTTTCTCTGTGACTGTTTTTCTGTTGGTTGTCCATTCTGGCACACAGGGATGCCAATGACACATGTGCATCCTGAACTAATCGGAAAGCCTGTAATTTTCAAATAATTTTTGCGATTCCAAGGAAGGGGTGTGGAACGCCCACAGGCTTGGATCATCCTGATGTTTCTTGCCTGTGAAGCCTGGGTTTGAGTATGATTGTGTGTAGGGGCTGTCTCAGTGACTACAGCCCACAGCTTGTGGTTGACAGCCCAGAGGACGAAGGAATGCCTGTGCTTCTGTCAGATGTGAGCATTTTAGTCTTTGTTGAAAAATCTTTTCTTGTTTCAAAACCTTCTCTCCCTGCCTCCCTCTCAACTTCTGTAATCATGTAATTTAAAGGCAAGAGGGCAGGCTCATGGTTTGTTTGGGTTTGAGGTTTGCTTTTACCCTCTGGGAATTTTCCATAGCTTATTTACTCTTGTGAAGGTTTGGTCATGAACCGCATTGAAAACTGAAATGTCTTGTTCCTTGAAACCTGTTAATTTTATAAACCACAAGCAAAATATAGTGAGGCAGCTGCATTGAGAGTTTTCCCATATGACCCAGCAATAACCTTAGCCCAGCCCAGCCAGGCTAGCTCCGTGAGGGATGGCTTGCCCTGCCCCAGCTGGGCTTGAGACAGCTAATGATCAGAAACTACCAGTTGGGCAGAAAAGATTCTAGCAGCCACCAGACATTCTTCCTCTGGGGCCTGATGAGTCAACTTGTAATTCTTGAATAATCTTGATTGCCTAGGCTTTTTTTCATTATCCTAGTACACGTATGTTAAATTAATTCTGCGGATGATTAGAGCAAAGGTGTTTCATTTTAACTGGCTTTATTCACTGCTTCCCAGTATTACTACCCCCCACCTCCCCACCCCAAGATTATACCTTTGTTATACATTTCTTTTCCTATGTTTTTTCATCTAATCCAAAGATGAATTGTCAGTCTTAATAATGCGATACCTGTGTGACAGAATTGAGGCTCCATTTTATCATGTCTCTGAGTAGCTGTCATTTTGTTCTGGCTCTTTTCCTGCATGCCAATTAAAACCAGTATTTTGGTACCAGGTTGGGAGAGGAGTAGTGTTAATTTACCTAGCAGCTTTCCCATGAAACGAAAGCAGCTCTAGGATTACAGTTTCCTGTAACTAATGCGGCTATACTAACACGAGTTTACCAGACCTGTGCCTTGTTGAATTTTGTTGTCTCTCCCCACGACGCTTAGTAAGATGTAAGAAAGAAAAGGAGCACTTCTCCAGACAGACAGCCTTCCTTCCTCAAAATCCAAAGTTTTCAATCTTTTGCATGCTTTCTCCAGCATCCTTAAACAATAACTTAAACTTAAATTACCTGAAAGGCTTGGGATAGAGTTTATGTCTGCATCTGTTTCCTGTTTTCCCACATTTTGTTTCTTTCAAGGTTGTTTTTGCTTTTCTTATTCCAACTGCACACAAAGAACGGTTTTACTGTTAAGTCATCGTGATTGTATGAGAACATCTGTGTAATTTTTTCTTTTGTTTTGTTTTTTGTTTTTGTTTTTCCCCAGAGAGCATAAAAACTACCCTACTGTGTTAAATGCCCCTCTATTCTGGCCTAGTACTGTTTCTGATATTTGCTGGTGAGTGGTACTTCACATATGGTATGATTGCTCCAGTGATACACCCCTCTCAATCAGCAATTTGAGCGTTCCTAAGCTGGAGGAGGCTTCTGGACGATTAAGCTTCTGGACAGTTTAATAGCTGCCTACAAATTACACTCCATGAGTTCATGTAGTACTAGTTTGAATCCATGTATTCTTTCAACCTCCATAACATCCCATGGCAATAAGTTTGGCAATTTCGTTACTCGTTGTGGGGAAAAAGTACTTCCTTTTGTTTATTTTAAACCTGCTATCTGGTAATTTCATTATGTGCCCCTTAATTCTTATTTTGTGAGGAAATGTTCTTCACGCCATTCACGATTTTGTAAGCTGTTCGTGAATGGGTGACTTGTGTTTTCTGAGCTGGAGAGTACAAACCTGGGAGAGCCACAAGCGATTAGAAGTCATCCTGTTGTTCTCCGTTTTTCGTAGAGCACGCACAACTCACAATATGCAAGTGCTCAATGATCTATGTTGATGGGGTTCTCTCTGACCAGCTAATGATACTGCTTGTCTTTTTAACTGTTGCTGATGGTTGATGTGATAACTGCAGAGGACTATCCACAAAAAAATATTCAATGTGGCAATATGAAAATAGATCCTATCATTGTATGTGTGTATGGTTAGGATATGCATCTTTTTTGTGTGTATATCTTCACGCTTTCCGTCATTCGGATTCATCTGTGATTTTATTGTGCGGTGATTTATAACCTCTACATGTGTAACATGCTGTCTGGGATCACTTTCTATTATCTGCACATTTTTGAAAAGACTGCTTTTATTAAAACAAGAAGCATGCTCTCTCCGAACATGCTTTTTCTGTGTTTAAATTTCACATAGTTCTTCTGTATTGGTGAGAACTGGCTTGGGAGCCGTTCCTCAACAGTAGAAAGTTGGCTGACTGCTATAAAGCCATTGAGTTACTATTTCATTTTAAGGAACTTCCAGGCTGCCTTAAGGAAGCAGTGGAAGGGGCTAGGGGTTGACGCTGATGCTTGGTGTACCGTTGTTCTGTTCAAACAGGAATGTCTTCAAACCACATCTCAATCTTTGTGTACTTCCTAGGACTGTGTGAAACTATTTAGATTGTACCTCCTCTGGTACAAAACCAATTCCTGTATTGGTTCAGAATATTAAATTTTTTCCTCCTTTTATGCAGAGTAAGTAATAGGCCTGTAGTTAAACTGTATTGGAAGTCCACATAGTATGTTGCCAAATAACTTGCTTTGTAGATAAAATTGTGGAGCACTATCTGTTACTGAATTTTTCTCTGTTGATTTTTTTTAAATACTTTTTCTGTATCAAAGTTGCTGCCACTGAAAGCAGTACAATGGAATTACTTCACTTGTTGATTTTATAGCACCCAAAAGTGTGCATGGTATTTCACACTGCAAGTATAGTACTACACACCTGCCCAAAGAGCTTCAGAGTTTGCCTTCACCTGAATTTTTCAGATATAATTGTATAAATACATCAGCCCAACAGGCTTACCTGTTGGAAGCAGAACCCATTTCAGGAGGGAGAGTCCTGGCAACTGGCTTGCCTGCTTTTGTTTTGAATCAGTGCTGCCCTTCCTCAGTGGGTTTTAAAACTTGTGAATCGTGAAGAAGTTTTTCATTGGTTTTGGGGTTGTGTTTTGTTTTTTTTCTTTTTTTTTTTTTCCAAAGAGATGTTGAAATGAGAGTGTGAAAGTGCAGATTTCTCACCAAGGCTTGCAGCAAAACCCAGTTTGTTCCATTTTGTCCCTCCGGTGTCTCTTTGACTTCTTCAGTGCAGAGCTGCTGAATGTTTCTTCAGTTTTGCTGTTTAAAAAGTTTTATGGAAAAAGATGGCTGTTGTCATACTGTCTCCTGGTCTGTAGATAACTGACCTTTACAAATAAGCCCATGTCAAATTTTGTCAAAAGCACCGAGGCCTTCATGAATATGATTCTGAGAGATTACTTGACTACTGCTGGGATCTGGGTTGAGTTTTTAATCTTTTCTTACAGAAGTAAATTCTGGTGGGTTGTTTTTTCTTTTTTTTGTGAATAAGTTGTCACAGAATTTTAAAGTGCTGACAGCTTCCATCCTGACAGCAGACTTTTATTTCATGAACCTTAAATTGTTGTACTTGCATAATAAGAATCCTTCGAGTTAAGGTTTCTCTGTAATTTAATGGTATTTCTGACCCTGTTAAAGTTAGTATTTAAGACCAAAATGCGTTTTCAAGTTTAGGTATAAATTAAAGGCTTGTGCTTAGTGACATTTCAATTTCCTAGTGCAAAGTATTATGAAAAGGGGACAGGATGAAAATGCATTGCTTTTATTTTCACTCTAGTCTCCTCCCATTTCATTGATTTGTTTATCTGCTTTTTCTTCTTTTCTAGAGTTTTAGAGTGCCAAGGGCTGCCCATTGTGAATGGGCAATGTGATCCCTATGCCACCGTTACCTTAGCAGGACCCTCCAGGCAAGTATTGCACATACAAGAGCTTCCATTTTATAAGGATGGTTTCTGTTTCCGCTGTCTATTAGAAGTTTGCATTTTCAGGTGGACATATGGGAGTATTTAAACACCACTAGAATATGTTGTGTTGGTGTGTGCATGTATGAGCTACTGAATTGTACTAGAGTAAGTAATTTGAGGCTTGTTTCAGTTTTGATTTATGTAAAGGTCTGAATAATCCCTGAATAATTTGAATATCCTGGAGTGTGTAATTTGTGGTTAGACTTAATTTGTGCATCTTCTCACCTCAGAGTTGGAGGCCAGTTTTTGAGCAAATCTATTGCCTAATTTTGGGCAGGGGCAGAAGAGAAAACTGAATACATCAACATCTTGCAGAGTATGCACGTTTGTATGTGAATATTTGGAGTCTTTTCACTTTCAAGGTGTGGCAAATTAATGTGTGTCTCGAAAGCCCTAGGTGCCTCAATCCTATTATTAGATATATGTGGACATAATAGCATGGATAAAATTTGGAGTGAGGTTTTAGTAATGAGATTCTGCATAATACTTTTCAGTTCAAATTTAAGATTAAATTTTCCTGTTATATTATAAAAATTTTCAGTGCTATTGGGTGTCACTGCTTTGTTTCGGCTTATCTAGAGTTATCTTTTATGTCTGTGCTATGTTAGAAACAAAACCGCTCTGCTATGACCTCAAAGAAATAGATTTGGTTCCATGGTAACATTCATAACGTTTTACAATAATTTATTGAAAATGCTATAAATAAGATGCATCCTTGACAAATACCTGCCTTGCATGCAGAGGAGTCTTTGAGACTGGTCTGTATTCTTCATCTTTGTCTAGGTGTGTTATGCCTTATCTCCATTAATGAGCTGTGTATTTGAGTTGTATGCTTTGATGTTTTAAGCCTATAACTTGTTTCATATGCTACTGGGTGACTATTACTGAAACTGTAAGGAAATTTTTTGACTACCCTTTGTATCCCTGAATGTCCAAACCTAACCTTTGTCTGCTTCCCTCCGCCCCTCGGTCGGGATAATGAATGACAACTGATAACCTTATTTGCTCTCCGAATAAGGAGCATCACCTCATCCTATCCCTATCTGGTTTTTTGGTGGGGGGAGAAGTCTTGCCTCCTATCTCCAGCAAGCAGCGTGCAGCTTATTCCCATCCACTGCTTTGTAATTGCCCAATAATTGCGTTTGCCTTAATCGCCTCCCGTTCTACATCCTGCTTCCCAGTCCCCTCCCAGATGGACTTAGCGGTAAAGAGGTTGATTGGCAAGTGTGACTGATGAGATGGGATAGGCAATCTGCCCTGCATCCCGGAGGCGATTAGTCTCTTATCTCTCAGCTCTTCCTAGGAATAGTGGGATATTCTTAATCTGTACATCATTCTCCTCTCTGGATTTTTCAATGCCTCTCCCTTTAGAGTAAGTAAAGCTGCTTTATTCTGCTGCATTTCTGCAATGCCAATTTCAACAAATGTGCTGCTGTTTATTCTGTGATTTGGACTTTCAGAACCATCAGACTTCCTGACCAAAACTGTTTCTATGCTTATATTATATACGGGAAAACATTGTATACTGGTGGACTGGCCCAATCAAGTCACACAGGAAGCCTGTACCAGCACTGGGAATTAGACCCAGCTTTGCTTGACCTCTGTAAAAGAATACATAGAATTGTCTGGTTAATATAAGCAGTTACAAGCTATTTAAGCAGCTTTGCTGCATGAGAAATGGGGGATAGGTTCTGGGATGAAATGATTAGTAGGTCAGTTTTCCACATGGCCGATGCGCCTCTCCATCTGTGTCTGTTTTATCTATGCCTTCTTACTACTGCAGAGCTGTAGGGGAAGATTGGTGAGACAGGACAACACAGAGCTTTTCACTTGTAGGTAATGAGAACAAATCAAGCGTAGGTTCATAGCATTTGGAAATCATCAACCAGCTGTTGGCTGGCCTGTGTGAAATGCATTGGCTGGCTCTAGCCCAATGCCAAGCAGTTAGATGTCTGGATTCTAAAAGGCAGGCGCGGGCGGATGGCACTGCCCGTAGAGGATGAGGGAGGTCTTCCCTGTCTTGCTCCTACAGAGCAGTAGCAATTAAGAGATTTCTGCTCGGCACTGCTCATAAGAATTCAACAACATAATATTAACTAGGTGCTATTGGGGCTGCAGGGAAAAGGGCGGTATTATAGCAATAAAAATATTCTTACTGAGGAAATCGTTCTGGTTTTTTTTTTTAAAAAAAAAAAAAGCAGCACCACTGAAAAAGCATTCATTGATTCCTCAGGCCAGGATTATAAAATATAAAAGACAAAAACAGCTATGTCAGTCTTCCTGTCTCCTGTGCTTTTAAGATATGAGGAATTTTTGAGTCACATCAAGACTGAGACCATCCCACTCCCTCAAATGTTGCTGCTCAGACCCCCATTCTTGATAGTTGCTTTGTACTATATATACAATATAGTATATACTAGATGCAAGATTCTGCTGGATCAAGCGAGTGACAGAATCAGGGTTCAAGGACTTGGGTTTAAGGGAAGATAACAAACTGTGACTACTGCTACTTCAGAGAAATAGGCATGCAGTGAATCTCTGTCTTAAATGTGTGCAAATGTGTATGCCTTGCTGTGCTTGGAGCCACATGGCATTCCAGTTTTATCGAATAAATCAAGTGGATGACTATTTGTTCCTTGGTGGCTCTGCTCTTGGATCACACTTCTGCTAATGTTGTTTCCTACCTTCTTTTTTTTTTTTTTTCCCCTTAATTCAGATCGGAAGCCAAAAAGACTAAAGTTAAGAAGAAGACCAACAATCCACATTTCGATGAAGTGTTTTATTTTGAGGTTGGTATTTCAAAGGAACGGGTGATAAGCTGAAATACTATACTGTAGATAGTTGGCACAGCATCCTGCTCCATGTTGTGCCAGCTGTCATCTTTGAAGACTGTTTCAAAGTATGGTGCAGGGGAAAGAACTACTCAGGATCAGACTAGCCGTCTGCTGAGGGAGCAGTATATTGCTTCAGCTCACGTGCTCTGTAGGAAAAGCTTCAAGGTGGGCACTTCTGAACAGCAGGCTTTACACTCCATTGCGACTCACCCCAGGAGAGTTTTGAAAAGGACAGTTAAAAATGGGATTTAAAAAGAAAAAATATTTTTCTTTATTTTGTCTTAGCCTGTGGTTTTATAGCTGCTCCACCCTGTCTTTCCCAGTCAGTGGGAGGAAGGTTATCTCCTAGGAACTTTGAAAACTGTAGAGGAAAAATACACTTAAACTGGATGTTCTGGCTGTACCGGTCTGTTGTGATACCAGAGCCTTTCCTCCCAAGTGGGTGAAACCTCAACAGCTTTATTTAATACAGAGCATTTTCAACAGGTCCAGTTAAGAAAAAGTATAACTTTTATGAAAGTGCTCATTTTGGTTCTTTCTGGCAAGAGTAGCTGTAATTGTGGTGTGTCCATACATATATGTGCATGTGCTTGTAATTTGGATACCTCCTGAAACTTTTTTTTCTGTCTTCTAAAGTATGTGCATCTTTCACTTTTCTTTTTGAAATCTCAGTCCCAGTCTATGCTTACCTGTTCTATTCCAGTAGATACCTCAAGAACATACCTGGCATAATGAAGGTGATGAAAAGCCAGAACAGTACAGTACAGTTGGCGTATCATTGAAAAGCCTTTTCTGCCCGTACAACTTGCATCATTCAGGTCACGTTTCCATGAGAGATTGTTGCTGGGATAGGGATAGCACCTGGGGATGTGTTTTCTCGAGTCAGTTCAGGGGCACAGGCAGACAGATCAAGAAGGAGAGCTGGGGAAGAGGAGCCATACAAATGCTGTCGCACTGGGCAGATCTGAAGTGCACGTATCATTCTTGGCAGTGCCTGTGAGGGGCTTGTTGCTGTCTTCCCCCTCTTTCTACAAACCACCGTCTTTGCCTAGAAGCTGGCAGTTGTACTGGCTAATCTAAAGTCAGTCATACCAGCAGAAACGTGCTCTTGTTGACGGAATGTATTTGGATTTGAGCAACAGATATAGCAAGTTCTTTATTGACAGGAGCACTTTCTCAGTGCCCAAAGAGGTGGAAGCCCTGAGGGTTAGCCAGGATAGCTATCTAAGGTAATCTTTTCTCCGTTAACCCAACCCATCTCTTCCTAGGATATAACTTTCCTGCAGGCTTAACTTTAGCTAGCAGCCAGCCTTTGTGCCTACTTGCCTGACTCCGAGAGACTCTGTGGAGGTGCTGCATGAGCACGGTTGGTGGGGGAGAGATGCCCTGGTACTGAGCGCTGAAATGGCGCTCAGGTGTCCCTGTGTTTACTCAGGGCTGCCCAGAATTTCACTCCATCACCTGCGGCCTTTGGCAGTGACACAAGAGTGACGCTATGTGTAATAAACTAAAATGGGCTTCCTTATTCTTAACATAGACAGTTCTGGAGGCATCTGTCAGCGAGAACTTTTTCATGAAATGCAATCCAGGAATTCAGACGGTAAAGCACAAAACTTCACCTGTCTGATTCCTCAGCCATCTGTGAGCTGCAGAAACAGCAAACCTTTGGTATTTAAACACTAAACTTGGCAGGTGGTGCCATATTGAGAGAGGAAGGAGAGAAACAGAAAGCATCTTCCAGATGAAGTTGTGGAGGGGGCTGGAGGCTTGCTTAGCTTGTCTTTATGCTGAGAGCTTGCGTGCAAGTATCAGCAGAAGCAAGACCTGAACTCAAGCCCATGCCCCAGTTGTTCTGCTAACTCAGAGCAAAATGTTTTTTATGTGAGTAAGAGCAGAGCTGGGGAAATGTCTGAATCAGCCAGAACTCTGAAACATAAACATACCCTTAGTGCAGACACAGCCATCATAGATTTATGTCATTTTGAGAGTAGTTAGTACATATCAGGCTAAATGTCTCCAAGGAACAAAGTTCAGTAGAACTGCTGTGACTGGGAAATACATTCACTAATGAGACTCGGGCAGACCTGTGGCTGGTGCATGCTAATGGAGCGCTCTGATTCCTGTGGAGCTGCACAGATTCATGCTGTTGACAGCGGTTTCACTTACTGCTTCCAAACAGCTTCATCAGCTTTCCTGCAGTTTGCTAGCACACTGGTTGGCCATGCCTCCAAGGTAGAAGCTGATCTGTAAAAGGCCATGAATGGGTGCTTTCCTTTCGGCATCCAAAAGTGGCACAGATTTAATTTTTCTGAATGGAAAATAGCATATCATTGGCTTGGGAAATCTAAGGGCTTATTGAAGGGGTGCTACGAGTGAAACTTGCACCTGATGGTTAGGAGCCATTTTCACCACTGCTCCAGCTGCAGCATGGTGGGGGGCTCAGAGTTTTATATGCAACTACAAGAAAATGCCACTTTTACAGGAACCGAAGAAGGTGGTGCTGGGGACCTGTTTGCAAACCTGCATATGCTGGGAAAAAAAAAAAAAAAGAGCAGCTGATAAATGGCTTGTCAGCTTTGCCTAAAGAAAGAGACCGGCACAGCAGAGTTATGCCCCTGTTTTTTGCAGCACAGCAGAGTTACGCCCCTTTATTTTTTTTGTAAAATGGTAGATGGCAGCTAGCTCAGTGCTGTGGACTGGGAATTGCCTCATCTCCCATTCCGTCCTTGGAATGGATGGACTTCATACAGCTGCCTTTTTAGGAATACCACTCCTGAGCTGTATTAATCTGCACACTCAGCGGTGGTACAGTGAAGAGAGAAACCTTGTACATGCAGACTCCAGCAAAGCTTCTCAGAAAAGTGATTATTTAGAAGGGATGTGCTGTAAGTTACACCTATGCTGTAACTTTTTTTTAACTCGTGTTACAGGTAATAAAAGACTTAAAACTTTGCTTCCTATGTTAAAAATTGCACCATTAGCTTCACAGTGGTAGTAGAAAATGTCATGTGTGGTTATGTAGCACAGTTTGCACTGTGTGTAGGTAAGAAAATTTCTGCTGAGCTGCTGAAGTTGTAGGCTGTATTTAAATTTTCCATGCTCTTAGGCTTATAGGCGCATTTAATTAAATTAGTGTAGAGGGTTTGATCTCCAGTGCTTCTAGGACCTTTTAGTTTTTGTGTATCGCCTTGAAAATGGTGCTTGCTTCACACATACACCAAAAAGGCTCTGTGGAGTGTCTCATGCTGAGGATTCTTTTCTGGTTCCTTTCGACTTGTGCAGCTATATCTTTGCATCTCTTGTTTGTACCATCTCCATCTGATGTACAATCTAAAACCAAGAAGTCAAGTTTACAATAAAAGCCAGTTTTTGTGAGTGGGAAGTATTAAGCCACAAGTGCATTTAAACCTACAATAAAGTTCAGCTTCTGTGTGCAACCAAGAGCTGAACCCACACATCATACACACTTACATTTGATCAGTTCCTGCTGTGGTTTCAGCTGGGTGGGGTAGCCTTTTTCTCAAGTTTCTGACACACACTACAAAAATACAACCATCAAAGTCTTTTTATAATCACGCTAGAAAACAAATTTTAAGACATGCTTGTACAAACTTTTTTTTGCTAGTGCTCTTCACTTACAGCTATCTTCCCATTATTTTCTGCCTGAGCTTTGCTGTTTATCAGTCTTGCAAATATGGGTGGTGAACTGTGCACCTGGATCTATATTCTGATATGCATAACACAGGCTAGCATCTCATGGACGATTGATCAGCTTGGTATTTATTGTATGGGCATGATATATTGACTTTCAGGATATCAGGACAGGCAGAACTTCCCAATTTTAATTGGACACACTGTAAAATGTTTTTAAGGGTGGTTTTGTTTTGTTTTTAACCTCTTCAGAATGCCTCAGGCCGTCTGTTGTACAGCTGTATTTAAACCCCAATTATTAATTGCCCCTTTATTTCCCTAGGTAGATTATAGAAGTGCTACTCCTTTCCATGATTTTTTTTCTTTCAATCTAAACTCAATCTTTCTGTCAATCTAAACTCAAAGATGTACTGATGTTAAAGACGTCCTTTCTCTGTAAATAAAGTATGAACTATCTAGTTACTCTTGGATATGACTGTGTAACCACCGCTTTTGTATAGCTGGGAATCTGTGTCAACATGCATGCATGAATGTTTTCAGAATCAGGACTGAAGTCACTGCTGATAGTCAAAGGCTGCGATCTTCCAGAGCTTTGTACAAGTAACGTTGGAATGCTTTTGTATCAGATCAAGTTGTTAACGTTTCTTCCTTTTAATTAGGTTACCAGACCCAGTAGCTACAACAAGAAATCCCATTTTGATATTGAAGATGTTGATGAAGTTGACAAAATGGAGATTAGGTAATATATTTTATACTTTTGTATCCCAAAGTTGTCTTCCAACTTTGCAGTAGACTCCGTTTTCAAAGTGGCAAGCATGGGTTTACTGTTGATAAATCAAGATGAGTCTTCCTCATTGTATCTGTATGTTCATTTACCTCCACCATCCTGTAGATAGTATGTGAATATGTGTGATGGTTCTGCCACAGGAGAGATCCTTATTATTTTCCTTGGTATCCTATATATGCTGTGTGTATACTAATGTGTGGCTGTAATTAAGCACAGCCTTTTATGTCTGGGCTCCCCTTCCCTCCCTCCCTCAGTTTCCCAAGAGAGCCCAGAAGCCTCTATGATGCTCTTAGTTAAAGGGTCTGTTTCCTTTTATCACTTAATTTTAGCAACCCATATAAGGTCCTTCTTCCCTGAAAGGAGACTCTTGAACTCAGAGTTTCTCTGGGGCAGAGGCAGTTTCTCTTCCCTTTTGCCTGCAAAATTTTAACTCCTTCTTGCAAGGCTGTGTATGATACATGTGAAATCCCATTGCGAATGAAAGAAGCAACTCTAATTTCAAAAACAAAAGAACACCATTCTACTCTCAGCCACCCACTGTTTTGAAACCTGCTGAGGCCTGTTAACAGCGTCTGGGGGGAGAGGTGAATAGAAAGAGCGGAGAGGAAACAAAATAGGAGGTGCAAAACCTAAAGGTATCACATGCATCATACCATCACATACATTGTAACTTGGAGACTTAGGCCATCTGGTGATGTGGATGCACTGTAGCTGAAAGCTGCTGTGTCTGCATCGAGTGGTGAGAAATCTCCCTCTCCTTTATGCTAGGATTTGGAGGAAAAAAGGTTGAGGGAGAACGGTGACAATCCCTTCCTCTCCAGGTATTCCCACCAGAGAGGTGGTGAGGGCTTATCTCCCAAAACATTCCCTAGTCCCCTCAGAAGCGCAGTTGGCTGTAAGGAAAGGAGGAAGGGAGACCAGGAAGGGGGAACAATACTTAATCCCAGCAAGCAAGACACATCTGTGTTCACCAGTGAATGGATGAGGGCTGTTCTAATTTGATGGTCAGCTGCTGATTAATGTAACCTGTTAGTGTAGTATCACAGCACTGCAAGACCATTAATGGATTTGTGTTTGCCATGGCTCTGTGAAACAGGAAAGGGAAACTTCATACGTGAGAGAGACAAGAGCTGTACTCTGTTTCTCTGAGAACATCTGTGTCAGGCAGTGCAAAGGTAGCGGGTTAAGGGCAAGCCACAGCTAATTCATAGGAGAAAGACCAAAGATCCAGATTCAGTACTATGCTGCTTCGGTGGTGTCGATGTTGCAGCACAGCAGATGACCTAGACCTAGCACAAGACCGTATTTCTGCAAAGCTTTGCATGGTGTAGACAGGGAGGCAGTAACATGTCCCATATCCCGCAGGAAGTATGTCATGGAATGGGCAACTGAACAGTGTCTTGGGAGTCCCAGTCTAGTCTTTGTAACCATGATGCGCACTGACTTTAAATGAAAGTTAGGATTCCCTGGTAGTTTTGTGACTCTGGAAGGGGGCCCTAGACATTGGTGGACAGTGGTTACTCATTGCTTAATATTTCAGTTGATTCTTATTTTGTACGACTGGACTAAATGGAATGATACAGTTGTTTTACTTAGTATATCTTTTGGAAAAATGGCTTCTCTGCAATGATAATGGATGTGGAGCTGAGCTTCAGAAAGTCTTTCATTCCTTAAAACCAACACATCACAGTGTGGTAAAGTTGAATAGTTTGTGAGGAGGCTTACAAAATAATTGGGGAAAGATTAATCACTTAAATAATAGACAAAGCCAGATAAAGTGTTAGTTGTGGTTGGGCAAACTCTTTGCTCAGAGGTTTTGTCCCCTGTAGGACAGAGTGTTTTTGTTTCTGTCTCAGGTTCCCCTTCCACCCCTGCTCACTTCCTCCAGTCTATTTAGTCAGAGTCAGATTGCCCCCATGCCCTCTGGACAGATCGTAGAATTTATGGGTTTGGGGGTTTGTTTTCTTTTTCTCTCCTGAGACAAATACCATTCCACAGGGTAAAGAGAAGACTTAGTCTCTCATGGTTTCTCTCTAAAGCTATGAAAGTTTCTCTTTTTGAGTGGGTGTAGGAAGTTGCAGGCAGGGCATATCAACAGTTAGGGACCAGATGTTCTGGTGAAATTCATTGTTTCTCCTCCCCCTCTCTGTTGTTTCTTTCTTTCTGTGACTACAGTCTGACCAGTTTCAGAATAACACTTGGCACAATTTTGCCTTTTAAAAAGCTCAGAAAACAGTAATCTTTTAGACTCTGAGGACTGTGTATTATGTTTTTAAAAATGCTGCTTATGCTTTATACTCCAAGTGCACAAAACAATAATTTCAGAATTTGCATGCCTGCTTTGCTTCCTGTGTAATGTGAGATCTACCTTGAGTTGTTAGTTCCTCTCCTACAGATCCTTTGCACTGATTTTTTTTTTCTTTTTCTGTAACTTAAGTTACTGTGGAGGAACACCCTTTGGCTGCGTATGTTTCAAAGTGTTACTGCTCATGGGCATCTTGAAAGAATTTGGATAAACTAGAAACTAGTAGCCTGGAAATACTTGGTAAATTGTAAGTTTGACAGTGTGTAAATAAATGTCTCAAAAGATTCCTCTCCTCCTGAACCTGCTTTTAGCCATCTGAATTAGTTAGCAAGACAGTAACCAACCAGATATGGAGAAAGAGCAGAGGAAGTTGAATTCTCAAAGAAGTTTTTCCTTTTGGGGAATTCTTGCCCTGCAGAAATACTGTCAAAATATCAGAGTTTGAAGAACTTTACCCAGCAGGCATGCAGTGTGAGCTGATGGTATGTCTCATGTATGAAACTTGATGCATGAGACACTGTTGAGAGATACAAGGCTCAGGAGATTTATAAGTGGCATACTGTGCACTTGCATAAGGTAGGATAAACCTTTAGCAGGACTATCAACATCCGTTCCTTGACAAGCCTACTGTGACTTGCTTGAGACTAGAAAGATTGTGTAAATATGTCCATAATTGGTTGACTTTGCACCTTATCCAAGTTAAAGTTGGTCTTCTAAAAATCTTTGTTATTTAAAAACCTGTATTTTTTCCCATATATCTTTTTTTCCCCTCAAAGTTTAAGGCATATTCAGACCATCACTTAGCTGTGAAATTCTCAGCTGAGCTTGTTTTCTAATGAAAATGCCACTCAGAGGAAACCTTAAAATATGTATAGAAACAACTACCCTGGAGTTTGATACCCTTGCTTCAAGGTGGATATTGGCCAGGTTAGATACCAGTAGTTCTACTTTGAATCTCACTGCAGATGTTTTACATCCTAATGTTAAAGAGCGTGTGAAAGGGAAGGAAATACCATCTAGAGATACATACCAGAACTTCCGAAACATGAGGGACTGAGTGGCAAAAATTGTGTAGGCTTCAGTCAATACACAGATTATGCAGAGTGGTAGAACTGTGCTAAGGTTTTGAGTATCTGTATAGAACTAGTTTAGGTGCAACAAATTTGTAAGCTTGACACAGTGAATCTTCCCAGGAGCTAGAACACTAGGAAGGACTGTGTTCAGCTGCTAGTAATCCCAAATTAGACCGGGACTGACAGTATGAAGTCCATAAGTATCTCTGCGCTTTTTTCCCCTGGTGTCCATTTTACCTGTATTTTTCCATTATCTGGGATAGCCAAACAGCCCCCTGAATCTTTATCAATATTGATAGTGGAAATAGGACAGATGAGCAAAAGGTAGTTTAGATTATTTTTTTCACTGAAATCTAAGGTAAGGTTGTCTCTTTACTGTTTGGAACCTGTTGTTGTACAGTTTTGAGACTTTCTAGCTCATAGGCCTGAGGAGGAGGAAAAACCAAAATTGAAAGCAACATTGGGATTATTTGTTTTAAATTTTTTATTTATTATGAAATTTATAAAGTTATTTGGTTTTATTACAGGGTTGATCTTTGGAATGCCAGTAACTTGAAGTTTGGAGACGAGTTTCTAGGAGAACTGAGACTCCCTTTGAAATTTCTCCGACAGTCTAGTTCTTACGAAGCATGGTATTTGACATTTTTCTTTTGGAGAATAAGTAGAAACATATGTCTGCTGTGAAGACTTAAGAGTAATTACTGCTATGTGATAAGGTTTAAATGGATTTAATTTGTATCTTTTTTGTAAGCAAGCCAAAGTAATCTTAGCAAATGTAAGAACAAGAAGTTTTGATAATGTGATATACAGAGATTGCAGTCTCCCTCTGTATTGCACGTGGGAGTTCTAATGGCTTTATGATATTATTTGCTGCAGTTCATCAGGAGTGCCATGGTTTTAGTGTGTGGGTTTTTAATCATATCTACATAAACCTTCATGATCATAACTTCCCACGTTTCTTGGTGCAAAATAGACTGGCAAACTTAATTAAAAAGACTGATTCAGAAGTCTCAAGAATTTGAAACATATATAAGTATTGTGTTCCTTTTATATATGTTCATGTATAGCCTACGATAATCTTGTGTTTCAGCATAGATTTTCTGTCTTATTTTTTGCATATCAGGTATTTCCTGCAGCCCAGAGATAATGGTAACAAGTCATTGAAACCTGATGACCTCGGTTCCTTAAGGTTAAATGTGGTTTACACTGAGGACCATGTTTTTTCCTCAGACTATTACAGTCCACTTAGAGACCTCCTGCTAAAATCTGCAGATGTCGAGGTAATTTGCTTGCACTGTTTATTCTTCTCCTGCAGATCATCCTCACAGGGGGTCTCTCTGAATGTTTGTCACTATCTTGCTGGCATCATAGTTGTGTAATTACCGGCGTCTTCAGCTTCTTCCTTTTCAGACCTGAGGGCCTTGTTAAGTTCTACATATCCCTGCTGCTTGTTTTCAGTCCTTGCAGAGATCTTTATCTGCATGCAGTACAGTGGGTGAAGGCACACCCAGGAACACCAGTGGTTTTAGCAGCAGCATATTCTCTGTGGCTTTCTAATTTTACATGTCAAAATGCAAAGTAAACTTCAGTTTGATCAATTGGTTTTCCTTTACTGGGGAGGAACAAGTTTACTTGCATAATTAAAAAAAACCAAAACAACAAACCCAAACCAAGAGCTAGTCCTGAAATGTCAGAGGGTTGGACCATGTGTCCTGTTACATATACTTTTAGCAGTTGTAACAGTGCACTTTTTTTTTTTTGTCAGTACAAGAACTGGGTTCTTGTGGCTTGAAATTGAGAAGGGTTAGCATTCTTCCTCTTCACTTGCTTCCCAGGCAACGGTGACATTCAGTGAAAAGACAGCTATTAAAAATGGGAGGGGGAAAAAGATACTGTACTGTAATAGTTTTTAAATTGCTGCCCTCTTGTGATCAGTACTTAAAGCCAACAAAAACAGAGCCCTGGAACAGGCTGCCCAGGGAGGTCGTGGAGTCCCCTTCTTTGGAGATTTTCAAGACCCACCTGGATGC
>JAOXJK010000001.1:147033050-147047357 GCA_025774025.1 Xenus cinereus
GCTTCAGCAGGGGAGTTGGACTAGATGATCTCTATGGTCCCTTCCAACTCTAAAAAATTCAGTGAAATTCAGTGAAAAACTGCAATATAATGCCCACCCACGTTCTGTATAGCCGTGTTTGGGTAGCTGGTCATTGCAACTGTTGTGTGGGGTTCTGCATTAAGGTGCTAATGGGAAAAGAAAGAAAGGATCCTTCTTTTGGAAAGCTCTCTCAAAAGTTTTTATTTCTTTCCACTGTTCAGCCTGTTTCAGCATCAGCTGCACATATTTTGGGTGAAGTTTGCAGAGAAAAACAAGAAGCAGCCATACCTCTTGTCAGGCTTTTCTTACACTATGGCAGAATTGTGCCTTTCATAAGTGCCATTGCAAATGCTGAAGTGAAGAGAACTCAGTAAGTACCAAAAACCAAATTGCTATCAAACGTATCTACTCTGCGTTGGGTAGTGTTAGGATCCTCTGCTCAGTTTCTAGAACTAGAACTTTGTAATTTCGAAAGAAACTGTTGGGAGTTGTTTCCATGCCACTGAAAGGGGGGCTAGTGATAGTAGAGTCTCACAAATTGTACTTGCTTAACTAATCTTAAGAAATGTCACATTGGCTATTGAGTCCAGTTTCTTTGTTTCACCTTCCAGCTGAGTGGCAGGGTTCTTTATAAACACATTCACTGTTCTGAAGATCTGGTGAGTTTGATTTTAAGAAGAATTCCCATCATGTTTTTCAAAGTCTACTTGCAAGACTATTAGAAGGTCTGAGAGCAGGGATTTTCACTCTTCTCAGTCTTAATTATATTTGATGATAGCTGTAATGTGTAGATAGCTGATAGATGTGTAATCTTACATTACTTTCAGGTGTTAATACAAAATCATTTCAGCTTTATAGTGTGCTAATAAATCATCTAGTGCTGAGTAGAAGTGTTTGTTGAATTTGTTCAAAACAAAAAGCGAGTTTCTTCCTAGTCATGAATATTTAAGGAAAGCTGTGTGTCTAATCTTTCCAATTAGAGGGCTGAGGAGTAAAGAAGAGATTGAATCTGGCAGTTGATAGCAGAAAACAAAATCCTTTTTTCTGGTCACTTCTTGTAAGTCCCTCGTTTGACTTACCCGTGTGCTGACGGTTCAGTAATGTAAGATCTAGTGTTCACACCAGGCAGGTCCTAAAGAACATTTGTTGCCACAAGCCTCGTGCCTATGTAGTCATGCTCTTGACTGACAGTAGAAGAGACAACTGGGAGTCAAAGGGAATGACAGATACTGACTCTAAAGTAACAGTTTCCTCAGTACAAAATAAAGTCTTTGTGTGGGTTGGCTTTTCTCGGCGTGTCTGAGGAACAGAGTGTTTTCCTTCCTGTAGGTAGGTGTATTTTTTTCTGTGCTGCAGGTTGGCTGAAACAGCTTGGTTGCTACAGTATGAGGAAATTTGCTGCTCCCTAGTCAGTCATGTTCCTGTGATAAAACAGCAAAGATGGTGTTTGTTTTTAGGGCTTTTTGGCATTTCTAACAGACAGTGAGCTTACTTTTTTTTGTGAAACAAAATGATTAATCCAGCAAAGTAATTCATCCTGTTATTCACTGCTTGTAAATTGATACAACTGGAGTAAGCTATAAACAGAAAAGACATCGGTGTGTGTACAAGAACAAGCAAGTAACTTCATATCCAAGTTCGATCTGCTGTCGGTAGGCACAGGTTTTTACTTTGTGAGTGTAGATGAGATCATTGATTATGTACCTATCTGCATAATGTAAATTGCTATACAAGGAATTGCAGGTACAAAATTAATATGAAATTACTTGCATTTCCAAAATGCAAGTAATACTACAAAAAATTACACGTGATAGAGCGGCTAGCTAAAGCTTAACTAATTACAGTAGCCATCTGTCTAGTGCCAGAAGAATTTGGTGCAAGTGGCCTTTCAGAAACACGTGAGAGTCTGCACGGCATCAGCTATCTACACAGTTCTCAGGGCAGAATGGGGATCTGCACTGTGTTTAATAGTGTTATCACAAGGCAGCGCTGTGAGTCACTTAGAAAAGATGGCTATGTCATTTTTTTATTGCCCTCCCAGCTTACAAGTGCTCAATTTGCAGGAGAAGGTAGTAGGTCATGTGTAATGGCCAGTGTTGTTGTGAGACTAAAATCGCTGCCTCCTTCCCTTACTCCAATTAACACTGTTCATTAGCACGTGAAAGCGGATGCGTTTTTCCCTGCTTATATTGTAAACCCCTTTGATTTGAGCCTGTGTGTTGTCATGTGTTTCGATGGTGCACTGAGCACACCGTATAATACAAAGAAGAAAATCTGTAGTCCCTCTTGGACACACGGTGACTACTGCTTTTCTGTTCTAACCTGGAAGCACGCTAAATGCTACATGACTCCATTTAATGGCAGGCTGGTGTTAAAGGGAGTTTTTGTTTGTGCATTCTGTCACCTTTCACCGCTTCTTTTATTTCCATATATTAGCAGTTTATTACAGAGAGACTAAATTACAGAAAATTGTTCACTTCCAGAGATCCAAACACCATTTTCAGAGGAAACTCATTAACTTCCAAGTGCATTGACGAGACAATGAAACTGGCAGGGATGCATTATCTGCAAGTTACACTAAAGCCAATTATAGATGAGGTAAGAGCAGTTTAGACTGTTTATTTCATAAAATGTCACTGTAAAAAGCCTTCAGGGAGCAGATACTGTTTATTCCTTCCTATTTTAAGATGACTTTATTGGAATAATTCTTCAGAGCCTGTTTCTGTGTTAAAATCCTGTGTGTTAGGTTAGCCACAGCTGAGTCACCCAATTCAGAAACAGTTGTATTGTATTAAAGAAAAGGGAGAGTTTCCATTTATTTAACTAAATTACTCTGTTTTATAAAATCTAGCATTTATTGTTTCTGAGAAATTAATAAAGGAATACCTTAAATGAATAAACAATATATACAGCAGAAAGCTTCTGGGAAACTATAAGTAATACATTTCATCCAGTGGGTATAAAGGAATAACATTTTTCTTAGATAACTGTGTATGTGATGCATGTATTGTAACAATGCTTTATCTATCCAGTCCAGAATGGCGGGTGTGGGTATTTTAGTGCAGTAATTGGGCAATACTTTCAGACCACAGACTTCCTTTAAATGATTTGACAACTTCTTCAGCTGTTGTTCTAATGTTTCATCAAATGTCAAGTTTTTAAAGAATATAGATACACTTTAAGTTGACTGTTTTGGCAAAATGGGACTTTTCTTGAACAGCCTTGCTTGGGAGAGTCTCACTACCAGTTCTTCAATTCAGTTGAAGGAAAGGGTAGAACAAATTAATGCTACTTTTTGGAAAAAAATAAACATGGCATGTAGTTTACCTTCGATGCTTTGTCAAAAGAAAAAAATACAATTTATAAAGTTGGCTTTTGCCTTTTACCTCCCGAAGCTAACAGATTACGATTTTTACAAAATTTTTTCTTCTTGAAGGTAAACTTATATATTAATTGTTCACTTTTTTTCCCCCTAGATCTGCCAGGTCCATAAACCTTGCGAAATTGATCCTGTGAAATTAAAAGATGGTGAAAACCTGGAAAATAACAGGGTAAGCATTAGATTATGAAGATACAATCTCTGTTTATGCTGTCAAATTTAACTGAGGTCCTCAGATGTTTGATGTTTCAAATAATTTTGTCATTCATTAGAATACACTGGAAGCTTTCTTAACACCACAAACTTACAATTCTTTTATAATGGCTTTACATTATGCTATAAATACAATATCTGTGGAATATAAATCACTTCTCCCCCCTGCCCGTGAGGGCAAGGATAACTTAGCCTGTGGCTCTACTGATGATATGAAAAATGGCGCTGTGAAAAGGAACGATATGCCATACAGCCGTATCACTTGATATTTGGTTTTGATGGGAATATTTTTACTCTTGTACTTGAATATGTGTGTTACCAGAGCATCACTGAGTGTGAGATTGGTTTGCAGGTATATAATGTTGAAAGTTAGAATCTTTATTGATGCCATTATGAATAAAACCAGGAATAATACCACTTTCCACAGCAGAAAATGATACTGTTTTTGTCATAATCATTGCATTTTTCAGGAAAATCTGAGGCAATACGTTGATCGCATTTTTACTGTAATTACAAAATCTGGTGTAAGCTGCCCTACAGTGATGTGTGATATTTTCTTTTCACTAAGAGAATCAGCTGCCAAACGTTTTCAAGGTGAGTTTCTATATATTTCACATTAGTGGTAGCTTTTAAGTGCAGGTGTAGTCTAGCAGTCTGCATGTTCCATGATGGATTTAGTAATTGAACAACAGCTGTAGAAAATAACATTTGGAGTGTGTACTCATGCTGGGTTTTCCTTGATTATTCATTCCAAAAAGAACATGTCTTTTAATGGTTGTATGAGTTTTCCTTCAACATCTTTCAAAGGAAAACAGCATTTAAAAAGAGCATTATGATGGAATGTATTTATGGTTTTAATATTTTCAAAATATGCTCAGTTTTCAAATGTTCAGGTTTTTGTAATGGCTCATTCTGCAGACTCCATGCAGCTGAATTATTTTCTGCTCACACGTCAATCTGTAATAAAGGCCAATCTATAAATTGAGTCATTGCGAGCTTTGCCCTAGGAGGCCCATGTGCTGCAAAGGCTTTCTGGCTGTCAAGAGAGAATTCTTTCCGCTCCCTCCCTGTTGTTTTGGCTCTGTGAGAATGAGCAGGCAATACAAAACCGGAACTGAGCAAAAAACCCAACCTGTGTATTTTCATGAAGGGAAGCAGATTACAATAAGGACGTTTTAGAGAGTAATACAAGTTTAGCTTTTAAACAGTCACTTCATAGTAAAGAAGCTCAATCAGAAAGCCATTGATTGTGCTGTTGTGCTCTTTATTTTATGTAAAAATAAATAAATAAAGTGTATTTTCTGTAATTTCCAACCGGAATAAATACATTAGGAGTCTGTACAGAATTTGTGCTCAGGGCTATAACTAGATAACTGAGAGTTGGCCTCTCTACTGAACGTTTTATGAAGTATGTAAGTTATTCATCATACTTTAGTTGCATAGATGGAATAGCAGATGTTTGTGTGAAATTCCCTGTGTAGTGGAAAAGTGAATGTTGTTCTCCTTGTAGCCTGTGTCATGAACTCACTTCTTTTAAAAAGACTCTCATTGACATTTCTTTGGTTTATGTTAGATGATCTCTGGCTCCAAATCCTCCATCATCCGTTAATCCTGTAACTCGCAAATATATACATTTCCACCACATGCTTGAGTTAGCTTTCTGAAGGCATTCTGGTAATTTCAGAAGGTTTTTAAGGAAGGATTACTGAAATGCTGAGTAGAGGTTTGTTTTTTTTTTTTTTTTTAAAAAAGGTGACCTAGATGTGAGGTATACAGCTGTTAGCAGCTTTATTTTCCTGAGATTCTTTGCTCCTGCCATTCTTTCTCCAAACCTCTTTCAGCTTACACCACACCATCCAGTAAGTACTGTATCAGTTTTTTCTAGCTATGTATATAGTTCTATCACCATAGTCTGTCTATCAAGATTCTTTCTTCAGTTCTTTTAATAGCCTTTAGGAGAAGTATCTTTGTTAGTTCAAAGATCTGAATTTTGGATATGAAGCATATGTTGGATGACTGTGTATGTGAAGAACTTGGGAGGTGTGGGAGGAACAGTGAAATTTAAGGACAAACAAGGTAGATGGTCTAAGCTGCTGTAGAAAAGACGGTTACTACTTTATTTTTGCCACATTACATTAATGCTGGATTGACTGTCGGCAATGGGGGTTTTTTTTATTGCACATGAATTGCCTCTGGTTCTCTGACGAGCAATAGAGTAACTGTGAAGCGTGATGGCTTAAGAGTCAAAAGCCTTTAACAAAGCAACTGTAGTGTTTTATTGGGTCTTTTCTAATTTTATGTTACTTTTCTGCAAGTGAAATAAGAAAGAAGAAATGTAGTTTACCTTCCTCTTTTTGAGATTTTAAATAGCTAGTCTATATAATATTGTTCTCTTTCCTAGGATCCTCAGACTTCTCGAACTTTGACACTTATCTCTAAAACCATTCAAACGCTAGGCAGCCTATCAAAATCTAAATCTGTAAGTATGCCATTTTCATTTAAAGGCTTAATTCAGGAAAGTGATTTTTTTTTTTTAATCTTTTATCACTCATTGTAATTAAGCCTTTAAAATGCTTGAGTTGCAGTAGGCTTATGCAAAACTGGTTATGATTGCTTTGATTATAAGCCTCTCATGATCACAGGAAAACTAAATCTGTCTTAATCTGAACTAGATTTCAGTAAAGCAAAATTGTGTGACCAGCCTAGAAGTCTGTTCCAGGGCTTTTCCCTCCTTCTGGAAGAAAGATAGGGGTCAGGAAAATCCGTTCTCTACTTGCCTCCAGTATATGGCAGCAGCTCTACAGGGCTTTTCAGATTGTTTCAGCATTTTAAAGCTCAGCTGAGTAGACTCGCCCAGCAAGGGCTGTGCTTTCCTTTTCATACTAGTTCAGTGTTCTGCCAGTCAGTGATGAGATTAGATCTAAATGCCCGTGCTCTTCATGTTTGATTGAAATAAAACTTGCGTACCTAAGGCACCACACTGCTGCATCTGGTGATAATTTGGGGTCGCTGGTGACCGGTCTATTTAGGATTCACACGGGCAACTCTAGATGAATCTGTACCTCAATTATGAATCCTTTGAGGC
Source organism: Xenus cinereus (assembly GCA_025774025.1). NCBI lineage: Eukaryota > Metazoa > Chordata > Aves > Charadriiformes > Scolopacidae > Xenus > Xenus cinereus. The sequence goes on from JAOXJK010000001.1 coordinate 147,039,749, forward strand.
AATAGAATCCTTCTCTCATGCGTCTTGTCAGCTTCTTTTCAGACCAACATTAAAAGCCAAAGCAGAAGTTTGAAGCTTTTGAAGAATGTATTATTAACTGTAATAAAAGAACATTTGAAGTGCATTCTGCTACCTTTTTGAAATAAAAATTTAGTACGATTAAATGTGTGCTGTAAAACAGGAAAGTAGTGCTTTGCTTGTTTTACCTCTGGCCAGAAAAAAAAAATCTGTCGTCTGCGGTTGCTTGCCTCATGGTCTGCTGCTGTTAACAATAATATTTTCTGTATAGACTGTATTATGATATGCATGGTTTTGGCTTTGTATTTCAGGCCAATTTCAAGGAATCCTACATGGCCACTTTTTATGACTATTTTAATGAGCAGAAATATGCAGATGCAGTAAAAAATGTAAGTAATCCCTGTGGATGTTCTGAAAATCCTGCTGTGTTGTTGAAGCTGATGCGTGGAGTCTTGGAATATAATACACACTGTTTGTAAACCAGGAAGCATGTGCTGGAAAAATCAGGCTCCTGATAACTGTAATATTCAAGAAACTTTTATCAAATTATGTGCATGTCAGTGGTAGAATCTGTGGATCTACTTCTACTTAATAATTAGGTTGGATTAACAAGTTGCTGCTTAGAGCTTGAGACATATACACGCTTTATAGAATGCTGCAGATCTGTGATGAAAATTGCTTAGTCTAAAAGGAAGTGAAAGATACGTATAACAGAGGAGAAGCACAAGAAGTGGTGGTCATCTGCAGGTTTTTTGCTTAAGAACATTTGTGCTATTTTTAGTTTACAACCCAGGAAACCTTCCAAATTCCTCAAGCTTCTGTCATTACCTTCTGTTTAACTACTTTTACAGTATTTTTTTGTAGCTCTGTGCTGTACAAATATTAAAGATTTTAATTTGAGTAGTGCGGTACTGCCATTTTTATCTATGCTTTGTGTTCACTTTTTAGTTTCTAGATTTAATTTCATCTTCAGGAAGGAGAGATCACAAGAGTATAGAACAACCTATATTGCTTAAAGAAGGGTAAGCATGCATGTGCAACAAAACCCTCTACTTGTGTGCTTGCTACCATTTTAAGACAGCTATCTTTTTTTCTGCCACCCCTATTCCATCCATGTGTTGAGAGAAGAATGCAGAAAGATTCTTGTGTTGCTATTTCTACTTTCTGTGGCTGCTATAGCTGATTTTAACATCTTTTCATTTGATTTAAACTTCTTAATTTAAGTATGCTTTGAAATAAGTGGAGGGAAAAAAAGAAGCCCATAGAACTCAATTAGCACATCTAAGGCAAAATAAACTTAAACCAGCATTATGTTAAAATGAAGTTGATCTTTTTTTTTTTTTCTGAACTCCAGTGAACAAAAGCTGTAAAATGCCACCGTGAAGGCAGATACTGAATATCTTAGTGCGGGCAAAGCCTGCAAATAGAATTTGCTTTTGCTACCCTGTAAGATCCATATGCTAATCATTACCATGGCCATTTCAAGGAAAATTTGTGATGCACTTGGAACAGTTTCTACTTTTAGTACCATTCATTTTTTTAGAAGCATGTTCCATATGCTGTATTAGTTATAGATACTAATTGTTGACTTTTTTAGTGTTATAAAACAGAGTTGTTAAGATGATCTAAGTGCACTGTGGAAACAGCCTCCCTGGGCTACAAGGAAGAAAGTAAAAAACCCAAATTCTTCCTGTCAGAGCTCAGTAAGCCGAACTGCTGCTTGAAAGTAAGCTTTCATGGTAGCTCTAAGTCATGCAAAAATTAGGTTTTCAGTAAAAGTATGACTACCCCTTCCAGTTAACCTCTGCAGTACACTTCACTTCTCTGATGAGCATCTGTCCCTAGAAGCAAGCTTGTCTATTTTAATTCTGTACATTTATCATTCTTTTTGTTTTGAAAATAAATGTATAGTTTGTAACATTTTTTCCTCTAACTCTAAACATCTTTTCTGCCTCTGTCTTTCTTTTGCTCCTGATTTTTTTTCTGTCTTTTCTTGCTCGGCCTGTGGCTGCTGTTGTAAGGACTCTTAAACTAACAGTAAAGAAAGTTGATGGTAATAGTTCATGCAGGTAAGATGGTAGGAGCAGTTGGTGCTTTGCTGTAGCTACCGGCTGACAGCTTGTCCTTCCTTCGCAGCAATAGACTTGTCTGACTTAACTTTGGGGAGGAAGCACTCTGTTTAACAATCCTGAAATGCCTGTGTAAACCCAGCAGAGAGCGTTTCTGTTATCTATTTCTTGATGTTGACCAAGTATTTTTTTCTTTTCTTTTTTTCATCCTTGAAACAAAAACCTGCTGTAAACAGAGAATAAAGGGCTTTTATCTGTAGGCAGAGGCTTCAAGAAGCACTGAGATTTGCCTAATATTCAGTGTATAGATCCCAGTGAACTCACTGGAAGTGATAAAAAAGTGGCCATACATTTTCTAGGCACTTCTTAAGTAGCGTTCACATCAATTGTTCTCAAGATTAAGGAGTGGCCTTCAGCTGTCTGTTTTTCCTGACATTTTGCATTATTGACATGTTATATCATGGGGAGTGGGTGGGAATTTTCACAGCCTTTGATTTGATTCTTCTCCAGATTGATTGGCTGGTTAGTGGGGTTTCTGTTTGCCTTTGCAATGTTTTTATTTGCTTTTTTTCTTCTTAATCTATCTTTGCTTCTGTTAAGAGTACCTAGATGGAAAGCTGTAGCATATGTACTTTTGAATGAACGTACAGTACCAAAGATTAGTGACTGGCACTTGCGTTTGCTGGCACTGATCACGCCATCACTGCTTAACAGCTGACTGCATGGTTCTTTCCAAAAGGAAAAGAATTAAAAGGAGAACTAGTCCCGCTGTTGTTGTAGGTGAAAGAGGCCTGCTGATGCTTCCAAGCAAGGCCAAGGCAGATCCAAAGTTAGGTCTACCATCAATGCAAGAAGAAACAGTATCTCCAACCACACAGCACTGACATGGGTTTCATCTTAGACTTTTTTTCTCTTTGTGCTTCTGACTATTTGCTTTGGCTTCTCACACATTCTGAGAATGTTAGAAACAAAGAAATACTTTAATTTGGCCTTATAACTTACATGGCTTTGAATGCTTGTCACCTACCCATGGGAAATAAAAGCACCCTCTTTTCTTGGCTATGCCACCTATGAAGAATATAATTAGAAATGTGTTTTTAGCTCTACAGTATGGAGTTTGCATTTTTCAAAGAGCGAGGCTCTGTAGGAGTTTGTAGCTTTTAAGTCAACTTTTAACTGTTGGCATGAGAAGGAAGAGAAGCTTCAAGGCTATATTGTCCAGCCCAAGGATATTTGCTCTTAGCTTGAAATATGAAGACTACCACCAGTGGGCCTGGTGATGACCTGAATTGTATTATTTTATGAAATATTTCTCAAGTAATCCAAGAATAAGGACTGAGACAGTAATTGTCTGACCATTTTAAGAATGGGAGAGGTGTGAAACTACAACTGGTTTTAAAAACTTTGATTGCCACATACAGGCCTTGTCAGCTTTTGTCCACACAATTTGGAATGGGTGGCAGGCACCAGCCCAGCTGGCTTTGAAACAGTTAAAGTCTGCAGGAACTTGGGTTTCTGTTTGAGCTTTAAACAGACCTGTGGCTTGGGGATGCAGTGTAGTTATATCTGATTAAAATATCAGAAGAATGAAACACTATCAGCTGTTCTAAGCATTTTAGCTTTGCTATTGAAAATCTTCAGCCAAATCATTTGCTGTTCTCTCTGTGTGCTCTTTGTGCTGTATAGTGCCTTCCTACTTGATAAAAACTACTCTGTAGTAAGTAGTTTTTACTGCCTCCATTATACAATGCTGTATTTGGCACAATAGTTAATGTAATGTATAGAGTAGCTGTTACCAACTCTCTACTGCGTATGCATACACATTTTTTTTCCACCAAAGGTGATGCTGAGCAGTGTGAAGTCACTAGACTTCCCAAAGTCACCTTGAAGCTTTTGGATTGATTTAGTGGTTAGGAAGGTGCATCACACCAGTTGCTTGTAAGCCTATTCAAGTTTGAAATTAATTAAAACTGACAACTCACTAAATGGACACCCATCCTCTGCCCAAAAGGGGTTCTAGCTTTCAGCTCTCAGATTGCTTTGTGTGTTACTGAAAACGCATTTCCAACTGCAGCATCAATGTGCAATTGCAAGTGGAGCTGTAGAACATCCTGATTTTGTTTCTAGAGCTTGAGAGTAACTAAAGCATTACACCTGCCTTTTAATTATTAAACGTACTCTAAACCTTTTGCATGTTCTCGCAGCTTTAAAAGAAATAGTAAAAAAAGCTTGTAGAGTTAACAGGTCAAGCTTAGCAGTACTTAACCATGTTCTGCCTTTTTACTGCTGTAGTAGGAAACCATTTAGCTGGATTTGTAACTGAGGAAAGGGCACAAGCTGCAGTTCAGCTAACTAACCAGAGCCCCTGTGTAGACTACAAGTCAAGCTACGTGTCTTGCCCCTTATCTAGATCTGGAAAAAGCACAGGCCTAACCAACAGATTCACTAAACCTATCCAAATGTGACTTTCCTTTCCTTGTCAAGACATGGCCTCAATAATTAAGAAACACTGTGTGTCCCCTGCTAAAGCTTTGCAAGTGCCATCATGTATATGTATATATGTATAAGTCTATATACATAAATACATATTTTATGTATGCATATATTCATATGCATGTATATATAAGATCTGACGTATTGTAACAACCGTTGTCCTGTTTACTAGGTTCATGATCAAGAGAGCACAAGGAAGAAAACGATTTGGTATGAAAAACTTCAAGAAGAGATGGTTTCGCCTGACAAACCATGAATTTACCTATCAGAAAAGCAAAGGTAACAAAGGTTTACCAGTCTGTTTTTCATACATTAAAGCAAAGGTTAAAGAGAAGGATTGTGTAAGAACAGAAGACTGAGATCTACATCTGTAACTGTAGAAGGCACAGTGCAGGCAAGTCTGTTGGCCTGTATGTCCTTGCCCTTCTTTTAGTATGTAGACACCTTTTTTTTAGTATGTCTCTAATAGTACTGACTATTAGAGAAGCTTCTTGGATAGCACAGTACCCTATAAATTAGCAGAATATTTTATAATATTTGTCTAGTATCAGTGATCAACATCCTCTGTAGGTTTCAAAGTTACGTAGTAGACAAGGAAACAAAACTTAGGATACAAATGCCTTACACTGGGATTTGGGTTTGTACTGAGCGTTCTCAGGTGCATCTCAGCTTGTTCTCATGAATTCTATAGCATTGGCACAGCTGGCTGCAGTAGGCAGAGATTTGCCTGCAAGCTTTGAACTTGCAAAAATGTGTTTACTTAATGTTGCCTAATATCAAGGGGTTTGCTTTTTGCAAATTGTTCCTGTCTGTTCAGTAGGACACAACAAACGCCACTTCCTTGCATCATATAAATCCACAGGGAGTACGAAAGATAAGGAAACATGTTCAGGTCATGCTAGCCTTCATTTCACACTCAGCTTTGAGATCATGTGTCACCACCGTCAACCTAGTTCAGTCGATCTGACAGGAATGATTTCTTTCATTGTCACCTTCTCAGGAAATATACTGCATCCTGCTTCAGTAGTCAATTTCTAAGAGGTTTGCTAGCGTAACAGAAATAAATTTAAGACTTAAGCACCATGCTAGTAAATCCCTGCTGAGTGAAAGATTTTTTTTCATGTGTAGTCAAAATGATCTTCAAAGGAATGGAATCAGCCCTTAGAATAAGGGCAGAGGGTGAAATTGAGTTGTGAATAAGTTGGTCAGTATCTCTGTGCATGTGTTCTGCAGGTGATCACCCTCTGTGTAGCATTCCAATTGAAAACATTCTGGCAGTGGAAAGACTGGAGGAGGAATCCTTTAAAATGAAAAATGTAAGTAGGTCATCTTCATTAATTTACTTGTTAGGCTGGTCTAGATCCACCAGCCTAATCGCTTTTTTCCCTTTTGTAACCTGGATTGGGTTTCTATTGAAAGATGTACAGCCACAGCTGCTTGTTCTGTATATAGTAGCAGGAGTTTCCAAAAGTACAGCCCATTCAGATTCTTAACAGCCCAGTCAGCAGTCCTTGGGTTTCGTGATCTGCAGCACACTCAGTACTGACCACTGCTGATCAGCTGTTTGGGCTCCGTAATGTCAAACACAGGTAAGATAATCGAGTCCCTGCCCTTTCTGTCAGACCTCTCTGTTGGGAAGGAACTGGCTGCTTGTAACTGTGAAGGATCACGGTTTCTTTCTTAGCTATCAGGGTTTCTTATCGGATAATGAAAGTGGGTATATATTTGTGTTAGGTCATATGCCAAAACAACATCTGTGCTGTGCCAGTATGGTTTAGCATTTTCATTGCCACATTAGGAAATAAAACACACCTGTGTTTCTCACGCATGGAACGCTACTACCAACTTCTGTATGCAAGACATACCATCATTGTGTAAGAACAGTTCCTGGATATGATCAGTTCAGGTGACGTTTGGAGCCTTTTTCATACTCTTCTGCCTGTAAAGCTGAGTACAGCCCTTATAAAGTTTTATTTTAAAACAAATAAAAAACAGCTCAATGTTTTCCAGTTCTAAACAGGCATCTCCTACAGAATTCTTTATATGTGAAAATGGTTGTGACTTTTACCTTTTCTGCCTTTAAGTCTTTCCTGCCATCTGCACTGTTTGTGGACACCGTGCGAGGCAGCACTCAAACCTGCCCTGGATAATTAGGTTCCTCAAACAGCACTTTGTTAAAGTGAAATACAATGCCTAACTCCTCAGTATTTTCCCTGCTATTATTTTGGTAGCATATCTCTCTCTGTTAAAAGATGAAATAAGTTTCAGATCACTCGCTTCTAGAGTACATCTTCATTGTACTGTAGCTGGCTCTGGTGTTTATAATTCACATTTGTTACATAGGTGAAAGCAACCAAACTGCAAAATAAATCTCAAGCTATTCTAAGGCAGCTGTAACATGAACTGTTGCCAACAGTACTCTGCAAAATAACTTGATTGAACTAAAAGGAGTAACTCAGTTGAGATAAAACTTACTGTGTGTGGAAAGGTCCTGAGCTATAATTTTGATCAGCTTTTCAGTGACAGCAGTTCTTTTACTTATTCTTGAGTCTACTGGGCTAGAATGCATCCATAGTATACCTTTATTGTAAAAATTTATTATAGAAGAAATATCCCATTATTGTTAACATCAGAAACTGTGTGCTATTTTGGTTGCTTAAATTCAGTATTACCTAGGAAATGAAGGTGACTACATCCATTTGGGAAAGTAAGGCTCAGAGTCTTTCCATAAGCAGTACAAAATACCATTATTACCTTCCCATGCTAATATATTCCCCATTTATCTTGCCATACCTAAATAGAATACTGCAGCAAGAACAGAATTCTCAAAACAACACAGCAGATGTATTTGCAATGGATATTCCATCATGGGCGCTGAGTGTGATTAAAGATCCACATTTTCTATAAAATTCTGTACGTATCTGTGCTCTGAATTGCACCAAGTGTGTCACGGATTCATGGATCTGACAGAGTTGGAAGGGACCTCTAGAGATCATCTAGTCCAACTCCCCTGCTAAGCAGGATTGCCT
>JAOXJK010000001.1:147047457-147075494 GCA_025774025.1 Xenus cinereus
GAAGGGACCTCTAGAGATCATCTAGTCCAACTCCCCTGCTAAGCAGGATTGCCTAGAGCACATCACTCAGGACTGCACCAAGTCAGGTCTTGAAAATCTCCAGAGAAGGGGACTCCACGACCTCTCTCGGCAGCCTGTTCCAGTGTCCTCCTCACTGCTGATAAATCTGCCTGTCTGGCAGTAAGGCCAGTAGCTTTCATCTTCCTTAAGCACAGTTTGGGCTGTGTGGGAGTGGTTTTAAGCACTGTTCAGGCCTTCTGTGTTGTTTGAGAAGCAACTGGTGGTTTTGGTAGTGTAAGGGCCTTGGAACCACTTGAAATTCTTGGCTTAGTTGTGGGCTTCTCAGTAACAGTTGCCATATGTTAGTTCACTTAGGTTGGTATCCCCTTACACAAAGCCGTACTCCTTAAATCTGTTCCTTTGTTGTAATGCAGAAGGCTCCATTTACCCCAGCAGGACATTAAAATTCTTTTCTCTGTAGTTTTAACGGAAGGTTGAGCTGCATGCTCTTGTCTTCCTTGTTCCTTCCTTCCCTATTCCCCAGACTCAAATCGCCAGTTATGACCTGAAAAGGACTCTGGTGTGTATTTCGGTAGTGCTGGACTGATCCCACTAGCAGCTCCTACACTGCTCTTGTACACTGCACCGTTCTAATTATTGTCTGACATCTATAAGGATACTAAATCCAGGGAAATGACTGTTCGAGCTTTCCCTTTCCTGTTAGAAGGGACATTGTAATTAGAAAAACCTGTTCGTTTACAAATTAGCAAGTATATTTGCAAGCTACTTCAAAGGATGTGCACCTAAATGTGTCACAAGGGAAGAAGAGATTGCGCCTGGTGTCCATCTGCAATATTCTCTTGAGCAGCTAGGTGCAGAATCCAGGCCAATGCTTCAGGTATTTGTAATAGTCAAAAGTGAATTTCAATTTTGGTGGGCTTTTGGTGGTTTTTTTGGGTTTTGGGGTTTTTTGTGTCTGTTTTTCAAATAGCATGGAGAAACCAGGAAATAATATTCCACATGATATTGGCGGTGTAATGTCTAATGATTTGAATAATCAAATGAAGAAGTAGAGGGGGGAAGGATGATTTAGGGACACCTGAGAGAGGAAAGCCCATTAAAATAAAGATTTGCAGAAGTTAGAGGAAATGTAAATGGTTGGCATTTGCCCTTCCAAAATTTGCAGTTAAGATCGCTAACTTGAGCTTAGTTATCTGCAGTGCCTGATCAGTATAATCAAGCAATAAGGCTGTGTGTTGGCAACTTGCTTCTTCAAGAGGAGGAAAATAAATGTGATTGTGCCACTTCAGGTTGCAAGCTGTTTGGAACAGGCAGGAAAGCTCTAGTTTATATTTTCAGTGCCCAAGCTATAATGCAGAATTAATGTGTGATTATTTGAACCACCCTATGGCGATTAAAGAGAAACTGTATTGCTGTGGTTTGTTAATTGCAGCTATAGTTGGGTGCAGAATCGTGGAAGTTGTTAAAAGGAAAGAATCATGCTGAAATTGGTGTGAAAAAGACTAGAGATATGGCAATATAAAAGCAAAGCTGTTGTTGAGGCTGGATCCAATCTCTTGCTTTTCTCTTTTCTGCCCCCTGCCGACTAGCGTTTCTTTTCAGTGTTGGGTCTCTCTGTCAGCCTTCCAAAACTTGGAACTGCAATATTACTAAAATTGCAACCCTGAGGCTGACAACAAATCTCGTTGAGGCCCAACCAGCAAGTTGGTGTTAGCTGTTTGTAAATCATCTCCTACGGGAGCATTATCTTACTCCTTGTACCAGGTGAAAGGTCTTGTTGTTTTCAGGGCTCATTTGCTGCTTGTTTTTGTGTTGAAATGTATTTATTGGTGCGTTATTTTAGTATGCTGTGGTTTTCCTTCAATAAATCAACAATCTCGTCCCAGCCTTAGGTTCACCGACTCATTCTGGTGGTTTAATGTGTGGCTTATTTCCTTATTTGCAGATGTTCCAGGTGATCCAGCCTGAAAGAAGAGTCCTGTATATCCAAGCAAATAACTGTGTGGAGGCCAAGGACTGGATTGATATCCTCACCAAAGTTAGCCAATGCAACAAGAAGCGCCTCACAGTCTATCATCCCTCTGCCTATCTTAATGGCCACTGGCTTTGCTGTAAAGCTACTGCAGATAATACTCCTGGCTGCACACCCTGCACGGGGTAAGGTTCGGTAACGTGCCCTTGGTTTAGGTATTGCCAGGGGTACGCGCGTCTCTGCAGTGGGACTTGCAGGTATGCAGTTACCAAGAAGATCTGCCAGCCGCGCAGGCGTTGTGGTGTTTTCAAAGGCCATCTTTATTGTTATTTCTGATACTGTCAGTATCTGCATATGTTGGTCAAAATGCTAACGTTTTTAGAGTTCGGGACATTGATAGGAGTTGACTCTGGGATAAGATACTTTGGTTCTGATTATTTGTCGTTAGTAAAAAGTCAGAAATCCCTTCAGTGTCCTGTTTGTAAATTCCTGAAACAGACAGTCATCTACTTCCAAATTTAATTCTAAACTAATCTTTTTCTGAGGGGCCCACTCATGCTCTCTGTTAAATAAAGAGGTCCTGTCTGGTTCATAAGAAACTATTTTCATCTAAAATGAGAGAAGCAGCAAGTCTGTAGCGTTAGTTAGTCTCAGAATATAAGACCTGGACAGTTGGGAGTTCAGTGCTTTGGCTCCTCCATCTGGTTAAAGCACACTAATCCACCAAAATGTCTGGATCCTGATACAGTCCTCTCTCAAGTCAGAGTGAAAGCACGTTGGATGAATCTAGGCATAAAGAATTTTGAACTTGTCTACCTTTTCTCTTGGGAAAAATGGGAAATTTTGAGATCCATTATATACAATCTGTTGGCTTTCATGAGTACTCACTTTTACTTTCATCCTTGTTAAGTGCTTTTTGTGCCATAATACACTGTTTAGCATATAACTTCTCCCTGTCTTCCTGATGCCTTACAGAGGCCTGCCAGCAAATATACAACTGGATATAGATGGAGATAGAGAAACTGAGCGCATCTACTCTCTTTTCAACTTGTATATGCCAAAATTGGAGAAAATGCAAGGTGAGGATGAAAGATCATTGCATCTTCAATATGCTTAGCAAGCAAAAATACCTGTGAAAAATTGTATGTTCTAGCTAGACCAGTCTTGTGAATCACATCCTAGAACACAGCGGCCAGTATTTAACTTGCTTCTGCTGTCTTGAGGCAGTTGTGTGAATTATTTCTGGTGCAGTGTTCAGTCTTAGTCTGTACAAAGTTCTTTGCATAATAAACAGTTGTTTGAAATACGGTCTTAACCGCAGCATCCTAAAATAGCGTAGGCACAGAGCATTGCTTGGATACTCTGAATTGACAAATCGGAGAATGCACTGAAGCAGAAGTTTACTGATCCTGAAAAGAAGCACTAGCAAAGTTGAGGTTTCGGTGGAACATGGTTTTGTGTTACCAGAAGTCATGTGCACATTCCCTGATGCAGATCCCAAGAACAGGCTGGACACAAATGGTTTCTCAGAAAGGCTCTTCCAGAATTATCAGTGAAAGATGACCTGTGGATGTCTGTGAAAAGTTGAAAAGTGAAGATTGGGCTAGGAAACCCTCAGGAGCTGAGGGGAGCAGAGATGTGACATGAAGGATAAAAGAAAGAAGAGACAGCAGAGGAAGTTAGTCCTAGTAGGCATGCCAAGAAAAGTATCCGGTGTACATGGTGCCAGACTTGAAATCCCAATTTAGCACAGGGAGTGGCAGGGAAGCCTTCACCGTGGCGCTGATCTTTAAATAGGACTTTATTTTATAATATGAGATAAGCGAGTGGTGTCAAACGCACAGATTGGAAAGCACTTTAATCCATTTCTGGCCGCCGTGCAATTGCAAACTTAAGATCCCCACCACTTCCGAGCTGTCTGAACCAATGCCCAGCTTTCCCCTGTTCCGAATCCTCACTGCCAGAGCCAGCATCGAGTTGCAGTGTCGGGGAAAAGGACACAGGTCTGGCACCGACAGCGCAGCAAGGGGAAGGTAACTCGAAAGCTGAGACTGAGGCAGCAGTAAAGCTGGAAAGGTAGGGAAAAATAGAGACAAAGTAAAATATTCTCCACTTCTAATATTCTCAGCTAGAATGCAGAAGTAGATCACACGAATGTGTTGTAAATGTTCATATCGTGATCTCTTAGCCAGGAAGGCTCCTTGGTAGGATAGGAAGATAGCATGACTTGCTATCTATGACCTTCTTAGGGTATGTCCTTAAGCAGGCAGCCAGTTAGTAGTCATGATGTATTCTGCTTATGCTTGTTGTACAAATCTTTTAGGGGTACTGTGGTAGAACAACTTCCATGACTACTTCAACCTGTAATTGTTTTGAATTCAGTCTGTTGTGCAGTGCTGCACTTGCTGCTTAGGAATGGAACCTGTCCTTCTCACCAGCGAACAGTTGACTTCATGCAGGCCAACCCCGCAGCACAGTGGCAGATTTAAGACCGTGTCAGAGTTCCCAAAGTGTGTGCGTGAGGTACTGCTAGTGGTAATTGAGATACAAGCGTTGCTTGTGGGGCAGAGGACAGCTATGCACCAGGCCAGGAGCAGCTGCCAGACTTGTTGCCCTTTCCTTAAGAGATGAGGAGGAGGGAAGAGGCATGGGACAACCTCTGTGCCTACCAACAGCCCAGCAAAAGAAGAGGGAACTGCTCCTTCTGCTGTTGATGTGAGCCACGGTTCTGTTGTGTTCATACGGAAGCAAACCAAGGAACTGTATGAGCCCTGGACTGAGTATTTTTAGTCTGTTTCTCTCACTTCTTTTCCCCTGCCTATCTGATACCTATTCCCGTACTTTATTTTTTCCCCAGAGGCCTGTGGCAGCAAATCTGTTTATGATGGACCTGAAGAGGAAGAATATTCTACATTCATCATTGATGACCCTAAGGAGACGTATAAAACACTAAAGTTGATTATTGAAGGTGTTGGAACTTTAGAGCAGGAACACGCTCAATATAAGAGGGATAAGTTTAAGAAGACAAAATATGGAAGCCAGTAAGTATAACGGGTTGTCCAAACAGGGGAACAATCCTGGGAAATGGTATTTACCTTCCTTATGTTCTGGCCTTTACCATAGTCATGTTCAAAAAAGATCCTGCAAATACACACGGAGCAAGATTGTGATTTAGGATTGATATCACAGTATTTCAAAGGACTGTCAGGAGTTTTTAAATGCTTATTTTTTAATTCAATTTCATTCATAAAAGTATGTCTGGGTTTTTTGGACTTTTGAGATTTTTTTATTTTATTTTTTTTAATTTTGAACTTGTGCTCGTGGAGTGAGTAGTAAACACCAGAAGATAGATGTATTTAGCAGCTTATTTTAGAGTGTGGGTTTAAAAATGGGAAGAGTGGCTGATACAGCCAGATGACTGTATTTTGTGTGCATGTAAATAAAGGAGCATTCTGCACGTGGCTGACCAAAACAAGGATCAATTCAATCAGTTCTTCCAGCTCAAATGAGAAGCAGTATTATCATTATAATTACAGCTTTCAAAATCAAACTTAGGGAAAAGGTTTTGTCTGTTCACTTTCTGTTCTGACATTTTGATGTCTTGCCAGAAAATTCTATGTATAGTACTTTTTCCTTTTTTTTCCTTGCCTTTTAGGGAACATCCCATTGGTGACAAGAGCTTCCAGACGTACATCAGGCAGCAGTCAGAGATCTCGGCGCATTCCATATGAAGTGCAAAGGAAATCACAGGAGACAGTGCTGAAGGGTCGATCAGTGAAGCTAAATAGCAAAACAAAAGGGAAGCCACACATGTAGCAAAACGTACGGATAAGTGTCAAGCTTACAAACTTTGAGACTTGCAAAACGTATTCTCTTTTCAAGAAACTGTTATAATAGTTGCTATGCACTTTATTCATCTGGTTATTGACAGATGATAGAACTCTGCCTTCTGGGCGGTTGTTGTCTTGTGTATTTTCAAAATTGCTTTGGTTTCTTGGAATCTAGTGATCAGTTCAATGATCAAGGTGTGTGGACTTCATCCTGACAACTTCCATGCAATTCCTTACGTTTTGGAAACCAAGCATGCTGCTAATATGCAGCATTTTCTAGAATGGTTGTTTGTTACTGTTTTTTCTTTCTGAGTAATGTATATTATGCCACACCCCTGTGTGCTCTCTTAGGAAAAGCTTAGTAACACTTTACTTCCAATGCCTACATTTAGAAAAGAAGCAGAGGAAAAACCCTCTGGTATTATCTCTTGCGTTGTAGCTTGTATTCTGAGCAGGCCAAGGAGCAGGCCTTTTGTTTTTACAGCAGCATAATTTTTGCTAAATGTGCACAGTTCTTACTAGAAATTCAGATCTGAATGGTACTCTTGATATTTTTGAGATACAAAGTCATTTCTCCAGACACATTCAGCAGACTTTGGTTTTGAAGATGCAATCTCAGCGGCATAATAAAACTGACTCTCATAAATATGAGGAAGAAAGAAATGAACTTATGTCAAAGCTACATGTCTCTTTTATGCAGTGCAGTGACTGGTAATCTTTGAAACTCTGCCAACTGAAAGGCAAGGTAAGCTGATTTGGATGACCTTTTACCACCACAGCGAGAAGGATGAATAGAACACAAGTCTGGCAGCTGAGACATGCTGACTCCCAGGCCCAAAAGCCGTCAAGATGGTTTTTTTCTGAAAGGATGTTTAAGCACTGGAGTCCCTGCTATCCTAGAACCACTTGCTTTTCTGGAAAATAGATTTCTACTTTTCCAAAAATGTTTTTAAATACTTTTTTTAAAGAGACTTGTTAAAAGATATTTAGTATATTAACACGCGTAATGGTAACTTGTTAATATTCTGAGTGTAGTGAAAATGGAATGAGCTGTGTATCTCACTAATACCACCAAAAGTCATTAAGGAGGGGAATAAAGATCTGCTAAATATAAGGTAGATATTTATGTATGCTGTTTAGTTGTACACCATAACTTTCCTCTCTATAAGGGTCTGATTTACAAACATCTAGCTTTGATGGCATGGAAGCCTGCATGATGGATTTTAAGCTTCTGTGTAGTAGAAGCTAGTGTTGGTTTTAAGCTGAATTGGAACAGAAAGCATTGAACTATCAGTTTAATGTGAAGATATTTGTGTCTCTGCTTAAAGTGTTACAGAGTCACTCTTAACTGTGTCCTCGTATCTGATGTGATTTAAGATGGCTGAAGTACTTTGAATGCCTCTGTTTGTTAGTGATCCTCTTAGGAATGAGGTTTTCTTTTTGTTTGAGTATATTGTAGACCACCTCCTAGTAGATGATAAATGATCTTCTATTCATCTTCACCCAGCAGACTGGGGAAAGGGAAGTAATGAAGCATTGCAGAGATCCATTTTGGACTCCAAGCTTTTAGCTGCCATGAACTGCAATTTTTAACATGTATTTGTAACTTAATATTGTTTATAAAATACTAATGACCTGTAATGTGTGTTCTACTTGCCAATTAAAAGAAATGTTTTATTTCTGAAAACTGTGCACATTTGGCATCTGTTTAGATTCACATTGGTCACCAGGGGTGCCTGTTGGCACAGCACCGGCTATTCAGAGTTGGACCGTGGATGGAGATCCTTGTGAGTGTAAACCAATCTCTGTTGGGGCTGCTGAGTCCCATCCTCGCTCCTCCTCCCATCCCCACACATCCTCTCTGGACACTCATGCGCATGAAGCTTTGGCTGGGAGGCGTTGTGTGCCAACCTGCACTCGCCGGTTCTGCTGGGGAGTGTTTGCGGGAAGGCCAGGCACAGCCTCACCGAGATAAAAACCTGTTGACCAGCTCATTCGGGAATGTTCAAGGTGACTTCCACTGCTGTATCAGGCGCTCTGTGACCAGACTGCAGGTGTGCATTTCTGAGAAACTTGTGGAGAAGAGCTTCTAGATGAGTGACAGCAGCGGTTTAACAGGTAAACCACAGCCGGGAAAGGAAACCGAACTGATGGCAGAAGATACATCACCACTGTCTTGGTGAAGGTGAACTTGACCGCAGTTTACGCAAGTGTGTGTGTTTGCAGAGGAATTGTAAACCTTGTTTTAAAAACGAACAAGGTTTTAAGTGAGATGAGGTAGTAAACTGACACAGGGTTTGTAAGAAATGAGCAGAGTTAAATACAAAATTACTGTGACACCATTCCCAGCTCTGTCTCTTTTTCCACTCGGTCTCATTCAATGTCTACCATCATTTTGTTTTCCTGCTAACATGTCTTAGCTTGAGACAGTAGGAAATCTTTGAAAGCTGCTTTTCTTATGGCATAACTTAATTAACAGGGTTGGTGAGGGGGTTGTGTTAAAACTGGACTTCCAATACTTGCTTAGCCTCTGTCTCCTGTCTGTCTGCAGCATATGTTTCTGATGATATCGTCAAAAATACTCAGCACATCCTGCCCACAAGACAGATGATGTGATAGAAACGCTTGGGACAGCATCCCTTGTATCTGGAATGAAGAAAATTACATTAAAACAACAACAAAAAAAAAAGCACAGCCATAAGTAAGCATGTCAGGTTGGTTTTCTTTTCTTCTGTCCTCTATTCCAGCCGGAAAGGCAAAAAAACCATTTTTTAAAGAAAAAATTTAGAAGCTGGTCTGTTCTCTCCTGCAACTCCTGTTGCCAAAGAAGATCCTCCTGCCTGTTTTCTCCATCGCTGAGTCAGTGCACTCGGGCACAGCTGACCTGATGACAGGACCCAAGGGGCCCTGGCCTGTGTCCATTCCAGGTCAAAGAAGGTGGTGTCTCTGGCCAGCCAGATGTCTTTGTGCCTTTTGGAAGTGAGGAGTTCAGACCGGGAGGTGTGGCTGTGACGCTGCACACCCGAAGTCAGGTTTCCTGTGTGAGTTTCCTCAGGCGATGGACAGGAGTTTAGTTGACAGATAAAATCGTGTCACTTGTGTGTGCGTGTTCTGTAGGTGGATGGAGTAGAGATGGAGAGCAGCTGCTGCGGTGATGGCAAATCCCAGCCTGGCTGTAGCTGCTGTGTCTGAAGCTGTGCTGGGATGCAGTCTGTTGGGCAGCAGGAGTGACAAGCCTTGCAAGTGCCAATGATGTCTCAAAGCATCATTGGCACCAGTGGGACTTGGTTCTTCACCCAGTAAGATTTTAATGAGGTCTGTGTATGGGTGAGAGCGTTGAAGAACAAGGTCTGGAAATGTTTCCGTGTGAAAATCACCAAATGGAAAAAAAAGAAAAGCACGACGTGCCACGGGCATGGCATGCAGCTGATGCAAAGAGCACCCAGGGCCCACCACACCCTTAAAAGGCTCATGGGAGTCTGCTCCATGACTGCCATCTGAGAAGCCACGAGAAATCGGTGACAACTTCTGTCTGCACGAGAAGCTGATTTGGGGCTAAGGCGCCTGGCCGTGTGACGCAGCTGTCTGAGGCACTTGGACGTTGACGTGACTCCCGTCTCCATCCCTTCTCTCCAATACTCCAGGCAGTTTCAAGGAGGTCATTTCAACCTGTAATCCCTTAAGCGTGGTTATAACGGGAAGCTGGCCTGGACAGCGGGAGAGTGCGTGAACCCCGTTACCAGCTCCGGGAAATGGATGTGGCAGGAGGAGTACGGCGTAGGAGAGCGTGCAGCCAGAGGCTGGGACTGATGCTGGGTGGTGCTTGGAGAGAGAGTTTAACAGCATCTTCCCATGAGCCACCTTCCGTATTCATTACAGCTGGAGACAAAAGCCAGCAGGCTGACTGGAGAAGACATTTCTTTCTGGCTCTGAGCTTATGTCATTTAAGGGTAAATGAATTATTCCAAAGCTCCAGTGGGCACCAAGGAAAAGACAAGGTGTTAGGACAGGAAGCGCTGTATTCCTACCTGGGTAAGATTCTGGATCTGGGCTGTGTAAGAAAAGATTGGAAGAAGCCATCACAGAGCAAATAATTTTTCTAGGTTCCTAAAATAACTGAAGATAAAATAGGATCCTAGGAGATTCTTCCTGAGTCTGGAACAGCATGCCTAACTTCTGAACAAATCACACCTGCCTTTCCATTTCAGTTCCCATTTTTCATCTGCCGCTCTATCATCTGAGCCACTCTGATTTACCTGAAAAGTTCAAATCGTTGGGTTTATCACGTTTGTGCAGAGCTCTTACTTTTAACACAAAGTTGCCTGGTGTTAGCGGGTTTGCCTGCAAAGTTAACGCGGGTGTGCTGATTAAACAAAAGGCTCGCCAGCAGCCTGGGCTAAATTGTAAAGATTGTTTAAGTAATAAAAAGGGATTCTACTTTTCTACTAGTTTGCAAACGTTGCCACGCTGAATCTTACCAAAAACATACCCTGGATGTACACAGCTCTGGTTAATTAACCTCTGGTTAATTCTGGCAAATTCTCTCCACGAGTGTGGAGCCTGTATGGTGTCTGACCGATTTTACCAAATTCACTCAACTTCTTTAACCTCTGCCACAGTTGTCACTGGTGCACTGTCCTGCCCTAAAGCTGTGGAAAGGAACTATGTTTTTTGTTATTCACTTGAGGCCATAACAAGTGTACTACCTGCATATGGACTCTTACTTTTCTTACGTGAAAACAAGTAGGTCTTGATAGAGGTGATAATGGTGCACAGGATTGCCATCAGGTACCCAAAGGTGTACCTGGTATACCAGCAATTAATTTATTTGATTAAGAAAGGCACTTTGTGTAGTATATAGGCATGTATTTCTCTGGGGGTTGAAACTTAAACTGTAGTCACTGGGTTTGTGTAGAGAAATCTGCTGACAAGTATAAAGGAAACAAATGCTATAAATTATAAGGAAGGAAAAAGGGAAATACTTGATGAAAACAGAAACTGTGCACAAAAAACCAAAAAGGCCACCCCAAAACACCTCGTGTTTTGCTTTCTTCAGCAAGCTTTTCAGTGTTACAGCTCAGCTATAATTCCTACTTCTCATCCTCTCCAGAAGTCATCCTCTGGCAGCCATGACATCCTGTGCCCATGATGGAAATGACCGGAGAGGCTCACAGCTGAGAAAAGCAACTTTAAAAATAGACAGGCTCATCTGGGCTGTCTGGAGATGCAAATGCTTCACCTCCTGCTGAGCCACGGTGTTATGAGGACAACCCCATGGTATGTTTTCTCTTGTGGCACAGCCCCCTTAAAGAGATTCCTGCCCCCCCACCCCCCCATGCCCTCCCCCAGCCCTGGCTGTGGTGCAGCATCCTATTAATAGCACTGATGCAATTGAATCAGTGGAACAATTAAAACTTGTTAAAAGAGGGGGAGATTTTGGAAAAACCTGGACCATCTACCTGACCAGGTTTACAGCAGCGTCACAAACACTTGCATCAGCACACCTGATGAGGTGGGGACGAGCCACCCCGGATGGCTTTGCCACCAGAGCGAATGCCTGTCCCAGCTGTGCTCCAAGCCCATTTGCTTCCAGCGCCAGCCCACCTCATGCTCCCTGTAAAATGACCAATGCACAGCACTGTCTGTGACAAGACCTTCTTCTGAAGCCAGTGAAGCCTGTGTGTATGTCCCCTCCCCCCAGAATGCACTGTTGGTGACGTGACCCCCGTCCCCATCTTTGTCTTTTGTCTTGTCTACATATGCAGCCTGCTGGCTGCCCAAGGCTCCTGCAAGAGTCCTTCTAGCACGAGAACTAGGCAAAACCAGAGAGAAATTCAGCTCTGAGGTCTGGCACTTCCTGCTGGCACAGTACCATGTTTCCTCAGGGTTTACCAAGGAGCTGCACCTCTGATAGTTGCTCCTGCACCCTCCCCACCAGCCCTCAGCTGCCTTGAATTTCCCCTGTTGAAGACCGCCATAGGCTCAAAGGCAGGTTTCCCACTGCAGAGCTGGGCCTGAACCTCATTTGTCTGAAAAATGTCATCCTTTTTCAATACAGAGAAGTCCTTTTGGCATAATTTCTATCAAAGGTGCCAGGAAGGGAGAACAGTAAGCAAAAAGTCTTCCTACAGAGCAGTTTGGAGAGTCCTCTGAGGGGACTTGGCACCGACTCTCAGCAGAGGGTAGCTGCCACCCAAGTCATGTTGGTGTCAGAAAGAGGTGGCCGATGCTTTTGCTTTATTTAGAAGTTGCAAGTGCAGAAGAGAGGGGATGAAGAAACTGTCAGGCCTGGGCAGGCAGTGAGTATCAGCATTACAAGGAGGAAGGCCTGGAAATCTTCATGGGGGCTGGAGGAAGGCAGGACCCATCTCCCTGGGCTGGAAGGGGCCAAGTGCCCTTGTGTTTGAGAGCCTGCTCAGCTCTTAGGGTGGGACCTGACACAGGCGAGGTAAAGCAAGAGCCAAGGGGCCTTGGGCAGGCGCAAGTAGAAGAATTGAAGTTGATTTTGCCCACCAAGTTCCCAAAGTTGAATGACGCTCCCGTAATCAGGCTGTTCAGTAATTAGTTTTCTCTGCCCGTTTCTCCCGCCTAAGCATTTCCTGCTGTGAGAGTGAGCTGTTGGTTGCTGTTGGGTTCCTCAAAGCAGCACCTGGGTGAAAAACCCATGAGCCACCACACAGCATGGACCACCTGCAGCTGCAGTGGCTGCCTGTCTGCCTGGGGCCAGCAGGGAGGAGAGTGAGGCACTTCTCCCCTGGCTTCCTGCAGGTGAGTGCTGCTGGGTGCCCCTCCAGACAAGGTTGCTCTCCCCAGCACAACTTCTTCTCCCAACCCTTCCTTACTTCCTGCCTGCCTTCCTCTAAGTGTACTGGGTTGGCCCTGCCCTACCAAAACTGTCCCCATCTCTTCTCCCCACTTGGTGCCTTGTCCCAGATGGGGACAGTCCCTTTTCCCCAGCGCCTTCCTCTTACTCCATATGCCAGGCCCAGCCTGCTACCCCTTCCCATGTCCCAGACTCTTTGTTCACCACTGTCCTAGTTCCATCACTAATTAGGCGATCACCAAGAGACTCAGTGTGGAAGGGACCTCTGGGGTCTATCTCATCCCTTCTCCCTCTCAAACAGGTCAGACAGATCTTTTGACTCCTCCTGACAGTACCTCTGTGAAGCAGCACCACTGTCTCCACTTGGTGGGTGATACAACATTGCAGTGGAGGAGGAAGGAAGCTGGTGAGCTCTCCATAGAGTATTTCTATTTTTTTCTTCCCTTACAAATACAATAACCTCAGTGCTCCTTGGAGCTGATGGGGAGCATAAGAAGTACTTCCATGCCATAGGCAATGATGCAAGCATCCTTGTCTGTAAAATCTCACTCATCTGAGTATTTGTATGTAGCAGGGGCTGAGTGTTCAAAAATGGAGATTAGGGACTTTGAAACCGCATTAATCACAAGTGGATTTTCTTTTGCAGGAGATGGGGAATGATGTTCTGCTGAATATGTTCTCGTACAACCCTTACAGCACTGTTTGAGTGTTACTTAAGCAGGCAATTTCTGATGTCTTATTGACATCCACAGGAACTAAGATCTGTATTCCAAATTAATTCAATAACAGCCATAAGACAAAGGAGATGGGATCTGCCTCTCCACATGTAGATGTCCACCATGCAGATGCTTATATTCAGTAGTTACTTAACCTGCTTTAATAGTCAGGGGAAAAAGAGAGGCCCCTTTAGAGCATGACTCACAATTTTAGATGTCTACCCTAGAGTGAAATTAATCAAACCCTAAAAATTTGCCGTTCCCTTCTGTTGACCACAAGGAACCCAGCATGGTCACTTCCAGTGTTTTGCTTACGGCAAAGACATCTACACCTAGTGAGATAAATCCCACCCAGGGGTGATAGGAGAGGACCCTGGCTCTTGTGACGCGTGTCGTCACTCTTCTTTACTCACCCTCATTGTGCAGCAGTCATTTTCTTGCAAGCCCTGGTTTTCTTCACAGATTTTCTCTCCTGCCTTGGGTGCCACAGGGACGGCTCAGGCCGCTAGGTGGGAGTGCTTTCATGTAGGATCCGTCCCACAGCCCTGCTCAGCTTTGATCCCAACCAGGAGAAGCTCAAGAGCACTTTTCCGTGAGCACCAGCACTGGCCCTGTGTGTTGCTGACTCAGCTGGTGCCACGCGATTGACCCGGGTGGCGTGCGAGGGCACCATGGGGTCCCCCTGAGCGTGCCAGAACACGCTCTTGCAGGATGGCACTGGCTTTTTGTTCTCCTGCCCGCTGTGGCAGGACAGGATGACACCTGGTTGGGTACAAAGTCGGAGCTGCTCCGACAGCGCCGGATGCACAGTGAAGGCTGCCAGGACAAAGTGTCCCCTCCCAAACAAGCTGGTACTGGCAGAGTGAGTCTGAGCAAATAGCTTCAAGCCTTGTGTGGTGCTTCCATGGTGCTTTTAATTGCGTACTTGGTACCAGAAGAAAGGATATTGTTGCTTGGCAGAGGGCAGCCGGAGATGAGAAAGGGAAATCCCTCGCTGCCTCTGAGATGTCAAAAGGATCAAATCAAGGACGGTTGCTATTCTCACATGGTATCACTCGCATCTAGAGCTCCCAAGCAGCAAGGAATTTCCTGGTTATTGCTTTCGGTTTACTTCGCACTTATTATTGTATTGCATGGGTGCGATATTGATCTTATTTTAAGAATCTCTGCTGCCCTGATGTGCCTGTTCTGCCGTCTTTTCTAATGTGGGAAGGTGAACTTGCTTGACTGGGTGAGCTGCACATCCTTATTGTTAAACTCACACTGGAAAACAGCTGTATGTTTAACTCTCCAGTGCCATGAGCGATTCCCATGGCGTGGATCACAGCTCGAGAACCACAGACCTAGAACTGGCCCCGTGGTCATTTCTGGGCCGGCTGGGAAGAAAACCAAAGGCCACCGGGCCTTATAGCACCAGTACAATAACCAGCACATCCATGTTAGAGCTGGTCCAAAGGACTTACGTTCTGAAAAAAAGATTTCTAAGAAATGCGAAGGATACTGGCATTCTTGAATTTGGGATGAGGGATATCCTCCTATTGTTTTTGCAAGCACTAGCAAAACAATAATAATACTATATTTGATCATTCTTGTGAAATATAATCAGTTGAAGACTTCGTTAGAGCCCTCTGGCTGTCTGACCCAGAACAACCATAAAGCACTTCCTTAAGACAGAGTAAGCATCCTTTGTGCATTACTCTTTCATTTGCAGGGATCAGGTGGGTGTTATCAGACCTCAGCAGAGAGCTGCTGGCAAACCATCTCCGCCTCTTTTCTGGTATCCAGGCCCCAGAGGACCTGGACTGCCTCCTAGTCTGGATGAAGCAGGAGAGAGAAGAAGCAGTACTACCAGGCTCAGAAGCTCCTCAGACCTTGATCTGGGGAGGGATCTAGACCTCAGCTGGACAGGAGTGGAGAAACTTTCACCACCAGTATTCTTTCATGTCCTCCTCCCCACCACCACCCATTCAGACCTCTTCCCTGGTGAGACTTAACCCAAACCTGACCTTCCCCAGCCCCTTCTGCTGTCACTCTCCACCCGTGGCATTGGGGGTGGCTGCTTGCAGCTCTCCTGGGAGGAGCAGATCCTACTCCCCACATGCTACCAGCCACCACTGGCAGGACTGTGCGAGCCCAGGGAGTTTGTCAGAGAGAGATGTGCCCAGCTGGCGCTGGCGAGGTTGTAACGTGTGGCGGTGGAGCACCTCTCCAGGGCACATCTGGGAAGAGGCAGCTTAAATCAGGCCGGCTGTGTGGCTTTTCCCCCCTTGCTCTGCGCAGATCAGCTGATTTCTTTTTGTTTGCACTGGGTGTTTTTCCCTGGAAGGCACGTGATGCTTGATCTGCAGATATCCCTTCTTAAGAAATGTTTGCCTGAGTTTCGAGCCAACGCTGGGACCTGGAAGCTGAGCACTTCTCAGGAAGCCCCTCCTCTGCAAAATGGCAGCTTTTTGTGCCTTTCCCCTGGACAGACATAGGGACAGGTCAGAGGTGGGCTGGCAGGAGCAGCGTGTTTGTGGCACAGGCTGCTTTCAGCTATGTTGCTAGAGGCTGGATGCGTTATGCACTGGCGAGCTGAGACATCTGTCTCCAGATGCTGGAGCATCTCATCCTTGGCTGTGAGGGCTGACAAGGACCAGCTGAAAAGCAGATGCTAATTAAAATTAAAAAGCAGAGCTTCAGCCTGGTTTATTCCTATTCCCAGGTCGCTTTACACAGAGGATTAACACCCATTAGAGGATGCTGGGGGGGGATGATCTGTTAGGGTTATTTCTAAAGGGCTACGCTGAAGCCGCACTCCTTTTCCTTCGACATGTAGCTTTGCTTTTAGGTGAATATGTGCTCTCACCCCTGTCTGCTACATAGGTTCCTGTTGCTGGTCTGCCTCACACCTGCTTTCCGTGGCCTAAGTTTTACCTGTTCTTCCATCAGGGTCCTGCTTTTATAATACAAAGCAGCAGTTCTGGTGGGAAGGGCTGGGGGCAATGCGGAACGTTAACTTCATCTTGCACCAGAGAAGTGGGTGTGCGCTCAGACTGCTCATCCCAAAATGCATCTGTTGCAAATGCAAAAGCGGGAGAAGAAAGCAGTGTTCAACGCGATGCTCTTTCTTCTGCCATCTGTTTCTATTAAAAGAGGCACAGGTGAGATGATACTGGAAGATTTCCACTCAACCGAAAGTGAAGAAACCATTTCCCGTTGAGAGCTGCATACAACCATCCACGGTTTCACAGGCTGCGAAAGGCACCACTGGGCTAAAAATTTGCAGAAAAGTTTTCCGTGAATGAGAAGTTCTCCGAATTTGGTAAGTGAAAAAAAATAAATAGAAGAATGAGAGCAAATTCAACTGTGAGAAACCGCCTGGAGGTTAAATCTTTGCCTTTGCTGCTCTTCAAACCGTGCTGCCCTCGTGGGTGAATAAGAGCAGAGTTGCATGCTCTAGGAGTGGGTCAATTTTTGCTTTAAACACTCAGCATAATGCATGAGATGAACCACCTCTTTCTCAGGCGGTGAGAGCCCCGCACCTAAGTGCTCACCATCCAGACACACTTCAGACTGCTCTATGGTAGCTAGGTTGTCCAGTGGTCTAGGACTCACTAACAGAGGACTTTTTCACATCACTCAGCAGTAGGGATCTGGAAGGTGGCTCTGAGAGATGTTCTTGATAGAGTGAGTGTGTGAAGCACACACATCAACCCAAAAGTCATACACACACTTTCTCTTGTTAAATGGGTTTTAGAAGTTTGAATCTCAGGGTCAAAATGAGACTTAGATTCAGTTTTGAGGACTCAGTGGATGATGCTTTGCGCTGAGTAATCCCTCCAGCATCTAGGAGACATGACTTCAGTGCCTCTGATGACCTGTGGAGTCAGGCGAGGCAAGTCACTGGAGCTACTTGTTATTCAGTTCCCTTGGGACCAGAGAGCGAGCAGCATCCTGCTTAACTTTCCTTGGAAAATTTGAGGAAGGCCTGTGTGGTCTTAAAACCTTTCAAATCCTACTGAAACTAAGAGTTGATATCTTAACCCGAAAAATAACACCCCAAAACTGTGCTCTGCATGGGACAGTACTTCACAAACTTCTCTGTTGCTTACTCCATTTCTTGTTGAGCTCCACTGGTCCTACAAGCCCTCTGGGCAACATGAGCTTGTGTTTGGAAACCTCTGTTTTGGAAGGTGCAAAAAATAGCCACAGACTCCATGGCTGCCACTGTTAGCCTAAATTCAGTAGAGCCAGATACAGGAGAATAGCTTGATGGGGGACATTTGTGTACGCATATCACACGTGTGCATTCAATGATGCTTGCTCGTTGCCCCTGCTGTCTGCACTTGGTACATATCAACAGCACCAAACGGAGCTGTTGCAGTATTTTAACTAGAGGACTGTTTTTCCCTGAGAGATTCAGAGGATTATAAAGAACTACAGCGTGAAACTTTTGTCTGTCCGCGCGCCCTTCAGTGAGGGTGGTCTGAAGACACCATTTCTGTTGCGTGTAAGAATTACGAAAGAAATGGGAAATCTCCAAAGCTTCCCAGGAAACCTTCACACAGACAGGCTGCCAGAAGGCTGAAGAGCCTGAGGGGTGCTGACCCTTGAGGGCTCCCACTTAGTCCTCAGTGGTGTAGGGCTGTCTGCAGCACAGCTGCTCCAGCTCAGACCGAGGCATCCAAAAAATATTCCAAGGTCACCATAGTTTTCCTTCCCATAGGGCTTGCCTCCACATCAGCAGCCCTACGGTGTTCTTTGGAACTACACGTTATTTTTCATCTTACAAAGTATGAGGCTTGCTGCCGAATAGTCAATAGGTTGGGTAAAATCCCCCGTTTCCCCCATCATTCTCTGGTAACATTTTCCCCTCTCTGCCCTGCCTCCATCAATGGGACTGATGTGTTTTCCTCCAAGTTAACAGCATACATCTGCCACCAGCTTCCCATGCTCGTGGGAAGTCTTGCTGTATTCTTCAAAAGCACAGCACTGTCTCTTGCAGCAGCCAAATCAGTCACTGCTGTTGTCAAACCAATTGTGCATCAGATAAGTCAGCAACAAATATTGGGCAATGCTTATAGTGCCCCTGGCAGCGCTGCACAGGGAAGTAAATCTCATCAGACCTCAGCACAGCCTGTGTCCCTGGAAGGTCGGGAGAGCATCACTTCCTTCTCCTAGTGTAAATGTCTTTCCAGGGCTGAAGAACTTCATCTGACATTCATGCAGCCTCCTTGAAATGCTGAGGGTAGTGTCACTTTAATTGCCTTTGAATAGGTCTCATCAACCTTATGGCTGCAGATGGAAATAGCTTTTCATCAGACAATCTTCCTTTTTCTGTTCTTTTCCCTGAGATAATTTTTTACTGGAGGAAATATGTCATTTACAGCAACGGGCTTGCAGGGGGCCAGCAAAGCCTCTCTGCAAGCTGGATTTCTTCACCCTTTTCTGACCAACTGATTTGCTTGGCAACAGCAGACAAAAACAATGCGGAGAGGCTGCCTTGGAGGACAGTGGATGTCCTGTAGCCCATGATCTGATGTTTTCCAGACAATAGAAAACAGCAAACTTCACTCTTCTCCAATTCTTCAACATCTTCAAAAGGCAGATAATCTATTTCTTCATGGGCTTGACCAAAAAACATGTTAACCCATTTTGGCTACAGCCTGAAACTAGGAGCTCAAATTCAGGTTCCCATTCAAATCTGTAAATTTATTATTTTATTTTTTTTAGAGCCCCTGCTTTTCACCTCCTCACGCTCTGAGCCCATCTAGGTTTCTCTGTTCATCCTCTGTCCCTTGGAGAGCCATGTGATGGGGCTGGCTGTAGACAGCACCCATCTGTTCAGAAACTGATAGAGGCAACATTCGCCAGAACTCGCCAGGGGCCCAGAAACACCCTGGGAAAGGACATGATGTGAGCACGATTAATAAAATGCTGATTTTCATGTAAGGAACTGGAAAGATCATAGAGGGGGAGGGAAATGGCCAAAAGAGGTAGGTATGGACTGAGTCATCACCAAAACTCTTATTAGCACAGTGGTTAACCCAGTCTCTTGATCTGGTCAATGTAAAATGACAAGGTGGCTTGTGCCTCCAGAAGCGCCGCTTGTAAAATTGAGGCAGATGAGCTTTAGGTTTTGCTGTGAGTAGCTCAACGGTGCTACCTCATGGCCAGACAGAAAACTACTTTGCCCTTCTATTTCTTCGACATTTTTAATTTCTCCTGCAAGTGACAGACAGGTTTTCTCTTACTGCTGGCATGAGAGACTCTTCCTACAGGATTCTCTTACTGCTAGGCAAATATTCTGAGTACATCCAGTGTATCCAGCTGCATACATTGGGATTTTTTTTGGTCGGGAGGGAGTGCAAGGTTTGTGAAGTACTTTTGTTGAATATAATGTTTCTGTTTGTCCTTCTTCTGTTACCTGGTGCAGTGTCATACCCATCTCCGATGGGGACCTCTTTGGCACAGGGACCACTTCTGAGCTCAGTTGCCCGACTCCCTGCAGGAGAGGCCACAGTGGTGCAGCCACCACAGGTGGCTGGCATTGCAGCCAGACCCTACAAATGCCATGCCTTATCTTGGGGAAGACGAAGCTAAGGAACAAGTCATAAAAAACTGCTTGAGGCCTCTCAATAAGTTGCCAGCACGGGCCTGATTATTTCGTTCTTTCCCCCATTGGATGCCACTTGTCTTCTCATCCCTTCAATACTACCTATAAAAAGTTGAAGCATCGACACACAAAGATTCATGAAGAGAATCTAGAGGACTCTAGAAGAGACTCGTGAATTGGAAACTTGATCTGGCCTGGAAATCTCTCATTCCCGTTCACCAGCTTGTTTCCTGCCATGCTGCAGAGTATTTCTATGCTGCTAAATAAAAGAGGACTGGGGACCCATCTTGAGGCCATTCCTCTTACCTGCCCCATGTTAGGCAGATTCAAGCCATGGTGATAGCTTCATACTGTGCCACACTTGGCCTGGGTCTCCTCTGAACTCCAGGTGGTTCCTCTTTGACCCAAAGGCATATTTTTGTTTTGCTGTCTCCTTTTGGTGCAAAGGGTCAGAAATAACGTGAGGCCCTGCAGCGCAGCCCCCCCAGGTGGGAACTTTATAGCCAAATACCAAAGATGGGAGTGTGTCCCCCCTGATCAATGGCTTTGTGAGCTAACTGCAGTTGCGGAATCACAGAATGATATGGGGTTGGAAGGGACCTCTGGAGATCATCTAGTCCAACCCCCCTGCCAAAGCAGGTCCACCTAGAGCAGGTTGCAACAGGAACGCGTCCAGGCGGGCTTTGAATGTCTTTGAATGTTTTGAAGTTGCTGCAAAGAGGTGCAAAGCCTTTGGCAGCCAGTGAGTCAAAGTCTGCAGAGCGAAGCCTGATGTGGTTCCCCACCGACTGAGGCTGGCTGCAGCTCCTCCCAGAGCGGCAGTCATCTCTCCTTCATCAAATTAGCCATTGTGAGACCCCTGTCAAAAAAGCTTCTCTGGAGGGCAGCAAATAGGGTAATGGTTGTCCAGCTCATCCACAAGAAATGAGCTCTGGTTGCCAGAAGCTCCTCCACTGGTTCTATAAAAGAGTAGAGCAGCATATTGCAAGATGACCCCCATACACACCATAGTGGTCCTGGTACAATGCAAGATTTGGTGTCCCGGTTACAGAGACAGGTCAAGTATTTATGAAGGAAAAGTAGTTGCCCTTTTGGGGGGAGGTTGTGTTGAAACCAGTCTTTTGTAACTGGTGTCTTCCTGCTGCTTTTCTATGGAGATGTGGTGCACACACCTTGTTACCTGAACTGACTCAGAATGCAATCCTACTGAGGTCCAGAGCCGAGTACCTATAACAAATTGTTCGAAACTCTTTCTTTTTCAAAAGTTTTTGTTTACCAGCATACAGGAGCGAGATGGGGGAGCCACAACCTTGTGTCGGTACGACCATCGTCCTTGGAGCTGAGTTGGAGAACTGTCCTCCCCTGACAGACTCTGATTTTAATATCGACCAGTCTTCTGCCCTATGTCAAAAATATGTGGTAGTTTGGGCCTGTCGCCAGCACTAACAGCACTCTGCCTTCCTGAGTGTCCCTCCCAGCAGAGGCACGGGCCAGGAGATGTTATGAATGGAAAGAGGCCTGGGGACAAGGTGGCAACCTCTTTGAAATCTGTCACTTTTGGCAAACAGTAAGTGAGCACTTTGATTTGATGAGAGCTTCGTGGTGTATCCCAAAAGCAACAGCAGCAGCTCTGGAGGTGTTTTCCCGAGCCCAGGGCTGCTGAAGCAGCATCGCTGGGAGGGAGGATCCGTGAAGGCTAAGGAAGGGTTGCCTCTCAGCTAAACATGAATGGAGGCTTATTCAGCTGAGGAAGGCTCCTCCCCTCCTTGTTTTGGGACCTTGAAGAAGCATTCTGTGACTTACAGGAAGATTTACACAATGTCCCAGCACTGCTTGCTTCCTGCCGTGGGGACACAGGGTTTCCAAGAATCCCGAGAGCTTGCGAGAGACGCTGAGCTGCTGCCTGGCAGGAGAGGTGCTGGCTCTGCACATCCACGCCGCCAGCGAAATGGGGAAGCGTGGCCAAAGTACTTTTTTGGCATGTTTTTCTTTCAAAAAACATTCAGAAATATAAATTTAAACTGACAAGTTTAAGTCACTAGAAAGCCCCATGGAAGAGGCTTGGTATTGCTCATGTGGGAGCTCCCAGCTGACATGTGGTATAGAAAGCTGCAGTCTTCTGAGAGGATGGGTTTAATGTTAGCTTGACTTCTTTTTTGTGGTGTCGATGCAGAGAGACACCGAAATTGTACCGCTTTTGCACAAGCGCAAAATTCCAGTAGCCTCAGCTTAAGAAAATAAAACATTAAAGTTTAGATTGCAAAATATGATCCAGTTGCTCTTAGTATAGGAAAAAAGTCAATACTCGAGATATTAGAGATGAGAACAGAGTTTTGCTGCTTCTCCTGTTTATCTGCTTTGATGTGCTCACAGCTACCGAAACAATGGAGCGAGCAGGGAATAATAAAACTGATTAACTGTAAAAATGAACGCAGATCAACTGGCAGTTATGAGATTTGTCCAGTATCACTGTGCTTTGAAATAAAACTGGGTCTCCAAGGACCCCGTGACTGAAGAACACCAGCAGAGAGCATTTACCATGATGGCGTGTGTAAACAAGGTGTTTGGATGTGCAAATATCACTCTGTATCCCACTCTCTGCCAGCAGGTCCCCATTGCACACCTACACTGAGTGACAGTCAAAACAAACTAGGTGTGGTATTGCATATGAAAAAAAGAAAAGAAAAAAGCTCACAGGATAAACCACACAGGGTAAGCAGCCAGAAATACAAACGGCGTGTTCTCCAGCGCTGCTTTCCAGTGTTTCCCGTGTTTCTGACCCCTAAGCATTTCCCTGTGCCAGCCTGGGTTCCCTGCATTTATTTACTTCTATGAACTGCCTTTTCTTAGCTGTCTTTCAGGGACCCTTTAAAGCCAGCACCCTCTGAAAACCATCACCTTCTGGAAGGGACCTTTTGTGAGGAGAGCCACGGGGCAGCACAACCCAGGCTGCAATGTTGCAGAGTAAAAGTCTCACCTGTGGGAGATGGAAATCACATTTTTCAAGAACGTTCCAGCTTTAATACGTACCGACAGCCTCCAGAGAAGAAAGAAAATAGCTTTTAAATACTTTTCCTCATTTATTTTGGAAATCAGAAAATGCTGATGTCCTGAGTTGGGGGCATGACTGGTGGAGCCAGGTTGTGTGAGTGAGTCCCTGGCGATTACAGAGGCTTCTCTCATTATATTCCCTGTCCCTGCTGTCATGAGTTTGCGTATGATGGTGTCCTAGGACAGCCCTGGCCACTTCTTCAAGCCCATGGTGTGGTGGGGACATATTTTCTCACAGTCCAATGATGTTACACTACACTGTACTGGACCAGAGGGGTCTTCGATGTTGTGGATGAGGATCGGTGGGTGACAGTCCTGCTTTTCTCCTTTGGGCTTTTACATCAGTGAAACTCCCTCTCCAAGCTGTTGATGCTAGGACAGCTGTCTGGGGGGCTGTCCTTGCAGTCCTGAATGAAGAAAACCCTTCTGAGAGCCTCTGCTTTGCTCTGTGGGAATGCCCCTCTCACATCAGCTCAGGTCGAGGCATGTTGCCGTTAGCATCAGATCTGGCACACTGCGTGGTGGGACCTTCTTCCCCTAGACACTGCACTTCGTGTGCGTGACAGTCCGTCCGAGATATTTCCTCAGCTCATGGCTCATCTTCATAGTCTTTGTAGATATTTGTCTTTGTAGATATCTGTCAGAGCAGATTTCACAGCCTAACTCTCCGAAATGCTGCCCTCCCATCAGGAAGTAGTCTGATATTAAGTCCTTGATTATCCCTTCCAATCTTTGTGGATATCTCTTTGGAGAGTTCACAGAGACCATCCCAAAAGAAAAGGTGGTGGGGTGTATGAACTCAAGCTAAACCAAACCAGAATAGTGCAGGACTGACAGGAAGCCCCTAGAAAATATAGCAAAGATTGAGGGACCTACTTATTGATGAAAAATTGAAAATCCAGAGCTGTTTCAGCCACAAAAACACAAGAAGTGAAAGGGACTGGCACCTTAAATAATGCACAGAATATAAGGAAAACCCATCAGTTAGCTTTTGTCCAAGCACGTTACAGCTGCAGAACACTGTATTTTTAGGAGTATAAAGTACAAAACCTATTGATGCAACAGCTTCTACCAATGGCAGCCGTGTCAGATGCAGTGCCAAGCCTCTCTTTTTCACTGTACTTCTATTTATCATCCACCACTGCTTTATATTTTTATTCTTTTACCAGATGTTCACTGCATAGCTTACTCGCAGATGTCTACGGCATTGTGAGCCACCCTATTGCGCTCCCCTGGTGAATGTCCATCCCGCCTGTGCATCCCATCTGCTTTCAAACTTTCAGAGGTTCAGGGTCTTTCCTCTGGCCCTGCTGGCATGGTGTTTCGTCTTGGCTCTCGGTAGATGTCTCAGGACCTGGAAGGCCCTTGACTCTTGCATGCGTGTTTGTGTGAATTGGGGGCACCCAAAGCAAGTGGGAGGTTCGAGACAGAAGGGGTGGTTCTGCTGGTGACTGGCTCGGAGATGGTGTTGCACGGGATGGACCTTGCTTTGATGTGTTTCAACCATTCTGACCTTCCTGTGCTCAAGAACAGCTTGGATATCCAGCCCTTGCTTGTCTTCGTGCTAACTCCAATATATCTTTCCCAGAGATCCAGTAAGAGGTCTCCCCTGGTTCAGTAGTTCCTTCAGCTTCCATCTCCTTGGGAGAGGAGATGCCATTGACAGGGACTTCTTCCAGCTTTCACATGAGGAATCCTCTTGTAGGCTGCCTGTTCCTCAGCCTACTGATCTCTCAGAAGTTTCAAATTACTTCTTCGGGTTTTTTTCATTAGAATATTTTCAAGCTACTGCCTGATTTGAAAGATATTGCTCCACTCATTATTTGAAATACTGTGATGGTTAAGGGAATGTAGACGATGCAAAGCAGTTTCTGAACCAGAGGCACCTCAGTCATAGAGAAAGCTCAAAATTTGCAGGTCTGAGGGG
This sequence comes from Xenus cinereus, assembly GCA_025774025.1. Lineage (NCBI taxonomy): Eukaryota > Metazoa > Chordata > Aves > Charadriiformes > Scolopacidae > Xenus > Xenus cinereus. The sequence continues at coordinate 147,072,396 of JAOXJK010000001.1, forward strand.
AAAATATGCTTCAAGCAAACCTCTCCCCTTCCTCCCTGTGCCAGGATCCTCGCTGCTGTAAGACATCTACCTCAGGGACTGTCTAATACCCATTTGGTCACATCTGGTTCTGCTCTTTCTGTTCAGTCCCCTGGTTCCTGCTGCACATGAGATTTCCTCCCAGGCTGGTGGTGATCTGGCTATGAAAATGTTTCTGGTCTGGTCTCATCTGCTAGAGGGTCTCCATGGCAGCTTCAGACACACCCTTAGCAGAGATGGTTTCTCAACTTCAGCTCCTTCTGTGAGAGCAGCTGGAAAAATGGTTTCCCTGCATTGAAGGCGGGCAGCTGCCCTGGGATCAGTGCTGGTGGTCGCTGAAGTTTAAGCCACTCAGTCAAAGCTGGGACCATTTTCCCTCTTTTCAAACTCTGTTCTACTTAGGGAGAGCTGCAGGTCTTCCTATGAAATTGTCTTGCTTCCACCAGAGATGAGAAACACGGATTCAAACCAGTTCAAAGATCCTAATAGTTTCCAGGTAGAGGAACTCCCCTCTGGATTAGAAAGTCAGTGATCACAGGAGCAAGGACTCCATGTTGCCCACATCCCCTTGACTGGTTCAGCTGGTTTCCTCCAGGGTCAGTGCAGGAGGCTGCAGACCTGCCAGGGGCTCCGTGGTGGGCTTTAGTCTGTGTGAGTTCCTGAATGCTGGTCATGCAGGAGCCCTTCAGCGTAGCTGGGCATCTTCATCCGCACAGGTATGAAAGAAACGCTGAAAATAAGAAAGCCATGTTTGACTGCAGCATGTAAATGCATTTATATCTTCAGCAATTTCTGGAGAAATGTCATTAATTTTCAGCAGATTTTATCAGAAGCAAGCTGTCTTCTGTGAATTTTTTTGTTTTACTTTCCCCAGTTCCATTACCAGATGCAATACTTAGCAAAATTCCCTCCATACCTGTGGGTTGGCAGCCGCAGTGGACTGTGTTCCCCTCCATCTGCATGGCTTTTGGGTCATTTGGCAGGTTTCAATTCTGAACCCTTTTTCAAAAAAAAAAAAAAAAAAAAAAAGAAGCAACACAGCTGATTTTCTCTGCGTTACAATTAGAGAAGTGTCTAAAAAAAGCCCTCCTTCCAAATCCATATTTTTGGTGTTACCAACAGTTTTGTTTTCCTGTTTAGTTTCCTCTATACTCACTACAGCAGCTCTTCTCCTTGTCATGTTCTACAGAAACAGGCAAAAGTCCAGGTTAGAATGAGATGTTTTTAGAAAGCAGCCATGTTAATTACTTAGTACTTCCTAAACACCAGGCATTCTTTACTAGCACACCTTAAAACACTTAGTTAATTCTCAGACGAAGCCCAAGGGAGCAGCCTGCGAAGGTCACCCATGGAAAGCACCTTCATGACAGTGTGTGTCATGCATGTGGAACCATCACTTAGTCCCTCTCGGTGACCAGGTGAAGTGGTGCCATGTGGATGTGAAAAACAGGAAAAAAGAAGTTTTAGTCAATGTAATTGTTCTCGTTCTCCCTACATGAAAACTGGACCTGCTGCATATTCTGGCCTGGGCTGGAGAAAGCCCAAAGGTAAGAGGAGCATCTCTGTCTCCCCAGTGCCATGCCACACACCACCTGCGGTGGTAAAAGGGGCAGTTCGGTTGAGTTTAGACTTAGTTCAGCAAGAAAATGATCATTTGTCAGGAAAGGCCTTTCTGTTTGCCATGCTGATCATAAATCATCTCGTCTGATTCGTGTGCTACTTGGGCAGAAAGGCGGCTGAGGGCTGTGCACAGCGTACAGCTGAAAGATGCTGTTTATAACTGGAGGAAAACAAACTTCATAACGTGCTTTAAGCTGTCTGTGTCAGCTGATTATTTTTGCAGAACACAATATCATTTCCTACTGAGGACAGAAGCTGCTTTTTTTTGGTCTCTTCCACCTTGTGTTAATCATGCTTTGTTTTGTTGCATCCTCGCTGCTCTCCGACCTGTCCTTTTAAGTACATTTTGTCCCTCTTGAGAAAGAAATCGGGTCTGTGGCCCAGAGTATTTATTTGCAGCACCCTGATAGCTGCGGTTTTCTAATATCTGCACTGGTCTTGGGAGGAGAGGAAAGACTAATACCTATGGGGTGAAATCATGGCTTGGTGGAAGGCAATGGCAGTGTTCCCGCCGGCTTCGCTGTGGCCAGAATTTCACCCCAGGAACGCCTGGGGAACTAAACATCTTCACCGTCTCCACTGACTGCCCACCTCCCTGCTGAACCAGGCTCCCGCAGAAACTCCTGTCGGCTGCTGCCTCCGCGCAGCCCCAAAAGGCCAGGCCGCTCCCCTGTTTAAACCGTCAGCTATTGCTTTTGTTTCTCTTTGTCCCCTAATCCATTATACCAGCAATGAGGCTAACGAAGCTTGCTTTGTGCCACTCGGGCTGGCAGGAGGGTGCCTGTACTGCTTCGGCTGGTTCAGGGGGGACCCCAGTGTCCCCAAGACCCGCCGGCTGGCTGTGCTGGCACAGAGCTGCCAGGCACGGGCATGGAGCCAGACCTGCAAAATAACCCACTCGTGTCTTCGGTCCGACTCCCTGAATGTGCAGAGATTTGCTCCCTAAATTGCTTTCTGCAGCTCCACTCTGTCTCGAGATGCTCCCACCTGCCGAAGACTTTAGTCATTCCTATGTCTCGGAGCCTCGTTTAACAAAACCTGCTAAACCTGGGGATGATGCTGAGCCTCTGCCAGCAGCCCTGACCCCCTGCACATCCCCAGGAGCTGAGCTACACGTGAGTGATCCAGCTCACCTCAGGTCTGCAGTGGGTCCATACCAGTGTGCTACATAATACCCAAGTCTGCTGCATCCCAGTCCTTCACCCGGAACAGTTTGTGTGAACATAAATCATAGAATCATAGAATGATTAGAGTTGGAAGGGACCTTAACGATCATGGAGTTCCAACCCCCCTGCCATGGGCAGGGACACGTCCCACTAGACCAGGTTGCTCAAAGCCCCATCCAGGCTGGCCTTGAACACTTCCAGGGATGGGGCATCCACAACTTCCCTGGGCAACCCGTTCCAGTGCCTCACCACCCTCATAGTAAAAAATTTCTTCCTCATATCTAATCTAAATCTC
>JAOXJK010000001.1:147075594-147094899 GCA_025774025.1 Xenus cinereus
TCACCACCCTCACAGTAAAGAATTTCTTCCTAATATCTAATCTAAATCTCCCCTCTTTCAGTTTAAAACTGTTACCCTTGTCCTATCACACCAGTCCCTGATAACGGGTCCCTCCCCATCTCTCCTGTAGGCCCCCTTCAGGTACTGGAAGGCTGCTATAAGGCGTCCCTGGAGCCTTCTCTTCTCCAGGCTGAACAACCACAACTCTATCAGCCTGTTTTCACAGGAGGGGTGCTCCAACGCTCTCATCATCTTTGTGGCCCTCCTCTGGACCCATTCCAACAGGTCCATGTCCTTCCTGTGCTGAGGACCCCAGAGCTGGATGCAGTACTCCAGGTGGGGCCACACCAGAGCAGAGTAGAGGGGCAGAATCACCTCCCTTGGCCACTTTTCTTTTGATGCATCCCATGATGCAGTTGGCTTTCTGGGCTGCCAGCATGCATTGCCAGCTCATGTTGAGCTTTTCAACCACCAACACCCCTAAGTCCTTCTCCACAGGCCTGTTCTCCAGCCATTCTCTGTCCAACCTGTATTTGTGCTTGGGGTTGCCACATCCCAGGTGCAGGACCTTGCACTTGCCCTGGTTGAACTTCATGAGGTTTGTATGGTCCCACCTCTCAAGTCTGTCCAGGTCCCTCTGGATGGCATCCCTTCCCTCCAGTGTGTTAACTGTGCCACACAGCTTGGTGTCATCGGCAAACCTGCTGAGGGTGCACTCTATCCCACTGTCCATGTCTCCGACAAAGGTGTTAAACAGCACTGGTCCCAATACCAACCCCCGAGGAACATCACTCGTCATTGGTTTCCACTTGGACATTGAGCCATTGACTGCAACCCTTTGAGTGCAGCCATCCAGCCAGTTCCTTATCCTAATAACCAAGAGAAGAACCACGACCTGCCTGTTTGCACAATTCATGCACGCTAATCAGCCTCTCAATTTGCCCGGCATATAGGAGCTGATGTAACTGCCCTGAAATCCACTATAGCCGTAATTGAAACCTGCTGCAAAGCTGGGCTTTTCTTACCAAAGGCTTGCTCAGTGTAACTGTGAAGTTTCAAAATTTTATAAGTGCGTTTTATTGCTTGTCCTGTAAAATAAATAAAAAGCTGAAAAACTGGCTTTCTCCTCAGGTTTGCTGTTTTTGTAATGATTCCAATAACTACCACATCACTGAACATCTCTTAATATGTTTGCACAGACATGAAAATTTNNNNAAACAGATGGATTTCAAGAAAAAGTATGACAGTAACTCGGTCTTGTCTTTCCATATTCAGCTGCATGCTTTTTTATTATTATCCTCTATATGCTTTTTTTCCAACCACCCAGCTATATGTTCCTAAAGAAACACACATTCTTTTCAGCTTGGAACCATGCAAATGTAGCAAGTCACCTAAATAGGGATATATAGGTCATGGTATTACATGATTTAGTAAGCTCTGCTTCAGTGATTTATGCTCTTTTTCAGTTACTTCATCATTTCAGCCACTAGCTGCTGTTGAAGGAATCAAAATGAATACAAATTATTATGGTTTGAAATAACAAAAAGGGAAGGTCTTTTTCATGACTTAAATATCTGGTTTAAGTTTGTTTTCTATTTTTCCCATTTACTTTCAGAAGGAAAACATTATGTTTATTTTAATTTTGTTCAGTCAAATGAATGGGAAAGACACACTTGCTACCAAGGCGACTATTCAGTACTACCATTAGTCCCATTAAAATCAGAAATAGGCTTGAAGTGACCTGCAGAAGGGAGCACTTTGATGTACAGTAAAATGCCATAACTCTGCCAGCTCTGATGCACATGAGCAGGCTATGTTCCCTTTCAGGGGTACAAAATATAGATTATAGTGGCTGTGACTTGCCCCAGTGCCACTGAGCACTCTTTGCTGAGACATTAGCTGTGATGGGCCTGGTTTGGAGAAGTCAGTAAATCATGAAGTTGCCATTGGCAGGGGTGCTTTAAGGACAAACAGCCACATTCTTTGCGTTTTTAATCCTTTCCCCTCTAAAAGTTAACCTTGACCTGGGATGAGAGGCCTCTGCATTTTCCAACGCTCAGGGAAGGTCCACGGAGCCCTGGACCCCTGGTGGCAATGACATGGTGGTCAGGAGGGATGAGGTGGCCTGGGGTGGGGTCCAGTGCAGGGGCTGCCATCAGAGACCGCAGTGCTTCTCATATCTGCTGCCGTCCATTGCAGAGGAAGGCGCAGGACTTTACATCTTCCAGCAGGCCAGCTTTGGTACGTGAGAGGGAAGAGATTTCCAGCAGGTTCTTATTTAATGTGTGTATTGTTCAGGCAATTGAGTGGATCAAATATAAACCAGCTTTCAAACACACTGAGACATCACCCAACTTTGCTTTCACCATAGTCAGCAAGAGTTTTGCCACTGATTTTTCTTGAGCAGAGGGATGCAAGTGCTGCAGGACTTTTTGAAATCTTTCCTGTATGGTGTACCCTCTAACTCTTCCTACCACAGGCTTCAATCTGAAAGCCAAACAAAATCAGATAACATCTAGCAATTAGGAATTTAGGTCTTTTGGTAAACACTAAATGATTATACACAGCGTGCTTTGAGAAAAAGGTTAGCTCTGATGAGGTAGAGATGAAGGGATGACTGGCATCAACACTTGCTTTGCTTCTTCGTCCCCATTGCACATCATTGTACAACTGCCTGCTGGAAGGTGAATTGAGACCATCTCGCTTATTTTGCACAATCTGCTCAGTTCAACTATTGAAAAAATTTCCATCTATTTCCAACAGACTTTGAATTGGCAACTTCATTTACTCATGAAAGGTTTTACAGCCAGACACAAGCCAACAATTTGTAAGTCTCAGGAGAAAAAACTATAACTTAGCAAAATTTTTCAAGGTCAGGTTGTGCCAAAGTAAGGTAATGTCCTTCCAAGAGAAGGAAATTTATTTATTTATTTATTTATTGCAGTGTATTATTTGCAGATAGGGGAAGTGCAATATCTCTTCCATTTGGCAAGGTCTTGCAACCAGTTCACATGGTATCCTCATGCACTTTACGTATATACAATAAATGAAGACAAATACACATGGCTGTGATGGAAGGAGAAGCTGGGAGATCAGGAGACTCTGAAGACACAAGCACATCTTAGCAAAGAACCAAATTTTTGCTGTTTTCCCCAGCCACAAAAAAAAAATATGTCTAAACAATAGATAATTCCAGGAAGACTTAAGATATTCCCCTAGATATAAAAGCAGATATAAATTTATCATTCTTTTGCAGGAAAGAAAGTGCCTAGAGTAATCTCAGACAGTCACTGTTGTCTCCTCTTGATATAGTTGACATTTCAGGGTTTTTACAAATATGTTTCAGTCACAGAGAAACAACACACAACACAAAGGACCCACAACAACAAAAAAAAGAAACCTCCACTTTTTAACCAGACAAGAATGTGTAAATATAAACAAGACTGCTGAAAAGTTCAGTCAGTCCCATTTATAATTGCAGGGAGACATAAGGTCTTTTGAGTCGAGATGAGCTGCATAAGTCTGAAGCCCACACATAAAAGTAACCCTGAGCACACTACTTCTGCTGGTTGTAAGAAGATCCTTTGATGCTGGAACCTCGTTCAACGTGTATCTTTCTGTGAGTGTCCTAACCTTTCCACTTTAAGATGCTTTCATGCCACAGTAGTCCCAAAGTCCCAGATAATGAGGAAAAAGGAAAAAGGAGTGGATGTAAACAGACTTGAAGTCTTTCAGATCAGTCAGCGTCCCTTGGGCTTTTTTATTTTCCTCACTGCAAACCCTTTGATTCCAATCGCAGTCCTCTGTGCGATTCCCACAGATGAAGAAACAAAAGTAAAGATTGTTTCAGTTTAGGTTTTCTACTGTCACCGCCTGGGTGAGTGTCAGGCCAATGGATGAGAGTAGTTGAGCTGCTGGGCATGGCAGTGCTGGCGGGCCAAGCCCCGGTGCCCTGGTCCTGAGATTTCCTGCAGATGTTATAACTGGATCCACAAACCAACCTATTCAAGCCAAAGTCAAAATACATCCAAAGCAGAGGATTCTCCCCCCTCCTAGTTCCACATCAGCTCTGAGCTGATGTTCTGAACTGATGCGGCACTCAGGACACTGTACCTGGCAGGAGGAACTGTCTCAGTGTGGGTGCAACTGCTGCGTCCCCACAGAACTGCCGACTAGCTTCTCCTGTACAACGCAGTCTGTCTGTTGGCTCATTTGATTTAGTTTTATTTCTCTTCTGCTCACATCCACAGAGTTGTTGGTGTTAGGAACACTATGAAAATGATTGTGTAGTTGGATATCCATGTACTGTTTATCCTACCTTGTCCTATTCAGATGAAGCCCATCACAGCCTACTGCAAACCACTAAAAAATTATTGTGAGATTTGGAGCCTTTTATACTGCAGGGGTTTATTCTAACTTGATTTCTATAAATTAGTTAAACAATTTCCCCAAAAGAGAACGAGATATTGCTTAGATTATGCTTTTATGTTGCTGAGTTTATTTTCGAATGAGCTTTAAGAAACTTAGAATTCTAGGTACTTTCTGCAGATTTCACTCTACCCTTTCATCATTTCTTGATGAAAGAAGGGTATTTGCTGTAGACTAGAATCTCATTAGACTACATCTAGATTCATGATTTCTTTAGTTTCTTTTTAACATTAAGTTTTGAGGATAGTCAGGAGGAAAATACCCATGACTTGGCTTAGAGGTTTAATTTCACAAAGACGTCGATGTTCTCAATTTTTGCTTAGAATCTGGATCCGACTCATGAATCTAGATGCACAGCTCCACACCACAAAAGAACTTAAGTAGCCCAGCTCAAATCACAGAGCTACAAATACCTTTTTGTATGCCTGATGTAACACACACCTGAGAGCTTTTCTAGACTGGGCCTAGTTAAGAAAGCCTGAAAAGATAAAAAGTTCAACACCACTGTGTGACAATGTAATGAAACGCCAGGCACCGGCTCCTGCCAGAGACTCAGTGGTGATTGATCTCCTTCTGAGTCAAGGCCTCTTGACTTTCAGCATCATAAATTTAAATTAAGAATCTACTGGAAAACATATGAAAGCTTAAATAGATATGTTCTTTATAGCCTTCCCTTGGACGCTTCCCTTGGTAGACATAGACTACCAAGATACAGTTTCTGTATGCTGCTTTTTCTACCTCTACATGCATAGATGTTTACACAGGCTTCTCTTGCTAATTCTCAATTCCAACTGAACTAAACTAGAGAAGCCAGGGGGAATTTTGGATTACTTCCAAGGATTGCTGGCAGGGAATGAGACGACTCTATGGGGCTCTGTTCAGCCTTGAGGGCCCTTGGGACCTTCTGCAGAACATGTTTTTGCCATCAGCACCTGTTTGATGTGCATAAGGGTTTGCAAACACATCTTTTGCTGGTGCGCCGATGAAGGTCCTAGCTTATGCATTGGTATATGTTATCGGAAGAGGCTGTGTCTCACCCTGCCCAACTTACTGGAAAGGTATAGGCAGCTGTTGGAACTGTACACGTCAAAGTACATTTTCGTGTGCAAACAAAGCCCATTGGCACAGAGATTATCAGTAGGGAAATGACGCCCCGGGTCATGGCTCACTCTCCAAGCAACGAGATGGGTGGCAGAGTGCTGACACAGCCTTACCTGAGCCAGCCCTGAAGGCCAGCTGAGCCGTCGTTGTTCCACCATACAGAGGTTTCACAACCCAGACCTTGTTCTGGACATTCAGCCAGAGCTTTCTTTTCATAACCCACATAACTCACCATGCACGCATCGCACTAAATCATAATTAACCAACAAGAGTTTCAAGCAATCATAAATCAAATGGGACTGGCCATGGCCTCCCTGGTGGGGAGGATCAGACTCTGCTCTCCCTCCTTGCATCAGAGTGCTCATTACCTCCCGGTGTCCTCACATATTAAGAGCACTTGGATCTGCTCCTCATCTTCCAGCCACAGACATATTGGGATGCTACAGCACAAAAATCATGTCTCAGACACACAAACATATTTCAGCCCTTCATCCTGGAAAATCCCATTGGGTCCTTTGTATATTATCTTGGAAGCATAAAATTTTATGCTCCTAACAAACAGTTCCGCAGCAAAACTGTTGTGCTAAAGTCTGGTTTATAGTGGTAATGAGTAACACTTACTGTACCATATAGTTTCCCTTGTAAATATTTCTGTGGGTTCTGTTTTGCTCAGAAGCTCCTGATCTGACATACACTTGTAGGATTCAAGGATGGAAGGATAACTGTGAAACTGTATTATCTGGGAGGGTAATCCTTGCCACTCCTCCTTGTCGCAGTGCAGCTTTACACATTTGCTTTGGAGGGTTAGGATCTTGTTCATAGGAAGGAAGGTTCCTGGTTTCCTATTCCTCCCTTTGCTACTCAGGTGGGCAAAGCCATACAGCTCCCAGCGGCCAAAGGCGATGGCTGATGGCAACTGCCACAAGGAAGACTTGTGGTGATCTATGGGCTTTTCTGGTAAAATACTGATGTTTATAACACAGACATACACTCTGGAGTAATCTCTTTTTAACCCATGAGTATGTATTCAGGGTGTGAATCATTTAATCCCAAAGCAGACACTCGAAATAGCTCAGATGAACCATGACCCTGAAGGTGTCTACGACCTTCTGCCTGCCATGAGGAAAGCCTGGGGTCTGTGGATCAGACACAAACATCTGCTCCAGATGGGTCTAGAGGCAGGTGAGACATCTGCTTCCTCCTGTGTATTTTCCAAGCCACGAGATCTGAGATATCTCTTCCCGAGTCACCCATCCCAACCCCACACAGAGTGCCCATCTTTTGCAACAGACCTGGGCTCTCCAAGAACTTTTGGCTGCCAGACAGCTACTCACTCCGTGCTTCAGGCTTTCTTCCCTGACCGAGACAATTCCAGCACAGAAAGCATTAGTTGGGCTCTTTGAGGAATGCTTAATTTTACCTCTTACCCTCGGCCCCCACTTCCTGCCATGGTAAGCTAAAATAGTTAAACGTTTGGGGTTTGGTTGCATGCATTGTTTACCCATACTTGCTCTTGCTTCTATGTTTAACAGAGGAAATAACTCGCTACGATAAAGTATCACTACATGCTGGTAACATCAGATAAGCTAAGCTGGACAAAAATGTTTTCTTTGGCACTTCTCCACTTTCTTTAATTTGGCCAGAGAACCTGCTTTACTTCTGGACATGTGAAGGCCCCAGTTAAGTTTGACTGTAACACAAAGAGTTTCACAGTTTTTCTTGTTAAACTCCATGTAGGACAAGGAGAACAATCCTGTCATTTCTTTCCCTGGTGTACAATTGGGCTGATAAGCACCGGGCTGCACATATCAAAAACCACGGTGAATGTCATTTGCATTAGGTTTCTGCCTTTCCAGAAAAAAAAAAAAAAAAAAAAAAAGGAGCCTTTACAATCTGCTTATCGGCCCCTGTAGGAAGCTGCACAATGCTATAGCAATATATATTTAAAGTTGAGCACGGGGAAGGAAAAAAGGGAGTGCACCTTGAGGGAGTCCTTTTGGGGTGGAGGCAGCGTTCCCAGGCACAGCAGGAGGAGCCTTGAGGGTGGGCCAGAGGAGCTCTCCATTCTCCCCCATGGGGGTACCACTCCCCTGGAGCAGTGATGGACGGGGAGAGAGGATCGGGGTGCAGGGATTGACATGGGAACAGCTTGTGCTGCAGCTTCTCTGTGGGTCCCATCAGTGGGCATCTGGCTGCCGGGGGTCACTCAGGACATAGGTCGGCACATGGGGAGAGAGGGAAGGAGAGGGATGGTGGAGGTTGGATGTCTCTGTCCCCTGGGTAAATGTGTGCTGGGGCCTGGGATTGTGCTGGGGTCAGGTTTTATCGCTCCCTGCGTGGTGCTCTGGATGCAGCCACAGAGGGCTGAGAACCTTGAATCGAAAAACCTGAAGCACCACAGCGGGCAGTTGTCTTCACCACACGCAATGAAGACCTATAGCTATGCAGGATGTACCCACACGGGACTGCACTTGAACTCATGTGTGTTCTGGGTTAACCGGCGTGCAGGAGTCACACTGGTGGCATTGTCACACCCTCTTAACTTTACATTTTGCACCTAACACAAAGCTTTAACCTTATGAGCCCTTTTCTGCCTGAAATCTAGAGTGTGGCATTACCATGGGAGACGTGGGGCAGCAGTAGTGCAGCCGGTGTGGCATCTTGCCCTTTCATCTCCCACCAAACCCCCTGAAAAGGTCTGGCTGGCCTTGCTTGGACCCCACCACACTTCACGGCGAGGGCAGCTCCTCTGCTGATGGTGTGTAGCTCACGCAGTTCACATGCAGCAAGTTCCCTGCTTTCTGGGTACTGAACGTGGGATTTAGCAGGTTTCACCCCCAAAATGTGCATTGGCTGTGCATTTACTACACCTGCCCTAAGAGCTGGTGCCAGCTCAAGCGACGGACAAACCAAAGATTTCCAGTTTTGATAGGGTTGCCAGTGGTCTGGAAGGTTGAGCTACATTTCCAGGCAGCAAATGCACCTGGCATATAGTGAGCCATGCTGTGAGGTTCTTCCTTGCGGCATATGTACAGACTGAAAGCCTTAAATAGGCTGGATTTATTTGTTGGGTTTTTTTCCCACCCTTTCCTCCCTCCCTCAATACAAACATTTATGTAATAAAATATTTCTAGAGCACAATGTATAAACAATGCACACTTAATAAAAATAAGAACTGGAAAACTTTAGTAAGAAAACAGCTGAACTTAATTTTCTAGCCAGATAACGCCTGAAGTTTTTTTTTTCAGATAGTAAGGTGTTTTTCTTGTGATAGGTTTGACTTACTCAGGAGCATTCTACTTAACACTGGCTCCTTAAAGGGATACTAGAATTTTTTTCTTAGTTATAACCAATGTGCAATTTCTGGGACTTAAAATTTGAATTTCTGGTTAAATAACTTAGAAACAAGCTATAATTATGTGCCTTTTCCTGGTGCAGCTGGTGCCAAACCATAGATGAAAGCAATGTGATTATAGACAAAGGGCAACCACTGGCTGATCGGGTTTCCTTTGGAGACAGTCAACACAAGTCCTTTATGAGTAAATGTAGCAAAGGATCTGCAGCAGAGCCCAGTATCCAGTGTTAGGCTGCAGTCACTGGATAAAATACTGGAAGAGGCAAACATAGGAGATGCCCTATTCCCTGCTGAGTGTCCTCTTCATGCACCACAATATCACAGTTCCCTTCTCCATCACCCCCACTGCTTCATAGCATTGCTCATAGGAAGTGAGGGCGCGCTCCTCAGGGACAAGGGGTCAGCACCACAGGCTGAAGAAAGCCCCAGCCTGTGTCCTGCAGTGGGGCTGGATTAATCTACCCCTGACACCAGTCTGTAAAACGGATTGCTGCCCCTCCAGATCTGCTTTGCCCTGCTTATTCTTTTTAAAGGGGTGTTTTGCATGGTGCGCTGGTTTGCCCAAGCCAAAATGCAATGGGGCTGAGCTGGGTCTTTCGGACCACTGGTTTTCTGGTTCCAGTCCTTAAGATAAAAGAAGGGCTTTAATTATTGTGGTCTAAGCGTAATTCATTCAGAGGTTTTTTCAACTGCTTATTCTCCTCTTCCTGTGGTAGAGCTTGCAGACTCAACTGGCATCAATGGTAGCAAAAATACATTGCTTTTTGAAGAATCGGACTTTCATTTTTTTAATTGCTGTTCTGACACAAGCTAAGATGGGAAAATATTTTCTCTCTCTCAACTTAAAAAGAAACAATAATTCTCTTCTTTTATTTGAATGCTGCTCTATCCTATGATTTTTCTTTCTTTGCTATAGAAATTTTGAAATCATGTCAAACATTGGTAAGCAAAGATTCTGTTATAAACCTTGGACATAAAAAAATCCCTTGGACTTAAAAAAATAAAGACAATTCCAGCTCTTCCTGGGTTTTACGTTTGAACTTCCTCACCTTGAGATTTCAGCTTTCTAGTCTGTAAACAGGAATAATACCTTCCTGTCCCAGAGAAGTGTTGTAAGAAGCTTAAATGATTTGTGTTTGTAGGATGCTGGGACATGGCAACATTATGAGGATATAGAGATACATATATGTGCATATTTGTGCACATCTACGGATGGAGGTAAAGACTGTTTTTATTTCTCTATATGCGTCTTTTTTTTCTCTTCACAGTAGCACTATCTTCAGAAAATGCAAAGCTTTCTTACAGACAAGAGAGCATCAAGACGTTTACCTGAAGACCTGCTTGCATGTGAATAAAAAGTGTTTTCTCGACATGTACTTCTTGCCCATTTTAAGTACCAATGCTAGCTAAGTGTAGCACAACGCAGGCTCAAAACTAGCTCTCACTAGCAATGTATTGTCACATTACCGTATCTTTCAGAGCAATCTGTAATTGAAAATGGAAGCAATACTTCACCTTGCTATCCTTCTCCCTCCCTAATTTTCTTGGTTAAAATAACATGTTGCTGAACTATGATTTTTTGAATTTAAACCAAAACAGATACTATTTTCTTCCTGTTTCTAGTGCGCTCCAAAAGAGCAGACATAGGCTCTATGAGCAGCTCTTTGTTGGGCTGCCTTCCTCACCCAAGCCCACATCAATGACAGCTTTTGTTCCCAGGACTTCTGAGCCATCCTCTGTACCTCACACCTCCTTTCGGTTTGCTGCTTTGGGTTTTTGCGGGCATTCTCCTTTCCTCCAGCTTTGGGAGATGGAAATTTCTTGGCAGTCAATCACGGGCTGCTCAACAACACGACATCCGGAAACTCCTTCCCTCAATGATGGCAGGGTTACAGCGAGATAACCATCTGCTCTGGCTTGACCACCACTGTCATTTTTCTTTGTCTCCCACAAAGATGTTAACAGGCCTCATTCACTTCTCATTCCCTCCCAAACTGGACAGCTGGAATTTCTCTTTGAGAAAAAAAATCAAAACCAAACCAAAACAGAACACTATCTGCTTTAGAATTAAACTCAGAATTCTTGCTATTATTATTGTTGCTGTTGTTATTAAAATATAAAGATGTAAATTTGCATTTGGATGGAGAAACCAGCAGATTAGATATTCTATTTTTCATTCAAAACATAAATCTAGATTTTGATATTTTAATACATCTTTGCACGGATTTTCCAAAAATGACTTTTCAGTTTCTCGGTTATGTCTATTTCTTGTCCTGCTCTGATATAATCCCATCTGCTATTACCTCTTCTCCATCATTCACACACACCAGAGGTTACAGCATCCCACTGACAAACCTTGTTGGAACAAGGAGCTAATCAATAAAAGATTACAGAAAGCCCTGTTTTCATTTTGCAACATGGACCTGCTAGAAATCTGCTGCAAAGACTCCTTGGAATACAAAGTAATAAAGATGTAGTCCAGAGGGCAAAATGTCATCTTCATCATATTTAATAAACATATTTTCAGCCACTGTATATACACAAATAGGAGGCCAGGGGTGTGGGTGTACATAATATGGAAACAGTGAGCGAGTTCTGTTTAAGGCTCTTCACATTTGTGGAATTTTACTTATGTCATCCCTTTTGTTTACTGTTTAATTAGGGAAGAAAAAAAAAGAATGGATACACTTGGCTTCAGCAAGGAGGTCAGTGTTTCCTGCTGCTAATAGGAAAAAGTTGAGTGACAAAACCAAAGCATTGCTGCGCTGATCAGCACAAGCGCTTACTGATGACTTACCACCTTTTCCACCTGCTTAAAATAAAACACATCCACAGGAGAAACGGTCCTTGTCGCAAAAGGTGGAAATGGTTTTGCTTACTTTGCCAGGAAGGATCTATGACATCCTGGTAAACAATTCAGAGATGCCATTAAACGGCTCCTATTTTGTTACATTAAATGACAAGCTGGGTTTCTATTCTGGTATTAGGCAGCTACTTTCAATGCAATTTAACAGCTGGAAATGAGAAGGCGGCAGCTCCTCGTTACCAGGCAACTCTCCCCAGCCACCAGCAGCTGCCCCTGGGACAGGAGTGTGGGAGCTGCTGTGCAGTGGAGGCTCTTTTCCCTTCTTCCAAGACCAGAGCAACCCATGGAGGCTGCTTCAGTGTAGGGTTCCCTCTAGGAGCTCAGAGCACTTGCGAGAGCTACATCTTGTGAAAACCTTGGCTTCGTCTCTCATTGCCCCATTGCATGACATAACGTAGCTGGGAGTTCAGCCACTGACTTCCAATAAGTTAAATTATATACATAAGCAGTTTTTAAGTTACGTGTTTATTGCTTTGAGTTAACGAGCACAAAAAAAGTACACAGAATGCTCTTCTGATAAGAAGCCCGTCTCAAAGGCAGCCATATTGGTCAGTACAGTCCCTTCTGGCTCTGAGAGACAGCTCACACGTCATCTCTCCACCTGCCAACTTGGTGTTTATGTTATCCCTGGTGCAATTTTGTAGGGTGTAACATTGTATGGGCTTATATATGTTCTTACTATTTTGCCGCAATGTTCTTTTACTCTTCGTGTCACCTTTGAATTTATTTGTGTTTATTTTAGGCTTTATTCAAGCAACTAAAAATCCCCTAGAAAACAAGCACATGTGAAATGCATACAAACAGAAACCATGATGACCTCACACATAGTATATTAATATACAGCTGGCCTAATAAAACACAAATCATGTCCACTAGGAAGATTTATGAAACACCTTACATCACTCAAAAGTTCATTCATATTCAGAGAGTCTGGTTCGGGATTCAGACTTGTTGAACTCTTGTCCTCAGTGAAGTCAGAAATGGGCTCCATATGCTGACACCGCCTTTTCTCTTGACTCTTTCCCGGCAGTTGGACAGGTCACCACAGTTTCCTCATCACCGGGATGCCCCATGATTTAACTCAGCACACTTCCAATGGGATGAGGACAGCAGAGAAGAGAGAAGAAGAAACAGATCCTTGTTGTTGCAATGCTTCAACGCAAGCTTCGGTTGTCTCAGCTGCAGAGGAACATTCAGCAGGCAACCCGATGGCCCTGGAGAAAAACTTGTCCCTTGTAAAGGCTATTCCTCTGGTCATTCAGTCCAGCATACGGACATGAGCATGACTAGGATCTGCCGGAAAAGGAGCCTTTGTCTTTTTCTCCCTCCAGCATTCTGACAGTATCGCTGTCAGAAATGTGTTTTGGGTCCCATATTGAAGAGAGCTACCAGTCAGGGAGTCTTTTATGAAATTTCTTTTTGAGTAAATGATGTGTGAAAGATAAATAAACTTTCTTCTACATCTCTCTCCATGCATCCAGCTTGACTTCTTTAGGCAAGTCCTTTTTTATCTTTCTAATCTACATTTGCTTATTCTTGTAATTAATTTCTTCCTCCATTAAATTAAGCATATTTTGAAATTTAACCCTTTTCTTCTTCAGCCAATACATGCTAATTGCTCAAAGGAGTTAAGTGGTATAATAGGACATTTTCTGTGTTTGTTTTTATTAGAAAATGTTTAATTCAAACATACTGGATAAAAGGAATTTTATACCATTAGCATTATTGGAGACTTCTTGCTGGAATTTCACATCCTCCCACAAAAACATTGGCCCAGTCTAAACAACGATACATGTTTGTGTGGTTCCAGGAAGGATTTGTATTTGGAAGAGGGGAGAGTAATTTTTCATATTTATCCTGGGACCTGAAAATAGCCTGATTGAAAGCATGGCTTCTAATTGGTTTTAGTTGCAGTTTCTCGTCTTCCTGACATCACCCTTTTGCATATTTCTTCCATCACCATCCGTTTTCACCACCATTCTCCCTCTACATCAATCTGTGTCTTTGAATAAGATTTCACACGTGTTAGTAAGATCTTTCAACAGCGCAGCATGACCATCTGTTGTTACACTGAGTGCCTTGAAATCTTCTTAGAGGGCTTCCGTACCATTTTTTTTACTCTTCCAACTTTCTCTTCTCATTAATTCAAATACTTTACAATTTTGATTCATTTTGATTCATTTTACAGCCAGACATTGAGTGAAGCTGACATGCTTCAAAATCTGTTGTTTTTTAAAAAGAAAGTGTGGGCTGTGCAAAAAGCCCAAGCTCATCTGCTTCAGTGGCACTTGAGGAGAAGGTCCAGCCTGGTCCACTACATGGGTTTCCCAAGTGGCAGGGGTTGCACTGGTACCATGAAAGGTTCCTATCGTGCACTCTGGATTCAGTTCCTGCTGCTGATGATGAAAAGAAATCTTAAATTTTTAGCTTGGGAACCCATATTTTTTCTTATTAACTTAGGTCCATCTGGGGAAGATCCACACAATGCTACAGGAGATTGTTCACCTTTAGGTGAAGCAGAAATACAAATCCTCAGCTCTTTTTCAAAATGACACTGTTTCAGTAAGGATTTTGTGTTTGTTTTTTCCAAACAGTCAAAATTTGTGTGTGTGTCAAGACAGCAGGATATTTGGGGTGATGCTTTTTTAATGTAAACTACCTGTCAGGGGCGTCCTAGAGCTATTTATATTAGAGTCTGTCCGCCCACAGTGGTTCCAGTTTACGAGCTCCCTTCTCTGCCTGCTCACATGTGGGTGAAAATCAAGAGGTTTTTCAACCTCTTCAGAATTTTAATGCCAAATAGCAACATAAGGAGATATAAGAGAAGCATTTAGTGATGGTACGACAAGCGCTTTATCCTCAAGCAATAAATCTATTACACATTAACGGTAATATCCTCAACGGGATAACAGACGTGCAAAGGCAGGCATGTAGTGAAGGAACTGGGCTTCCTCAACACACCAGTTAACTCCCCAATCTAACACTTGGATCCCAGGGATCCAGAGGTCTTTTCCAAAATGGAGGAAAGCAAAGCTATTATTTTCAAAGCTGTTCTTTTCAAAGGGAGTAAGAAGTAAAAAGGAGAGTCAGTTATATAAAGATCTCTTCCAGTTTCTCCTTCTTCTCTGCAACCTTTTCTTTTCATGACAGATAGACCAGCCCCATGGGGCTTCCTGCCTCCTGGGTGCTTGGTTCTAACTGCATCATTGTGACTCAGATTGCACAGAAAACAGACCCTCTGGTCTCCCCTGCCCACCTCATCCCTTCTATGACCTGCAGTGGTATTTAATGACCAGGGAGTCATGATGGACTGTAGGCTGGAGCAGGAGATCTCGTGCTTTTTCTCAGTGCCATTTAGTCTGAGAGACCACCTCTGGAGGATGGTGGCACCTTCTGCAGATTGCCTCGCTAGCCACAGAGGGACTGTCACTGCCCAGATGAGCAATTTGGTTTAGCTGGTGCCTAAAGCCATTTTCAGTTACCATTTTGACCTCTTGAAGAAATCCCTTTGACCTGGAACTAAGACAGGAGTAGGGGAGACGATGACAGTTCAGAGCTTTCTGTCCTTGAAACCTCCATTTTATTTCCTGGCATCAGGCTGCAAATTGCAGTTCACGCAACTAAGCAGTAAGTTCCGGATCTGAATGCGCTGAGCATATTTGGCATGTGCCCAGCCTGTAGTGCATTTAGGTCAAGGATCATGGAATCAGCTTGCTTACTCTCATAGGGATTTGCTGGTTAAATATGCTGCCTTCCACAATCATTTAATTTTTTTTATATTCTGACGTAACCTCTCATCCTTTTACTCCTCCCTCCTTGTAGAATAGAAACAAGCAAACAAACAAAAAAAACCCCAACAACAACAACAACAACAAAAAAACCCAAAAAACCCCCCAAAAAACCAAAAACAAACCAAAAAGGAATGCCATCTTTGGAGCACTTTTGAAGAAAAAAGTGCAAGAAGTGAACATGGAATGAGTATGTGAAACAGTCGCTTGTCCCTAAAACCTGAGATACTTTGGCAGTGGTTTGGACATAAGTCTAACCAATTTTTATTTGAGATCAAACAAGTACATTACATGGAAAACCTTCCTTCAGAAGCTTTGTCTTCCTTCAGAAGTCAAAAAGAACCATCACCCCCATAATGCCCCTGGCTGGATGAATGATGGACAGAAGGAAGAAAGGGCACACCTGGGAATCCCTTCCTCTTCTCCATAACTCAGTATCTTCAAAGCCAGTTGCGAGAGGCTTATTTACTCCTTTTAGGATGTTTTAGCTTCATCCTACATTTTGGTACCTACAAATGCAATTAGTTGCAGGAAGCTGAAGGAACTTTGCTCAGTTACACCTTCTTCCACTATGCTTCTGCAGCTTGGCTACATCCTACACACTGGTTTGTACTGAAAGGCAAATGCTATCTTGGTTTTTGTTTTGGGATTAGGTAAGGAAGATGAACCAACTGACACTTATCAGAATTTGGAATAACTGACTCAGGTTCTGTTACCTGGCAAATTATTTTTCAATTTTTGGTCTTTAATGAGCATCTTCTAGTGATATTTTTAATGACTTTTCTCAAAATTTGTTGAATTTGGTGCATATTTCTAAGACCTCACTGGGACAGTTGAGATCAGATGGTATAAAGCCATGAATTCTGAAGAAAATTAAACTGTTGCTTTATGTTATTCATTGCTTAAATGTGCCTTTAATGCTGCAGTGCCAGAAAAATGGAAGGTGGAAAATATGACTGTTAAAAGGCCTTCTGGGCTCACCCAAATCCGTGTTTGATGTCTGTGCCAGGCAACTTACTGGAAACTATAATAAAGAATAGAATTATTAAACTGAATGACATGTTGGAGAAGAATCAGCATTGCACATCAAGTAGGATGTTGTGTTTTGCAAATGCATTAGAGGCTCAAGGAATGATTTTTACATAGATAAGGATGGTTCTGATAATATTACATATCTGGATTTTCAAAAAGCTTTTGATCTGCTCTTTTGCTATAGGCTTTCAAAGTGTATTGTACGGAATAAAAGGAAAAGGATAAAAAGTCTAAAAGAAAGCAAACTTATCATTAGATTACACTATATAACGAAGTTTCCAGACCCCACAATAATCTCTGCTGCTCAACACCTTCAGAAATTTTATGGAGAAGTTTAATGCCATGAGGACAGTTGGCAGATAACACAAAATTCATCTGAACAGTCAAATCTTAAACTGGCTATCAAGAATTTCACAAGACTTTTAGAAAGAAGAAAGGCTTTTCTGTTGGCTTGGTAAGCTGAATCCACTTGCCAAGGGGTCTCATCAGTGACAAAACCATACAAAGATCAGGGAGGGAGAATTGTGCATCCAGGGATAGGACGAAACCACAGAGGGAAGGAAGAGTGGGACAACCTGTTTTGGTGGCAAGAAGCTGCTAGATTAGCTTGGCTGTACTGCTTGATAGCACTTTTAATGTGACAGGGTGACAAGCGACAAGTTAAATTTAATATATGGACATGCAAAGTGATGCACCTATGGAAGGCAACCCTCACCATATGTATCCCCTGGTAAAATAGCAACTCTACTCAGAAAAGAGGTCTCAGACCTTTTGTTCATAGCTCTTTGAAAAGAAGAGGTCAGGAAGTAAAAAGGAACCTGTGCAACATTTGCAAATAATAAGAAAAAACAAAAGTAAGGCAAAAGCAGGACAGTGCCGCTGTAAACCCACATCTCGAGTATTGCATGTAGTTTTGTCCACTTCATTGGAAAAGAAGTATAAACAGAAAAGATAGAGAGAAGGAGGACAACAAAGATGGGGAATGCCTTCTGTGTGAGGGGCACAGGCTGCAGTCCCACAGCAGCCTAAGGAATTACTGCTGCAAACCCACTCCTTGCTTCTTCGCCCTGGCGCTGAGCTGGTTCGGCACAGTCACCTGGTAGAAAAACATACACACGCTAAAAAAAAAGGGAAGAGTTTCCTGCCAGGTTGAGACAACTGAAAACAGCACAGCCCCATCTCCGGACATGGGCTGGGGGACACACGATGGAGGGGGGGAAAGTGGCAGCCAGTCCTAGGAAACCTCTGCCTGCAGCTGTAGCTTCACAAGCCATTTTGGCCAGCCAGAGGTGAAATGAGCCGGCCCACGCTCCCTTCGCTTGTGGCTCCTCGCTGGCACCCCTGAAAGCCTCTCCCTTTTGGTGTTTGTGCAACTGCACGGCAACTCGGGGGGGAACTGATCTGAATTAAAATGGATAATTTTCGTTGGGTTACTCTGATGGGGTTCGCTGCACGCTAGTGCAAGAAGTGGATGTGACCAAAGGACATGAACAAGCAACGGGGAATGGTGGGACCACTTCTTTGAGCAATGCCAGCTCAAAGGGGTTTGGAAACAAGTAATAGACCAAAGTTCCATAGTTTAGGAAAAGGGATGGTTCTGAAAAGCATATGAGAGAGTTATATAAAATGGCATAGAGAAAACAAACAGGGCATGATAACTTAGTATTTTGTAAATGATGAAAATTCAAGTACCCTATAAAATTATTAAGTAGTGCATTTAAAACTGGTAGGAAGCAGTTCCTGTCTAGCCTTTGGGACATTTGGGACCTTGCTGCCACTCCTGAAGGCCAGAAGTACCAACGGATCAAAAAGCTATTCGACAAATTACTGGAGAAGAGGTACATTTGCAGCTGTTAGCATGACAGTGGACACAGCTTTACCTAAGAGAGCTCTTCCTCTGTACTTCAGAAGATGAAAACAGAAAGAAAAGATCACTCCATGGTGGTTTATATGTTTTTATACCTCTTACCTATATGTCTACCGTTAGCCATTGTCACAGAGAAGACACCAGCCTAGGGATGCTTGCTTTGAACCAACAGGCTGGCTCTTATGTTTTCATGTATTTTATTTCAATTTGTATGCAATACAAATACATTATTTACATTTGTTACATTATATTTACAGTAATTTATTGTGGAGACGTGAAATCTGTATTGGATATGCCTAAATACTAAAATTACACCAGACACCCTCTTTTTTTTTTACACAACTGATTAAATTTATCTCGAAGAATGTATAGATTTGGTGTTCCTCAAGTTATCTGTCACATTTATCCAGGGCATTACAATAAACAGGGGTAGCTTTAAAGCTGTGGCAATAGGTAGTCTAAGTGCAGCTCTGAGCTACAGCTAACAGGGTTTCCCACGGCGGACTTTCGGACGCGATGGTCTTGAAGGTCCCTTCCAACCATGAAGATTCCGTGGCGTGTCCTGTGTAACTGCAGATGGACAAGGGACAGTAAAGGATGGCTTGCCCTGTGTTGGTATAAACTACACCCACCTCTTCCCTGACTGTATCTGAAAATATTGGCATAAACCGAACATTTAGTTGTGAAGAAAGTGCGGGGAGAGAGCGGGTTTCTAATTCCAGGCAGGACCGGGTTGGGTTTGGTGCCAGCTTCTCCCTCTTCGGTGATGAGCCCCGGAGCTGTTCCAAGGATGGGAGGGAGGTCCGGGCGCAGCCTTCCCATCGCCTCCCCCGGGGGCGCCGCCGTCCGCCCACCGGCCCGACCCCCC
>JAOXJK010000001.1:147095529-147115261 GCA_025774025.1 Xenus cinereus
GTGTCCGTCCCCTCCGTCGTCCCCCCACCCCGCGTCCCGGCCGGGCGGGTTGATGTGCGGGGCGGGGGGTACGGAGCGGCCAGGCGGAATGAGCTGTTCACCGCTGCCTCCCCTTCCTCCCGCTCCTCTCCTCCTCCCCCTCCTCGCCCCCCGACCCTCGCCGACCCGGCGATCGGTGGCCCAGCCGTGCTGCTGCGCGCCTCGGAGGCTTCCCAGTTCCTGCGGCAGAGGCAGCGGCGAGCCTACCAGATCTTCGAGGAGACCAAGCAAGGGCACCTGGAGAGGGAGTGCGTGGAGGAACACTGCAGCAAGGAGGAGGCCCGGGAGGTCTTTGAGAACGACCCCGAGACGGTAAGGGCGAGGAAGACTCGGGTGGGTTGTCCGGTTCTGCTCTCCCGCCCTCCCTCCGTCCATCTGCGGCTGGGTTCCAGCTGCCTGCACAGCTGGGGAAGCCGCTGGGAGGAGGAGGAGGAACCAGAACCATTAGGTTGAATGACTGGGAGCCACAACGGGGTAACCAGCGCTCAGCCCGCGCAAGGGCTGTGTCAGTGCTGGCCAGTTACAAATGCCACCGTGAGGATGCTGTGGGTGAGGATGGTGTGGGTGAGGATGCTGTGGGCGAGTGGCCCGGCCGCTGGCATGGCTGCAAGCCATGAAGCAAGACCAGTGTGACATAATGCTATGGCTGCTTTGTCTGGACACCTCACCACCCCTCCTTCCTTCAGTCTCCCATCCCAGCTGTATTTATAATCCCTTAATGCCGTGCCGTATGTCTGAATAGGGGTTTCAGGGAAGAAGTATGTCACAAACACACTTTAATCCTTTTGGGCCATATTCAGCTTGGTCAGCATTTTGGAATCGGCAGGTTCAGTACCTGTCACTACGACAGCCCGAGAGTATGCGGACGGGAACGTGGTACCGCTGCACTTCTAACACTAAGCGCGGATTCACACAGTTACAGCCCACACACCACGTGTGGAGCTGACTTTTCCGGTCTTCTCAAGGCTGACTCTCACTCCAGTCTTCTTCTCACTTTGGCCAGCATGTGCATGCAGTTGTGTTGCTTTACGAAGCTTGGCTTACTCTTCCAGTTACTTTGCACCTCCTCTCCACGCTGTTTTGGATAGGCTGTTCTCACTGCAGAAATTATCTGGCACCGATTTAGCAGTGGGAAGTGGATTTTCTTGGTGTCCAACTGCAGCTTGATACTGCACAGCGTGTTCCTATTAATGGTATGATGCTCTAGGGAGAAGATAGGACAGAGAGAGAGTATGTGTGTGTGCACACAGAGACGCACACACACCACAGGCAAGGGAGGGACTCATCTGAGGAGATGTTTTATGCTTCAGTCGGACAAGCCTTGACATGTGTGCTTCGTTAGCAGGCTCCGTGCTGGGTAGAGAGCGCAGTAGCTTGTTGTCACAAGGCAGCAGTAAGTACGGCAAAAACATTGTGATGCTGGCTTTTCTTTTTGACAGTCTTTAATTCAGAGCTTAATATGGAGCGCTTGCCCATGCGGTGTTTAACGGCACACCTCTTACGTGTATACGTGTAGTCACATCTGCGTGCAGCAGTGTTTGCTTCTGTCCCGTCAAACCCAGCTAATACAGAATATAGATAACGTGGTGAGAATGGCTGGCGCAACTATTTCCGCATTCGTGTTCAATAACATAACTTTAAGCTCAGCATAAATATTCACCGTGTGGCAGTGAATGGAGGAAAAAATATCCCAAATGTGATTTTGTAGCATGCTGGCAAAAAGGTGATCTGAGGTCACCAGTTTCGCTAACTGGCTTCTGGCCAAGAAAGTAGCCCAAGGCGATGTATTGATAGATCAGTTTAGAGGGTGGCAGGATGTGTAGGAGTTTTGAACAATCTTTGGTACTTATTTTGTATATTGGAAAAAACATACAGTTCTCCTACTTTAATGAGAATAGTAAAATCTTTTTGGTTAAAAATATTTTCATGTGTAATATAAATTCTCTAAGATCCAGTCATGCCATTTAAGTATGTTTTGCAGGACATCGCAAACTTTCTGTTATTGCAAATGATGGTGATTTTTTTTGGTGCATGTCCTTTGTTACCGCTGCTAGGTCTTTCTCTAGTTCTGAAAACCTCTGAAGAAAGATCATTAAGGCTAGATGAGCCTCTAGTGTCTGTCCACCTTGCTTATTTCACATGCGCTTCTACACCAAAGTACTGTATTTTATAGCACTTTTAGGTCTGCAGTGATCCTGCCTTTTCTGAGGCACAAACCTCCCAAGAGCTATGAACTTGCTTTTTACGTGCGGTATATCATAGAATGGTTAGAGTTGGAAGAGACCTCAAAGATCATCGAGTTCCAGCCCCCCTGCCACGGCCAGGGACACCTCCCACTAGAGCAGGTTGCTCAAAGCCCCGTCCGTATCCCGCTCCTTGCTGTTACTCTGCTCCAGTCTGACTGGGAAACGAATGTGCCGCCGCCTGTCAGGGGGATTTATGGCCCTTCCTATCCATTTTGCAATCAACGTGTGACATTGAAGGCAGCTGCTGCTGTTCAGTAGCAGTCTTCTAATGCACGGTGGCAGAGGTCCTGTGTGAGGGCTGTTATTACTTTACACATCGGAAGCCTTGGGTGCTTTGTAGGGCATAGGTGACTGCTCCCCCGGCAGTATCGGTGGATTTGATGGACAGAGTATTAACAGGCATCTGAGGCGGTGGAAGTGTTTCTTAAATGCTAGGAAGTGGTCGTGCTGTCATTTCACTGGTGCTGCCTTGTATGCCCTGTTCCTGGGGACTGACGGGAGAAGGACGCTAGCTGAGACAGACTTGACTCGGGAAAGGTAAGAACTGTTGATAAACAACACCCAGCAGTTTGAAGAATTAGTCATTGCAGCTGCGCTTCAGCCTATTGTCAGGCTGCAGCTGGACCACGCTGGTCAAGTGAGGACTTTTTGTTGACCGGGGAAACGTACAGATTGCTCTTGACAGCTGATGAGTCCTTTTGGTTGAGGAAGGCTGGCATTTTTGTCTCTGCCCGCTGAATCTGGTCACAGAGATGAACTACTTAGGTCCTAACAGAAAGAAACAGCCACGGCACTTTTTGCTCCGTGCTGAGCCCTGTGACCAGCCTTGTAGCCGGCAAGCCATTGGGAACACATCAGTGCACCACTCACCTCTGCTGTTGCATCTCCCAGATTTTATGCTTTAAAGCACCAGATGAGCATGAATGTAGGCATTTGGCTGTTTACTGTCCCATGGGAGCAGTGGTCTTGCAGCTTTGACAGCTGAAGGTTAGTTTGAAATTAGTTAATAGCTTGCTGCTTCTATTCGACCTCAAGAGAGGCTTGTGATGTGAGCACAAACGTGTTGTCTCTCTTCCCTGTCCCCCCCCGTCACAGGACAATGAAATGTATGAGTCTTCCTTACAAACCTTGCCATTTTTAGCTCTCCTATGGTTGTGTGAAGAGAATTTCGAGGCCTAATTTCCAGACCTGTGACTTAAAGGTGTGATAAGAAATCGCATTAACCGGTTCAGTCAGACAGCACCACAGGTTCAGGTAAGACGAAGCAAGGCTGTAGTGTAGCTTGCACGATGCTTCCCGGGTTAAACCATAGCTTGACCCAGCCAATTATAACATCTAGCCGAGAATAACGTTTTATGGAAAGATACTTACTGAAGCCGTGGAAGGCAAGGAAAAAGGGTGCTCTGGTATAGGTAAATGACATCTCATTTTTATTTATCGGTGTACTGGGGTACACCAGTAAACAGCCCCGTTACCTATACCAGAGCACCCTTTTTCCTTGCCTTCCACGGCTTCAGTGAGGAGCTTCCCAAAGCAACATCTGCAAGCCGTCAGCAGAAGATACACATTCTCTGAAACCTGAATGCGGGTGTTACCACATGTGTGATTGCTTACATCAGCTGCTAAGAATAGTGTATTAGGCGGGGTTAAATAGCCATTCATTTGCAGGCCAGTGCAGCTTTTGTCTTTTATGTTACTGAAAATATAAATATCAGCTTGCCCAGACTGGAGGAAGGAAGATCAATTGAAACATTTTTAGATTGTTTTTTTTTTTTTTTAGGAGGCAGAACAAAACTCAGTCTGTGCCATTTCTATGACTATACATGGTAAAAACAAGTGTAAGCCCAGGTTAATGAGTCTTGCAGCCTATCCTTTTTTATGAAGCTGATTATATTATCATTAGATATTATTGCAGAATTCTGGGCTGGTTCCGGTTTTATAATTCATTTGTGCTAGAGGTACCAAATGAAAAAATGAAAAGATAATATGGGGGGGGAAAATAAGGATGGAAAACATGTTCATGGGAGGTATGAGGACTGTTTCTAAATGTGATCTATTAAAAAGATACACTAGGTGTGATAGATAGGATGAAGTTGCAAAATATCTTGGATATAGAGATAAGAATGTTATCTTATTTAAAATGTTGACGAGCCTTATAACAAGCAGAAATATTTGACCTTGGTATGCAGTCAAGGTATTACAGCTTGTTAACCAGCTGATAAACTGCTCAGGAATTTGGTTGACCTGTTCTAAAAATGTGGTCATCCAAGCATGTAAAACACAGGGCAGAAGGGAGTGTAGTTGCTGTTGATCTTGGAAACATTGGATTTCACTAAAGAATGAATTCAGCAAAAACGTGTCCTTGTGCAAGGCTTTTCTCTGTTTCGAGAGGCTCAGCATAGGGAAGGTGTTTGAATGCAGCCTCTTATCATTTGGTACTATAGTCTCTCAGTACAGCATCTGTTACTGCACATCTTGCTTACTGTTGAAGAATTGCTGGTCTTCCTGCAGGTCACCATTGAAATTGCCATGCTGAATACTTTGCAGGCTGTTAGGCCCACCAGAAGCACTGACGTAGGTCAGCTTGGCCACCTGTGTTTACTGTTTATGGAATTGTCCCTCAATAGAGCACCATGGAAAGCCAGCTGGTTTTCACATGTGTGCAGAATTAACATCTGATTCACAGACATCCACATGAAAAGTTCTCTTGCTTTTTGAGGGACTTGCATCCAAACTCCTATTAAGATCTATGGCTTGTCAGATACACAAAACACTGGCAGAGGATCACAGACTAACTCATCCTGAAAGGGACTCAGGAGGTCCCTAGTCCACCCATCTAGTCCAGTCTCCCACTCATGGTAAGGGCAGCCGTGAGACTAGACCAGGTTTGGGGGGGCTTTTTGCAGTTGTGTCTTGAAAATTTCTCATCCTAACAAAGCATTCAGCAATGTCAGCATACTTTCTGTTAGGCTGGGTTTATCGAGAAGCTGAAATGCAGAGGAAGCAATATATAGGGTGTGATAATGGTCAGTTTGGTTGTGTTTCATAGTGTTATTGGGTCATTGGTTTTATTTCTTTATTTGTTCCATTATGTGACATGGTCATGATAACACAGATGAGCTGCTTGCGTGGACTAGAGTCATCCAGACTTTATGCTGATCTTTTAGGAGGGGTGGTTGGCAGACAATATTTAGGTCTTATTTCTAAGAATAGCAAGGTAGATACACATTTGCAAATACTAATCAGAAAAGTATGAAGGCATGTAGGGGGAGGAGAGGAGCTAGTGGGAGAGTTAAGCAGTATAAAATTTCTTTGAGTAATTTAGTGAATGCTGTGTAGTCTAGACATGAAAAATACTGATACCATCTTTGAATAGACATGTCATTATCCTTCTATAGAATATTCCTTTCTAGATCCAAGCAAAAATACTGATTTACTTGCTGTGAAAATTCTTCTTAATATCCCGATTTGTTATGGCATTTTGACAGAGTGTGGAGGAATGGCTAGATTTATAGCTGGTATAAATTTTTGTATCTCTTCTTGTTGGTGCAGAATTCATCTGAGAGAGGGAAAGAGTTACCAGAGAACTCTCTGCTGATGATTTAACCTGCTTGGACTCAGTATATGGAAGGATGGATTCCCAGGAACAGTAGTACTTGCTTAATAGATTCTGAGAAAGGCAATAAGGGGAGATGTAGGCTTTTGTCCAGGAATAGCTTGAAGGAGAAAAGAACCAAGTAGAAAAATCTGAGTGCCCAGATGTATGCCACACTGGCACCCCAGCTTTCTGCCTGGGTGAGATCTGGGCGAGCACCAGTTGGTCTCCCTTCCCTTTCATCCTTCTCCCCATAGTTTCTCATGAAGAAAACACAGAATGGGAGAGTCGTACCAAACTCCAGTGGATCTAACTGATCTGGAAGGCAAGCAGATTGGGACTGTGGACCAGTATGCATCTATCTTGGTGGTACAGACAGCATTTGTTTGTGGTGGTGGAGTTCAGTAGCAGGGAGGTGCCAAAAATACTCCTGTCTGCCTTAGAAGCTTTATTAGCTAGATGCTGCTTTATCAAAAGTTGTTGAGAAGGGTGAGCAAAGTTTGCTGTTGGTGGAAGCAGACACAGCTCCGTCAACTCTGCTGGACGCATGCCTACCTGATCTTTATCTGTTTCCACTCGTGTGAGTTTAGCCCAGAAGTTCAGAGCAGACCTGGAAATACTGAAACACCACATCACAAAAGTACTACACGCCAAACCTGCTGTGCAGCAGGAGGGAAGGAACAAGAGAAAACAAAAGTGGTGAATATTACATTGGGGGGAGGGGGGCTGTCTGAAGTTAGGATGGAAAAAGATGCTAAGAATGGTAAATTGAAGGTTTAGGTCAAGAAGGAAGATAATGGAAAAAGCAGATAAAGTTATTAAGTCAGTTTTTTTAGAGGAATACATTAGGTTTTAATAAATATTTGAGAATGGAAAAAAAGCCAATTCAAAATGAAGAAAATTGTTTTGTGACTAAGGGGTCATTTAATTTTCTTTTTGAATTAAAGAAGGAGGAGCAGCCCACTGGGAATTAATACAGAGTTTGTTAGTACAGCTGCAGGAGAATCAGGTAAGAGAAACATTGAATCTGTATAAATTGGCAGTTGTGGTTCATATATGCTCCAAACTCTAAGGGAGCTTAATGAATTACAAGCAATTACTTTCCAGTAAGTATGAAGAACAAAAACAGAATCAGCATCAGATTTAGAAGAAACTGAGAATGGACATAGCAAAGGAGCTGCAGACAGCTCCACTGCTCTGAAGACTGTGGGACACAGAGCTGGGGTACGAAGAGGGGAAAACTTTGGGGCAGAGCAGTGGCTAAAGAAGCGGCAAAAATATTCATTCTCTCTTATTGCAGTCCCAGGTAAGTAATTCAGCAAGTGCTAAATCACTAAAACCACAGTGATATGAAAATAGAACCAGTGGAAAGGGGGGAAAGGGATTCTGCCAGTTTACTTCTCATCCCCTCACACTATAATCTTTTCAGGCTTCGGTTTCACACGTGGCAGCTCCACTGATCTAGTTGGAGTAAGCAACCCCCTTGCCTATTCTGTTCACGCTGCCTGCACAGCAATTTGTGCAACTGCTTGGACTGATTTAAGGAACTGACCTAAAGCAAAGTGGTCTAGAAAGAAAAAATGATCATTTTGCAGCTGGATCGGTTCCCTGGTCCAGGTCACAACACACCCTCACAAAGGGTTACACCAACACATTGCAAAAGACAGCGTAGATTTAGGATGGGAAGGCCAGGTGCCAGGGGAGAAGCAGAAAGGGTCAGCTCAGGCTGAAGTGAATGAATAACCAAGCCTTGGAGAATCTGACTGAGGTTTTTCAGCTGGTCTCCCTTCCATATCTGTACCTTTACCACCGTTTTGTTATGACCTGCTGTTGTAGAGGCTCTCCACACATGCACGTGTCTGTGGGGAAGTTTCCTTATTTATTGTTTTCTTCCTGTTTCTTTGACCATCAGCAGTGGGACCCAGAGAAAGAACAAAGCTGGAAAGTAAGGAGGATACCCAGGGAGGGGGGCAAGCGTTGGTGTTGTCTTCACTCTGCACACCTGCCAGGACAGAAGGGTGCATAAATGAAGAGGTAAAAGGAGAATGGGTCATGGTTGCACTGAACAAAATCACGTGCACCTGGAGAGCTACCACATTTGGCCGACTCCTGGAACAGGGAGTCCTAGTTCAAATCCAGAAAACATTTAGGACAGGAACAAAAAAGCAAAAGTTACTTAGTTATTAAAATAATGAGCAAGGAAGTATGAGAACAGATTTTCTCACAAAGGCCAAGTGTTGTCTCAGATGTCACTTCCTCACTTGCCTGTTCCCTCTCAGGCCAAATCCAGCGATGCCTTAAAGTGGCTGTTCCTGTGAGTTGCAACCTCTGCAGGTAAGCAAACCCCTAAGAAGCGGTATCATAAGATTACAGGAAGGGGAAACATACAGTATTACATCGCTTCAGTGGATAAAATGTTACGAAGCCCGTAAGAGAGATCACACACATTTAAATCATGTTGGTTACGATATATAATCTGTTCTATTTTAAATATGGCTTAAATAATTGAAGAGTAATGACACAATACAGGACGTTGGAGATATCCTATAAAAGGGAGACTTACCCTAGGTGTTTTTTCAGATCCTGCTTTGCTAAATTTGACTGAATTCTCTCAGTGAGCGTGAGTTTAACCACACGTACAAATATTGTAACTATTGCAACAAGTAAGGATTCAAACAAGCAACACTGAGTGAAGATCTGCTGTCAAATTGGGATCCTCTTTTCCAACTGCACGTTAATACAGCTGGAGGGAAAGCAGCCTTTCAATCCTGAAGCAGTGGAGGAAGACTCAAGGCATTCCTGATTGGGTTGTGTCAAGAATAACTTAAAAGCACGCACAACCAATTCATTGGAATCATTCTACACATTATTTTTGTTAGAATATTTGGCCCGTGGCACCAGTTGCATCCATTTCACACCGTTACTGTCCAATCAACCCCTACCTCAGGTCATATGTAGAAATCATCTCTCCGTCCCCCTTACATCTTAACAAATGTAAAGTATCTGTGTTTTGCTTGGTTGTGACATTCAGGAACTTTTTTTCTTCTTTACTTTCCTTTCATTACTTTTATTTTCCTGTAATTGTGCATTCTAATAATTGGTGGGTTTTTCCTCATTGCAGAGCAACACCTTTTGCTGAAATGGCACCTCAGTAAGCTATTGGGAAATAGTCCTGCCCCTCAGAAGAGGGCAAGGGAAGCTATGACAGTGGATGTTTTTTGTTTCCAGCCTTCTGGATTCTGCGGAGATGCCTGGTCTCTATGAAATGGGTGATACTGCAGAGGGTGGTCGTGAATACTTCTTGTTTGGAAAGATCAACAACTTAGTCGAAGGGGCAGTCACAGTCTTGGTGCACGAGAATAGCTGAGACGATGTGAAGTGAAGACTTTGCAAATAGACACAAAATCAAAAAGCTACCCTAAGCAGCTGTAACTTTGGTGAAAGCAGATTAGACTTGGAGTCTGCTTCTGGACTGTAACATGGCCTGCTTGCCTCTTTAAAACCTCACTTGCCCAATTGTGGAGAGAACTTTTCTGTGCTCATTGCATGAAGAATGCAGATATCCCCAAAGCAAAATAGGGAGCAAACTAACCTGGCTGAGCGTAAGGTTCCTCCGAGTGAAAAGGAAAGCTTGTGCAAGCAACATGCCATTGATTTGAGCATAACTTCTATAACTATAGGTTCTACATATTTAAAATTCTGAATTGCAGGACTGTTTAATTACATTGTATGGGAGGAAGGCCTAATCATTCAGCATGAGATTTGCTATGCCTCAAAAGCCCGGGGCTGAGTTTTAAAAAATGCAGAGAGCTCTTGAGCATTAATGAGATTTGCATTCCCAGGTCATAACTGTTAAACAACTGTCAAACACTAAGTTATAGCCAATTATGGTTGGGAATGGCCATAGGGCAGGCCTGCAGTGTGGAAACATGAAGTACATTTATAAACGAGGAGGTCAGGCCATGCCCAAGACAAACATTCAGTCCTGAAGGAAAGAGGAAAAGGGAGAGTCATTATATGGAAATGAGAAAAGGGCATAATGTGGGAGTTGTTGCTGTTCTCTAAGAGGTAACTAGGTAACTAAGAAAGTGCGTTCTAGAAATTACCATTGCTAACACAAGTCTGTGAGATCCTCCAGTGTTAGCAGTGCTGCAGTTGCAGAGTCACAGTATGACAGGGTAGCTGAGGTTGGCAAGCACCTCTGGAGGTTGTCTGGTCCAACCCCCCTGCTCAAGCATGACCACCGACGGCCAGTTGCTCAGGACCATGAACAGTCCTAAGGAGGATAAACTACTAAACCTATCAGGTAAACTACATTTATCTGCTGCCACTACAGCTCAAACGTGAGTTTGGTTAGACTCGGTGCTGATCAGTCTTACCTGAGCTAGTACTCAAGCAAAACAAACAGAAGCACTTGGCAGGCAGGCCCTTTTGGCTGAGGTTTCCAGTGTTGCCAATTACTTTAAGCAACAGTGAGAACATTTTCCTGGTGTAGACAGGGTCATTGTTATGTTTTCACAAGGGCTATTTTTATACAGTGACTCACGTTAACGCCTGTTCTGATTTGGTGTTCTTCCATCTTCTCTAAAAATGCAGCGGGACTAATGCATACCCAGTGTAATTTCACTAACTTCTGGATTTTACCATTAAGGGAGAGTTTGGCCATAGCGTTGAAAATAGATGGTGACCCTGGTCACATTGTTGGTTTCCTTTGGCAGGGAAGCTGACGTAGGTACTTCTCCCCTTTGATTCCACAACCCTGCTATGAATTCTTACCTTCTCCTTAGTTGTTTCAATGCAGGGTATTGTAGGGATGACTCCACAGAAACTGTTCTTAACTATTTCACTGTAACCATTAACATTTGGAAGAAAAAAAAATATAAAAAAAGAACAACCTGGAGGGGGCTTTGGGGAGTTTGTTTGGGATGGGTTTTTCGAGGACACTAAAACTTTTCTTGTTACATAATCCACAGTAAGTGTTACAGTGGCTGTGTTACAGGGTAGGAATAAGCCCTGGATGTAGGTGGGAGAGGAACTTCTTAACCCCATGAAAAAGTGTTTGGTGTTACTCTACCCTGAAATAAAAGCGTTCTTGCACTACTTAGGTCTTGCACTACTGTCGTGGAAGCCAATGGCTGTGCTCAGTGCATCAAGGGACTTGTTTCTAGCATGCACATGTGTTCATGTGGAAGAGGTAGGGGCTGTAGAGCTTAAATCTTTTCTGTTAAAGCACAGCTCTGTCTCCTGGACAGCAAGGCAAAGGTCTCTGGAACTGATCTGGAGGAACTGGCCTCATGCTGTACTTTCCACTTTACTGAAAGGTCAGACACCTGTAGATGTGAAGCACTTCTCAGTCTATTTCTCCTTCTTTACCTGAGATCTCTGCAGAGCTGTGCTTCTGGTGGCACATGATGCGTGGTGTGTAACTCATGCTCCATGCAGGTCTGCAGGCTGTGGGTGTCCTGATGCCAGGCCCTTGATGATTGAAGCTTCTGGTGTCCCAGTTGTACTGGTTGATTGGTGGGAACCAGACAGACAGAAAGCATGTTGGGTCAAAAGAAACAGGGGTAAAAATACATTAAGATTTTCTTGGTAGAAGCAGGCACAGAGGTTGGAATTGTTGCAACTACATTTGTGAAGGTTGGTCTCTTGTGGAGATTGATGCTTCTGCAAGGTATTGTCTTCCTCTTGCATACTCTGGGACATGACTACTGGACAGATGGGTTAGAAAGCTTGGTGAGGTCAGTGTCTGTACAACAGATTATCCAAAGGATGTTTATGTCCAATACACATTTGTTTATAGCTTTTTATTTAGAAAAGCCCATTGCTCCTGCTTTTATTTTCAGCAGTAATTAGGAAAGCAAATCCAAAGGGGAAAGGCTGACAACATTCTAATATTGACTTCCTTTACTGGAGTCCAAGCTGAAAACTTAACACTTACTATAATTCTGTGATGTAAGAAAAGTTGATTACAGAGAAAAATTAAAAGTTAATCATACAAGCATGAGTCATGTTCGAACCTGAAATCATGTTGCTTTATTTTGAAATGTTATCATCAGCAGGTCCTCTAGACCTGGAGAAGTGATACTGATAAGCAAGTAGTTTTGTATAATGTAAGTACATGAGGAATATAGGTAAAGAAGAGTTAAATTTCTATGATAGCTTCCTGTTAAAATCACTTACCTCTGTTGCATATCTCGTGAAATGAAGCTTGCGGTGGTACAGTGCCTTGGAGTTTCACTCTTCTGCTTTTCAACTGGCATTGAATCAATATACAGCCAGTTTGCATTTGGACGGTTATTTGTGTGATGAAAATAACTAGTTGCCTTAATCTTTCATTCAAAAGTAAACTCTAGACAACTTTTCTAGCACGCAACTCATTCATCAGAGGTCGAGGAGAAAATGAAGTTTTATGCCTTTGCCATCACTGATTGGAGCAACAAGGCTGGTGGCCATGAATATGAAAGTTCCTATTTCTTGTCCTGTGAGTGCAGAAAAAGTTGTTCTTGCCAGTGTCTGAATTATCCTGTTGGTGGTTAAACACATCTGCACATTCTTGTGACGGATATTGAATAAAGGGGAAATAATGAAAAAGATGTTTGGAATATTTCATCACATGCCGCTATCTTTTTCTCGAGTGCTGGCAGAAGTTCGGTTTGTGGTTATAGCACAGCTGGACACTCATCTGAATACTTAGACTGTTTATATTTAGTTTTATTTTGACTGTATTTTTTGACTTTTTTTTTCCAAAACTAAACCTTAAAAAAAAAAAAAAAAAAAAGAAGAAGAGGGAGAGGGGACTGTAGTGAGCTCCTCACTCAGTTTGTTAACCCAAAGAGATATTACAAAGCTCAACCCCAAAAGATGCCAAGCCTATTACCCTCAGGTCAGAATTGAAAATTAGAGTAAGTTTAAGCTACTTCTTCCTCTTTATTGATGCTTTCATGATTTAGGCTGAATATTTACATGGTGGATTTCAGTAAGTAGAGCATATTTGCCAGAAGTGATTGATTTTTCTGGAGGATGACAGCAATGCAAAACTTTTAGGTTATATGACCTTGTCAACCAATTGATTGCATTAGACAGTCCAAGTCAAATTGAATCACTGTGTGTGCCTGTCTCTGTTGTATGTACATGTCTGTATATATGCATGAGCTTATTCAACATGTGTAATAAGAGGAGAAAATAGAATAGTTTCTAATCTTGCACCAAGATAGACCAAATTAATTTTGTAGAATATAAGATATTTACTGTCCCAATCTCACTGCAGATATGTTATATGAAAACTGCTTATGTTGCATGAAAGAGAATTATACTATGCATACGCTTTCATAATTAGCTGGTTTATTTTAATAAATGGTTTATTTTAACAAAAAAATTAAGCAGTGATACAATCCGCAATTTTTCCCTTATTGCACACCCCAGTTACAATTTTAACAGCACTTGAGCTAGTGACTTAGACATTATGAAATCCATTATGAAGTGAAGTTGGAAAAAGTGCTTTTTCCTGGCCATGAATTTTTGCGTTTTTTAAAGACTGTGGCTTAATGATCAGCTTAGGCCAATCTGTATTTTCCTGCTGTTTCTCTGTGTTGCTGCAAGCAATTATGTGACCGGCAAGGCCTCACCAGGCTGAGTATTTTTCTGACATGCATCACATCAGCAGACTGCTGCTCTTGCTGTATGCCTACACTTTGTTGATACACGTTAGGGAACAGTAACGCATGGTTGTGTACCATGGGAAGAGTGGGAATGCCTTTTGCAGTCCAGTTTTAGGTCAATGACTTGACCCCTCGCTTGTAAACTTTCATCATTCCTTTCTTTGCGTGGGCAGTCTTCATGATGTGATGGAGTGGGTGATATGCCAATGGGTGCTGGTAAGTTGTCGGGTGGTATCCTTTTCTTTTAGTGGTCATGGTGTTAGGATGCTGCCCGTGTCCTGCATCAGCAGAGAGCCTCTGAGGAGGGACTGTGTGACTAAATGTTTCTATACTTTCCCTCTGGGGTTTTGTCTCTAGATTTCTCTTCCTTCCCCTACCTCATGCCACCATCAGCACCTTTACTTCTTGTGTAGTGGGTAAGTGGCTTCACACTCAGTCACTGCCACTTACCAGGTCAGCTGTCGGCAAAAAACACCTTGAGACTGGAGCTAACCTTTCTTTCCTTTTCAAAACACCAAATGCATGTATGATACTGTGCTGCTTCTGGCTCTGAATGAAAAGAAGTGAGGATCGTAGAATCATAGAATGGTTAGAGTTGGAAGGAACCTTAAAGGTGATTGAGTTTCAACCCCCCTGCTATGGGCAGGGACACCTCCCACTAGACCAGGTTGCTCCAAGCCCCATCCAGCCTGGCCTTGAACACTTCCAGGGATGGGGCATCCACAACTTCTCTGGGAAACCTGTTCCAGTGTCTCACCAACCTCACAGTAAAGACTTTCTTCCTAATATCTAATCTATATCTACCCTCTCAGTTTAAAACTGTTACCCCCTGTATAACTGTTACACTCCCTGATAAAGAGCCCCTCCCTATCTCTCCTGTAGGCCCCCTTTAGGTACTGTAAGGCTGCAATAAGGTCTCCCCGGAGTCTTCTCTTCTCCAGGTTGAACGACCCCAACTCTCTCAGCCTGTCTTCATTTGTGGCCCTCCTCTGGACTTTTTCAAGCAGGTCCATGTTCTTATGTTGGGGACCTCAGAGCTGGATGCAGTACGCCAGGCGGGATCTCAGGAGACTGAAATATGCTTTATTTTATATATGCAATATATAATTCGCTGCTACAGTGTTACGTACAGTAAAACCTGCAGACATTGCTAGGTCTTCACAGACCTGGCTCTATACTATGGAGTATAGTGAGCACACATACACAAGGTGGTGCTGCTGGGCTAACACAGTGAATCTCCTGCTATTTCACTGCACAGACCATTTTGTGAGAGAAAATCTCGCCCATGAAAAGCTTTTTTTTTTTTATTTTCCACTTTCTGAATATTCTGCACTCCACATTTCAGCTGCCCAGGAAATAGCAGTCTTGTTTCACAGAGATGGTGCAAGTCTGACTTTTGGATTTGTTTGGCTCTTCAGGTTTTTTTGTCACTGTTTTCAATCCTGTTCTACACTCCTTTTTCACTAGACTGCAAATACCACATGTCTGTCAGCAGAATCCTAGTCAGAATAACCTAGGGTAAAATTGTCAAAGTTCCTGCATGAATGTCACAGGACACTAACCAAAGGTCCAAATAATATTTTTTTTTAAATGAGTGAGGTGTAAATTCCTAATCCACCCAGGCACCTTTGTGAATTTTACTCAGAGTCTCTAATTTAACTCCTTGGAATCAAAATGGGAGATAACTTAAACGATTTCTTGTATTGAGAGTGAAGTTCACGCCTGTGTTTTCCATAATACACCCTGAGATTTAAATACAATAAAAGAATGAACAAGTAGTAAACTTATTTGATAAATACTATTAATACTAGTAAATAAGGAAATGTAAGGTCTGACAGTCCAAACATTTATGGAAATCGTGAGTGTGTGGACATATTCCTGAATTCATCAATTACATTAAGTAGCACCAGTTGACAACAGTTGAATTACTTGCCATAAATTTTGAGATGTTACAAGTTGAGTTCTGTATGTTTATGTTCTGTAGGTGAGCTGTAATAATTCTGGAATTCTTAAGACTCTCAACAGTAATACAGAGAAGATAGCCAATAGTTTTGTTAGCCATTAAAAATAAAACAAAAGCAAAAATTACAGCAGTAATGAACATGTGCAGAATGGCCCATTACCTGCAAGAGAGTTCTTAGAAAAATTTTAAGTACAGAGGTAATTTTGAAACATTGATTATGTCCTCTAAAGTATAAGGTTTCCTATATCATTATTTCCTCTGCACTGACTCTTATGGCTCTACTGCTGAGTAGTCAGTCTGCCCAGAGGAACCTTTAAGGTGTCTTAAGGATAGTTAGTTTTTAAATAGTCACAAAGTAATTAAAGTTTGCCATGTTTTGCCTAACCCTAAATGTGTGCAAGTTATTTATTGTTCTTTGAAGACAAGGAAGTTGTTGTACTTACAGAACGATTGCATACATTGGCAAAACTAAATAAGCATTCCTTTGCTAGAGAACAAGCTTTGTGTTCTCTGTGATCAACTTGACACAACTTGTTTGAAAATTTTATCACAAGATTCTTTCTTCCTTAATTAGCACAATGTGGCTTGGCAGGACACTCACTGTGATTGTGAAGAGAACTGAGGCCTCCCCTGCTTCAAAAGATTTTAACATGAGTGGTCAGTTTGTGATCTCAATCGTGGGAGTATAAAAATCTGCAGTAACTATTTAATGTCACCAGGATTTATTATTGAAACCACTGTTGTTATGCCTAAATCACCTTGTTGATGATGAGATCAAAATCTGGTTCCTAGCAACTGTATCTTGAATTTTGCTTAATTGATTTGTTTTCTCAAAAATGCATTTTCCTCCTTTCCTCTTTCCCCCAAAACCAGGCTTTCCCTGTGACAATTTCTTTTCTCACTTATACTAGCAAGGTATCTTGCATCACTCAGTCAAGTCCAGTCGAATCCTACAAGCCTTCCATATATACAAACTCCCACACACAGACGATGTGTAATAACAACAAACTAGTATAGTGCCTGCTGAAGCACCATATAGTACAATAAGAAAGACAAAAATTCCTGCTGCTTTTTTTAAGCAGCAGTCACTCTTGTTTTGTGGACCACTTTTATACTTTACAGAGATATTCCACAGTAACTTACTCGCCTCTCTGAATAGTGTCTGTCTTTTTATTCATTGTGCTTTGACACCATGTGATTTTTTTACAATGTGCTGAGTGCTAAATCACCTGTTGATTCTCATTTTGAAATATTGGTACCTCCTTTTTAGTTTTGAAGTAAGGAAATAGCAATAATAAAACCCCCTCTTTTATTCCCCCCAGCCTGTGCATTTTTCCTCTACCAGTGGGACTTTTTCTGCAATTCCTACTGTAAATTTCCATTGTAAATCCAACCATGTACTGTAGATGGAGCTGTAAGTTTTTTTCCAGGAAGAAGTATATTTACTTAAGCCTAAGAAATGCCCCAGTGATTAGAGCAGGGGGGAAGACACACACAAGACAGGTCAAGGAGTGGGATGATGCCAGGTGTGTTTGTGATACGGATTTGTTCCCCTTGCATTTGTCTCTAACAGTGTAGCACACAGAAAACACAGACTCAGGAATATCTTGTCTCTTGCCTCTCTGTAATCCTCAGAAAAGAATGGAAGATTGATTGGAGCACCCCTTAGAGCAAGAAACCCAAGTGTATCCCAAAGAAAGGAGAGACAACTTTTCAGCTGGTTTGTTGAAAGGAACAGTGCAGCCGTCACTAAGCAGAATAATTATCATGAAATAAGTGAAAAAGATTCCTGCAAGCCACAGTCTATGTGAAAATGAAAGGTCAATGGCAAATTCTAATTAGCATAACATTTTTAACAGGATTAATCCTACCCATGTGTATCCACAGCAGATGCAGGCTTACAAAAGGAAAACTGAAGTGGGCAAGAGATTAATTATGTAGGTAGGCATCACAGGACCACTTTTAGCAATATCCAGAAAAAACTGCCGTGAAAGAGTAAAATTGTCTTATTCATTTAAAAGTATATTTTTCCAGTTGCTTCCCGTGAGAAAAAAGGTTTCTAAACATGTTTACAGCTTTGTTGAATAGCCAGAAAACCAGGAGAGAAGTGGTGATCCAGGCTAGCACAACCTGTTTTCCTCTGTCCACATTCTCACATTCTCTTTCTCTCTCTGCCCCCTACACACACACATGTGCTCATCTCCACTTGCCCTGTAGCTAGCAGGCCTACCCTGTAACACACAGGAAACAAATACACCTTAAGACCAAGGGAACTTGACTTAATCTGGAGAGGTGTTTTTGTGTCAAGCAGCACTACTGCTGACCTGATACTGTGGGTACTGCAGTTTGGAGATCCAGAGTAGCGCAGTGGGCAGGGAAGCCTGCATGGTGCTCATCTTTAAGATGTGGCTGGAAACAGAATCATAGAATTGCCTAGGTTGAAAGGGACCTTTCAGATCATTGAGTCCGACCATCAACCTAAGACTGACAAAAACCGTCACTAAACCATATCACTAAAATACTTTGAAACACCTGTCTTCTTCAGTGTGGAGGTACAGAGATGAAGACAGTAAGCCCCGACTATAAATGCCTCCCAAAGCAAATGAAAACTGAGTCAGACTTTGCTCTTCTTTTCAAAAAGAGCAGCACTCGCCTTTTACAAATGGCCTGTAAGGTAGCATGTCCTTGCATACACCAGAAAAACTGGATTCAGTTTCGTCCTTACCCTCAGGCTGTTCACATCCTATCTACAGAGGAGGAGGAAGCCAGAGACTATTTTGGGGTGAGTGCACACTCCCTCTCTCCTATCGTACCACCTTGCAGATCACCTGGGTCAGAGAGAGGAAGACCATGTCTGTACCTTAGTGGTGCAGGGACTGACTGAGGTCCCTCTAGTCATAGCTCCATGAATTGCCTGTGAAATTTTATTAGCTAAAACACTGCACCAGTCCAGAGATCAGAAGCCAGAGCTCCTCCACAGCCTTGCTGCAGATAAGGGCACTGAAAGACGTTTGTGGTCGTGTGGGTGAGCTGTTACAGCCCATTTCTCCAGTAAGACACCTGCAATCGCCCTCTGTTTTTACAGCAGCAGCCCTCGAACTCCTGTCGGGAGACCTGACTTTCACTCCCAGCTCACGCTGAGGTGATCCAAACATATACCCAAATCTCTGTAGGGAATGCTGTAGTCACCTGGAGCATATAAATTTAGCTTACATCTATCTACATTATTAATAGATGTTTTAATAAATTGCTGTAGCCAGCTGGAGTAAGTCTGCCAGGTGAACAGGCTGTCTAAAACAATAGCTCATCCCCACCTACTGCCTTCTGTTGGGGTGCATGCATCTATCTATTTATGTCTGTAACATGCTGGTAACATTAATTAACCCTCCATAAACTATTTATAGGTATTCCTTTTATGTAAAAGTGTCATCTGAAATGCAAACACAGGTTTATCACCCTCCACCGCACCCCTGTCTTGCAACAGCCTATGCTTCAAAGCTGAGATTGACAGCCGGCCTCCTTTTAAGCACACCAGGGCATGAACCCCAACTTTCTTTCAAGATTTTTCATTCAAGCCACACAGAGGCAGATTTTCAAGCCAGTTCCATGGGGCTCAGCGTAAGAGTGATGTTTACCGGGTGCAATAGGTACATTCATTAAGTGCATCAGCGCATAATGAAGTTACAGTGTCAGCGGGAGCACTGCGTTAGGAAAAGGATCTGTATAATTACAGCCAGTGCATTATTCTAAATGCATTTTTGTCTGGAAAACCCCTACTCTTCTCAGATTGTGTAATGTCATTAGTAGTGCCTACTGCATATTTAATTGCAATTATCGGTACTTTTTGTAGCTCCCACTCTTCAGAAACAGAAAAAAAAATCCCACAAATTAGATGCATCACACTTTCTTACTGTGAAATGTGGTTTCTATCTTGTTGTTACCTGTAGAATCTATGGTGAAAACAGATCTTTTCCTCAGAGTCCAAATGAGATGCAGGATCAACTTATTTCTATCTATGAGATGTGAACATTGTCTAATATCTTACCAATGATCCGTTTTAAACCACAGTCGTCTTTTGAAATCCTCTTTATTCAGATTACTGGACAAGCATGACAGAAAATAAAAGAAAGTAATTCTGAAATCCTTCTTTCATCTGCTTTCAAAACCAATTTGCAGTAAGTTAGCTCCAAATTGATTTCAGGAGTAAATCAGCAAATAGACAAACAAC
>JAOXJK010000001.1:147115361-147129170 GCA_025774025.1 Xenus cinereus
GGGCAGCCACAGCTTCTCTGGGCAACCTGTTCCAGTGTCTCACCACCCTCACAGGAAAGAATTTCTTCCTAATATCTCATCTAAATCTCCCCTCTTTCAGTTTAAAACTGATGTCGGTGTTTGGACCTTGTTAAACAACTGCCATGCAAGACCATCAAACTAACAGAAGCTCTTAAATAGTTTGTCAATAGAAGCAAATATTGTTCAATAAATCTTTGATTTTTTTTTTTTTCCCTCCTACAGGAGTATTTTTACCCGAAATACTTGGGTGAGTTGCAGCTCTTACTTTCACTTTGTGGCAGTGCTGGTGTGTGGTGCCTGACACTGGAGCTTGT
Organism: Xenus cinereus; assembly: GCA_025774025.1. NCBI lineage: Eukaryota > Metazoa > Chordata > Aves > Charadriiformes > Scolopacidae > Xenus > Xenus cinereus. Next base: position 147,115,697 of record JAOXJK010000001.1, read on the forward strand.
CACAGCTGAAGTCTCTGCTGAGGAAAGTGATGAAAGTCTGATTGCAGTAAACATGCGTTTTTAACTTTTAAGATAGACTGTACATTCCTTATGTGATTTTGAGGTGTGTCTTTTACTTGTGTATAGATTTGCATACAGGCATCCTTTATGTGTTTTCTGCATGCTAAAATATTGATGTTGCATTTATATCTGTAGCTTGCATCATTAGTAAATAATTTGAAGTCTTCTGCCTTTTCCCTTTTTAATTAACTTAGCTATTAACTAGTTTCCTTATTTTTAAAAAAAAAAAAAAAGTGCCTGTACTGATTGAACCACTGGATTATTCTATTGACTGTATAGTAGCCATGGCATCATATCATTTTCTATTTGTGTTCAATATGTAGTACTTAAGATTGCAGATGCCAACATTTGAGAAAACTCCATGTGCTTTTTAGATTTTTTAGATTTTTAAAGAGATTTAGTAGGTTGAATTTGAGTAGCTACTAACATGCTTTTAGAATCATAGTAGCATCTGGTTAAGTGATCATCCTCTTCAGATAGCCACATAACTTTAGTGTACATCAGAGCTAAAAAATTTTAATGAACTGAAGAATTTTAAGGCATCTGGGAGATTATAATATTGCATAAATTTTGCATCCACCCTCTAAATACTTGCTTAATGTACCAGCAGGATAGGTATCATTTACATGCTTTGAACAGCTGCCATGTCATCATTATAATAATGACAATTTCATTTTCTGTTCTTCAGCTTGTATTCAGAAATATGGGTCACCGTATACAAGAAGTCCAGATTTCCTTACATGCGTTCATAGTAAGCATTTTTGTTTTGTATATTGTAGTTACATGTTCGCTCATGTTACCTGAAGGAGTAGAACCAGCTCAGCCATCTCCATTTTAATTATTATTTTAGTACTGGGCTTCCTATTCTCTAGGCTTAAGGCTCCGTATCGCTTGTCCTATCTAAGCAGCAAAACAAGACGTTTTCTCTTTTATCACCTGTTGCCACCTCGCTGTCATCTTTTGATGCTTTGATGCGAGACGTTTCTTTCCCACCAGTTTCCCAAGGTCTGAATAATCTGAGAAGCAAGAGGGACGAGAAATAGGATTTACCAGAAGGTTGTACGCTATGCTTGGCCTTTCAATTTCTTTTTTTTTAATTATTTTTTGAATGCTAACTTTTGCTTACCCCTGTTAAGGAACCTTAAAAAAAGCTTGAAGTCAAACTCAGGCTTGTGTCAGGCTTCTGACAGCTTTACCTAATTAGGAGATCAGTTTCACACGTCATGTGACTGTGCTTTAAATATTGCAACCTTTAAAAATTCAAATCAATTTGGAAGTCAAACTGATATCTGTGTAGAAGGGGAAGGGGTATTTGTTCATCACTAACACAAGAGACCAGAATTTAATTAACTCTTCTGAGATCTTTCCAGTTACTTCTTGAATCTTAGTAGTGCTAAAGATATAAAGATGCATAAATATTCTAAATATGTTCTGGGAGCAGATCAGTTCAAATGGAGAGAAAATCACCTGTATGTATATTTATTTTCATTTTTACACCTGTGGTTCAATCTCTTACTGTGATCAAGTTTGATTAATCACTTGTTCATACTAGTGCTACCAAAGCACTGAATTTAGTCAAGCTTTCATGTTTATAAACTGAGTTACAACAACCTATTTTGAAGAGTGAATTCCAAGGTTAATGTGGTATGTCAAGACCTGTCCCGATATAATGGAGCAGTATGACTTGCAGTTGTGAGGGTCCTCTGAACTGGGAACTCTTGGATCTGTGGTACCTGCATCAGCTGTGGTATGCAGCCATAGTGGGACATGAGGCTGAAGGCTTCCTTTTGCTCACGTGTGTGGATCACAAAGAGGCAGAAGAATAGAGGTATCAACTGGAAACACTTGTTCCAAACAGCTAATAGTGTTTTAGAAATGCAAGTCTAAAGGGGTAGGGATGAAAAAATCTGAAAAAATAAAAGCTGAATAATTGTTTTTAGGGATTTTTGCCCATTGCAGATGCAGTGGTTTGGAAAATAAATGATAATATTTTCCCCCATTAAAATAGTAAAGTATTTTTAAATGGCTGAGTTTTGGCTAGCCATTGTCAATTCACAGGAGATGTAACGGAGAAGGAGCCTGAAACGCGCTTGGAAGAATGACAGGCATTGTGCTTGGCCAATTTCAGTGTGCCTCTTAATTTTTCACAGATGCTGCCAAAAGACTGTGTAGCTCTGTGGGGTTGTGCCTGCAAGACACATTTAAATTTTGTTTCTTAGCAGTCTTTCTCCTCTCAGAACAAGGTAGTGGAAGACTCTTCTAATCTGGCATACAAAGACATTGCACAACCGAAGGGCTGGAGGGTGATTAACTAGACTAGTTTATACTAGAAATAAAAAGGTACAGATTTTAACTGTGACAGTATTTGAGTATTTGAGGATTCTTGGTTTCATAAGATCTTTAGATCAGGGTTACAGGTTGGATTCAGCTCCGGATTCAGAGAGGTGGGTGCAGATGTTTCCAGCACAGGTGCCTACATGGGTGGTATTCCCATCACAGTCAGGGGAGAGTTAATACTCTGCAGTCCATGGTTCTAAAGGGATTCCACTGACCAAACTGTGTCTGCTCTGGGGAGAACAGAATCACTCTACGGACTCCGTTTATTGTACTGACTAGATCTCCACTGGCTGCAACGAGAATTTAAGACAAATGCTTTGCACATAGATGGTTGCCTTACACATAGATACCTGCACTTTTGTCCGCAGATCTGGATTCTCTTCTAAAAGAGATACTATAGGTCAGCTAGGAATTAGGGACTTGGTTCTGTAAGAGTTTGGAAAACTGTACAGGATTTTTTTGGAAAAAACTTGCATGTAGCCTTAAAAAACACAATGGGATTTTTGTTAGGTCCTGTCTGCATTTTAATAGTGAGTGTCGTAATCTTCAGAATCTACCATTTTTCCAACCTATTTTTAATTCGCAGTGTTTTGTGAATATCGAAAAATAAATTCACAGTACAGAGTAATGAACTGCAAGCAGCAGTCAGTGTACTTAGCTGAAGTTTTGTTTCCATACTGACTTCATAAGTGGAACTGGTAGTTCTGTTCTCTGTCTGCATTTATGAGCCATATATGTGCTATCAGACACAGCTCAAAGCACACAAAAGCTCATGCCCTTCCTTTTAATACCTTTTTCTAAAATCTGTCATGTAAATGAATGGAAACAGAAGCTCCATTTTGTCTTGCAATGGTTTAAATCAGGAGCACCTTCTTCGAAGTTAGCAGAATTACACATCTGTGAAGCCACCAGGAGAGTATAAAGCTGTGTCTCATGTTTTCAGACTCTCACGATAAGAGGAGCAAACTATTGGCACAGTGTTGACGCAATAGTAACGTCCGTGGTTGTTCCTGCCATTTCTCATGTGTTGGGATAGGGTGGTATTCTGCTGGGCAGTGTTATTTCCAACCGGCTTTGCAAAGCACATCAAAATCCAGTTTGAAGAAAAGAATCAGAAACTTGAGGATACACCAGATAAGTCATGCATTGCCCCGTTGACTTGTTTTGCTTATCATCGAGTAACTCTGAAAACAATGCCATGTCTGGGAGGCTTAGTTTGTGCTGCTTCAAGAAAACAGACTTGGCTTACTATACCTGAACCATTCTGTTTACTGTATACAAATTCTGGCCTGCCTAGGAAAAGAAGGATGCTGATCAGAGCTGCTCTGTCGTGGCTCATCTGTGCCTTAGCCTGGCCTCTCCTTCCCCGACTCCTCCACCTCCAGTGGTGTGTTCTCTAGGCAGTGATTTATCGGGAGGTATTCTGGCAGCTGGGTGTTCAGGCAGCCCATGTAGATGTGCCTTCTTTTGTGTGGCCTGGCTTCTACCTCGGCTGTGGCTTTGCCCCCATCTGCACAGCCTGAGTGGTGAGGGAGAAGATAATTAGGCCTTGTTTGCAGTGAGTGGATGGTTATTTCTGTGAGGCTTTTAGGATTGTGTACTCATGCTTTTCCTGTAGAGTTTTCCCAGGCACTAGTTTCTGAGACTCAAGGCAAAATACTGAAAATCAGCGGTTCTTTGGCCAAGTCACACTCCATTCCTTATCTGTCCTCTGGCTCTCTCCTCCCTTGTCCACGATGGAGCACCTTGCTGAGGCTCAGAGTAAATGCTTATCTTCTCAGCTAGAGGCTGAAGCTGTGCTGGTTATAGAGGAGGAAAGTGAGACTCTGCCTGGAACCAACATGTTTTGGCTGTATTTTGATAGAGGTGAATGAAATCACAACTTGAAATGGAAATTCCATCAGTTGTGGAGTGATCCTTTATGACCTTTTATAGAGCTCCTTTCTTTGCTTTGTTTATTTTGTCCTGCTTGATTCAGCCCATTATATTTAATGACAGCCGTTGCCAATCATCTGCTGATTTCTGGCATCTGTTAGTCCTCTTTCGAACAACAGTGGAATCTTTATTATAAACATATGCATAGTGGTCAGGTATGTTTGTCATAGTTTTTGAACTTGCACTAGACGGTCCTTATGTCCAAAGCTCCATTAAACACCTTACAGACAAAGGAGTGGTGAAAACTTCTATATTGTACAATGCGATAAATGTAAAGAAATATGTAATTAATACTCCATGGTAATCTCAATAAACTGCAACACTGTGTGCATCTAACTCCAATCTCCAAGTAGTTCAGTTGGCCCCATAGGAACATTGTGCTGTCTGTAAACTGGATTAGTGGTTGGCTATTGTTATGCTGTTAACACATTGGCATTTCTTTTTTATTCTTATTCTACATAATAGAAAAGCCTAAGTTGGACAGCTCTGACCAAAATTTCAGATATAAACGCTTGCTAGCAACAAATCTATCAGACCTGGTGAGATCCTCAGTTGATCTACCAAAAGTAATTGAAAAGAGTACCCATTCTTCCTTGAGTACTTTAGTTGCTGCCTGCTTTCTGTTTTCTCCAAAACTAGAGAGAGTGTAATTAACTTTCTTTAAAATGAGCTACTTGGAGTCGTTTCTTTCAGGACGTGCCCTTCAGATACGGGGGTGGTAGCTCACTCCCTTTTGTAATGAAATGAATTCCACTGCATGTGCTCTGCAAAATTCTGGGCACAGCTTGTTTGGCATGTGAGCACTAAGAATTAGCTTCCAGTTTTGCCAGGTGTGAGCGTTTCTGTTAGTGATTCTCCATTACTGTTGAAGCTTCTTGACTTCTAAAGAGAGTGAAACACCTGGTTGTCAGTGACTTCAGTGTATTGTTATGTTTTGTTTTGTTTTTTGTTCCTTACATAAATCAGATTTGCCAAACCAGTGCTCTCCTGATCCTTGTCACAAAGAAGGGACCATCAAATGTGAAGATCTCAAGGGGGACTTCTATTGTGAATGCAAGCAGGGCTGGCAGGGGAAAACGTGTGAAAAAGGTAATTGGGTTTTGTTATCTCTTATACCTGTAAGAAAGTTGTACTGGGTTTTGCTGTATCCTCAAATGGGCACTGGTACTGTGCTGCCCAATTCAAAAGTCACAGAATTGAACCTGGATTACACCCCACTCACGATTTTACCCTTCTGTGAAACAGGTAACTCTTTCACATCAACATTTTTTATATGACTTTGTTAGTTCTCAGCTTGGTCTTGGCAAGGTAATCTAAGAAGTTACGCTCCGACTGATCAGTCTGAAGCATATCCCCTCCTTTTCTTATAAAATGCTGTGAAATATGCTGTTCTACCCATCAGCTAACTCTAGAGTCCCAGGTAAAAACTGGACATAATGAGCAGGTAGGGTACATCGAGGGTGAAATCCAGGCTCTACTGAATTTATTAGGCTTGTGCTACTAACTTCAGCGGAGCACTGTTTATCTCACTGTGCTCAATACCTGTGAACTTGAAACTTTTTGTGTTCTCATGAGTTCTGTAGTAAGGATATATCGTTCTTGGTTATTTTTAAAGCTTTAATTAAAAGTTACTGGTCACAGTATAATTTTAAAAGTTAGTTATGATATAAAATACAGTAATTATAATTAGTTTGCTTCTGCAAATGAACTTCCACCACAGTGACTAAAGATACTTTTCTGCATTCTCAGAGCTGTGAGGGAGACAGTTACAGTTCTTTCTCTGTCTTCTTTTTTTTAATTTAATGAACTTGGACTACTGTACTTGAAGTGTTTGAATGAAATCTTTGTACTTTTTGTAATCATTGTGTTGCAGCTGTAATGGAGTCTTGTTTGTTCTTTCTCCTTCCCAAATCCTATCCACTCTCACCCTCCAGATTATTTACGGATGTGAAAAGCTGACTGTAACACTTTCTTTTGATGCAGATATTGATGAGTGCAGAGTGCAGAATGGTGGCTGTAACCAGCTCTGCCTCAACAAGCTAGGCAGCTACCGTTGCTCATGCCACAGTGGTTTCACTCTTAAAGACAGCAAAACATGTGAAGGTAAGCTTTGCTGGGCCTCTCAGTTTGCTTCAGCACATGCTTAGTGACTTGTGACTGTATTTCAGAGAGCTGGGTGACACTAAGCATCCCACATCTACTCCCTAGCCCAGCAGAGATGTGCTGGTTGCTCCTGTCGGCTGTGCTCTGCTGGGGTTGTACTGGGTGCTCCAGCCAGCACTACATGCCTGGGCTTGTCAGCCATCACACCATGCTGCTCTCCAATATCCTCACACAGGCTGTGATTCACAGAGGATTTGTGGCTTGGATTGAGCTAAATTGGTTTAGCTGATCAGTCCTGATATCCTGACATTGAGAGGAGGAAGGGCTGGCCAGCTGCATTGTTATGATTCTTTCCAGGCTCACGGTGTCGTAGGATATGAGCTGTTTGTTTTTCTTTTGTGTCTTTCTTATTTTAATTTATTTTTGCAAATTTGGATATGTGCGGCAGCTAATGAGTTCAGATAGATATGGATGGATAAGTTCACTGCAAGTGAATATTAATAGCTGCAGAAAGGCCCTAGTGAAGGTTGGCAACTGTTTTGCATAGCAGCTGAGAACAGAAAGTAAGGATCTGGAGTATCTGATTGAAACTGTGGAATGAATTTACATAACCAAAACTTAAGCAACTGAGATTTTAAAAGTGTTAAGAAACTGCGTGCTGAGACAAGGACTCATGGATGATCATGGGTGGCTGTTAAAGTTATGTCTATCTCATGAAAAACCAGGCAAGTGTGTGTATATGCCTCTTTCAGATGGATGTGACAACATAGTTCTAAACAGTTTGCATACCTGATCTGAACAACATATTAATGCTGCCAGCAAAAAAGACAAAGAGCAGAATTCTATTTCTGTGTCGCTTCCACTGTTTAAAGTGATGACTGTGTAGATTACACGGTATCCCTTTCTAATGGGAGCAGCCGCTTAGAAGAGCCAACTTCCCTTTTGAATGGTGCCTTTCCTCTGGTGCCGGTTGGCATGGACAGGCAGACGGTGAGTGGGCTCACAATTACATTTGTTTTCACATGTATGTGTATTTTTATAGTACCCTAGTACTGTCTAGTAGAGCACTGTGAATGTAGTATATAAGCGTAGGCCAGTTCACTCATACGTGGGAAAATCACAAAGTGTAACATGTAGTTGTAGTTTTAACATGTACTAGAAAGCAAAAGTAAATATTAAACTCTCAGTATAATGCAAATGTTTTGTCAACACCAGGATTTTGCTGGGTATTAGTTAACACGTTAGAAAAACATTTGTTTGTTTTTATGGACCTCCAGTTGCAGTCCATTGCCTGCCTTCACGGTGAAACCCCTCAACATCTCTCAGACATGACTTGGTCTTTGTGACAAATTGGGCTGCTTCAATTCCCCTTTACGACTACAGATCAGCAGGTTTAGATCTTAGTTTTGTGAATGCGTGAAAAAAGGTAGTTTGCTTGTCTGAGGAAAGAGAACAGAAATCTGTGATGCTCCACAGGCTACATGTTCCGTTTCAGTAAAAATCATACTGCTTTTCCTTAGGGCTGCTTTTTAATCCAGTTTCAGCCTCTGGAGTGGAGTGGGATTTTTTTTGGTTTTGTGGGAGCTATTTTGTTTTACAGTACTTCTCCTGGCTCACTTTGCATTGTTTTTTCCAATAGTGGTTAATGGCTTAAAGAAAGAAACAACAACTGGTTTTGAAAGCCTAAAGTCACTTCTTATAGCTAACCCTAAAGGCAGATTCTAAAAGATACTGTTTTTCAACCCTGAGCCCACTCCAGTGTGCGAACAGTGAAGTGATTATACTCATCTGAAGTAATGTTGTTTAATTGCTTGTTTTGCAGACATAGATGAATGCACGGCATCAACAGACATTTGTGGAGAAGCTCACTGTAAAAATTTAATAAGCTCATACGAGTGTGTTTGTGATGCAGGCTACAAGTACGACAACGTGAGAAAGACTTGTCAGGGTAAGCTCATGAAATAACATCATGTTAGCATTTATTATATGATTTAAAGATATAAAAACCCAGAAGTTTAATTTCAGGCTTCAGTAAAAGCTTTTTTTTTTTTTTTTTAAATCTTGCTTACACACTGGACTTCTGTTCCCTTTCCCTAGTTGTGAGTGAGTTTGCCATTTGTTGTCATCTTTGAGTTCATCTAGTTTGCAGTCATCTTTGATGACTTGAGTGAAGCTGTACGAGCCAGAGTCCTGGGATTTCTTGAATTTATTACAAGATCTGGTGGAAGCTCAGAAGCATCTGTGCGTGTTGCTGTCTCTCTTTGTAGGACAAGAAAACTTACAGAGCAGTAGCTGTTGTTCTTTCAAAACCTGTCTTGTGGTATTACTCTGAACTAGGAGCTTAATATGCATTGGAACCATGCACAGTTCCGCTGGCTACACTGCCTGCAAGCTTTCTCAACGGAGTAAGTTTTGAAAGTATTCCAAAACTAGCATTGTTCTCTGCCTTTTGTCTAAGTTAACGTAATGACTTGAATCACACGCCAACCAGCCCTGCCGGGCTCTAAGTGTTTATCTCTGCCTGAAGCGATCCCTGTGGGCCGTCACAATTTGTTTTCCTCCGTTTGTTTGCAAAGCGGATAAAAACAAGCCAAAGAAACAAAAAAACCAAACCAAACCAAAACAAAAAAATAATGAATGAGAGACTCAGCTTTTACTTGTCTGTTGAGGATCCAGCTGCCGAGTAGAAATGAAGCAAGCATTGAGTTGAAGCTGAGTTGAAGGAGCAGGAGCCAGTCAGCACAGGCGTAGCAGAAGGGGCCTGAAGGGAGGAAGTCCTGTCTAGAAGTTCAAGCCCAGGGCTCTGAACCAGCAGACAAGGAGTTGGGCTCTGCTTCCAGCCTTCCCACTGACTCGCTGTGTATCTTTGGGCAGCTGGAATCTGTCTGTGAAAATAGATTTGTGCAGATGCTAATTCTAATTCTTCCCTCCTGTAAAGATGTGTCCCAGGGTAAGTACTGGCAGCAGAGCATTTGGGCGTGCTCAAATGAAAGGTGCTACAAAACAGCACTGATAACTTTTTTTTTCCCCCAGATGATTCGTGTTTAAACAAACTCAATTGTTGTTTCCTCCTCTCTTTTTTTGCTTTTTTTGTCCAGATATAAATGAATGTGAAGAAAAGCTCTGTGAACAGACCTGTGTCAACTCGCCAGGGAGTTATACCTGTCATTGCGACGGCAGAGGGGGAGTGAAACTTTCCCGGGACATGAATACATGTGAGGTATGTTAGTCTTTGTTGCCGTAACTGCTGAAGAGACCTTTATTTGACATTGCAATTAAGAACAACTGATGAAGCTCTGGACCAAAGCAATTTAAACTGAGTGACCAGCAGGAGGCAAGGCCGTGTGAGCTGGTGACAGTAGCTCTGCTGAAAAGAAGGGTCTCGTTAGCCTTTTTGGGAGGATGTTCATCTGGAGTCTCTCTTCTCATGCTCCTCCTGTCCCCATTCCAATAAGAGCATGCCAGCGATAGCCCTGCCAGCCCTCTGTTTGGCTGTGAGTTGCCTCTGGCTGCACAAGCTTTTCTGAGTTAGCTCCCGCTGCACAGGTCTCGGGGCATGTGGTGTAAGTTATGGACCAGCACTTGCACTTGCGACTTTCATCCTCCAGGCACTGGAGGTGGATGGGCTTCAGGCGGATGGGCTGCTGGCTGCAGAAACCAACCAGCAGCAAATTCTTAGGACATCTTTTGTTGCAGGCACGACATCGCAGTAGAAAACCTTATGCTGTACCTTATGAGTATGATTTCATTTTGCAACAGGAAAACATTCCTCCAAGGTGGATGGGAGGGAGGAGGGAAGGAAAGAAGAAGTGTTCTCAGAACCAAAACAACTGTATTTTGAGAGTATAAACATTAAAGTACCGTAGCCTGCTCTATGTGTAGCAACTACATGAGAAAAGGAGGCATACTAGCTGATTCTCTTTCTGCTGTGAGAGGAGAATAAGCACTCAAAAGTGTGTTTTGATTATAGAACATAATACCATGTGTGCCTTTTGCTGTTGGAAAAAGTATTAAATCCCTGTACCTGGGGAGGATGTTCAGCGGCATTCCTGTTATCAGACTGCGCTTCAAAAGGAAACAACTGACGAGGTGAGGACAATTTAGAGTTGGATGCATTGTCCAGCTTTAATGCATGCAATTGAGTTAAGTCACTACAGTAACAATTATTTCTATGATCATCCTTATTTGTTTGGATTATGGAGTCCTGTAAGGCAAAACATTATCCAAACCACTAATAGAGAAAGACAGCCTTGACCGCATCACTCCAAGATAATTACTGAAGTCCAATAATGTATTCTTTACTCTTGGTGGTATTTTAAAATCCATCTTCACAGCTTAAGTCTTTTAGGAGTGTATTAAAAGCTAGTATGTTTTAACAGAGCTTTATGACTGATAGAATTGATGCTATCTGTATGGAAAGTACTCTGTGGTTTTTGAACTCTGCATAACTAATTTATTTCTTGGCACCTGTGCGGTCAGACTTGTGGCTGAGTTCGACTTTAGAACCTTTGATCCTGAAGGTATCCTTTTCTTTGCTGGAGGCCATCAAGACAGCACATGGGTAGTCTTGGCTTTGCGCAAAGGACGGCTAGAGCTGCAGCTGAAATACAACGGGATTGGCCGCGTGACCAGCAGCGGACCCCTCATCAACCATGGCATGTGGCAAACGGTGAGTCCAGACCACTGCTGGGATCTTACCCTGTCTTGGCTTGCTCCTGGTGGGCTCTGTCAAGTGCAGCTAGACTTTGTGTATTCTTTGTATCTTTGAGAAGATGCTTTTCCAACCTATCCATTCCATGCATGCCGGTACATGATACATCCCAAGGTGAGAATAGGGTATTTTTCCTAAGAAATTGAATTATACTTTATATCCCTTGTAAACTAGGCTGGGTCACTAATTTGTACAATGCCAAATGGGGTGTGTGGGAAGTTCCACCCAGTGGAACTCACATATATGCTGGTAAATGTGAATAATTTTCTGGTTTAAATTTTTTAGTGTAAAAAAAATTCAGAATTATTCATTAAAGAAAAAAGCAAGGTGGGAAATATTTTGTTTTTAATGAATAAATAAAGAAGTCCTTGAGTGCATTCACTGTCAACTCTTGACATCGGTAATTTTCTGAGCAGATGAGGTGATGTTTAATTCAGTTCCTTTACTGTCGCTGAAACAATTCTAGATTTCAAATGGAGAGCTGTAGAGGTTCAGCAAAGCTGTAGATAAAATGTATGGCATGCTGTATCTTTACAGGTAGGAATAACCTCAAGCCAGTTCTTACTAAATTTGATGTAAGATTTGTTCTGCTAATTTCTAATATGCCAAGAAATATGCTTGACTAACCTGATCTCCTTCTGTGACAAGGTGACCCACTTAGTTGATGAGGGAAAGCCTGTGGGTGTTGTCTACCTAGACTTTAGTAAAGCCTTTGACACCACTTCCCACAGCATTCTTCTGGAGAAAGTGCTTACAGCTTGGATGGGTGTACTCTTTCCTGGTAAAAAACAGGCTGGATGGCCGGGCCCAGAGAGTGGTGGTGAATGGAGTTAACTCCAGTTGGCAGCAGGTCACAAGTGGTGTTCCCCAGGGTTCAGTATTGGGGCAGTTCTGTTTAACATCTTTATCAATGATCTGGATGAGGGGATCAAGTGCACCCTCAGTAAGTTTGCAGATGACACCAAGTGAGGTGGGAGTGTCGACCTGCTTGAGAGTAGGAGGGCTCTACAGAGGGATCTGGACAGGCTGGATCAGTGGGCTGAGGCCAACGGCTCAACAAGGCCAAGTGCTAGGTCCTGAACTTGGGTCACAACAATCCCATGACACACTACAGGCTTCAGGAAAAGTGGCAGAAAAGGACCTGGGGTTGTTCATTGACAGACGGATGAATATGAGCCAGCAGTGTGCCTAGGTGGCCAAGAAGGCCAATAGCATCCTGGCTTGTATTAGAAATAGTGTGGCCAGCAGGACTAAGGGAGCGATCATTCCCCTGTACTCGGCACGGGTGAGGCTGCAGCTTGAATACTGTGTCAGTTTTGGGCCTTACAAGAATGACATTGAGGTGCTGGAGCATGTCCGAAGACGGGCAACAAAGCTGGTGAGGGGTCTGGGGCATAAGTCCTGTGAGAAGCAGCTAAGGGAACTGGGACTGTTTAGCCTGGAGAAATGGAGGCTGAGGGGAGGTTGTAGAGAGGTGGAGGTCAGTCTCTTCTCCCAAGTAACAAGCGATAGGACAAGAGGAAATGGCCTCAAGTTGCACCAGGGGAGGTTTAGATTGGATATTAGGAAAAATGTTTTCACAGAAAGTTATCAAGCGTTGGAACAGGCTGCGCCAGGGAAGCAGTGGAATCCTCATCCCTGGAGGTATTCAAAAGATGGGTAGATGTGGTGCTTAGTGACATGGTTTAGTGATGGTTTTGTCAGTGTTGATGGTTGGACTTGATCTTAAAGGTCCTTTCCAACCTAGATGATTCTATGATTCTACAGTTCTATGATATTAAATGGCTAAACAGTAGGCACAATGTGTCCTTCAAAGCAGGCTACTCGCTATTGGAGAGCTTTGAATGAGTCTAACAACTCCCTTTGCTTTACTTTGATTACAAGACACTGTCTCTAATATGAGACACCACCTCTGAAGAAAAGGGAGAAAATATATTCATCATGTTGCTATTAGTGGCTTTCATAAAAGGATGCAAAAGCAGAATATGAAATAAGTTTACTTTTTCCTTACCAAAGAACCTAATGATGAGATTATTTAACTACAGCTCTTTGCTTGAAGATTTGAAAAGGCAAGCCCATGTGCATGTAGCACATTTTTTATTTACCCTCCTTCTGAAATAAACAACTGTGGAAGAAACAACATTATCTCTAATCTAGCAGGCTGCTGCCAGAACAAACTTTTCTACATGGCCATCCCACTTACAACAGATCTAGCAAAGATGTTACAGGATGACTCAAATGACTAATCCAATAAAAAACTGCATTTGGCCTGGAGGGAAGGGAGATGGTAGCTTAGTTTTATCAATGGCTTAACTATTTGGTCCAACT
>JAOXJK010000001.1:147129270-147160669 GCA_025774025.1 Xenus cinereus
GATAGGACAAGAGGAAATGGCCTCAAGTTGCACCAGGGGAGGTTTAGATTGGATATTAGGAAAAATTTCTTCACCGACAGGGTTGTCAAGCACTGGAACAGGCTGCCCAGGGACACGGTTGAGTCACCATTACTGGAGGTATTTAAAAGACATGTAGATGTGGTGCTTAGGGACATGGTTTGGTGGTGAACTTGGCAGTTCTAGGTTAATGGTTGGAGTCAATGATCTTAAAGGTCTTTCCAACCTATATGATTCTGTGATCCTAATTGTAATTGCCTGCACAGGGAGGATGGTGACAGAAGACGTGAAAAGCAGAATTGATGGCACTGGGGTGACTTGGGAGTCACAAAAAGCAGTCATTATCAAGTTAAACCATTTAACACAGGAGAGGAACATACTTGTTAATTGCCAGACCTCATTATGAAGTAATTACAAGCTTTCCCATAAGCTGTGTTTGCTTTCTGCAGGGACAGAAGTCAGTATGATAAAAGTAAGTATCGTTTTTAGGCAAGAATTATTATTCTCCTGCCAGCCAGCAGTGTCAGGGCTCTTATGTCCAGGTACCATCATAACCAACAAATTGTCTGGTTGGGTTGCTGCAGCAACAAGCTCTTTGTGCGTTCTTTTTGCATGTTGTATAAATCCCCTGAAGACTCTTCCCCAGGGCATTTTGGGACAATGCAGGCAGAGCTGCACGTGCCCTGGGCAGTGCAGGCGGACAGGAGCCATGCCAAAGTGGGGGCAGAGGTGTCCCTGCAGCCAGCAGTGCTGTCCTGGGCATGGGCCGAGCAGGGCCTGGCAGCTGCCGGAGACATAGAACGGCATGAGCAGGGCAGAGAGCATCACAGCGCTGGCACAGGAGTGCTTGCGTGGAGCAGGTCGATGGCCACAGGTCTGGTGACTGTCTCCCGAAGTGAAGCTGTTAATGCTGTGCCTGATACTGGCCAAAGGCAGAAGGATTTACCCCTAGATGAATGGCAGCAGGAGGAAGGAGCCCTTAGTCTCTTGACTTCATGGTTGACTCACCTCTGAGACTGGGGATGCTGCTTGTGCTGCTGGGGTGCTGGTGATTTCTCCTTTCTCTGCTCTGCTTTCTTATCCCTCGCCTCCACCCTACAGGTACTTTGTTCTCTTCTGCCTAGCATCCAGGGCCACCCCTGTCTCTAAATGCCATTTAATCTGTATGTTGGAGCCACAAAACTACAAATCTGCTCCCCACCCTCATTTCTCCTTTTTCCTCTGTCTGGCATGGTTTTTAATTTGGGTAATCCTGTTGAGGAGGAGTTATTCCTTTTTACTGGTCTCCTTTTACAAAACATCTAGCCACACATTTCACTTGAAGTATGGACTTGTGTGTACTTTTCAACCTCATCTTCTGTGAAGCACAACCCCAACAACCTTCGGAGAAGTTGGGGAGCTTGACTCTGGACTTCAGTATGCACAGGATCAAGCTCTTAGTTTTGCTGAGACCTACAACAGTGAAGTTTGGAACTTGAGAGGTTGTGAGAAAATAGTACTTTTACTATTTAACTTTCAGCAGATGAAAAAACAATGGCTATTTAAAAGCAAAACATGAGAAAAAGCACCAGCAGTGT
Organism: Xenus cinereus; assembly: GCA_025774025.1. NCBI lineage: Eukaryota > Metazoa > Chordata > Aves > Charadriiformes > Scolopacidae > Xenus > Xenus cinereus. Next base: position 147,130,866 of record JAOXJK010000001.1, read on the forward strand.
ATGACTTACAGTCTCTTGAGCCAAAGCTGCATACTTTTATGGTAATATGAAGGCATTTTCAAAACTCGGAGCCAGTATTTCTACCTAGGTATTTTCTCTGATCTCTCCTAATCTATTTTTAAGTGATCATTCCCAGCATTGAAAACACAAACAAGGAAAAACTTCTAATGTAGTTATTTGTGTGTAATCCAGCTTGATGAAGTGGCGTGTATGAACTGATGATTGTAGAGAACGCATTCGCCTTCTGTTTGTTTTGCATTTCCAGAAAAAATCATCATTTTGTCTTGTTTTCAATGTTTAGTTTAGTACTGCTCTGAGGACAGTATGGTTAGCAAAAATAATAACCTACCTGCACTGTTAAATGTCAGAACTGAAGGTTAAGCAATGGCAAGCAGATGTGTCTTTGGCTCTAACCCTGCGGCTGCCTGTACTCCCGTCCCTTTTCAGGGCTGTCTACTTGCTTTTCAGCAGAGAGGCTGGCTCTGTGCTATGGGTTATCCAGGGCAGGAATTCAAACACAAAGCTGGACTGCCTTCCCTTCCCCAGATGGGAACCCTTAGCTGTGAGAACTGCCCGCCTGATGGTCCCTGAGCACACTGTGGCAGGCAGCAGCTAGTTGCAAGGAGGGAATTAGAGCAGTCTGCTAACTACGGAAATGCTTCTCCTTTTGGCTCATAGGTGATGGTGGTGGACCAGCAATTAAGCTTTGAATATAAAGAACCGCAGCTGAAACTGCCAGAGGGCAGAGTGAAGTAGGCAGAATGTAATTTCCTAAACTGGAATTTGCTAAGAACTTCCATGGGGATTAACTCCTTCTCCTGTGGAAGTTTCCACTGGTTTGGGTTTTGTTTATATTAATGATCAGAAGCAGCTAGGAACTCGGACTAATTTTTAAAATTTCTATGTTATTACTTTCCATACAATCTGGTAAAATTTTAGCAGTCCCTGAATTTTGGTGGCCTTGCAAGTCGCAGGATTTCTTCACAGAGGAAACACAGTACAGGCATCGCTGGAGCTGGCCTTTCCCCATTCTTGTTTGCTCCATGGCTGCCCACAATCCGTGCTAGGAGCAGGGAGAACAACTGTGCCAGGTCCTTATGGCACTCTGCACCCCGATGCATTAGGGCAGCGGTGACCACGACACCAAGCTGAGGTGTCTTGAGTGAGTTTTTTAGCGAGGTGGCCAGTGTTGCTAAGCCAGTTGGGCTGTGGCTGCCAGGACCTGTGGGCTAATGTTCCCACCCACCGAGTGGACTTTACAGCCTGCCAATGCTCAAAAAAGCCTGTTTGAGACTGGCGTGTGTCTCTCCATGGAACGCAGTCGGGAGGTGTAGATGCCACTTTAAACAAGAAAGCTTCAGGCAAGTAAATTCATGTCCTGTAGGATACAGCACGGAGCAACACACCAAGTGTAAACAGTGTTCTAGCAATATAAGCCAGACTGTACTGGAATCCACAAGAGAAGAAGCTTGATAGTCTGTGAATAATCTTTTCAACTATCAAATTCACTTAATCTTCCTTACTAAAGACTGCAATCCAAAGGGAGTGTCCAGGTATAAACCTGCTCAACCCTGTTGTCCTTTATGTTACAGCCACAGAGCGAGAGCTCAGCGTGGCTGATGGAGACAATTTGGGGGCAGCTACTCTTGAAATGCAAAGGGAAAGATGCTCATGACCTGGCCTACTAGCAGGAAGAGGGAAGAATAGGTATAAACAGCTGCTGAAATAGGTATTTGGTTCTGTACTTCAGCTCATTGATGATGACAGCATCTGGGTGTCCCAGGGAACAGAGCTACACGGATGAAGAGTGGGTAGGTGGGGTATCTGTCATGGAGTGGGAAGAAGGAGTGCTGTGTTGAAGATACTGAAATAGAGGAGATGCGCTGCTTTCTTCTCTGCAGGAGGAAAGGGGTTGTCTTCTGCTACGGCCACAGAAGACCCGCATTGGTAGCAGGACCCAGGTCCCAAGGTGCAGAATCCATGCTGCTCTTCAGCAGCCTGCTGTGTGTCAGCTTTGTGCTTTGCCTCCTCCTCTCCCTCTGCAGAGCTGAGCTTTATATTGCTTCTCTGTGCAGCCTGGTCATAATTAAAATTATGACTTTTTTTTTTAAAATTTCAGTGGGGATAGAGTCTTCCTAGAAGTAGCTCTTTGGAGACATGGAGGTGAAACTTGCAGAGACTTTTTGAGAGTAAAATCATTGCCTATTATGCATTTTTATTGCCCTCTCAAGTATGACATCTTCTGTTGGTCTTTTTTCAGGGGTCAGTATTCAAAGACTAGGCTTAGTGTGACTGGAAGGTTTCTGCATTTATTTTTCACTCGTCCAACAAAATACATCTTCCGATCTGTCTTTCCAGTTTTTTCTTTCACATGCAGTTGCAATAGGAAGTTTCTCGTTAATAACTTGTTAAGGCATTTACATTTTGCATAGAGCAACCTACAAATGTCATGTAGTTAATCCACCTGTATTTTTGTGTAGACGTTTTGAAGTAGCTGGGCTGTCTTCGCCACTAGGGCAACCCCAGGTTGCTTTCTAGAGTAAAGATTTACCTATCAAGGTGGAATGGAACTTAAAAGGTGGACAAAGAGGCGTGGGGACAGAAAATATTTCTCCATTTTGGGGATTTCACTAGTGGTGTCTGTCTTTTAGTTGAGGCTGCAGATAACCAGGATAAGTTATTTTTATCCTGACTTACTCTATTTGCAATTTTACTTTTTCAGATCTCTGTTGAAGAACTTGAAAGAAGTTTGATTATAAAGGTCAACAGGGATGCAGTTATGAAAATAGCTGTCTCGGGGGATCTCTTTACTCTAGAAAAAGGACTGTATCAGCTGAATTTGACAGTAGGAGGCATTCCGTTCAAAACGAAGAACCTTATTCTACCGGTAAGTATAGCATTATCGCTCACGTTGTTTTGCATGCCTGAAGGGCTTGATTTCGTCTTCTCTTGGGGTGATGTAGGTCCTTCCTGAGAGCAGTTCAGCCTGCCCTGAAACAGGTGGAATTAACACCTTCTGGATACAGCTTTCTCTCCACTGACTGTAGAGGGAGCCTAAGGCAGTAGCAAAGGTGAGACTCCTGATTTTTTGATTGATAAGTTTGGGTGAGGTTGTATCCCACCCTTGGCCCGCAGAATTAGGACACAGCAGAACTGGAGCACGTGACAAAATTAACAGTGGTCATGCTGGCTTGGGGTGGCCCTGGTGGGTCAGTGGCCAGACACACCGCTGTATGAGGGTACCATTGTACCTACTAGGTCTGGAAGCAGTGTCGGGGACACTTCCTGTGTTGTGACCGAAGTTTGTGCTTCACATGTACTAGAATCATAGAATCATAGAGTTGTCTAGCTTGGAAGGGACCTTTAAGATCATCTAGTCCAACCACCAACCTAACTCTGATAAAAACCATCACTAAACAATGTCTGTAAGCACTATGTCTACCCGTATCACGGTTTTGCTCCTTGCGTTTGCTGTTTCAGTTTAGTAAGACCAAAGAAAAACTGAAGCTTATTTTTCTTTATTTCCTCCTAATTCAAGTAGATAGGGCATATGAATAAAGTGTTAGGCACTGTTTGCGTGAGATTGAATGATCGCTGTGTTTCTGGAATAGCTGCTGCTCAGGCTGTTTTGAATGTCCACCACACACAGAGTTGGCACCTTGAAACCCAGATTGGCATCTCTTTATTTCTAAATGAGTGACAAGTTTGCGGCTCTGTGACTGGGAGTGCAGCAGCTGAGGAAGGCTCCTGTTCCTCACAAGAAGTCATTCAGGGCCACTGCTTGTCTGAAACATTAAGCTCGGGGTGTGGTCTGAATATAGGATTGAGAGCCAAAAACTCCTGAGGTTTTTATCCTGGCTCAGACACTTAATTCTCATTCTGCTTCAATTAATTGTGGGTAAAGGTGCTGATTTAGATGCTTTGCAAGGAGCCTTCTCTTTACATGTCACCTTTTATTGCTGAGAGTTGGTACGGGATGATATAACTAGAAGCTGGAAGGAACAAGGTGTGTACAGAGTGGTGTGCCCGGCTTGTGGCTCAGGCACCCCTCCCTTAAACCAGAACTGGAGAATTTATACCAGGATCAGGTCCAACATCTTGTGTGTCATGAAGTCTGCTTGCAATGACAAAGAGGAATGGGTTTTTTAACTACAAGTTAGCCTCCAGCATTCGCAACGCAGAATTACAGGAGTTACAAAGCTCTGGCTACAGAGCTTTAGAAGTAAATTGCACTAATCATGGGCAGCATGTAGGAGCAGCTAACAGAATCAATAAAACCAAATCAGCACCTGCATTAGCTAGTGCCCTTCTGCCCTGTGGAGACAAGCTGAGCTAAGAGGACTTTCCTGGGGAATACTGACCACTTACTTGCTTGGGGTTGCGGGACTGGGGTTGCTGCCGATTGGTTTGCATGTGCATAATACGTCAACACGATTTCTCCTGTTCAGTATCATAATATAATTCAATATTCCTCTGCACCCAAAATCAGTTATTCTTCACTGGGCAATACTTTGAGGCATGAGATACTGCTTTATCTTCCTAGATAAATCCTCGGCTGGATGGCTGCATGCGGGCATGGAACTGGCTGAATGGGGAGGACACCACTATCCAAGAGACCATAAAGATGAATGAAAGGATGCAGTGCTTTTCTGTAGCAGGACGAGGGTCTTTCTATCCTGGCCGAGGTTTTGCTGTGTTTAATCTTACTTATGGTAAGTACTTTTTTATTGTTATTTCTGTTGTCCTGCCATTAACCATACTTGACAGTTTAAAACTTGCGTGTATGCCAGACTCAGTGTTGATTGATGCAGAAAAGGCTGGCAGCTGTGGCTGGAAAGGGAATAGCTAAACTTGTGGTTAACAGCAAAAGCAGACCTATGTATGATGGTTAGAGCCAGTACGAATATGACCAGGATGGATTAGCTTGAGTAATGCATTTCACATCCAGGCTGGTTCCAGCTCATCCTCAGAATTAGGGGCTTCACTTCCCTCTGTCAGCAGCGTACATGGTTCCAGCACTCTCCACTATTTGCTGCTAAACGGGGAGAATGGCACACCATAGTGCTGTAACTTGAGCTTATGATGGACCAAAAATCAATATAATCTGTAGCAAAATTCGATGATTCTAAACATCCCTTCCAACCTAGAAAATTCTATGAAGATGTCCAAGATCAGATTCACTTTTAATCCTTGGATGGCATTCGTTACACTTGGGACGAACACACTAAGCGTATCTCTGATACAAGGTGAATGAAATTGGCCTAGATACAGTAATAACAAGTTTCAAACCAAACCTGGACATACTAATTTAGCACTCAGAAGGGCACCTTTATTCTAGATTATTCTGTTTGTTTATATGTGCAATCAACTGTCAGTATTTTTAAGCCCATACAAATGCCAACTGTCTATTATAGTTTTATGTGCAGTTCCTCCTCTGCAGAAGGCTTTTGTGCATAACATGTGGATTTTTCTGCTCTGCCATTGCAAATTAGGGAGTATCAGGTGTCTGTCTTGTTTACCACATGGATTCAAAAGCTGCAAAGTAGAGACAAGGCAGCATCTGAAGTGCAAATGACAGCACACAGCTGAGTCCTCAGTACCTTCATTTTTTATTTTTTTTTTTCTACAAACAATAGTCCTTCTTTGGTTTTGGGTTTGGTGGGGGTTTTTTAGCTTGGTGATGTTGCTTTATAAAGAACTTATTTATTGTATCTCAAGATATGGTGAACAGCAAAGCTAATACTTCTATGAAAGGAGGTTGCAGAAGCAGGATTGAAAACTTTTTTTGCAGCCAGCGTCACTTTTTAAATTACAAGGCCACTGGGTCAGTAAGAAAGATGTCAAAGAGTTCAGAGTTCAGCAGGTGAGATAAAACATCCCATGCTTCTGAGAGGTAGGTGATCAGGAAGTGATTAGGTAGGTGATCAGGGTAGCTTGCTTATATCCTTTTTCAGTTCAACACAGGCTTTCATAGAAATGTTTCCTGCACGTCAGATTTGGACTTAGATTCCTCAGTGATTTTTGGAGAGTCAAGAGCGATTCAAAAATTGGGTGCCCTATCTTGCAGCAGTTCTTTGAGTGTGTTGGATTGACAGTCGTGGGAATTTGAATCTCTCTTTGTGATAAAAAAGCTTAATCTTGTCCTTTGACATTCTGAAAGGCAGCAGAATGCAGAGGGTAACAAGAGGAAACATGGCATTTTCTTCTCTGATTTTATGTTCAGGTGATTTGGATTTTATTTTTTTTTTTTAGTAAAAGAAATGTGGCAGTCCCTCCATATGCTCATCCACCTATCCTCTTCTCCAGGCAGAAATTGCATAGCCTACCCTGTTAGTCCTGTGTTTGTCACGCTACGCATTTCTTTTTCTGCAGTGCAACCTTCATCTGGAAATGAAACCAAGACAAGCTGGGAAATAGAAGTAAATGCTGCAATTCAACCAGCGACAGATACTGGTGTGTTGTTCGCTCTAGTTACAGAAGAAGCATCTGTCCCTTTGTCTCTCTCTCTGATTGATTATCACTCCACAAAGAAACTGAAACAACAGGTACAGACTTAAGCATTTTTCTGGAGAAGGTTCCTTGCTATTTCCTGGGAACTGAAAGTTGTCAGGCTTGCTGCCTGCGGGCCTATTTGCCCCCACCAGTGCAGAACACGGTCTGAGACTGAGGTGCTTGGCTGACACCAAAGTTCTGCCTCTTACGGGTACGTGTCAGACATGACGAGGGAGCTCTTTGCAAATGTTGTCTAGGTAAAAGCTGAAACTGGTCTCTTGTATGCAGGCATTTTTTTGTTTTGTTTTGTTTTGTTTTTTCTGACACAGAAGCTGTTAATATCATAAGCAAAGAATTTCCGTTCTCTAGAGCTCATCAGTAATAGTCCCAATGTCATCAAGAGACAGGCTTAGGTGTCACTCCAGGTGCAGTGAAAAGCCTGTTATGGTGGAATGCCAAAGCTACTCTACTGATTTAATGGTATTTATACTAAAAGGCTAGATTCTGGCATTGCATGAGTGTAAATCAGGAATAATTATACTAAAACCCATGAGCCGACTTTTCATTTATAATAGAGCAGCTGTAGTCTGTTTGGTTTCAGGGTAATAAAACAACCTCTGTAAGACCCACTAAGAATTCTCTCTGAAAACACAGTGGTTACCACTAACAATTAGTCCCACTGGTTCCCTGTTTTTTCATCTATGCAAGTGAGTTCAGAACACAATCAGCAATGGTGGCTCTGCAAAAACTTTGTAAACAAGGGTCATCCTGGTCTTGGATAAACATGGCTAGATATATTTCTGCTCACTGCATCATTTTTCTTCTTTCTCCTGCTGTCCAGTTTATCATCGTGGCTTTGGAGAACACAGTTGTGTCCAGACTGGCAATAAATCTCTGTGATAAGAAGGAACACTCTGTGGACATCCTCCTCAAGAAGGATCACTTATCCCTGAGGGTAGATGGGATAGCTGGAGAGGGTGAACTAAGCACCTCTGAGTTAGAAGACAGTCTCTCCATCTTGGAGAGTTCTTTGCAGTCAACAGTGAAGACATACGTGGGAGGATTGCCAGGTGAGCATCCAGTTTTGTAGCTTGGACTACAGACTCCTAACTCACCTTGCTGAGCTGGCAGTCAGGAAAATTGTCTCTGTTCATTCAAGCTGGGAGCCTCCTTCTCTGCTTCTGCTTCAGTAGGCTTTGTCTGCGACGAGGGTGTTCTTGACAATTATTTTCTTTTTGAACAATCACATCCTTCTGAGGACAGCTGGAGGCAAAAATAGAGGGCGTTTTGCTGGGTCAACAATAGGAATGATTTTTCTGAAGGGCAGCTGTAGGCAGGGTCATAGTCTTAAACCTGGTAAAATCCTGCTGTACCACAGGCTCCCGCAGTGCTTCATTAGTGCTCATTAGGTGAGACTGTGTGAGTGCTCCTTGTGGGGAGTACCAGTGGCCCCACATTGTTTTGACTGATGCTTGGGAAGCCCAGTGTGGTGATTCTCCCTGGCTGATGTTCTCTGTGAACTGATGACATCACTCCAAATTAACAGATTTCCTCGCAGCAGAGAGTATTCCTGGCACAAGCCAGGGGCTACCACAATTTATAGTTTCACTGGCTTTTCAGCAACAACAGGGCTTCTTGTGGGAGCTCATTTTACTCGTCTGTTCTGAACCTTCTCCTTCTGAACTTGGAAGGTCAAATTTTCATCTGAATCATGAATTTTGGCCAAGTTTGGTTGTTTGTTTCTTGTTCTGGCTGAACTGGTTTATCAGACCCTACTGCTGAGGAATGCAATTAAGGAAACATTTATTTCTCTGAAGCACGGCAGTACATCCTATTTTATTGCCAGCAGCTAAGCAAAATCTTGCCCTTACTTGCCCAAGCAAGGGAGGGGCAGCAACGTTGGCCGCTTGGTACATGGTGAAGCAGTCAAGCTGGAACAGGGTGGCTGAGGTACCATGTGTGCTAGGACACACGGTGTGACCATTCCCACAATGAGCAAGAGTTTTCAGAGTATTTATACTGATGATGTAAATGGCTCCTAGTGACACCTAAAAGGGGGAGGCCACACACACTGGGACAGTACACACACTGGTGGGAACAAGGCTGAATCCCCAAATGTCGCATTTTACAGTGTCAGATTGAATTGTCCAAGCTGGCCATTGCAAAAGAAAGAGATGTCACCTGCTTTCTTTCAGGTAGCTCTCCAATGCACAGCAGAGACTTTCACAGCTCAGAAAACAATCCCATTCTGTAGCTTTCCCAAGTTCTCTGTGGTTTGCTGACACTATCTGTGCTGGGTGAAGCACAGTTTTTAATTATGCAGAACTAAGTGTGAGATATCATAGCTGTGACCGTTTAGACCCAGCTGACTTCTGTAGATTTAGCGACTTTCCCACTTTGTTCTGTTGAGCTTAGCAACAGGAATTTCTGTCTGTGGTCTGCTTTTGCCATTGAGAGGAACCCAGCACTTGTATCAAGAAACCTTGTCATTTGCCAAACAAATAAACATTTCAGCACTTTGCTCAGATTCATCACTGTGGGTTAAATAACTATACCAAATGGTCACATCTAAGTGAGTTTAGCTCATTCAAATTTTGAAAACATTACGTTGTTTTTGGTTTTTTCCTGCGTCCATACCCTGTGAAAAAAACAAAGTATAGTGGTCACACTTAATGCCTTTATTCCATTTGCCAAAATTAAAGAAAGAATTCTGAGTCAAAATGTGTAGCGTGTCCCATCCTAAGTACAGCTAATATTGCAGATGTGGAAGAAATATTATTTAGAGTTTCAAGAGATAAGATGGAACACGTATGCATTTACTATCTTTTCTATGGTACTTTCAGTTCTGGTAAGTCCTTAAGTGTGTAATTTATACAATGCATAGGTGTTTTTCTAGGCAGTGTGTAAACCACCAGGTGAAGGAGCCTTTAAACAAGGCTTTTAAGTCTTTATGGGACCGCATTTCAGACAGATCCATTTCTAGTCATAACAGAAAATTAAATATTTGACCTGATTTGCAATTATAACACAAAGAAAATATTTTTTAAATTATTTTTGATAGTATCTTACAAATCCATCTCAAAGCTCACACTGTCTTTCAGTCAGCCCTGTGGCACATGTAACAGCAATCTGCGTGATTCCTTCGATGAGTGTTCAAGCCATTAAGCCAACACTTCTGTCAACTTCTTCTGAGTCAAAACTTAATTTACATTCATGTGAGGTACTACAACATAGATGCCCCCTTCTCTTAAGCAGACTTCACAGATAGAATTTGGTAAATGAAGAGGAACAGGAAATAGCTAAAATGGTTAGTTTAAGCAACTACTGAGCAATGGTAATTTTCAGCCAGGAAGCTGAAAAATTTATAGTATCTCTTTGTGGCTTACAGATCCCACACAAATATTCTTTCTCTCAGTCCCAGAGTCTGTCCTCAGACTGAGCTGTGTTTGATCACATCAGCTTCAAATTTGGCCCTGCATGTCTCCAGGCAGAACCCTTTGAATTGCATATAATCTCAGGTCAACAGGACAACCTATTGTTCAAGTTGTCCTTGCTTCAGTGTAGAGATTAGTGGTTTACTTAGCCACCTGCATTAGCTGTGAAGTTAAATAATCTTTGAGACATTGATTGCTTTCCATTGTACAACCAGTTTGATTGGGTTGGCTTTGGGTTGTAAATAAACTAATAACCTCTGGGGAAGGGTAGAGGACACAGCTCATGTAAATTTTCGTGTTATTACTTTATTGCATGCAGGTTTTTTTGTTTATTTAAGGTCAGTTTGCATACGATGTTACAGAAGTTAGTAATAACATTGACTGATTTTCTTTAGTCTGTTGGATTGTATTTAGTGTCTCCTTCCTTGCTATTTGTTTTCTGCCTCTGGTAAACTTATCAAAAGTATGTCACCAGTGGACCTCCATAAAAATAAATTTAGTCTCATTAGTCTTACCAACTCAATTGACGTATTCCAGCACTTTTCTGATGAATGCCAGCAACCTCCTTGTGCATAATCATAGAACGGTAAAGATGAGTGCAGCAAGTGGTAGAGGCTGTGTATAGGAGGAGCTTTCCTGTCGTGAAGCTCTTCCGATAATCTTTTGGTAGGTATTTTGAAGAGGGAGAGGAAGAGCGTTAGAGGAAGGTATAGCAACTCCACTAAAGACAAAGTTAGAGGGTCCAGAGATGGAGGGGGAGGGAAATATTGAGGTGGAAACCAGCGTGAACACAGTGTGCAATTGGAGCAAAGCCTTGCTGCTGAGCAGCATGTAGTTTCATTGGTACTGGAAGCCTTGTAGAGACACAGAGCAGCTGTGGAAGGGTTCAGCCTGGGAGAAGGGCTTTTGTGCACAAGAGCAGATGGTGTTTTCCCCAAATCTGGGATTGTTTTCTTACCTTCTGGTGAGAGGAGCGAGGGAGAGGTAGAAATCCCGGTGTGGAGGGGAGTTTGAATTCACTGAAGTGATGCTCACCTAGGTGAGCATAGGTAGGGCAGGTATTTATTCAAAACCACTCATCAGAGATGTTTGTCTCCCCTTTCACACAGATGTTCCCGTGACTTCCACTCCAGTCACTGCGTCCTACCATGGCTGCATGACCGTCAAGCTGAGCAACAAGGCACTGGACTTAGACGAGGCTCTCTACAAGCACAGTGACATCACCTCACATTCCTGTCCTCCAGTCGAGGCGGGTCAGTAGGTACCACTGCAATGCGAAAGTTTTGTATTCAGAAACTTTCAATGCTTTTCTTTTTTTTTTTTTTTTTAAGATATAAATTATTCAGACCTCCCGCACTGCGTGTATAGTTTCTCTTAAACACTGAAGTTATGTAGGAGCTACTGATCCTTATGTCAGATTGATTATTGAAATACTCCTTTGCTTTAAGGTTTAAAGGTTGTAATATATTTGTAAATACTTCAGAAGACTAATATTAAATAAGCCAAAAGTACAGAATATAGAGAAGGTGAATGTTGTCTTTAGACTGTAAGAGACAGTTTTATCTGTAATGTGGAAAACCTGGTAATATATGAGCGTGGACTGGAAGAAAAATAATGTCTGTATTATTTTTTATTACCAAACACTGCTTTCTGATTTGCAAAATATGAGAGAATAAAATATTTACATACAAGTTTTTAATTCACCTGTACTGAGATTATTCTGTATTCTGTTATTTGGAGATAATGACTCGGGCTGTGCTTGATGTGGAGATTACACTAGTGGGGGATTTTTTTTGTGTATTTGTTTTGGGTTTTTTTTTTGAGGCAGGGGGTTTTATGTACTTGTGTCATTATTATATATCTCCTGGGCTGGACAGCAAGTGGTTGCTGCTATTCTTATTGCTAGTGTTTTTTTTCTGGTATCACAGATAGAAGACTCAGTTGTGACCTTTAGAAAAACTCTTGGACAACAGAAAAGGGAAAACAGAGTTGGGTCAGCAGGAAACAATTAAAAGAAAAGATTCAAGAAGTTTAATGTCATATGGTTTTAATGTCAATAACTGCTGAAAAAACAATGAGGTGTCAAGAATTGGGGTATATTATCTGATGATGACATATTTTTGCTTCTTAGTTTTTTAGGTTGGCTCATTCACTGTGAGCTTAGTGGGAGCAGAGAGGCTTGAGACTGTGAGAGCCAGGCTGAATTGCAGTGTGGTGAGAATATGCGTGGGCATTTACTCAGGAGAGGTTGTAGAACCATAAAGTGCATTCAGCTTTCAGACTGTCCTTGTGAAGTTGGGCTGGGCTTTGCCTAGCCTGCTCTGAGTCACTTAGGTCTTGCTTTATTTGGTCCTTGTCTTGCATCAGATTAATGAACCGAAAAAGACAGTATATGCTGTGGTGGAAATCCGAATAATGGGTGGCTAAGGTTACGCTATGCTTCAGAGGGTTTATGTGGAAAAGGTCTAATTCTACAAGGTCTTTTATAAATTGCTCCTGGTCATTCTATGCCATGTTTTGCCTAGTCAAATGCGGAGATGACAGATTAGCTGGATAATCCACACGTGCAACAATATCTCTGACCAAGCTATGGAAGTGTAACTGTCCCAGAGGAAAGGATGAAAGAGGGGGAAGACCATCCCAAACATATTTCCTGGTAAGGATCCCTGCTTTATTTAGCAGAGAAGAGGAAGGTACTCTATTAGCCATTATGCATCATGATATCATAGCTCTGTATCATGGCCAAATCACTCAGCAGTAACGCAGTAGGGCAGAAAAGACCAGAGTTCTATCACTTTCAACCAACCTAGTCATTTACACTTACAGAAGGACCATTCAAGAGACTGTTTACGTTCAGGTGTGATCAGATGCAAGTTTGAAAGGGTAGTTGCTCACTAGACAGTTATAACTTATTGGTGGAGTGTGCATGGATAGGAAAACCCAGAAATAGTTCTATGTTTTTATTTTTTATTGAGCAAGGGAAACCTTATTCCTGAGAGTGCTTCCTGTTAGAGTTGATGACTCTGGATCAACTTGTCATATGATGGAGAACCCAAGAAACCTTAGTATCTCCAGTGAGAGCCAGGAATCCTGAAGATACTGTGGTTAATAGCACTTCCACGCTGCAGTGTTTTGTTTTCTGTGTGTTTTTCATGGATATTTTAGTCCTTTACCAAAATACATCTCCCATCTTTTTAACTTGGAGTAGCTCTAATGAAAACAGTACAAACTTGGAAGACACCTACTATTTTTTAAACCAAGTAGATGAAACAAACCCAGTTTTACTTTGTTCTTTTCAAAGGAAACATGTTAGCAAAATAGTCTTATGTCTGGCATTTTTGCATAATTTCTGTGGTAGTTCCCAAAAAACTACCATGTGGCATAAATGATCACAAACATGTCTGACCTTTGTGTTAATGTAAGTGGTACTATTTATGAGGCCAGAATTATTTTGGATCCTGGAAACGTGAATCCTGTGGTACAGTATCGTACACTGCAGTTTCAGACTTAGTATGATGTGAAAAAAGACTTTAAATCCATTTTCTAAACCAATCTAATTCAGAGCAAGTTTCTCCCAGGCTGTGCATATGTGTGTATGTATGCAAAGATATTTTGCACAGACCGCAACACCCCAACCCCAAAATGTGGTTTAGAAGAGAAAGTCAGAGTTTGTAAATCTGGAGAATTACGGAAAGTGGGTGTCTTTTGTGTCAAGTTGGATTGTTTTTAATACCCTACAGCAGTACCACACTGGAGGAAGAGGCAGCTACTTCCAAATACCATTGAAACGAGGAAAAAAGTGATAAGCTTTCCTTCATTCCTCCTCAGTCATTGTGCTTCGACCCAGGAGAAATACTGATTTCATTTTTGTTCTGTTAGCAGTCTAGGTGCTCAACTCAAAGGGTGCAAGTCTGTTCCAGGCTTTGAGTCCCAAAAATGAAGCCAGGTGGTTCCCCTTGTAGTATTCATAGTAAGTAAAAAGAAATAAATGTGTACTTCCACTCATTTCATGATCAGGGTTGTTGTGCTCTTCACAGCATGCATTTGCAAAAGAACTAAGCATTTTGGACGTGTTAAATTGTTTAAAAGAAAAATAATAATTTCCTGTCTGACTGCTGTTTCTCTCAACCAGGTTCACATAACTCGTCCTGTCAACAATACACGTAAGGCACCTTGTCACTGATGATAACATCACTGGCCTAAAACTTTGCATCTCAGAAAAACCTTCTTAATTGAACAAAATATGGCTTTTACAGCCCATTAACCTCCTCTTGTGTGTATTAGTACTGAATTTGCTTTTTATACGCAGAGGTACAACACATGAATTAACAGAAATTTCTTGAAAGATGGAAAGTATTATGTAAAAGGATGATCATTCCTTATTCTGTTCAGCTGGTCTGATGGTGTCAATTCCTTTCAAAGGAAACTGTGAAGTAGGCTGGTTTTGTTTATATAGGGGTTTTGAATATTTTCATAATATGAACCAGCTGCTTATAAAGTTAATGAGAAATACCTTCCTTTCCCTGCTTTACTCTTTGGCCTTTCAGGAAATGTCTATAGCTTCATTGCTGTCTGGACTGCAAGATCTATAGAGCAAACAGCAGCAGCACCACCCTTCCTGCAGGAGCAGAACGCAGGGAAGGGATGTAGCAGTCTGATGGGTTTTCATGCTGGTGTAGCCACTCCTGCCCTGAAACATGGCAGCCCTGTGCTAAGAGAGATCCCAGCTGACGTGATGCACAGCGAGAGGGGAGGGCAGGGTGCACACAACAGGGACAAGATTTTGTTCCTGTCAGTGGCACTGCTGCTTAGTCTTGCCAACTTGTGTCTATACAAGAGGAGAAAATAAAATAATAAGAAAAAAAAATACAAAGAAGGAATTCTGACCCTCTTCCCACTCTGTTTCAGGCATTGTAAAATACCTGGATCAGGTCTTGATCACTTTAAAAATAAGTAACCAAGGTTTAACATCGAGTGGTTCGGGTTGTGGTCGTCTTTTGACTAGAAGGGAATTAACTTTAACACTAAAGCGCAGCTTAAAATACCTGTCTGGAAATTGCATCTTCAGCACACTGACATGACATTTTACTACACAGACTAGACTGGCACAAAGTTAGAATAAGATAGTCCCAATAAAATTAGCCTTTCTGTTTGAAACTTGAAAGAGGGAACTACTTGGTAGGGTACTTTTTCCTCTGTTCTTTGGTTTTCCTGTCCTTACAGATATACACAGCCTTAGGTACAGTATAAATATACACAGTCAATTTTATTGTAAAATAATTGCCACACTTTATTTATTGGTACAACACTTTCACCAAAAAGGGTTATTAAATAAATACTACAAGCAAACAAACACCTGGTCTCTTTCTACCCAAAATGATTTGACTCGGAGAGCTCCCGACTACCCACTCAGACAACACAAGCTACAACCCCTCTATATTGGTTTACGAAAGCAGAACATGTATCCAGGGTGTTTTCTTCATTTCTCCTCTTGAAGAAAATTCATTCTACAGTGTAACAAGAAGGTCTTATGGTCGCCAGAAAGCAACACTGCATTTGACTGCAGGCAAACTGTGTGGCAACTGGTCACCCCACTGGTGATGTCTCTCTGCCCTAAGGTTTCCAGGGTTCTGCTCTGCTCACAGTGAGATGCAGGTAAAAGCAGAGCGGCCATCACACATTCTGTGGTGGGTTCCTGGGGAGGCCTGGTGCCTGCACAGCATGGTTTCCAGAGGTTTCTTAAAAACAAAAGAAAAGCCTACGAGCTACCTAAAATTCTTTGTTCTATGGTGCATATGGTGGAGGCTTTTCTCCAGGCAAGAAGTAAGTTGGAGTATAGAGGGCTGGAGCATTGGGGGGAAGACCGTAGCTGGAGCTGGACTGAGATGGAGGCTGAGTTTCTTCTGATAAAGAAATGTCAGTAGATGATGTTCCTGGGAAATTGCTGGCAGGCTGTATATAGACAAAGAAAAATACTTTCTTCAGTAAAGGATTACAACCACATTTGCAGCTCTGCATGAAGTGTTTGTGATATAATTGTTATATAATAAACCCCATCATTAAATTTCTCATGCATTGCAGCACAACACTCACTTTAATTTTAAAGCACCTGCTTAAGTATAGCAACGATGGTGTCTGGTAAAACAAGACGGATCCCATCTGTAACCCAAGTCATTTTTAATAGACGTTGCGCATGCAGCTAGGCAATAGAGCGGAACAGGTATTTCTGCAGGAAAAGATGCTCTGGCTTCCTGGGTGAGGCACTGCACCCCACAGGCTGATTAGGTTACGTGTAGCTGCTCATTTCCAGGCATCACCGTGAAATTTAAATTATCTCAGTTGTAATTAATCTCAGTTATAATACACGCATACATGCAAGGTCTTATCCCTGTGCCCAGTGCAGACTGCTCTTAAGAGAAAATTTTACAGGTAAGCAGGTATTTCCCTGTAGGTCTTTCCCTTTGGCTGTCTCAGCTATAATGGGGCTTTGGGTGAAAGGGGCATGAAAAATTGATAGAGCTTGGGAAGCAGCCCATGATCAGGAACAAACACGGTTTGTTAAAACAAAGGAATGCATGTAGAGACTAATATTCTGGATAAAATCCTGCCACTGCTTCAAACCAAGTTTTGTCATTGATTTCAAGAGGGTCAGGATTTCACTCCTCCCCTCATATGCCAGCACATGCCAGTCCTTGGGCTTCAGCAGAAGAGTTGTGCTCAGCTTCCCTCAGGTTCAGGCCTAAAGTGCCTGGAATTGAAAAAAAACAAAACAACAACAAAAAGTAGTAATCATTGGTCTTTTTCAAGGGAAATGAAAAATCTGGGCAAGTAAATGCTGTTCCTTGCTGCTAAAAAAAATAATAGTTACCATCTAGAAGGCTGCCCAGGGCTGGCACTTGGACAATGTCATCTCAGAGCTGCCCAGGGCTGGCAGACCCCATGCCATGGTGCCTGGCTTCTCCATGGAGCTCCAGGCCAGCAGGGGCTGCAGCTGTGGGTCAAACCCCCATGGCGAGGAGCATGTTGTCCTGCACTTGTACCACAGGGTGACTTAGTGAGTGAGAATGGGCATGTCCTGGCAGGAAGGTTGATTACGCCCTTTACCTCTCCAGGCATATTGACAGACCTGCTAGCTAGATCAGCTCCAAACGTAGTTGTTGGGGTTTGGGGTAGCTTGGGATTTTTTATTTATTTTGGAGTTGTTGCTTTCCTCTCCCCTCAAACTGTAGCCACTGTTTCCATCTGTCTGCCTGGAATTGCTTCTGTAATGAGTTCTCCTCTGGCAGGAGTGACTGGCACAACCCTTACCGCTGTCATCACCACCAGTCACTGCACAGCTAATGATTTACCTGACCAGTTGGCAGGCCTGTTACCAACACTAGTTGTGACTGAACTGTACCAGTAAGGGATGAATGATTTTGTTAGCACATGCCACAGGGAACAAAAGAAATGCTGGTTACATCCTTGTCAAAACGCATTCCTGTTGTCACCCTTTCTTTTTTGCATTTGGCTGATTTCTGCTTGTGGACTTGGAAGCCCAAGGTGAACTGAGGAGCATTTACCACCAGCTCAGGTTGTGATTTTTTTTTTATGACACTGTTTGCCCCTCCAGCAAGCAGTTATACAGTGAAATACCAGCTCCAGCAGAGGACTAGGAATTAATCTGTTCAATGGTGGGACCCACAGGTGAACTCAGGTTCATAACCTTTGAGCTAATGGAGCTTCAGTCCATGCAAGCCAGGGCAGCGCTTAGGCTAGGTGTGTTGCGTGCCACAAACCCAAGGTGGGATACGTTCCTAGGAGAAGGAACTAAGGTGTGGATTTCCTCTGGTTGAGATGAGAGTTCAAACTAGAGTTATTAGTTGGTGATTGATTGCTAACTTTACTTCATTAACTGGCATCAATTCACTTTTTTTTTTTCCCCACTCTTAGCTGAAGAAGGTTTGGCTCCTTTTATTGTACTGAACCAGCACATGTGTGACCCTGCCCCAGCTGGGGGCAAGTGCAGGGCAATGTGAAAAGCAGGGGCTTAGGAACAGTGTTTAGCCAAAGCTTCGGCGAGCTAAAGGGAAAACTGAGAAGAGAGTTGTGTCTTGGGGCCCTTATGTGGATCTTGGTGGATGTGTAAGCAAAAAAGTTACACCTTTTGAGATGTCCAAGGGCACCCTCGGCCAGCTGCTCCAGAAATATGTGCAAATCTCACATAGACCTTGGCTCACATCAACCAGCCCTGTATGGATGTCTTCCAAACATTAGGCCACCTCAGATGCAACTGAACTGCGCCCCTAGGATACAGGGTTCAGCCTCAGATTTTGACAGAATCATAGAATTGTCTAAGTTGGAAGGGACCTTTAAGATCATCAAGTCCAACCATCAACCTAACTCTGATAAAAAAACATCACTAAACCATGTCACTAAGCACTATGTCAACCTGTCTTTTAAATACCTCCAGGGCAGCCCATTTCAATGCTTAATAACCCCTTCAGTGTAAAAATTTTTCCTCATATCCAATCCAAACAATGATACTGAGCAGCAAAGTTTTGCATCATCTTGGCTCCATTTAGACTTAAGAAATATATTGTGAGGAAAAGATCTTAATGAAGCAGCAAGATCTGATAAAAGTTGTAAGAGAGACTCTGAAGACTCCTCCTGAAGAACGATACAAAGTATAAACCTGTCTTGGCTTCTTCCAGTGTAACATCTTCACTGAGTGTTAGGAGAATGTGGGGAGCCTGTCCAGCCTTTCTAGGTGACAGTTGGCCTTTGTGAATGTCCTATAGGCTCTTGGTATCTGTGCTGCCAATTTTAGTAATTGGGAAGAGTAATTATCCCAATGTCACAGAGGTCCTGGAGGATATTCAAAATGGTGAGGCCCCACTACTGGGGTATATAACTACTCTAACAAGTTGTGCATTGGTTGACTCCTTTATCTGTTTCTCTACAAGTAATGTGCAGTTTAGGAGACTTGTTCTACCTGGTTTTCTCCATGAGTTGCTCCTTTCAGTTATTGATTTTGCTTATATGCTGACCACACAGGGAAATGAAGATCTTAGTCTGCTGGAAATGGATCAAGAACTGTTTTCAGCAGTTCTGCCATCTAAAGTTACAGAAGTTGAAGGCTGCATTCGGATGTACGAAGAGATGCACAGGTTGAAAGGAAAGGTAAAAAAAGAAAAAATGTTGAGGATGTATGTGAATCGGAGGAGAGCTACATAACCAGACGTAGCAATGCCCTGGTAAAAGTAGCAAGACAGTAAGTCATCCTAAATGTTGGCCCACTTTGGTCAATTTAATTTGTATTTTCTTCTGTCCAAATTCCGGTGACTGCTACATTGTGGTGCGTCTGGCACCTCTGCAATCTACAGGAGGGGCTAAGGCAGCGGCAGGAGCAGCAGGAGCAGATGGTGAGGGCAGTGTATGACCTGGCAAGTGAACAGCTGAAGCGCTTTGATGAACTGAAGGAGCTAAAGCAGCATCAGGAATTCCAGGATTTGCAAGAAGTAATGGAGAAGAGGTGAGATTAGCTCTGGTATTCTTAAAATATTCCAGCATTTAGTCAACATAAGGATTAATTCTTGTGCCTGACAATTCTATCCTAGTCACTTGTGCTTGAACATCTCACCTGCTGCTTTTCTTACATTAACTATCGTGTTATTGTTTGTCTTTCAGAGTAGATCTCTGGCTACTATTGAGATTTCAAATGTTACAAAAAGACTGTATTTGTGACAGTTAAAGTTCCTTTAAGTTTGGCTTATTTTAAAAGTAACTTGCTGTGTGTTTGTTTGTATTTTGTCTTGTGCATGTCTTGAGTACAGTTTTTCTGTCTTTGTCTGTTGTAGCTCAAAGGAGGCTCAGGGACAGCAAGAGAAGTTGAAGGAAGAACACCGACATCGAGCAAAGGTCTGAGACTTGTAAGAGTTATCTTTCATACAAGACCATGGCTACTCGGTGGGAACTGGAAAGACCAATTGATTTATTTGTATTTGCATGGCATCCCTGGAGTGAGAATGTATTTTCTGGTGCTGTTCTAGACATCTGCTGCATTGTTGTGGAAATGCAGTAAAGCCACGTGTGTTGTAGGAGCAGGAGGGATCTGCAAAGCTAGAGCCATCAGACCAGGAAGGGCCTGTTAAGCTGGGCTCACTTAAGTATTTTCTGTCTTTTTCTCCCCAGATATTAAACCTAAAACTGCGCGAGGCAGAGCAGCAGAGGCAGCGTCAGGAAGAGCTGGAGCGTTTGCGTAAGGAAGAGGGCCAGGAAAGATTGCGTCGCCTTTATTCCATCCAGGAGGAAGTGCTGCAGCTGAACCAGCAGATTGATCCCAATTATAGACACAAAGACTTGCCAAGAATTGATCTTTCTGCGTATAGTAATCGTGGCAACCAGATCTGTGGGCTGGTGTCAGGACTCATCCGTACCACGAGTGAGGTAGAGGCTTTAGGGTTGTTCTTAACTTTGGTTGTCGTTCATTCCTAAAGCTTCCTGTAGTTGTCTTCAAAGGCGGCTTGTTATGAGGCCATTAAATAAGATGTCACAGAAATGTTTTTAGATACTCATCCTATAAAGCACCTAATTTAAAAGGAGAATTCTTTTCTGTGGCACTTTAGCTGTTCTCTTGAAAATGGCTTATAAAAATGTATGAGGATTTCAACAGGAGAAAGACTCAATATTAGAGTACTGTAAACTATTGATGCTGTAAAGTCCCTTTTTGAGACAACCATGGAAGCAGAGTGGTTTGTAAATTGTTAAATACTGAACACGTTCTCTTATAAGGCTTTTTGCAGTAATTGAGTTATCTTTAAAGTGGTTTTTTTTTTCTCTGTATAAAAGTGAGATACAAACCTTGAAAAATAAAACACTGTAATAAGGCTAATTTTCTGTTCCAGCTTGTCATGGCTGGCTTTCTGCAGAGGAAGCTGTCTAGGCTTTCAATTAATAACACACTTATCAAAGTGTGTTATTAATTTTTGTTTTCCAAGATCTTGTGAGATCTAGTCATGGACTAACATTATTTACAAATGTTATGACCAATGTTAATGTACAATGAAAGGAGAAAAAGATATTTTCACCAAAGAGGATAAAATGTGTAGTTGGCTCCCAGATTACCTGAAGGCTTATGCTTCAAAGGCTCCTTGCTCTTGCCGTTGGTGCACAAATAATGGAACAAAAGACTGATGTGATATTACCCCCTGTTGCTTGACAGAGAGGTTTCCCTACTCAAGTAGATGTGGCCAACACCGAACGAGCGCTGCAGGAGATGCGGGGGTTGATATCCAGCATGCAGCAAGAAATCACTGCAGCTGTGGAAGAAAAAAGGAGGAGAGATGAAGAGGAAGAGAGACAGAAGCAGAAAGAGTTACTGAAAAAAGAGCAGGTGAAGGCTCAGACCCCTGCCCCTGCCCAGCAGTCAGGTGGAAAGCAGCAGAAGGAAGGTTGGTGAGGCTTTTTTTTCCCCTTTTTTAATTTTCCTTCTTTCCTTCCTTGCAGGAAGGAAACTTCCTTCTTTCCTCCTATCCTTCTCTTTTACTGTTAGGGTGAATACTACTTTGGAATCTTATTGTTGTAACATCCTACCTTCTCAAAGCCTTTACTTTTAGCACAACTAGCAAAATGGGTATAGGACAGCTGGTGACAAACTTTTGAAATGAAACTGATGCAGCATAAATTGACTGTATTAACCAGAGCAAAACTTGCTCTTCCTAGACAGTACGCCGTGTACTGGAATATTAGAGAATAACACTGTGCCTTCTTGGGAGCGTAGATGGGTCGTGCATGATGTGACAAAACGTACAAGCAGAGAGCACTGAAGTGGCTTCCTGCTTGAGAGTAAGTTTAGATATCCTGCAGATATAAGCTACTGAGCTGGAGAAGGAAGACTGCTGTATAGCTTGCAAACTTGTAGTTCATTTATGAACATAACTTTTTAAACTCCATCTTGGGGAAAAAAGCACTCGTGCAGTTGCTATTTCCTTGCAATTTTTAAAAAAAAAGTTTTCTTAAGGTTTACTGGAGTTTTAGGTATGTCTTAGTCTTCTGTTATTGATTATTTTTTTTTAATATCAGGACTTCAAGTCAAGGCAGAAGAAGGTACCATGCAGTGGTACCAGCAGCTTCAAGATGCTGCTGAGCAATGCGTTGCTTCTTTCAGTGGAATCATCAACTGCAAAGACAACAACGAGGTATGAACAAATGATTAATGCTGCTGAAGAGTGATTACCTTGATTTCTAGGGGAAACAGAACAGCTTTCATTAAAAACAAAACCAAAACACCTTTACAGACAAGTAGACTACTATGATAGTTTGCATGAGCAGAGTTAATAGAGGCTGCTAAGTTAGAATTGTTTTTATTTAAAGTTGTTTGTTTGTTCTGCAGGTTAAGAAAATAAAAACAGA
The DNA here is from genome assembly GCA_025774025.1 of Xenus cinereus. Classification (NCBI taxonomy): domain Eukaryota; kingdom Metazoa; phylum Chordata; class Aves; order Charadriiformes; family Scolopacidae; genus Xenus; species Xenus cinereus. The sequence goes on from JAOXJK010000001.1 coordinate 147,153,185, forward strand.
CTTGCAGAAAGCAGCTACGATCCCTGTGAGCCAGATCTCCAGAATAGCAGGTCAGGAAATGCCAAGAACCCAACCCAACTGAAATGCCTTTTGCTGTAAAGTTTTTAGTAGGACACAACATATCCAGTGTTTCTCTAATTATCTCTACGGCAGAAACTGATCTGCACACAGTCCAGGTCTTTGCAGCACAGTGTTTGCTTATGTTTTGAAGGTCTGTTGCTTCCCTCAGAGGCATCTTGCTTCATCATGATTAAGTTTCTTTAATCAGATTGAGCAAACATGCAGTTGGAGGTGCCTTGCCCTTCAGGGTGTAGGTCTAGTTTTTGTGATGTCATCTGGTTAAGACTTGTCTGCTGTTTCCTAATCTTGTGTCTCCATACATTCTTTATATATTTGCAGGCTCTAAGCTGAGAGAGATATTTGATAAGATCAATAACCTGCTCTCTGGAAAGTCTGTTGTGAGTGGAGGGAGAACCGTATCAGTGACGCAGCATCCACAGGGTCTGGATTTTGTTTATTACAAACTGGCGGAGAAATTTGTGGTGAGAAAATGTTCTCTTTATTGGGGTGGTAGCTAGAGCTTTAAGATGTTCTTTTGGACACTGTTCTCTTGTCTTCAACTGTTGAGAACAAAATTGTAGTTAGCACCTTCCTGAGAAATGAAGTGTCACTGTTTAAGTTGCTTTTTGAAGTTGGCAGTATTTTTCTCTGTTCTTTATTTGCTAAATTTGGGCTGTTTGAAACTTTCTTTTTCTGTGACAAATAGATGCAAAAATCAGCCCATGGAGTAAAACTGTGACTGATTTCTGAACGTTTGATTGTTTGGAGTGAAAATATCCGTGCAGCCTTGCACTTTTTGCCTGTATCCACTAACCCCTTTTTTCTATCCTGAGCCAAAGTTTATTGTCATCCCCTGTGGCTTCATCAGCTTTTCTGGGCTCGGCTACAGAGCCGTGGAAATGTTGGGATCCTTTAGTAGAGGATAATGACACCAAAAAGGAATAGATTTTTTGTCTGAAAAATAGCTTGAAGGGGTAGGGACTGACTTTCCTTGTCCACTCCTCTTTCAGAACCAAGGTGAAGAAGAAGTAGCTTCTCACCATGACGCAGCTTTCCCAATTGCTGTGGTGGCCTCAGGAATCTGGGAAATACACCCTCGAGTTGGAGACCTCTTTCTAGCTCATCTGCACAAAAAGTGCCCTTATTCTGTGCCATTTTACCCTGCATTGAAAGAGGGGACTTCCATGGAAGAGTATCAGAGGTAAGTTTGTTACTGTACTTCTTCAGCATGAACCCTGCAAGGGTGAACACTATTTTTCTAAGTGAGCCCCACTTTTCCCCATCTCTGATGATGTGGGCACGGTGACGTGCTGGCACAGACTCTGGAGATTCACTCACAAGTGTGCAGCTCCTCTGACTCCATTTCCCTGGAGGATGCTGTGTCCTTCAGCTTTGGAAGTGCTTTTCTGCTGCTTCTTCCTCGTCCTTCTCAAAGAACAGTCAATAGCCATTGTTTGATTTAAGTTGAAAATATCCAATACAAAACCTAAATATTCTATATGGTATAAAATAGTGAAACATATGGTCCAGAGAGTAATGATCAGCCTTCGTGATAATTCTTGTATGGTTTTAGAGTATCTCTATTCTCAATACAGTTGACTTAAAGTAAACTGAGAACTGCAGGGACTCATTGAATGTGTTTTGCTGTACTAATACTGGAATGTCTTCTCCTGCTTAGGATGCTTGGATATCAGGTTAAGGATTCTAAAGTGGAAGAGCAAGATCATTTTCTTAAACGGATGTCAGGACTGATTCGTCTTTATGCTGCTATCATTCAACTCCGGTGGCCTTATGGAAACAAACAAGGGGTATGTGTGTGTGGAACTGTAATTAAGACCTTGTTACTATCCTAAGAGCATGTATTGCAAACTTGATTCGTAATTAAGGCTGAACTTAAACCAGCCTATAATATATTTGAAGGGAGATGGTCATAACCATAATGAACAAAGGAACGCAAAGTAGTTTGTCGTGTAGACAAACTTCCTTCCGTCATAGTTTCATAATGATAAAGTTTTACGTTTGGCTGTTGTAAAATAACTTTATAAAGAAAGTACATCAGAAAACTGCCAGCTTAATAATAGCATTTTGCAAGACGTAAAACAAGTGGTGAGTAGATTTTTTTGTTGCTTTCTAGCCACATCCTCATGGGCTGAACTATGGGTGGCGCTGGCTTGCGCAGATGTTGAATATGGAGCCTCTGGCTGATGTGACGGCGACGCTGCTGCTTGATTTTCTGGAGGTAAGCGATGTGGGTTACTGGCAGCTAAAGGGATCTTAAATTGGTAACGTTTTAGTTTCTAAAGGGATTGCTGAGGTGAGGTTCATTGTGATTTTAACAGCAGGGTTTTTTTTTTTAACTTGTCCTTATTCCATCAGAAAGGAATGTAAATATTTCCACATTTGTGCAAATACAGCTTTGGAGCTGAATGATTTAAAATCTGAAGTTTTCATACATGCAACTTCTGTTGTTAGATTTGGTTCCATTTAAGGTTCCTGGTAGTGTAAAAATAGTTGCATGGTGCTATAAGTATAAAGTGTAAGTTCTTGGCATCAGTTGTACAATGCAATGAGATCCTGTGGCCTTCACAGCTGAATTAGTTCAGAAAACAGGATTTTCAGGATGAAAAAGACAGAGCCTGATGTATATTAATCCTATATCCTTGGATATAGGCCTGAGATTTCGCTAAAGTTAAAGGCTGAAGTCAGGGGAGACAGACGCTGTTGAACCCCAGCAGCTTCTGTGCTTATCAAATGCCATCTAAAGAACTTTAAAAGTAGAAATGAGAAAGTGCAAAGTGAAACACACTGTGGGGATTCTGTTAGTGGTGGTAAAGTTTGAGGGACATTCACCCTGTAAACTGGCTGCGACAAAAGCTGATGAATCCACACTGCAGTTACGAAGGTGGGGAAATGACCACAATGTGCCCCATCAAATGGTATTAGGGAAGGCTGTTCTTTTTGGCAGGAGAGGAAGAATAACAGTCAGTGGCCACCACACAGTCAACAAGCAAAAAGGTGATTGCGGAAGCAGTAATGGCATTTAGAGGATTTGCTTCTTTTATTGTAGGTGTAGATATATTTCTTTAAATGGCTGGATAAAATACTAAGTGGTTGACACTGAACAGGGTCATTGAAGTTGTCATGTCTAGTCTGAAACCCAGTTCCGGAACCTGCTCTTTGTGGATTTCTGTACTCTAGGTGTGTGGCAACGCGCTCATGAAACAGTATCAGGTTCAGTTCTGGAAAATGATGTTGCTTATCCAAGAAGACTATATCCCAAGGTACGAGATCTGTGATTAGGAATGGGAAATAATCCTTGGTTTTCACTTTGTGAGTGTTTGCGCTTGAATGACTCGTCCATCTTTTCCAATCTTTGCCATTCGCTCCCCACCCCCTCGTAAATCAAACGCAACTTTCGAAGTAGATTTTGAAACATGCTGTTATTTCTGCAGGATTGAAGCAATTACCAGCTCTGGACAGATGGGCTCTTTAACGCGTTTCAAGCAATTCTTGGAGGTAAAGATGGTTTTGTTCAATTTTCAAGTGGTTTGGGTTTTCTCCCTTCGTTTGATATATGCATCATTTTGCTAATGAGGCTGGTGCTGCTCACAGCAAACCTGAGAGTCCAGACCTGTCACTGTGGTGTAACCCATCTTTTATAACTTCTCAGTTAATTAATTACCTTAATGATAGTTCGGATGTCAAGCACCTCGCTTCTTTCTTACCTCACATCTAAGTTTTTCTCAATGAGAGTGTATTTTGATTATAAATGAAGTCCAGTGAGAGAAGATGTGCAGGTTGAGGAGGATTCCGCTGAGTCATTTCTGTAACAGCTTTTTTTTATCAGTGATTTGCTTGTTTTTTATCTGCTGTACCGATTAGACACACGAGGAAGCAGGTGCTTTGAACTGCTCTATGTAGGGTTTGTTTAGCGTCGTATCCGGCATCGTTTTTTTAAAAAAGCTTGCAAAACTGTAAAATACTTGATTATTTAAATTCTTTTGTGAATGTTGACTTAAATTATGATACTAAAATATGATCTCTTCAGAGTTTGTACTTTCATTTCAGAATTAATTTTGGTACATTTTATTATCAATGCTTCGAATGTGTGCAGTAAGAGCCATCATAATTCCCGAGAAGAGATGACAAATTAAGATATTTTTTCTTTGTTCTTTGTTTAGAAATGTCTACAGCAGAAGGAAATCCCACTACCAAAGGGCTATCTGCAGTCTTCCTTTTGGAGATCATAAATCAGTTCAGATTTCTTTCCTCCTGGATGTCGGTGCTTTCAGACCTGGCTTCCTGTTTATATGTAAAGGCAAAATAAATGTTTTTTGTAAATAGAGGAATCAGGAGAAAATATTCCATCAGCCTGTTGATGCTTAATTCATCACAATTTATGTTGGGCAGAACAAACTTGTGTTTAATTTGTTGCAAATAATTGGAAGCAATTCTTTGGATTTGTACAAGTTTTTGTATAGTAAATTATGGAAAATCAAAGACTCTTCCTTCATATGTTTACACATGCGGAAGGTGTTTTAAATACAGTATCCTGATGACCTCTGGGCTTCAGAGATTAAAGACTCTTGGACTGAAAATTTGCACCGTACTGTTCCGTTCATGGAAGTGAAAATACCTCATGGCTTTATGAAGTCTTAACAGAGTAACCAATCTCAGAAATTTACTGCTAGAACCTTATTTTTGTATTTATTGCATCCGTCTTTTATAATTCAATTTTAATTATGCTGATGTACTTGCATCCTGTTTGTCTCGACATCTTAAGACTACAGGGAGACTGGTGAAGGCGTTTGGCCAAGCGGTGGTGACGCTTCTCTCTGTTCAATGTAACTTTGCTCCAAGAGGCAGGACTCTCGATTTAAGAGAGAGACTCACTGCTTCAAAAGGTTTGCACAGGTGATAGTAACTTCATGGGAGAAGAGCAGAGTTCCTGAAACTGCAGAATTTCTGCATCTGTTATCCATCAGATGGATGGAAGCTAATAGTCCATTTTTTTTATTTAAAAGTAAAAAAAAAAAAAAAAAAAAGGTGGCAAAATGGTGCATTCATTGTAGCACTTCTGCTGATGTTCTGCCACCATTTGAGGGGGAATTGGGGGGGTTACCTAAGGTGCATTTTATAAGAGCTATTTTTATGTAAATGGATTTTTTCCTTATCAATGTTAAGGTATTTTATGTATCAAGTACTGTAATACTTTTGTACCAATGGTGGATTATTCTGAGAATAGTTCATTCTAGAAATCTGTTTAAATTAATATTAAAGTTTGATTTTTTTTTTCTTTGTAATTTGAAGTTTACGCAGTTTGTTTTCTCTATTGAAGAGGGATGGTCAAGGAAATTTACAGCTTCTTGGTGAAGACAGGATATAGATAGTACGGGAGTGATGGGAGATCTGGCTGATTTATGGTGGACTTGAACTATTTTGGTGGCCTCTAGGATGAGAAAATTTGCTTCTGAGTTCTAGAAGGTGGTGCGTTATTTTGACAATATACTGTTGCAAGTTAGAAATTACTATTTTTATCCTTTTTTTTTTTTCCTAGAGGCATTGCAATTTGAAGCTGTAGAAAGGTGAGTTGAGGCCATATGAGAATCTGAGTTTGATTTTTATGTAGCTCTTGAGATTTCTGAGAACAGGTTGTAACACCTACTTGGGAATTCAGGCCTTTAAAACCTTTAACCTTGGCTTTAAAAGTGACTGGTAAATAAGTTAAATTTGTATTTGGTTTATGTATTTTGTAAACTGACCTTGGAATTCTGGTGGTTGTTCTAGGGTACTGGAAATCTCCTTCCAGTATCCTTTTACCAGAAAACACCGAATCAATATACAACTCCCGTTAGTATACTAGAAGATGTTCAGGTTTTTTTTTTTTTTTCATACTGAGTGGAGATGTTTTAATTACATCTTGTGTATCTACAATTATGTTGGAGAGTCACTTTGCCAAGGTAGTAATTGGTACTGTCTGTTAGAAACAAGTGTCTGCCTGTGCCAAAACACAAGGAGATGTGGTGATGTATATATAAGATGCAATAGCTTTCTTCTCTTTTGTGGACAGGTATTAGGGTTTTCTAACATTTGTAGGGGGAATACAAGTATATATTCTTATAAATAATAAACATGGTGTCCTTTTCTGCCTCAGTAAAGGGTATCCAGATACTTACATACTATTTCAGAAACGCTAATAAGGTTTTCTAATTGAATGAGAAGTGCACTTCAGAAGAATCCTAATAAATCAGTATTTATTTTTAGATGTAGCTTAAGGTTGCATCTACTGGTTGAACCGATGGTTAACTTGTATTATGTTACTGTTTTTTTGGTTGTTTTAGCAGCTTTAAAGGTTAGCCATTTGGTGTTAGGAAGATGCAGTGCATGTAGGGTCTTGTGTATTCATGGTACTGTCATATTCGATACGAATACGCACATGCCAAAGGAGAGCATCTGGGATGTGAAAATACTGTGCATTCAGGACGAGATGCATTAAAATTGCTGTGAGTCACACTCTTCCTTGGAGACAATAGTTCCCAGCAGTCCCAGGGGCTGCCATGCAATGTCACTGCAAGTGTGCTTTTTCCATTTAAGTACTTCTGTTAAAAAGTGTTATTAACTCAAAAATCATTCAAACCCACTCACCGCTTTGATCCCATGAAGTTCTTGCTGCCTTAGAAGACCTTATTTAAAAAAAAAAAAAAAATTAGAGTAGAACTTCTTTGTCATGTCTATTTTAAACATGTCGTTTATACTAAAGGCTCATTTTCCTTTGAATTTATGCATCGGCTTTTCAAAAATAGATCTCTCTTGACAAGCACTTGCCGCCTTTTGCTGCTCTGTCCTTGCCAGGCTGCTTTGTGCTTGTGACACTGCACACTGCTTCAAAAGGAGAGACTTAACCATGTATATTTTCAATAATGTAAAACTCATGAGGCTGCTGCTTTGAGTCTGGCCTCTTTATTTAAATTGTAAATTTAAATTGTAGAACCTGTCCCTCTGCCACCACAGCAGCTCAGGCCTTCAAGATCCCAAACTGACCCTGGCTGAGGAGAAAGGGGCGGAAAACCCAGCTGCCGCCGGGCTGCACGGATATTTTAACTGATTCCTGATGTAATCTTGCCTTTTTTTCGTGTCCGTGGCTGGTCACCGTAGGCCAGTCAGGCAATGAAGGCCCAACGTTAACGGGGGAACAATGCCGCCACCGTTCCCCTCCGTGCCCCGCTCCGGCCCTCGGCTTTTCCCGGAATCGCTCGGCACTTTCCGGAACCCCTCGACTCGCTCCGGCCCTCCCCGCATGCGCCGCTCCGGCAGCTCGGGTGGGTGGGGCCCTCCCCACCCCCCCCCGCCCCGATATTCCGCTCCGTCGTAGTGTCCATGACACATAGAGGCAGGAAAGTGGGGGGGGGGGTGGGGGGGGGGAAG
>JAOXJK010000001.1:147160769-147219446 GCA_025774025.1 Xenus cinereus
CATTCCAAGTACTTTTGTATTCTTAAGCTCTTAACTCACATTGTAATGCTTAAAATGATAAACATATATCCTCTTTTTATTGCTTTGTCTGTGTTTCAGATGAAACATTTCAGAAATTATTTTGATAAGTGCTGTTTGACGATGCAGCACTGATGTTTTATTGCATTCTGTAGTAGCATTGCACTCCATTTTTACAATATTACGCAGTTGCTTTTTTGTTTTGTTTGGGTTTGTTTCTTTTTCGCAGTGCAGGGTCTTAGTTCCTTATGGTTGGATGGCAGGTGTAGCTCAGCTGGTTCATGAATGTTGCAGCGAATGAAGTTTAAAATGTCTTTCTGATATTATGTTGTCTCTTATTTCTCCATTCATGCATTTTATTTTTTAAAATGTTCTATAAAAATATTTCTGGACTAAGTCCTCACTTGAGATTATATGTAAAGGGTCCTATTCTGATCTCACTTACATGCCGCCTTTCTCAGATTTTCATGTAATTGAAACTAAAGCATCATAAAAAAAAAAAAGTTCTTGTATTTAACTTACCTGAATCTCACCACTCTCCCTTCTAGAATTTGGTGCACTTATAAGATACTTAACCAGATAGACAGGGAGGTGGAAGATAAAAGGAGAGGTGATAGGAAATGTCTAATAGGGGTTGGCAAAAGGAAAACCAAGGGAGGAACTGGCCTAAACATTCAGCACTTTGATAGTCTTTTGAAAAATGATGTGCCTAAAGCAGCCGGCAATGAACATCACCATGCATGAGAAGCACTTACACAGCTGATCACCAAAGGTCTTGCTGACCTTGGCAGTATTTTAGGTGTTACAGTTTCACACAGATGAAACGTTATTGCACAGTTTCTCTGATTTGTTAGGCACAGACAGGCTATTGTTCAGCATTAGGCTTGCATTCCTTCCTGCTCCACCCATTGCTTCTATACTGGTGAGCAGCATATGGAAAGTCCCACTCAATCTGTTCATGGTTGAGTTCTATAACCCTTCAATAGTGTTCTAGGTTAGCAAAGGATATTGGGCCACATTCTTCTTCTTCTATTTTTTAGGTGAATCTCCTGCTTGATACCAGTGCCAGACAAAGTCTGGTTATGTTTTTACTATTGTTCTCCAATAATAAGTTCTGACTTGGTTTTTGTGGATTTATTTTTGTTGGGTATTTTCTTATTTCTTTTTTTTTTCTGTGGGGACTGAAATAGATTGCCCTCGTTTTGTTACGTCAGGGTCCAGTGTGTGTCCTTTTCAGCTTTTCCGAGAAATATGTTAGACTCATCAAGCAGTGATTTTTATCAGCTTCAGAGGTAGCTGGCTGCCAGTTATCAGTAGTTACTGGTTTGACTTATTTCTTCTAAAACCTACCAGTTCCTGTAGCTTCTTCATTGATGGAAGCTGCATCTTCATGGCAAAATATTTTATGGGGGACATGCGCATTGTAATACTTGAGCACCACCCTGTACTTCATAACACCTCTTGCTAAACTCAGAAGCAGAGGCCAATAACAGGAAATACACGTATCAAGGTTTGGGGATGAGGAGAAATGAAATCTTATGAGTGCAAAGAACAAGACAGATTTTTGAATATTAATACTGCACACCTAGATGGTGCAAATAAAATTTGAAAAAAATTCATTGTTCTTGCCATGACATATTGAGATGTTCTAAGATGTCTGCTTTGTAAGAAATGGGATTTTGCCATAGCCTGTTCTCTTTGATTGGGTAGGGGGAGCATAGTTTTGTTTTTTAACGGAGAGGTGCTCCACCCCTCTTCCAGACCCCCTCACAATGGATATTAATTAAGAAAAAAAAAAAAAAAGTAAAGAGTTATCTTATTTAATAACTCTCAGGTAGAAACCAATGTTAGCACACACAAGTAATTCCTGCACCCGCTGCATTTTTGATCAATTTACAGCACCAAAATTAAACTTTCAAAGAATTATTCTTTGTTCTCAACTTGTCAGTGTTGTACATCTTTTACTAAGGAGTGGTAGTTTGAGATGTTAAAATTTGTCTCAAATTGGACCACAAAGTAAGTAGATGGTTAAAAACCAGAGTATTTGTGGTGCCTGTCATTAATCAGATTGCAGAACAGGAACAATGTTTCCATTAGCGCTGTGTATAGCGGGAACCCTCATGCAGCATCTTCTGCAAACCGGACTGTCTCTAAACTATCACTTCGTGGCTGCTGCCCCCTAGGAAAATGCAGCAGGAGACGAAGACTTTCCAGAGCACAGTTTGCATTCAGGTGGGAAACTCAGAGTGCTTTCCAAAAGAAGTTTTGCACCTAACTGCCACTGTGCTGATGAAATCCCTCCCCTTAATTTTTCGTGGACCATCCAGAAAGAGAGGGAGGAACACTGGCTGCTTGTATCTCGGTTTTCCCTAAAAAATGTACTGTTGCGTATTGTGACAGTTTAGAGAGCAAGAATAGAGATACATCTCAAACGGTTAAGGCACGCTGTGGATGAGAGATTATTTTTGCAGTTAGAGGGGCAGCAGGACAAAAGTGACTGATGCTAATTGTTTGCAGTGCTGAAATGTAGCGGTTGTGCAGTGGGGAGATCTGATTTGGCAACCATAGATTAGTACTCATTTCAGGAATGGACTTTCAAGTCCATCTTTGGACAGGACAGTGTTGCTCTGTAGTCATAACTACTTGCATTATGTGCTAAGGATGTTGTCTACCACCTGCTTTTTGCCCAGGATATGTAAATATATTCCCATTTTTGCTCCTGTATTGATTTTTCTTGGCTGACTTAACATGCTAATTCCTAATACTGGTCAGGAAAAGCCAAAGAGATTAGAAGTTCGCTTCTGTTCAGCCAGAAGGGTAGATATATTTCCTTCTGCTTCTGTGGAGACAGTTATGCTTGGCAAAGAATAGCGAGCAATTTGTCGACGTATCCCAAATGTGATAGATAAGTGAGAAATCCCTTCTTAACATTTCTATAAAGTTAAGATGGGCCAAGTAGAATGATTTACATAATTTCCTCACCCCAGAACAGGATACTTCCCTACCCCCAGCCTCACAATTTGATTTCATTCAGCCACCTCCCGAAAGCTGGCGGTTGGTCAGATGCTACCTATAGAGTAATCACATATACCCCAATTTACCCCTTTCTACAACGATAAAAGACAATGATTTAATTGCTGACAGCCAGATAAATACCAGTTTCATTTGATTTTTAAGTACACTTAGGAAAGTAAAATTTTTAGAATAAACATTGTAACATCAACCACAGTTTTCCATTCCTATCATTTTTGCCTCTGAGCTCTATGTAAAAGGAGAACAGGAGAAAAGGAAACATCTCAAAATGCCATTGTAAATTTAGCTTGTAGAAAATTCACCAGCAGGAAAAGGAAAAAAAAAAAAAGTATTTCATAAAGAATGACTTCATGTTGCTAAAAACCATCATTAAACTTGTAGCCCTGATTTGACTCTAGAATGTTGGCTCTTAATGTTTTGTCCTTACAACACATGGATGTGTTTTTTTGTTTTGCTTTGGGTTTTTTGTTTTGTTTTGTTTTGTTTTTTGGTTTTCATAGTGCATGTTCATTTCTACTCACAAACATGTTCTTGGTGTATTTCTTATGCAAACAATCTTCAGGCAGCAAAGATGTCTGTTACATCTAAACTTGAATAATAAAGTTTTACCACCAGTTATAAATCAGATTCATGTCATTGTTTCTGGGGAGAATGTAATGTCATAGTGTCACTTCACCATAGCGGGGTTGGGGAGGAAAACAGTGCGGAGTTGAGCTGCTCTGAGAGCACGATGGGGCCTGACAGCACCTATGAGTAATGGCTGATGAGTACAGCTGAAGGGCAAAGGCAGAATTGCCCAAAAGGTAAATGCATAAAAAGAGGAGCTCCTTCAAAAATAGATTAGCCCTATTGCTATCCTATATTAAAGACTCTAGATGTGATCCAAAACTCATTCAAGTTAATGACAGGATTTAGCGCGAAAGTCTGTTTCAGTGGGGTTTGAACCTTTTTCAGTACTCCAGCAGCCTGGCATCACATTATTCTGCTGCCCCAAGGAGGAGCAAATACTGGAATAACTTTGAGAAATTATGTAAGAAAGACTGATACTGAAATGTGGTTGGTACCCCAAGGTCACCAATTCTACCTTTCACACAAAGTCCATGGTGGTCTTTAAATAACCCCCAATACTTAGGACTGTGGTTTCACATCATGGCCACAACTCTTCCAGGAAATCCTGCTGGCTTCCATCACACGGGTTACTGACCCAATGCTGACTAGAGAACAGAGCGTACCACCTACAACGTTGCCACCACTACTTCCTCCAGCAACCTTGAAGGTTTCCTCAGAGATCCCGAATCGAAGCACTGACCAAATCAGCTCAGCTTGGCATTTCTGTTCGGATGAGCTCACAGCCCAGGGTGGTATGGCACCCGGCCATCATTTCCATTATGCTGTAATTTCCTTTCTCCATAGGTTTTGTCTCATCTCCACGGTTGAGAGACTGTTCACTCTCATACAAAATACCAGTTTAAAGTCATACAAAATGGTAAAATCTGTTTATACTGCTAGAGTACAAATGATCTAGAGCTTAATTTTAAAAGCACCACGCCAGAAATAACTTCCCCCTGTAATTCATGCTTCCAGTGATTTCAGATGCAGACCCTATGCATTTTCAGTCTCTTTTTAATTTCCTGAGATTAATAAAAATAACAACTGTAGTAAAGAAAAAAAAAGGGAAAAAAGTAGTTTTCAAAAGCAGGCAGAACCAGCTTTGGAGTCATCAGCTTTATGTTTAATATTTATCCATTTTGATAAAGATGCTATATGCAAAAGCTAGTTGACACGGATTGTGCAAGACTGTATATATATATACACACTCTATATATGTAAGAATACATATATAAACAAAATATACAGAGATATACGCCTGCACACATATCCATATATACACATATGCATATGCCTACACACATACATGCACAGATTTTATATGTATCTAGATGTACAGAGAAAGTTAAATAAATAAATATCTTCACCTGTCTTAAGAACATCTTTGAGGATAACAATATTTAATCCAAATTTGCATTCTTGTTATAAAACTGTCCCTGACCAATGCAGTCTGTCTTTAATCAGAATTAAAAATAGTGTTTACTATTGCACTTCTGTCTCCATATACTTCTGTGAGTTCATAGTTGTAGCAGCTGATGACCTCAAATTTTCCTTTGTGGTTCTCCCATTTGTATAGCCTACTTACAGTATTAATACCTTTCTCTTATAACAGCAGCTCCACGGGTAAGCAGCTCATATAAGCACGCACTGACACTGTTTTCAGGTCTTAATATGCGATTATAAGGTTTAAATTTGTGCCAAGAATATGGGAACTTCTTGTTCTAGCGGCAGTGTCCTTGATTATTTCCTATTTAGATTTTACTACTGCCATATCTTGACATAGGTCAGAACTCTGTTATCCCAGGTACAGCCAGGCCCCGAATAGAAAAGATAATCAATCCATCTGCTGTTAGCAGGTCCTGACCCTCATCAAAGAAGATTTATAAATGCATAAAGTAAAGATAAAAAAAAAAGGTGTAGGAATAGATATTGATGCAGAAGAAAATGGGCAGAATGAATAAGCAGTCTGCTTCATTCTGTATGAAGGGGAAGTGGGATGCTTTCAATATTATACGCTTCATAGAAGAAACAGGATAGTTATCTTACATCTTTATATCTTTATGAATCATGGAAAAGTAACTTTCACTTTGACACTGTCTTTATAAAATTTTGTTGACAGTGGGTGGGGATATAAGATCAATGAAACAGCAGAATGTCAGTGAAAGTGTTCAGTTTATGTGTCCATACTAGAAGTTTAACCATGATGGGCAATTATTCTAGACAGTTGGGACAGCTGAAACCTGATGGAGGTAGAGTTTGTACTGACACCAGCTTCCCTTGATTTCCCTGAAGAGTCTGACTAATCCCTGTGTGCAATACAACAAGAGTATCAGCAGGTCCTTTCTGTAAATGGAAGTGTCTTCTGCACATCCAAAAGAATAGAAGTGTCTTTCACATGTTGTGGTTAGAATGTCAATGGAAGTGTCTGATTCACTTCCAGCTGCTGCTGTGGAATTGACAGCTTAATGGTGAGATTGATATGGTGACAGTTCTGTCACCTACCTCCAAACAGCTCCATCAGCACTGATACAATGTTAAGTAGAGTTGGTCAGAGAAGAAATATGAACATTTAAAGAATAGAAAAGAAATACATTTAAAAAAACAACAAAAACACCTCAAAAACTTCTGTTACAGCACTGTGTAAAGACAGTGGCTTAAATCTGCCCCAGAGAGATCAAGGTTAACACTTTGTTTTGCAAAGACAATACAATTTCGCTGGCCTTATTTTTGAGCAGAATAATTTCTTTTATGATTTGTAGTACAAAAAGCAAAGTCCCAACATAAAGCTAGCTCTCTTCCCACTCTGGCATTCTTTTAAGAGAACAAGACAAAAAAAGGAGTGTAAAAATGGATTAGGAAAGCTTTCTAAATTATCATTTCATGGAAGGGAACTAGATATTTTCTTATCACTTATTTTTCTGAAGAAAAATTCTTGCAAAGCAAAATGAGAATATTTTCTTTACCCTTTAATCAAAGTAGAGTATTTTTATCACTGATAGAATCTGATAAAACAGGAAATAGATTTCAGAGTATGAAAGCATGAGATGTGGAAGCCTTTCAGAAGTGTAAGGTGATTTCTCAAAGTTAATGGTCCCTAAGGGTGGCATTCACACTGCGTACTTTGGACATCCAACTGTAAATACACATTATGATCCTCATCTTCCTACAGAGTCAGTTGAGCATTCAGAGCAGGACTTTATTAGATGTTCATAGCCACCGACTGGAGGGGTCCAGACTGGATGATCTCCAGAGATCCCTTTTGGCCTAGATAATTTTGTGATTATAAACATTCACAAATTTAGTCAATTTATGTTTCTCCCACATGAGCATGATATATACGGCAGGGAGGAATTGGAGACAAAGGCCAACAGAAATTGAAGCACATCTGTAGAGGGAAATGGTGGAGCATATCAAGAGCTCTCTAACACACAGGCCTTTGAGGCCAGAGCTCGATGCAAGTACAAAATACCCCATTAAACGCATGGCTCTTAACTGGAGTACGAAGGCTCTTCCATCTATTTACATTTCCATAATAACTCACTGCAATAAATCCCTGGTAATTATACATTAACCTCCACAATTAAACATAACATGCTAGACTGCTGATACATTGACATCACTATCATACTCATCAACATGATTCTTTGGCTAACTTCTATATTATCTATAAATCAAGCTGGGAATATTCACAGGTGTTGGATAATGACTGTTTGCAAGGTTTAGTGGCTAGAGTGGTCCCTGGCATGCTTTGGCTGGGGCCAGCTACACACTTCCAACCACAGCGGGGGAGTTAGAACAGAGGACATCATTCCCAGGTCTCAGGGGAAAGGGAATGAATGGGTCTGTGTTACTTGTACCAAATTCCCTGTGGGACAGTTTTCCAGCAGGAAGCACTAAGAGCCACGGGATACATCATGTGCCACCTGCCACACTGCTTCAGTGTGTGGGTACATTTCGGGGGGGGCAGCAGGTCTGCAAGAATAGCTCTGTGCTAGTGTCCTCACTCCAGAGAATGGCCTTCACCATTTTTGATTTACTAACATTGTCATTGCCTCTGCGTACTCATTCCCGTTTTCCAATGAGGGTGGCTAGGGCAGCTTTACCTAATTTTCAGTATCTGCAGTCTGCTGTATGGGACTAGGTAAACTTTAAAGACAGAAGCAGTTTTACATTCATCTTATATACAGGCATTGACTTTAGGAAGGGGGAAATGTTTCCTCATACTGAGTGGGGGGTGATCTTATTATTATTTAGCTCAGCTGTAGACAAAGCTATACAATATGTACATAATAGATGTCTGCACTTGATCAAGTAGATGATATTAGCTATTTTCTGTTGTCTTATGTTATAAATTTTGTGGGCAGATCTTCAGCTTCTAGTCATACCAATAAAGAGACAATAATGAAAATTCCCATGCTTCCAGTTTCATGGAACAGAACATGGCCATTCATTCCAAGCTGTTATAATTACCAAGACTTTTGAAACAACCCTTTTTTTCTTGCCCAGAAAAGGACATTTTTACTTTTTAATATAAAATGCTTCAGTGCTGTTGTGAAAACTTCTCGAAAACGATGTGTTTCAACACATTTTTACTGAGTTTTACTTACAACTTAGTAAGTTTTATTTCAACTCCCATTCTAGGAAGATTTTGGTTTTAGAGTAGAAAATCACAATCTGTGTTTATATTCCACATTTAAATGACTATTCTTGCTAGCTCTTTCATGGACACTACTCTACAAAGAAATCCTAAACTACCTTTATTATTTAGTAAAAAAAAAAAATAAATCTAGGTGCAGCTTTTTAATAAATCATATAATTGTTGTCTTTGAAGATGCACTTAAGCATTCTCTGACATCACCTACACATCTAAAGCCATAGATTGCTGATATTTTTTTCATCACGACATTAAACAATATCCTCTTCTCTGTGTGTTAAACTGCTTTTCACGGAAAATATACAGTTAAGTGTTCTACATAACTTGTTTCAGATTAAGCTGAACAAAACATACTAGAGAAGATTAACTTACCTGCACAGACCTCCAAGTTTACACTGAAGACAGCTTTCTCCATTTCCTGAAGAGAGCCTGTGCTGCTGGTGAGGAGACATGGAATGACATAGAACGGCCTGAATTACTGGCACATATAAAAGGACAGGCTTTACCCTGCATACTGTCTAAGATGATCAAGAGATTTGGCAGAAGAGCAGCACCAGAAAGCCTAAATATACCTAAAAGGTAGGAATTTTAGATTGGAACATGAGGACTGGAAAAAATATTAATGGAGCAAGAGTGAAATGTGTGATTGTATTTTAAAAAAAACTCAACCAAATATAACAGTGGTCAAATATGTACTTAATAAAGGTTAGTTGTAATGAGCACATCAGACTATTTAATGGCTGAGGATACCAAAGTTCCAGGGACTTAGGGAAGTGTTGTATCTGACCGTTATTACATAAGACATTGCCTGATTGCTGGGAACAGGGCTGGGAAATGACAGGGCCTTTTCTCAGTCTCTATCAAGTGCCTGAGGCCCCACTTTCAGGAACATTTCAAGCTGGAGATGCTGCCAAACGAAGCAGTCCCACTCCTATCTGCCCCGTGCTGCTCTCTTCCGTCTACTGGCACAAGTATTTGTGTTTCCATGAGATGTACCAGATGAGGGAGCTAATTGTCTCCCACTTGTCCCTAAAAATGTGACTTCTAACCCCCATTAATTCCCTGATCCAGTTCCCAGTACAGTGACAAAAACACCTGTGTCAGCGGTAAGTATGTGGTGGTAAAATGAGCAGTCAGTGATGTGGAAAAAGGCAGTATGGGGTTTTTCTTGGCAGCTAATGTCAGTCTAAAGTGTTTAGAAACCTACAGTCTAGGGGACTGTATTGGTCCTGGCTTAGATCAGACTCTCAGCTGTGCATCAACACTGAGTTCTGTTGCTCAAGGTCTATATGCAGGGTGGGGATGAGGGGCAAAACCTCAGCTGCAACACCCTGAAGTCCCTCCTTTCCCTGTGCTAGCAGCTGCCAGACAGATGGCCCTTTGTCCTTTGGTGGCCATGGCTTAACTCTTCTTCAGAGGCACAACTACATTCAGTCTGCTTTTCCTTACGCAAAAGGAGTGGTTGAGTTGTGCCATTTTCTTATGCTCAACTATTGCTTTGTGCAAGTGCTTACTGTGCCCATGCCAGTAAAAAGCCCCAAACGATTTTATATGTTTCAAATATGGACAATAGAAAGTTTACCTACTTCTTGCTCTTCATCCTAAATCACATTTCTATATTTCTTGCTGCACTGCCCTTGCAATCCATAAAGCTGAGCACTTCAGACTCCTCACCAAAATAAGCCACTACAGATGAGATGACAAGAAGGTAAATGGAACCAGATTAGGAAAGTTTCAAGGCTTCCTCTCTTCTTTACTGTGGTTATCAGGTAGACATTTTTTAGTTAATAGTTTTTTCTTTTGTTCCTTCTTTCTCCCTCCCAGTCTCTCCTTTGATTCCACTCTTCCTTTTACATCTCATCACTGATGACTGCAGTATTTGCCTGTACCTAGCCTCTGATTCTCATATATCCTCCCCGGCTTTGCCTATGGAGCCACTGAAACGTTTGATTTGGATCAAAGTTGCAGGCTCTCTTCTCCTTGCTACTTCTACAATTATTAACAGTAATTTACTAAGACAAAGTTTCATGATTGCTCCTTAGACACCTGAGACTGGAACTCCTCCACTGTTGATGCACCAAGTAACACCAGGAGATTGCACAGATGGGAGAACTGCAGAGGGAGGACAGGTCCTTTTCTGTTGTGCAAGAACCAAAACTCAGCATCATTCTGCATTTTTGCCTTTTAAATAAGAACACAAGCAGTCTGATAATAGCAAAGTCCCCAGCCTTATCCACCTTCCCAAAGTGATTTGCCTCTGAGGATTCCAACTCCAAACTCCCTAAACTATTTATTGCCACTGTGTAGGGCATTAATCGAGCAACAACAAAGCAGTTACTGCCCCCAGCTGCGTATTTGCCCCAGTCCCCCTGCAGAGATAACCTTTGCAATCATTGGAATAGCTGGGTTGGTCATATTTTGATGTATTATCTGCCTCAGTTTATGACCGTATTGGGTTTGCATGGCAAGGTTTTGGTAGTGGGGAGAGGCTACAGAGGTGGCTTCCATGAGAAGCTGCTAGAAGTTTGCCCTGTGTCAGACAGACCCAATGCCAGCTAGCTGCAAGATAGACCCTCTGCCTGGCAAGGCTGAGTCCATCAGTGATGGTGGTAGCACCTCTGGGATAACATATTTAAGATGGGGGGAAAAAGCACAACAGCAACTGCAGCCGGAGAGAGGAGTGAGAATATGTGAGAGCAACAATTCTGCAGACACCAAGGTCAGTGAGAAGGAGAGGGAGGAGGTGCTCCAGGTGCAGGAGCAGAAATTTCCCTGCATCCCATGATGAAAAACATGGTAAGTCATTGGTAGGGACACCACCCACTAGACTGGGTATCTCAAAACTGCATCCAACCTGGCCTTGAACAGTTCCAGGGATGGGGCATCCACAACTTCTCTGGACAATCTGTCCAGTGTCTAATCACCCTCACAGTAAAGAATTTCTTATGAATATCAAAGCTAAATTTGCCCCCGTTTAAAACTGTTACCCCTTGTTCTATCACTACACTCCCTGATAAAGAGTTCCTCCCCACTTCTTCTGTAGGCCTCTTTTAGGTATACTGTAATGCCGCTGTAAGGAACCTTCTCTTCCCTAGGCTGAACAAGCCCAACTCTTTCAGCCTGTCCTCATAGGAAAGGTGCTCCAGCCCTCTGATCATTTTTGTGGCCCTCCTCTGGACTCATTCCAACAGGTCCATATCCTTCTTATGTTGGGGGCTCAAGAGCTGAACACAGTATTCCGGGTGGGTTCTCACAAGAGCAGAGTAGAGGAGCAGAATCAATTCCATTGGCCTGCTGGCCATGCTTCTTTTGCTGCAGCCCAGGATGCTGTTGGCTTTCTGGGTCTGCCTGCAGCACTGGAGGATCCCCATGCTGGACCAGGTGCCTGAAGGAGGCTGCGACATCACGGGAAGCCTGCTCTGGAGCAGGCACCTAGCAGGATCGATGGACCTGTGGAGAGAGAAGCCCACTCTGGAGCAGGTTTACTGCCAGGACTTGTGACCCTCTGGCGGAAACCATGCTGGAATAGTCTGTCCCTGAAGAACTGCATCCCATGGAAGGGACCCACCCTGGAGCAGTTCGTGAGGAACTGCAGCTTGTGGGAAGGACTCCTGTTGGAGAAATTTGTGGTGGACCACAAACCCATAGGAGGGACCACACACTTGGAGCAGGGAAAAAGTGTGAGGAGTCCTCCCCCTGAAGAGGAAGGAGCAGCAGAGGCACCATGTGATGCAACACCCATTCCCCAGCCCCCTGCACCACTTGCGGGGAAGAGGTAGAGAGCTGGGGGTGAAGTTGAGCCCAGGAAGAACAGAAAGGGGAAGTGTTTTAACATCTTAGTTTATTTCTCATTACCCTTCTCTGATTCGATTGATAATAAATTAAATTAGATTGGGTCTGGTTTGCCCATGATGGTAATTGGTGAGTGATCTCTCCCTGTCTTTGTCTTGACCCACGAGCTTTTCATTACGTTTTCTCTCCCCTGCTCAGCTGGGGAGGGCAGAGATAGATGGGTTTTGGTGAGCACCTGGTGTCCAGCCAGGGTCAACCACAATGACTTTACCCAACTCTGTAGAGCTTTACAGGACTGTGAAATGGGAAGGCTTGGGCACGGGAGGCTGCTATCGGCTTTCTCTGCTGAGGTGGACTTCTAAGAGTGGAGTAGAGAGAGAGGCCTGAGGATGGGTGGGTGAGTGTGGGTCCTGTGGGGGGCACAGCAATGCAACGCTCACCCGGACAGATATGAGAATGCTGAATCTCCTCATCCTCCTTGCCGGGCGCTTTCTGCATGATACTCAGCCATATCATGTCCTTCCACATCTCCACCCACACCAGTCTCTCGTTTGTGAACTATTTTTATTGAGTAGAGAGGACAGAGGGAAACTGGGGAACAGAGAGGAAGTAGGAAAAACTAAGAACTACAGATCCTGAATACCAAAAACCCCCACCACTCTTAGTAAATTTTAAAATTATAAGACTCCCTGAGGTCCCACTGAAAGCAGAGAAGCAGAAAGGAGAGAACGAGCTACAGCCAAATATTACAGATCTGTAGCACTACTCTCTATATACTTTAAGCACATAGTCTTTAAAAATGAATATATTTTGAGACTCTACTTTAAAATAAATGACAGAACCTGCTTTTTCAACAGCAGAACGGCTAGCTTTTCCTGAAAATAGGACCTCTTCTTAAGGTTTCTGAAGTTGTGTTACTGAAAGATGGAAAATCTTGACCTGGGATATTTTAAATAACCTCCATAAGTAATATCATGAGGATTTGGAGACTGGATAAAGAAGACAAAGCAGAGATATAACAATCGCACAACATGCTTCTAATGTTTTTCTTATGTGAGTTCATACTAATGAATCTTAAGGAGTGTGCAAGAAGAATTTATATCAGCCTTCTTGTAATGAGAGAAACCACAAGGCCAACATACTAATTTCTGCTTCTCAATTTGGATTGCAATAATTTTGTGCTTTATTTATAAAGTGAAAATTTCAGAAGGGATTACAGAGCTTATTCACTGGGAGATCTTCAGAACCCCTTGAAATGTAACTTTCCATAAAACGTTCTGGGTGAGATATCCAACATTGGTTTTAGCAGAATTGAAAACAAACTTAGTCAATTAGAAAAGTACATGAAATTTAGGGTTGAAAAATATCAATACTTTAGCCAGAATCTGGAAAACCTATACTTTTTCTCCTATGCTCACAAAATGTGAAGGAAGCTGACATGGTTTCATATTTATAGCACTATTGCTTCACCAGTATTGAGTTAAATGAGCCAGTTAAATGAACCTACCTGCAGAACTTTAGGATGTAGGGACTATTGCCTAGATGCATAGAAGAGAATATAGAAATCTGAGATGTAATGGCAGACACTAGACCCAGATATATACTGAGCTAAAGAATATCCCTCTTTCCCATTGTACTACTGGGACAACAGAAGTGGAATATTTAACACCTTGATTTTTTTAATCTCTCCCAAACTTTCCTGCTTCCACTGACTTGATACCTGCTAGAGTCGCAGTCTACCCTTATTTTATTAACCCAAAGAACTGATGTCATTTACTGAATCAAGACAATTTCCTGTACATTATGGGTTTCCTTAGAGATTTCTTGTGTTAAGTATTGATTATTCCCAACCCTCTTTAATTCATAAAGCCTGGCCAGAGCACAGCACAAGGGAAGCAGGTCTGCCAATAATGGCCAAAGAGAAGTTTGCTAGACCATAAGCCTTTGCCAAAAAGCAGACAAAAATTAACACTCCTCCCTTTCTTTCTTTTTTTATTTCTTCCTTTTTTTTTTTTTTTTTTTTTATTTGGTATTACTGCCTGAGAAATGAGATGCACAACAGCTGCAGAGTTTTCTACACGTTTAGGACTGTAAAACTCGGTGGTTTACAAAGGGTCTTTCTCAGAATAACACTTCAGAAACTGGTCTTCCCCCTGCCGTAGGAAACCTGTTGTTTCATTCCTAAATTATACACAACTCAAGATGAGTTGGAAGCTCTGACAGGCTTTGCGGCTACCACTTTGTCTTTTGTATCTTGCTTATATCTTTTGGACAGGAGATCTGTCATGCTTCTTGGCAGGGATTTAAACTAGTCATTGTTTTCTAGAGGTGTCCTTAGTTTAGGGAAGGAAAGTACTCCAGAAAATACCATAAAGGTAGTATTTTTATAAATAAGGTGTGCATACATGGCCCTTTCAGATATGTAGTGTTGCTGATTAAGTTGAAAGACAAGCAAAAAATTAGCAGTGGCTTCTGTGAGGGGGTTTTCATGGCTTGGTTCTTATGAGCTGGAAATGAGAGCTGCCATTGATTTTAATTAGTATTTTAGATACTGTTCAAACTGGGCTGAAGTAAGCTACTGAAAATGGACTTAATTTCTTGCCACAGCTTGTGTGAGTATTTTTTGTCATTAAGATGGAATATCCCCTCATCACTGCATCTGGAAGTCTTCCAAGTGTATTTGCAAGGTTAGTAGAAAGGGGAAGTGTGGAGTGGAACAAGCTCTGACTATGTGTGCTTGGCTTCAGTAGGTCTGGCCTTTGTGAAAGTCTTGAAGGAACTCTTGGTCATCTATTCCTGATGACAGTCCAGGAACCTAAGCAAGGTCTGAAGGAAGCGATATAGGATAACAACTATCTGTTCACTGCAATTATGTCATAGAATCATAGAATTGTCTAGGTTGGAAGGGACCTTTAAAATCATCTAGTCCAACCATCAACCTAAACTCTGATAAAAAAAAACAAACAAACAACACCACTAGACCATGTCACTAAGCACTATGTCAACCTGTCTTTTAAATACCTCCAGGGATGGTGCCTCAACCACTTCCCTGGGCAGCCCATTACAAGGCTTAATAACCCTTTCAGTGTAAACATTTTTCCTGATATCCAATCTGATGATGTCTCAGTTGAAGGCTCAAGAACAGAGACATCTAAGCACAGAGCACAGTGCCATGTAGCAATTGAATCCCACCCCTAGTCAGTGGAAAGGCCTTTAGGGTGCATTCATATAACTCACATCGTACATCTTTAGCCTGAGATAATCAACTTGTGAGAAATGCCTTGCTCTCTCTGTAGACTCTGAAGAGTAGAGCAGCTCAGGTGGTGTGTCCTACACTGTGGACAGCTAGAACTCAATTCAGCTGCCTGCATATAAGTGTCTAACCCTTTTGGGATGCCATGGGACATCAAAGACACCCACAAAGATGTGACATAGGGACTACAGGGCCTGGACCATCCCAGAGTGGCAGCAGGGGCCAAGTGGCTACCTGATGCCATTATCAGGCAGCACTATATCGCTACATGCCAACAGCCCCTGTGGATAGCCAAATGAATCCCAGCCTCAGGGCCTGTAGTTGCCTCAAGGACCAGCACCAGCTGAGCAGAGCTTGTGAAGGCAGCTGGGCACTACTTGGAGCACTCGGGCCACAAAAACCTACCTCCAGCCCCATGGATTCAGCCTGCAGCGCTCAAGTAATGGACGTGAATGCCGGTTAAGCTTCTGGCTGTTCCTCATCAGGCCTGGTTCTAACATTCACCATTCGTAACTTTGAGTGAGTTTATTATGATTTTTTTAGCTCATATACCAATGCAGAAATTACTACCCTCCAAACTATGACATAATGAGCTCATACATGCAGGAAGGGATCTTGCTTTTTTAAAATATTTTTTTCCAGGAAAAGGATTAAGTACTTTCCCTTGTGAAACCCAGTGCTTCTTGCTAACCTCTCGTGGCCTGGGGACATGTCTATCTCTGAATGTTACAAAGGGGAGAGAAGACAAATAAACACACTTAGAAAAAGCAGAAATATAGGAAAAGCTGTGTTTATTTTGGAATGCAGTTAAGAATTTGGGGTCAATATGATGTATTCCTGTTTCTCAGTGGACATAGGACTGAACAGTTACAATTGATCCTCATGATTACTTACATGCATCTCTTCAGCTTAATTGCTTTCTTTCATCTGTTTTTATCCCCTTCTCTCTCTACTCTTGGCTACGTGCTAACTGAACTCTGCAGAACAGCACAACTTTTCAGCTGAAAGCAAACAAAAAGAGATCTCCAAGTGTGCACTTTTTTTCCTCTCAACCCATGATCTCCAAAAGCGCTTGGCTCCATTTATGTTAATAAGTAAGACGTGCCAAGGACTGTTCTCTGGCTGTGAAGCCAACTAGCACAGCATATATCACATCCCTACAGCTGAACTCTTACCACCAAACCAGTGTGACTGTATGCACACTACATACCAGGAACAGTCTACTGTTCTTGCTGTCTCCCGACCCCTTCCTGGGTGCTGCTGGGAGACACTTAGGTGGTCTGGGCCAAACACGTACCAGGAGCATGCTAACAATTCACTGGTCTGGATGATCATCATGTCCTAGTACTTGTGCCTGGTAGCTTATTGGCCTTGAACAGATGTAGTCCAAGAGGCTGTGGGGAGCTGGTCCACAGCTAGTTCATGCTAAACTTGCAGTGTTTTCAATTAAGAAGTATTGCAAAACTTGTGGTACCCACTAGTCTAGCACTACACAGCCAAAGTATAACAAGCCATTGGACAGAACAAAATAGTGTTACTGTGCTTTCAAAAACCTAAAAACTCCTATGATTGCTCCAGGATCTCAGTACATTCAGTTATTTACCAGCTCACCCCACATTCTTCACCTCGTTCTGGGGCAAAAAAAAAAAGCAAACACCATCTTCAGCACCACTCCCTGCCGTTTCCAGGCCAGCTCTGGGCTGGAGGCAGCGCAGGCTTGGAGCATGACTGGCACCTCATCCTTCTGAAGGAGGCAGTGTTGACTCAGCTCATGTTGTGTCCCTCCTGCAAGGGGAGAAAGCTGCATCTCCAGCAGCTTCCTCTCCTGCCTTCAGGCCAGCTGCCTCTGGTCAGTATGGCTCACCAGCCTCCACCGACTGCCATGGCAGCTCTGCACCTGTCTCCCAGCGGTGGCCTGTAGCTGATGCTTATAGGAAGCTCAAAGAAAAAGAGCTTCATCTTCTGATAAGCCCCCACTGGTTCTTGTCGCAGGCAGCCGCCTGGGGACTTGCTGGGCTGCGAGTGACACCTGAATCCCTGTATTTAAGAGCAGCTGGTGTTCCTAACCCCTCGTTTATACTCTTCCACAATATCCTGTAGCATTTGAATCTTCTCTGGTGTGTAAAAACACTTCCTATTTCTGGCTTATCTTGCCACCTATTAGCTTTACTGGGGCAACCAAAACTTTGTGTGATTAGAAGTTATCACTAATAGCCATCCACAATCCTTTCCATATTACTCAGTTTCACAGACCTCTTATTTCCTCCCCTTGCCTGTCTCCTTTTCATCTGAGGAGTCCTAATCTATTTATTTCCATATTAAGAGTAAGGTGGGCTAAGATGTGCAAACTTTTCTGCCAAATCCTGTGTGTATCAGATACTTCCTTCGGCTTCCCCAATGCCTCTGCTGCTGCTTTATCTTGCCCAACATGGGGCCTGTGTTCACCTTCATGACTACTGTAGCGCAGCTCTGATCCCACATTGGGACTCCCGGTCAGCAGACAAGAGTCCAAAGGACAACCTGGGAAAGCCTGAGATCTGAGAACGGACCTGAGAGCTAGGCCCAGAATAAGTCATCCCAGCGATGTGTCTGCGTGTTGAGATCCGACTTCCTTGCCTTGTTTCAAGCCCCCAGGACCCAAGATCTACCACTGCAGAGTTTGCACCGAGTAGCAGCTTTTGCTTTTCCGATGGAGAAAGAAGGGTGCCATTTTGTACTGTACCTGCAGAGGTAACGGGTAGGATGGGTATGTAGAAATGGCTGCGGAAGGGCAGAAGCCAGCGTACGTCAGGATCTGCTGGGCAGGGTTGTACAGGATCTGAGGAGGAGGTGCAGCACTGAAAGCAATTTGGGACAGAGGTACCTGTTGAGCACAGAAGACAACAATATATCAGCACAGCGCAGAGGGGGCTGGAGCAGGAACTGCTCCTAACACAAGCAGCTAGGCAATTTAACAAGTTTCTGTTTTCCAACACAATACTGGTACTACAAAAAAACAAGGAGCAGACAGAATGAGAGGGTGTATCTGGAATGAATTTTCTCACCAGACATACACAGACTATTTTAATCGCCTTCCCTTGGAAAAAGACTGCTGGTGCTTCCCTAGCACCAATTACAGAAGCTCTGGCAGGACTCCAGACCCGGGACACCCTGAAGAGGACAACACACAGCTCTGACCGCCTCTTCTTACTCACTCCAGCACCAAACACCCAGTCCTTCACAATTTGCTGCAGACTCTTTCCAATAGCAACTACCCGATGCCCTCATGTCTCTTCTCTCTGCTTTCCTACACAGATCTACAAAGATCTCCCTTTCCAGACCACTCTTCTTTCCCAGCTCCCTCTCGCTTGTGAGATGGAGTTTGCTGCTGGCTGTCCAATACCACCCCCCACGTGCATGTCTCATTCCCGCTGCATAAAATCCTTCCTCATATCCCGTGGCTTTATTGGCATGTCCCTTAACTGCAACGTGAGATGAGGTTTGCAGGAAGAAGTAATAGCTCATATTAAAACAGCTGATACAATTGGTGTAGGAAAAAAAAAGAGCAAAAGCTAAATGTGAGAGGGGGCTTGTGTAACCATTTGTGAAGGACAGTAGAGCTCTGTGAAAGATTTCCACGTCCCTCTGCTTTGCAAAGCAGGACAAATCCAGTGGTTTCTTTCCTCTCCTTTGTTTTTATTAGCAGATTCCTCTACATGAGAGCATTTCTTTTTACTGAAATAACAAAACATGGAGGTTGCCAGACAAATGCAGAAAGCAGCAGCCAGAATTTATTTTTTTTTTTTGTTGGCATTTCCTTTCAGATTTATCAGTGAGAGACATAAACCACTGCATCCTCTGGAGATAGTGTGAGATCCCACTGTGATTGAGAAAGAAGTACGTTAATTGTGTTTGTACCTGGAGAACATTGCCTACGTCACTGATACACCACATGAGGTTACCTGAAAATCTAGGCCTTAGCTCTCTCGAGAAACTTAGCACCCCGGGAGCTGGTGCAGTGAAATGCTGGGGTCAAAAGCAGAGCACC
Source organism: Xenus cinereus (assembly GCA_025774025.1). NCBI lineage: Eukaryota > Metazoa > Chordata > Aves > Charadriiformes > Scolopacidae > Xenus > Xenus cinereus. The sequence continues at coordinate 147,180,156 of JAOXJK010000001.1, forward strand.
TATCTCATGGGAGAAGGCAAGCTTTTCATCTTCAAGGTACCCTCCTCAGAATATCTCTTTTCTACCCACCTCACTGGATGAATATGGTGGGGAGAAACGAAGAGATACTGCTTTTCAGACAGGAGTAGCGAAGCAGCTAATGAGCTTGCCTCTGACCAAAAGGTTTGGGGCCAGTGAGATGGCCCAGAGCGTGCTCTTCCTCAGAAGAGGGAGGCCCTCACACAGTCAGATCCTTCTGGCCATGGATGCAAACGCAGCAAGAAATGCTTGTTTTGCCCAATGTGAAATGCAGATGCCTGTTCTGCATCTGTCATCAGCTCTCTGGAGTGGGTCCCTTTGGGTGCTGCTGTCCTTCACCCAGGAACCTCTCTCAGTCCTTTTCTGTTCTCTCTGCCTGTATCAGCAATGCTCTCCAATTGCTAAGGAGCAACAGCACAACAGTCCTAGAAGACGGGTTTGGAGAGTCATCTACCCCAAATCTACTGATCAAAGCACCTTATTATCAGGCTATCTGGTCTCAGCCTCGAGCCACCAACGATCTGCGGGGTATTGAAGCTGGTTAGATGCCTCTATCAAGTATTCCAGCAATGACACTATGTTAAAAGTAGTCAAATAAAATACAAGGGTAGGTGGAGACTTTAAACTGAAATGCCACCCAAGTCCAAGAGATAAGGAGCTGTAAACTGGCCAGGGGGAGCTGCCAATGCCATGGGAGAGTGGGGAAGCCAGGGGGTGGCCAGAGGGGCTGCCTGGCCACCCCCCACCTGCTGCTCACTGTGAGCTGGGCTCTGTGGCTGCAAAGCAAGGCAGGTCAGCTTGCTGATCCGACACAGACTTGCCAAAGCGTTTATTTCTGAGCTACAACTACTTCTAACATCAGACTGCACCTTCCATTGCATGAGTGCTAAGACATGAATGCACTGGGAAGTAGTTCAGTAATGACGGGCTTCATTTTGTTATCCATTTCAGAGCCGGGTGAGGGAAGAAGAGAGGGGATAAGGGAATGGTATTTAATCTGTTCAGATTATTTTGAGGACTCCAAGAAAGAAACTAATAGGAAAAAAAAAAAAAAGGAAGCCAGCAACCCCTCCACAGGACCAGCCGTATTTCTGATTAATTCAACCCTGAACTCAGGGTAGGCAGATTCCTTGGCAAGGTGTGTCAGGAAAACATCTACAAGTCATCAGATGAATACCGGGGCAGGGAAGGGAGTTTCTAGATTAACTCTTAGTATCAGCAAGTGAAGTTTTCCTTGCATTTCTTTACCTCTGTCTTCTGTGAGAAATAATCAGGATTCTTTTACCATTTTAGATACTCCAAGTACACACTTCTATTTAAATAGTATTTTAACCTGCTTTTTGTTAAAGGTGACTTTATGGTAATCATCTGTCCAGTGCCCTATATGCAAGCACACAGTAGATTTGAAAAGGAGGGTGCTGTCGTGAGGACTGCAGCTCCCCCGGCACCCAACAGATCACAGAGGACAGCCCCGTGGGTGATACATGGGCCACTGAGAGCCGACACCTTGGGGGTCAGGAGTGGAGGAAAAGTTTCCTACTGAGCCAGCACAGCCCTCTGGCAGGCAGCAAAACCACGGGGAGCGTGCCAGGGTCTGCAGGGAATTTGTCACAAGAAAGAAAACCCACAACAAGCAAAACAACTTTTTTTTTTTTTTTTTCTGTCCAGGAAATGTGATGGGTTTAAAGGACACAGCACTATTTTGCAAACGCTCCCCTTTGTAACATGTTATGGCTGCCAGCGTTCCCCAGAGATAAACATGATGTTTTTTGTTTGACTAGTCAGCCTGGCCCTGTGCTTTCTGGAAGTCAGCCTCGGAGCAATGCCCTGAGGCGTTTCAGCGGGATTTGCAGCTCTCCCTGCAAAATGCCAGTGAGCATTTCTGTGGGAAGGTGACATCCAGAAAGAAAGAAAATTGTTCTCCCACACGTTTCGAAGAGTTTCTTTTCTTATTTCAGTCCCATACCCCTTTCTCTCCCTCTTCTGCTTAACGTTTTCTTGGCCCTCCTCTTCCTCCAAGAGTTATTCCTTTCCTAACTAAAAGCAAGCAGCAGATTAGCAAACCAGTTTTGGTCCATCACTCAAAAGGACCCTGAAAAAACACAGGCGGCACAAGGAGCAGCCATTGCATTTTGGATTGCTGCTTTAGCAACACTTTCACAAGCGTAGCATAGCTCCTGTGCTGAGGTAACAAACTCATCTTTCCCTTAAGATAGTAAGGGTTTTTTTTTTTTACTATCCCACCACAGAGGAGGTATTAAATAGCTTGTTCAGATGGGGCTTTTAGCTGGAGCCCCGAAAGACTCACTCCAGCTGAGCCCCAGGGGAAGGAGCTGCACATCCACTGCTGCTGCCATCTCTTTGCACAGCTTTACGTCACCTGGTCAGAGGACCCAGAGTTTGACTCAGGCTTTGCCTCCCAGCACGGGGAACATGCCAGGTCATGGAGACCCCAGTGGTCCCAGGAACATCTCCTCGGCTTGGTGTCCCACGCAATCAGTGCCGCGGTGGCCCCCATGCAGCACCGAGGTGTGTCTGGGCTGGAACTCACCCTGCTATGCAGCATCAGACCAAATCCCATGTAAGCCTGGGTTTGTGAGACAGATGAGGTGGACTCAGGCCAGCTCTCTGCACCATTCCCCATCTCAGAGGAGCACCAGCAACTCCCACAGCTGCCCTTGGTGGAGGCATTCGCACCCTTCTGCCAGGCAGGGGAAAATACTTAGCAGCACTGGAAAGCTGAAGTGCTCTACCATGGACTTACTGTAGATGATGCCTGCCTTCCCTTCCTCATGTAGCTGCTCTTCCCCTCGTTTCCTGCTGTAGTCGTTTCTGCTGCCCTTCTGCCCATTGCTCCTCTCACAGGGAGGGGGATGAATTAAACTGGGAAAGCTGCTTCCACTCTCTCCTGTCAGGCAGCCACAACTCTACTGGCTGGCTGCAATTTGTTATCAACCCCTTAAGAGCCCCCTCACATAAAGAATGGCTCAACTGCACATTTCTTACATGTGAAGTGTGCTTGTTTGCCTTAAGATAGAGAGGGGAATAGTTCCAGCAAAAGTTTTGCAACTCTTAACAAAGGTGAATTTCCAATAATTCATGTGGCCCTGCTCTGTCGCATGGTTTTAAGCACCCGACACATGTTGTAGATAGCCTGGACATGCTTGCTAAGGGACACTGTGTGGTCAGAGCAGGGCCTGGCCTCCAGTCTGACTGGGTCCTTGGCTCACTGGCTGCCAGCTATGAGCAGCCCTTTCCCCCTAGTCTGTCCCCCCACCCCCAATGTACATCTCACCCAGCTCTCTTGCTTCTTTTTATTCCCTCCTCCATCCCTCTCTTATTTCCTTTCATCTGTCTTTCTATTTACTTTTCTCCTCTGGAATAGCCACCAGAAACATCATGGATCTAAGATGACCTGTGCTACTATCACACCTCCCTTCTTCTGCATTTCACCTCCATCCCCATGCCTCTGCCTGTTCAGTTTGGAAGCTCTTTGGGCTGGGACCATCTACTCTTCTGAGTGACTAGTAAACAACGGGCCACATGGTTGGTCGTTAGGCACTGCATCACAGATAGGACTTGAGTTTTACACGTTAGCTACAGACTAGCATCCTTGAACTCTGTGCTGGCCCACATGTGCAGTGATGAATTAGTGATGAATTAGAAGATAAAAGGAAAAAAAAAGAAAAAGAGGCCACTAAGTGAATCGCCAGCATCTGTTCACACAGACACCCGTTTTTTTCCTTTCCATTCATGTATTGACCAGGCTTGACCTACTTTGCTGTGAGCAGCTGGCAACAGCTTAGCCTAAAGATGTGACTCCAGACTCCTAGATCACACAGGAAACATGTTTAAAGTGCCTCCCTCGTACACTTAAGCTTCCTTGGTTTTAACCCACTTGATAACACCAACAAGCACAGAAGTTCTCACACAAGGCAAAAGACTGTGAGCCTTACCATGTCTTTAAATGCCCCAAGAATGGCTGCCGTAATAATCCCCAGAAACAACCCGATGATGTTGAGGACTGTGGAGGACCACAGCAGCCTATACAGGTGAACCACGTCCTGACAGCTGCTGACGCCGAGAAATTCATAGTAGCTGGAAGACTGCTCTGAACTGAAAGGGAATGCAGACAATGTCACTGCTGTGGGAATGGTTGTGCACATAACACAGAGCACCAGAGGATCTGAATCCCTACTGCTTACTTTCCTCTTTGGCGAAATACTTCATCCATGCTCCCACCAAACACTGCTCAGGTGAACAGAAGAAAGCTCTAGTGTAGACAAAAATTGGTTCTCCTGATGCCAGCATTAAAAAAGTGGTCCAACTAATACCAGCCCTAGTTTGGCTGATCAGTGTTGTGCACCAGCAGGGACTGGTTGGTTGGTTGTTTTTTTTTTGCTGAGGGTCTCTGAACACAGGCATGGTCCTGACACATGGATGCTGCCCTTGTCATTTAGTTCCCAGCTAAAGCATGCTTAGCACTGCTTTTTTTCCCCTCCAGCTCACCTGGAAATCCGCTGGCATCTCTGAAACTGGGGAAGGCAAATTGCTTAAGCATTAATTCAACCACAGAAAAGGGAGGTTTTGCCAGCTGGCTACATTTGTTTATGTTGTCTGCGGTTCCAAATTAACAGCTGCAACACAGTACAGTATGAATATGTGCCTTTACGCTATGGATTGTACTCTCCAGAAATTTTTGTTTGTTTACATTTCTGGTTATTGTAAATGAGGCATGTTGTGAAGTCAATCCTCGATGTCTTGCCCAAAGTTAGAAATATCCTACTGCAAAATTTGAAACCACAGCTTCCTGCAGTTCTTTCCAGTACCTGCCTTAATGCTAGCCCACTAATGAGCTCCTAGAGCAACTATTTGAGTCGGAAAGATTTTTTAAATGCCAAGTCTGTTTTTGCACTCAGCTTATGGTGCTCACTCTTCTGTTCCTCCATCCCCAGCACGCGGGGCAGCATTGGAGATGGTGGTTAGGGGAAGCTCTGCAGAGGAAGGTAGCAGCATGGAGAAACCCACAACATTTCTGAGCAGAACCAAGCCAAACACAGTAATTCCTGGAAATGTCCGATCACTTGTGGGGCATAGTTCTGGCACTGCAGATCTGCTACTGTTGAGTTCACTTGGGCCCTGTCACGACCCCAGACATTGCTTAACTAAATAAACCTATACTTAGGTTTATTTAGCTTCAGTTGCCATGAGGCTGAGGAAATCTGACTTGCAATCGTGCCTGTGTACCAGTCTATTGCATGGCTGACACCAAGTCATTCTGTGTGACTGCATCTCCTCCTACCTCTCTCTAGCTGTCCTGTGAACTGGAATTGCCAAGTCTGTAGAGCAGTAAAACTGCTTCCTTACTCTGGATTTGTCCATGCCAGTGCCATAAAATCTTGCTGCCTAGTGTGGATTACTGACACCAGCAGAGCACACATGTTTAATTATATCGTGGAATATATCATGATCAGTCCCAGGTGTTTCAGACAAACCCAGTGTCTTAGAAAAATGGCACTGAGGTTCTCCATCGTGAGGGGGAGTATTACCTGATCTCTCCTTGTTGTTACCATATGCTTTAAGCAACAGTTTCAGTCACTTTATTTGATAACTCTGAATGCTTTCACCCCTTTAAGACCCTTGTTCTTTTCTGTATTGGATTGGGCTGTTTGATTCAGTGTCAACATGCAGCCGTTAGTTGTGTACCATGGAAGAAATCATTCTCGGTGTAAAGTTACTGCATTGCCACTATGATGCTCCATCCTTTGTCTATCATAGAAAAGGCACCAAAGTTGCCATACCATACTCTACCTTTCCCATGTAATTTGTTTTCTATACCTCCATCATGTCCAGATTTAACACTTCTTAGGCAAGCAGAAGATGCTAACATTCATAGGGGATTTTAATCCACTCCATAGACCTGTACTCGTTTTGTGTCTCTTACGTACAAGAGAAATACACATGCATAGATGACTCCCCTCTAGTCCCAAATTTATTGCTTCTCTAGTTGCATCAGGATCTGGGCAAGAACTACTCTTTTAGGCAGAAGCCTTGTGTAGAAGCCTCATTGTGCCAGCCCCATTCCCCTACAACTAAAATGTTTATGTATGTCTGGCAGCACGTTAGTAAAAGCTTACAGAGGACTGGGGTTATTCAGGGCTGCCAGCATGTGAAAAGGACACAAACCCAAAACAAAACAGGATATGTAAGAAGGAAGAAAGATGAGAAACACATAGAGGGAAAGAAAGAAGAGCAACTGTGGAGGAACTGCAGAAGATTGAACAGGCTGCATGAGGGCAAATGGTAAGATGATGCTGAGGTGTGCAGAGAGTTTCTTGTATGTGGAAAGACGTGATATTGCTTGCAGTTGAAATCTCTATGTCCCAGATGGTCGGTCAGTTGTGCGAGCTCATTTCATCTGTCTTCCACAGTATAAGCCCTTGGAGTATGCTGTGATGTAGTTTTCCCAACCACCTTTTTTAGTCCTGTTAAATTGCTGCAGGCAACCCTGTGCTAACCTTTAGCTGATCTTCATAAGCATATCCAGACATTTCCTCTCTTATCTTCATGCTTTGGTAATGATGAAGTCAAATGGACAGCTTCAGAAAACACTCACAAGACCCTCTGTCCTACGACAATTTAGCAGAATCCTGTGCCTACAGAGGCTGTTGCTAACAACAGAGCCCTGCATATGCCTACAACATGATCTCTGCTTAAGGGCACCTATGTTCCTATTAATTTTTTTTCCCTCAGTTTGGGAGGAAAAAAAAAATGGATTCATTAAATCTAATGGCAAAATTGCATTGCCTGATCCAACAGTAAATCTTCACAGGGTTATGACTGAGTGGTCGATTTCAATCACATAACAAAGAGCTTATGGGCATATTTAAAGAAAAAGAAATGGAAATAAAGCCAACACTAATATGCAATCCCTGACCTCTTCTCTGCTGGCATCAGGACTTCAGTTGCAGAAGAACTAGATTGCTCACCATACAAGCCCCTTGTGTTGCTTCTCCAGGCCTAAGCCTGTCCCCTCCCACCCCCATCATTTAAGAGGACGGACAAACAATCAAGGATTTCTTAGAGACCATTGACTGCACACAGGTACTTACTTCTCACAGTTGTACAGGTCACAGCAATAGCAGGTGTTACTCTTTACTTTCAGCTGGCACTTGCTGTTTAAGTTATAACATGTCACCTGCCAAAAAAAGAAGAGACTGGCTTTCATTCTCAGTGTTTCACTGTTGTGTGAATCATCCTACTGACCACAAAGAAGCAGCTACTGCAGTGTCAGATTGTATTACCTGTTGCGCAGAACGATCCTGAGATTCCAAAATCCACAACTGCAGGGCAGAAGGACATCCCTGGGCTCCCAGGAGTTTTATTCAGGACATCAGCCCCCAGGTCTCGGGGCATTTGTACTGTGGAGCTCAGAGCCCCCAGCACCGAGCTGCAGCCAGGGCTGCCAAGATTTTTCAAGCATTTTGCTGCACTGCCTGGTGTTACTTTGCTAAGACCCAGAGTTTGCAGCTGTGAGATGCAGATCCCTACGGCTGTGACGCAGGGACCATGGGTCTTGAGAGATACACCACAGCAAGCCATTGAAGTGGGTAAGAATACCACTCCATTACAGTGGGGAAATGGGCAAAGAAGCCAATTTATCTGAACAGCTTCCAATAAACGGGAACTCTCTCCTTTCAGTTACACTCTCCTGAAGGAAATAATTAGGAACAATGACAAGAACAACCTCCAAACCCACAAACAAAACAGCTCAAAAAAAAATCCAGCAAATCCAAAAAAAGCACTCCAGCAAGTAAGTACCATTTACTGTAGGCTCTTGAGTAGGAAAATGAAAAGGTTTATTTGTGTGTGCAGGAATTGCAGGGATGCACAGATGTTAAAACAATAAAGTTAGGCCCACGTAAGCCACTCTCCATCCAGACAAGAAATCATTTTAGTGACTCCTTAAGTGTGGTAAGCATTAATCACTTCTATTGCGCACTACAGACCAGTTGAAATATTTTATATGTAAGGCGTTTTTTTTCCTGAGATTTTTAGCTTATTGCCTTTGAAATCCTGGAGAAATGTCAGATTTTAAAAGCTAGCAGGTCAGAAAATACATTCTTTCTATAGTTTTTATTTTGATAGAAAAATGTACTGTAACCACTGAGAAGTATTTTGTTTGCAAAATGCAAATAAAATGTATTATTGAACGGAAAATTCCTCACAATGAAAAAGTAGAAGGATCATGCTTGGGAATACATGCCTGCTTTTGAAAAGCTTCTGTCAGACAGTTCTGGTTAGCGATGAATATGTTAGTCTGTGGGACAGTCTCCACGGGAGATGTTAAACCAGATGTTTTTCAGCTCCTGAGTTCTGGATCTCTGCATTCTTTTTAGTGTGAAAACTGCCACTGTTGGTGACTCTGTACTCCTCACGTGTTTGTTCCCAGCAAAGAGGAAAGCCTTAAACACACACACCAGCAGCAGAGAAAGTTCATCCTGCAACTGGTCTCAGACTTGCCGCAATTGTCCTTAGCAGGATTACGTTGAGCAGTGGAAGTTGGGTGATAAAGTTAAAAGGAAGTTAAAATGATACCTTGGGATTGCTTTGCTGTCCAGGACAAAGCTATACCTGTGGTTAGTGTCTCATACAAATCAGCTCTTCTAACCCAAAATGGAAGTTAGGTTAGAAAAGGATAGTCTCAGTCTAGGTTTCAATCTGGAAATGGAGCTCCCACTTGCCACAAGAATATCTTACCCTGAGATAGGACCTTGTTTCATCACCTGGTTCTGTTGCATCTGAACTTACTGGAATTTCACATTTATTGGCCTGAAGTCACCTTCAGCTGCAAATGTCCTCAGCCTAAGCTGCAATTTACTGCAGAAGAGGAGCACGCTACCGTCAAGGACTCCGTCGGCTTAATCAAGATCCAGCTTGGAAGTGATTGAAACATCACACCTGGCTACTTCTCAAAGCAGGTTGAAGAGTGTGCCAATATGTCTGCTACCACAGTAGTTTTGTTGGGATGCCCTAGTGCTTTGGCGCAGAGTGGAGCTTAAGAGTTTGGTTTTTACCCCCTCTATGCGGTCAAAATGGCCTAGGACTTGCATAGTTAAAATACCCTTTTCCTATTACCCATTGGAAGGCTTCATAAGATGGAGTGGGCTGCTAAATAGGTGGTTCATTCTGATGCATGGCTTTGAGGACACTTCTGATAGGAAATAAAAGTAATTTTCCTCTCTCCAAGCATCAATAAGGTCAGTTTGCTTTTTTTTACTGCAGAAGGTTAGAAATACAAAAGAGGGAGATCGGCAAGATCTTAAACATGGTTTTAGCTGCTCCTAGGCTACAAGACATTAAATTATTGGCTAAGGGAATTACTGTAGCTGTCTATTTTTATCACTGCATTTTTAAAACATGCAAAGAGCAAGACACTCCTTTTTAGGAGAACAGTGAATAAACCAAAATAAACAAATTACTGTGTGGTGTGAGCAAGGGTGGTGAAAGCAGGCCATTTGTGGGTATTCTGCATGTCAAGACCTATTATTTCATTGTAGTGACCAGACATTTAGTTTTTTCATGTTCTGGCTGTTTGTGCCCATCTGTCCCCTCCACACAAACTGAAGAGATGTTCTCACCTCATGGTAATTGCAAGAAAATCAAATTCTTTCTGCTTTGAGCAAAGAGAAGAACCAACACAGGCAAACTACATGAGCTGGAGATCACTCACAGGCTCGAGATGGCAATCAAAAGGAAACTTGCACCCAGTAAACAGTCTGCCTTCCTAGTTAGGTGTTTGCCTGGCCTTCAGGGCACGTCCCCTGCTCACTAGCCGACTAACTTTGGAAAAGCAAAAGCCAAGTTCAAATGCCACGGACCATTAACTCTGAATTAGCACATGCTGACACTAGATCAGTGGAAAACCAGACAAGAATGTTATTACAAACTAACTACACTTATAACAGATATGTGGTGTTTTTTTGCCAGAATAGAGCGAGGAGCAGTTTAGACATTTGCAGAATCTGCAGAGCCAGGGAAATCTGTCTGTCCAGAAGCCTGAGACCGGGGTCACCTGGCAGGAGCTGTGGTCAGTGTGACACCAGCTACATGCTTATTAGAAGAATTAAAAACATTTCTCGGGCCATGTCTGTGTCTGAGCGTGCATGCACACTTTAGAAGAAGATGAAGTAAAGTTTATAGGAAAGGGTGTTGTCACAGATCATAAGTTTGCCTGGGTAGGCCTATAGGCAAGGCGGTCAATGAAATATTTTTGTCATACATTTTCTGGAATCAACAACGACGTGCCCTAGCAGCAAGATTTAAGGAGTATTAGCTGCTTAACCTGGTAATACACTTCGCTAAGCTTCTAGAATTATTAACGGTTAACATTCCCCATACACTTTTTCTTAGCCATGGGAGGAATGGTGATGAAGGACATCTGGCTTCTTGTAAGTTATACCAGTGTTTAGCTGTTCTCAGTCCCGCTCTGCTTGATTTTCTTTTCACTCCCACCAATTTACCACAATAATAAAATGAAAAATAGGAAAACAAACTAAATCTGGACTTCTCAGGAGGCTAGCCATTTGGATATGGGCACTTTTCCGACCATGTTAATGTCACTGAGATAATAAAAAAAGCTGCATTCAAACCACTGACATTCTTGGCCTGTGCTGGATAAATACAGAGAAGACTTAAAGTCTTCTGGACAATACAAAGGGATTCATTTAGGTATTCCCTATTCCACTTGAAGTCTACAAAAACATCCTTAGAGAAAGATGCCAGTGTGACAAATACATCCCAGACAGCTATTATACAGTATAGATGGACTAGGACTCATTCCAGTCTCAGAGTAATGTACTGGATAGAAACACTGATGATGACTCAAAACCTCACTGGTTGTAAGGATTTGCAATCACCAGAGGCTTGGACAAGCGGGGAGTCACTTGTGTGAGAAAAAAACAGTAGGGTTTCTATCAATTTGTATTGATAGAATTGTAGATTGATTTGTATCAATCAAATTACTTGCACAGAAATACTCTCAAACACCTCCTTCCTCCCCACCCCCTCAAAGCACAGCAGAAACAAACATGTGATGAGGTGAGTTCGTTTACCTCTGTCTGGTAGGCATCATATAGGAATCCTATTCCACTTGAATAAAACTGGCACCTTTTGTTATACAAGGGTCTGGGTTCCTGTAAAGAGAAAAAATAGTCAAAAAAGTACTCAGTCTGGAGAAAGTGTGAAGGCACCATGTCTCATGTACCCATGGCAGATGCTTACAGCTCTGCGGAGCTGAAGCCAATGCAGTCACTTGGGTAAGTGGCTCACACACCCCCGGGCTGGCTTGCTTTCCAGAATAGCTCTCCTCAGAGTTATATTTTCCTTCCTCACTCTGTCACTAAGCTATGTGAGTATCATTTATTTTTCTCTGTATCAGTCACATCTTTTAAGAAGACATTACCCTGTCATTTAACCCCTTCCTTCCCTGATGTTAAATACTACCGCTTTATGAGAAGAGTTCACTCGCTCTTTTTCTTGGTACAGTTTCTTACCTAGCACGAAGAATTACTTTGCTATTTGTCTTCAAGATATGGGACTTTCTTTTTTAAAGGATTTCAACAGTGTCCATAGTGAAAACAAATTAAAATACCTAATACTTTAAGCATTCCACTTACTACTCACACCTCAAACCCCCAAACCAAAACAAAGAATAATGAAGAAATGAAGTCATAAAGGGCCAGTAATTTGCACCAAGTTTGATTTTGCCTTATTTTCCCATGCTTATTGCAAAATATGCATTCACTGCTCATATTTCATATTTTGCTTGTAAAGGTTCCCATAAGGAAGGACACAATGAAATATTCTTGGCCAGATGGAAGATGTGTGTTTCCAAACTTGGTGAATGGCCACGTGAAGGCTAGAGGGCGCACACTTCAGCCAGTTTCAGAACTACACCATATTTGCCTAGGGAGGATTTGATGACTGAAGAGTTCTCTATGATCAGATGTCTATCCCAAAACAAGGTATGGGAATGACTTATGTTGGCAAAGAAAAAAAAGCCTTTTTCAACTTTCTGTCACTTATCTAGTCCTAGGTCATGATCACTCAGGTGATCTCCAGTATGTCAGTCACACCACTTCCAAGAGAGAAGATGGAAACCCATTATGTTCCATTTCCTCTTTCCATGCTAATTTACAAGCAAAAGACTACGTAAATTGTTAGCAGAAATCTGTGCTGATTAACTTTTACTGCATTTTAAAGTTTGTGACCCACTCAGGAATAACCCAGAAATTGTAGAAAGATCTGTACTGATTAAGATCACTTCTGAGTGTTCTATGCTTGTTGGATAATGAAGTGCGAACTATACAAATCTGCTGACCCAAAATACATAATCAACAAAAATGCAGAGCTAGGCAGGAATGCAGACAGGTCAACGAATAAAGCTCATCCATCAGCTTGTTTGCTTTTCTGATTACTCTGGCAAAGCCAAGGAAGTTTGGACACCAACTCCTAAGGGTTAGAGAAAGGTTAGCTTCCTGCATCCAAAAGTATTTATTTATATCACACAAGTGTAAGAAGAAATGCTTCGGTAATTCTTTTTCTCTAGAGGAAGAGCAAATACCACACAAACAGCATGCCGTTTCGTGAACTAGGACAACATTCTTCCATAGGCCTGGGAAAGCATTAGCCTTTAGCCATGACTTCCAGGGACAGATCTGGTTGGGAGGACTAACAGGACTGTAGTTTCTCTGCTAGCACAGCAAGCATAGGATCAGCCACAGGCCCTTCTTTCACAGAGTATCATACTCTAACCCTGATTTCATCTGTTGCATGAGGATGAAATGAGAGAGAAGGGGAGTGAGCGGTAGGAATGGCTTTTTCTACCATGAGGAGCAAATCCATGAAAAACTGCTGGCCATCATATTCACAGCAGTAGCAAGGTTCAGTTTGATCCTGGAAGATCCTGGGAGGGGGTGATGATCAAGGGCATGGAGCCCAAGTGGTGTTCTCAACCCTGCTGGTGAGGAGAAATGGCTTGAGGAGGACTGGATGGATCCAGCAGGTCAACAACTGCTGTACATCTGGTGTTGGGAATGGGACTTTGGCTTTTATGACCATAAGAGAATCTTTCACGATTAAGGACCCCGTGGAAGAGATAGGATCCACCTAACTAATCAGAGCAAAAGCATTTTTGCCTACAGTCTAGTCAACCAGCTTTAAATTAGGAGCAACAGGGGAGGGAGGTGAGGACCAACAATCAAGTGAGGAAACAGTGGACCAATGAAACAGGTGAAGTGAACAGGGTGATGGGGGAAAGAGCAATCTCATAATCAACATAACAGTGGGCTAAATGGGGCCCACTTAAGTGAATGCACATTAGTAAGGAAGCACCATGGGACAACACAAGGAAAGTTCTCATCCCTTTTGTGGGGTGCTTAGCACTCTTCGAAGTGTCTGTACACTAACACACAGAGCATAGAGAACAAACAATTTGAGGTTTGTGTGCAGTGACAGGGCAATGATCTCAGCGGGATCACAGAGACATGGTAAGATAGCTCACAGGACTGGAGTGCTGTCATGGACAGACACAGGCTTTTTCAGAAGGATATGCAGGATAGTGGAAAGGGGGAGTTGCTTTTTATGAGAGAAAGCAGCAAGAATACACACAGCTCTGCTTAGGGACAGATGAGGAGCCAGCTGAGAGCTGTCAGTAGCAGAGGCCAGACCAAAATGGGCAACGTTGTGGTAGGTGTCTGCTACATACTGCCTGATCAGGAAAAGGTACATGAGGCTTCTTCAGACAACTAGAAGAAGCCTTGCACTCACATGCCCTGGTGCCTCTGACTTTGTGAAGAGGGTCGGAGCCTACCTCAGGGTACGAGCACAGTAATAAGTTCTCTCAAAGTACCCTAGGTTGTGAATTCAGTACATATACCTTAGCACCTGGAGACAGATGCTCCCTGATCTTACCTGCTGGGCATGCATGTTCTCACTACAGGTTGCTGATGAGTGACACCACCACATCACACCGGGAGTCTGTGTTTGGCCCTGAATGCTAAGATCCTCCCCTCAGACAACTTTATATTTTGTTAAAGGCAGCGAGAGAGCTGTCTAATCTGCCTCCATCAACTACAAGAAGACCCTCACTTTGACACTGATCCCCTGGCTCGCACAGCTTTCCTGCCTTTTACACTTCCTCTTAAAAAAGAAATTGGTCCTTTTATTAGTTTGGTCTTTTAGCGCAAGTGTGCTTGTGACGGGAAGCAGCACTGTTCCCTGGGACAGAGAAGTGATTGATTAATACATACCAACTATTAGCCACTTCATATTTCTGTGCAGCAAAAAGGTCAGGGCTGTGACATGGAAACAACCACTGCAAATACAGTTAATACATTTGCATGCACAATCATGGCAAATGAGTACTTTCCTTCACGCACCGAATTTTGAAAAGCAAGCCTGCTGCACCAGTAAAGCCAGCTTTCTGCATTCAGTCTGTTCTTCTCAATGCATCTGTATGTGCAATCAGTCTGGCAACCCCAAATCAAAATAAATGAATGATGACTGAGTGTATAAAAATAAAAAAGATTAGATAACATGAACTTTATCCAGACAGCCACGGAACTCAACACCTAAAGCATGTAGAGGTACACTGGGGATGCATTGGTAAAAACTGCCATTTGAATTAGATTTTCATGCTACCAAGGTGCTGTGGTCTGCCTGTCTGCTGAGGTATTTATATTAATAAGTCACTACACAGACATTAAGAAGTGTTTGAAATTATCCAACAGTATGTCACACTGCATTAGCAGTGTTTTATTGTCGTCTCGAATAACAAAGGCAAATGAGAGGCAAAAAAGGCAAAAGTATTCCTGACAGACTGCTCATAAAATACTTGATATTTTTATAGAGTTCACTGCAGACTGTGTATGAATATAGGATACCTACAAGTCCTTGGCTCTACTTGATTTTACTGCTTATAACAATACTGGTAGATACAGAGCTACTTTTACATACTACATATGTATGTAATACATAAATACATATTTCATCTATTAACAGCTGCTTTAAAGTATATAGCAACAATATTTAACTAATTTGATATCTTTTGATACCAGGAACTTCGTCAACCACTTTTATTGGAACAGAGCTATGCAACACCTTCCGCTAATGTGTAATGTTTACATATTACTATATAATAAATAATGCATTCCCCTTTTCCGCTTCTTTGAGTAACTTTAACTGAAAATGGGCGGGTGGGAAAGATCTGTTGGTTAGAGCTCTGCTGATACAGGCAGAGGACAAACACCAGTAAGGTGGCAAAGAGAGAAAGAAATCTGTATAAAAATGTAGTTGCGTGCTTGGGTTTATTTATTGATGTAAGGGAAAAATGGGTTTATTCCATCTTTCTGAGAAAAACTGGAAAAGATGATTTCTGAGCTAATTATGTATGAGTGTGTTTGCGTATAATGGGCAGATACAGTCAGACTGCAATCAGTCTAAGTTTAGAAAATTTTCAGAGGTTTCAAAAAAAATCTGGACACCCAGTAATTCTCTTTAATTTCAGGCAGATCAGAATTATTCAGCCTTGAACCCTACAGAGCAAACTATAGTTCTCCCTGTTCTTGCACACTTTTTATTTTACTATTTTGCCTGCATGTGTATTAGAACGTGTGAGTGATAAACAGACGGCTAAGAGGGGAGGTCTTATGCCAAGAAAGGGAAGATTTGGACCAAATATAGAGGGCTTTGGTTTGGTTGGTTGCTTTCTTTTAAGAGCACACAATAAAAATCCCACATTCTCTTTGATGGTGGGAGCCTTGCAATACATTATTTGGGTAAGAAAAGTATTCTTTGAACAGTATCTTTGGTGGATTTGCTACGTCTGTGGGGGAGGAGGTTGTATGGCTTTTAACTGAGCTATGGAAAGTAGCTTTTTCTACACCAGTTTTTGTTTCCTTGGAGAACACATATATTTTGGATAACATAAGGAAAATTCTGTCTCCCTTATGTGTAAATCAACTTTCTGAAAACCGAGATATAGCATAAACCATATTGACTGAAATTTATGCTATACTTTACAGACACAAAACATGGCCAATAATTTATTGAAATAATTATATAGTGAAGGCTTTTTTTTTGCAATTACAGTATTTATTTGGTTTTAGCTTCCATGGCTGCATCGATAGAAGTGTAGATTAATCAGTGCCAGGGAATGTTCTCAGGCCTGAAACTCGATCAACTAGCCCATTAAATTGTTAGAATTATGCCTGTGATGGCTTTGGCCTGGGCAAACTATCACTCTTCCAAAATAATTTCTGGACATGGTTTGAAAATTATGTATGGGCCAAGAACCATTCCCAGTAAGTAACTTGGCCATTACCATGCTGCCTGTGACTCTAAGAGACTTAAGAGTAAGGACGTGGGCTTCACCATGCCAGTTGGCCTGGAGACCACAGGATGGTCCCAGGCACATGTAAGAGGTGAATATAGATAAAATTGAGGAGTCCAAAACCAGACTAATGTTTTTAGTTGCTCATTAACTTGAAGTTTCTGATTTTCTGCTTTCTCCCTACAACACTTTTGTAGGTCCTTTTCATCTGCAGCATAGCTAGCAATGAATAGGAGAGGGAGCTGCCAAGATTTTTCAAGTTTAATCCTAAAAGCAAACCGAAACATAACCCTTCAGTGCCAGCTCAGCCTTGTGCCAACAGCTGGGTGTTCTGGAGATTATCACCCTCTTCAAGATCAGGCTCTCTGCTAACTTTCTGAAAGCAGGCACACAAATATGAACAAATAAACGTTATTAGCAACTAGCTTTTATGCTTTTCTGGTGGGCTGAATGGAGCATAGGTATCTGTGCCTGCCTCACACTGACATTTGAGAGCACTTGGCACATGGGAGCATACAGAGCAAGAACTTTCAAACTGAAGAGAGAAGAAACTCATGAAAGGAGGTGCCACCATACTGGGAGTCTGGGAAAGCAGGCAGACTGGACCACTGTCTGGGGACATGAGCTAAAGCTGATTGGATCCCACCATGTATAAATCATAGAATCATAGAATCATTCAGGTTGGAAAAGACCCTTGGGATCATCGAGTCCAACCATCTACCCTACTCTAATAATGACGGGAAATGCTACAGATCTTTTGTCATTCCTCTCTCTTTCTCACCAAGAGCTGTTTCTCAGTCTTTTCCAACAACATTCTCAATGAGATGGGTGTCTCCTGAGGAAGACCACTGCTAGGACATCCCAAGGATTCATAGGAGTGGTCAGTGATCTTTGTGTTTTTACTCATAAACATAAAAAAATAAATAAATTGTGTGTTTTTAAAGTGTTATGAACAGCTTCCATTTTGGCTGTGACAAGGTGGTATTAAGCAACATCTGAGTCTAAGGTGCAGGTCAGTGTCCTCAATACTGCAGTGAGGGGGTACCAACTTTAAGAAACAAAATATCTTACACTTTTGTTTGCTCCTGAGCTTTGCAACTCCCACATGAAGCACATGATCATTATACCTTCTGGAATGAGAAGCAGGGGTAGGTTTTTTTGACAATTTTTTGGGGCTTTTACTTGTTGGCAGCTAAACATGCAATTCAGTTTTCAGTTTGCAATTTCTGGAGCAGAAGAGGCTTTCTGAAAAATATGTATCTTGCATAATTTTACTATTTTAAGAAAAGAGGAGAAATAATAACACACCCCCTAAACTCTCCAATTTCAGATTTCCAAATATTGAATCCACATCAACTGATGGAAAATAAAATAAACTTTTAAATTAAAATAAAAATAACCATTTTAAACTGGCTAGTTTCTTACAGACGTATATCTTCTCTTATGCTTATAAAGAATATTTAACCTCCTCGTAGACCAACAGAATAATTTACCCATAATTCATGACAAGTAAAATTTTTGTACCCATAGTTTACAGTTAGTTACTAAAATACTACTCCTCATATGCCTCATTGAAATGTATTTCTATAAGTAATGGCATTATTTTCATAAACTTTGCATTTCAGAGAGCAGCTGGGAAGAGAGGGGTCACTGCCCAACTGCAGGAGCCTCTGGGCAGGATGGAGCATGTTCTCCCACAGGAAAAGGTGCCTCCTTGGACAGGCCAGTGCCCTGGGGCTGCCCATCACAACCCTGGGGCTCATTGAGCTTCTTTTCTCTCCCTTCAACATCAGGGATTGGTCTTATGGGAGTGCCAGGCATCATCTCCTGGTGTTTGCTGCACTGGGTTGAGCAGATGTGCTCTTTCAGTCAGTGCCAGGGATGCTAAAGGGCCTGGTACTTGAACCAGCACTGCATCTCCATCTCTCTCATTCACTAAGAAACTCAAAACACATAATAAATTGGCTGTAAGCATTTGGCTGACAGCAATGCTGTGGTTGCTACAAAACCCTAGGTTTTAAAAAACTATGACCCTGAAAGGAAGTCCAGATGCTAGAAAAAAAAAGTCTTGAACACTATGGAGACATGTCTGAGAGACAGGGATTGTAAAAAAAAAAAAAAGTGAATTTTATTTGAAATTAAGGAAGTTGGGAAAGTACAGCTATGGGAAGAAAACGAACTGTACTGGTGGACTTGGCAGTATTAAGTTTACAGTTGGACTCGATGATGCTAAACGTCTTTTCCAACCAAAATAATTGTATGATTCTATGATAATTCCTACCTGCTTCACATTTTGACCATGAACCAAGACAGTCTTTTCTAGAGTTATAATCAGCTTTTATCTCATTGTCTCCAAGTTCATAATCACTTTCTGAATCCAATGTCAGTTTAGTTTTACTTCATCAATTGGGCCTCCAAGTCTTTCCATTTCTGCATTTCAGCAGTTTTCCTCCCCCCCTGGGGAGGAAAACAAACAAGTGTTTATTTTCTACTTTTTCTTCTGTGTTTTGTCCTCTTGTGTGAGAGCATCACCTTGACTAACAACATAGGGAGCCCTGGGCTGTCAGGGAGTGCACAGTGCCTGCTGGCTGGGATTTGGAAGGGTGAGTACTAAAAAAAGAAAAGAGCAGGCCACTTCTGGACTCCCACAGTCCTACATCTGTGCAGCAGCCTCGCCCTGAGGTTATGCTACCGCCACAGGCTGCAATTGACTGCACCCTCAGGAACAGAATGTTTTCAAATTTTTTGCCATTTTTAAAAAATTCAGCTGATAATTAGCAAGCTCTATTAAGAAACTATAAGCCCTGGAATCAAGTTTTCACATGTTCTTTTGACCTAAGCTGCAGACTTGGCTGGCGTGTGTTGATTCAGTTTCGACACATATTGCCTTTGCCTTAAAAGTCAAGAGTTCCCAAATGTACAGTTGAACAAACCCTTCGAAGTGATGTAGAGGGAGACAGAGAGATGGGATGCTTCCGTCTACGCCATACCCCTAATGTAACTACAAGACATTAGTGACCCCCTGGTGCAAATAATACATTCCCAGTTTTTTTTAAATACTTAGGAAGCAGTCATGTCAGTATTTGCTTGCACGCTTTGGGTGAGGTCACGCCATGACAGCAACGCTGAGAGTTTCACTCTAGACTGCACTTACCCTTTCTCGTGCTTCTCCATCTGCATGAACTTAACTTAGGAGCTAATCTTCTTCCAGAAATGCTGGGCTCCAGCCTATGGATCCTGCCTGTCTCGACTCCTATGCTCAAATAACCCAACTGCAGTGCTGAAAATAGGAAAAGCAGCTGGTGTGGCTTAAACACTTCTTTACTCTCACAAACCAGATTTGCTTCACACTATGCTTTCCAGGGGCTCTTTTTAGGATTCCTATTTAATTTGAAAGACTAGATGCTACAGAATCCTTTTCTCTTAATGCTTGGGAGCAGTTGATGCTCATTTCCGCTCCTCCAAACCAGCAAGTACTTGGAGTACCTTGGTATACTAGCAGGGCTGAAAAATGCACATACATGGATCTGTCTCAATTTGTATTTCCTCATTGATTTTTCTTCTTTTTTTTTTTTTCCTGTGGTGGTCGCATTAGTCTCGCTTTCCTTTATTTGGGAAAGATTTCTGGGCTGGTGGTATTGCTACAGTCAAATGAAAAGCCTCCAGATGCTGGAGCTGCACCATTGCTAGATGATGTGTACAGACAGATCTATTCTTGATGTGGACAGGTTGATTCTCAGATCGATATCGTTCTATTAGGAGAGGTAACATCATCTTCAAATAGTTTTTTTTTTTCTTTCAATGACTTTTGGCCACACTCTGCCTGGCATGAAGGGGGAAGGAGAGGCCCATCAGCCCTCACCAGCACACACAGTGCAGCAGGACAACTAGAAGAAACGTGAGCTGACTCCCCTGCACGTCCCCAAGGAGGTTCAGCAGCCCTGGTGCCTTTAGCTGATGAAGGTGCAAGTGGTGGCAGGAAGAAATGAGGTATGTGCAGAGCTGCTGAGTGACACCGTGCCCAACTGCTCAGGGGCTGCCATGCTTCAAACCAGCATGTCATCAGAGGCAGTCACTCTGGCTGTACTGGGGAGTGGGGGCCACGCAAGGCTCCAGCAAGGAAGCCTTCTTCTGCCTTCTTAATGCCCCAGACCTCTGACAAATCCAGGGCTGGCACTGGGATATGACTGCTTTTCTTTAGTCAGGTTTTGCCCGCTAAAGTCTCTCAGGATGAGGCTGTAGACTTTCCCATGATACCTGCTATTTTGTGCAGTTAAAAACTTAGATTTACCATTGGCTTTTGCACAAGTTTCTAATGATGCAATTAGCTGATATTATTCAAGGCTGTAATTTTAGTTATTGCTTGATGCAGTTAGATATTTAATTGCTTATTATAGTTGATTACTTACATTGATTACATTACCTTGATTATAGGGTTTGTTATATGAACTGATTGCTCTGTCTTGATTATAATGATGTTGTGCCATGTGAGTAATTAACTCTTCCACAAGAATGCAAAAACTGTTTATTCTGTTTCTGGCAATCTAACTAAAATACATGAAATACAACCCATCTCCTCCCTTTTGCCTTAATGCTATCAGAATATGTAAAAAATACATAAGTCTCTAAGTATACTACTGCAGGAAATGTGATTTTGCAACACACTAACCTTTACATCTCTGAAATACTGAATATCCTGCTGACTGAAATGTAGGGTTTACATTTATAATGCTTTTTTGGATTTATTTTACATTAAGGAGAAGGAAAAGAGTCTGCATTAAATGCATCTACTTGAGCAATATATATATTGAATATCTAGATGCGCAAATAAAATGCTGGAGGCTTAATTAATGTTGCAGTGTTGATTTTCATTTTCAGGGCATGGGACACCACTGACAGGGACCTTTAAGTATCTCCATTATAACCTAGGTAATGTAGTAATAACTTTATGTATGAAATTTTTGTGTTAGGTATTGAGCAGAAAACACACAGATAGTAGTTGTTTATGCCCAACAATTTGCCATCAAAATTCCCTATGATGCCTGTAAAGGGAAGACCCCCAGTGACACACATCACAGCGCACTAGAGCCCAGCCTGAAAGGGTTCATCCAAATGGAAGGGACTGCAGGACTAGGCCCCAAAACATAAGAGAGGAAAAAGTCCGTGAGAGAAGCCCCAGGAGGAGTGGAAAGATGAAAGTTTCAAAATTACGATGGTCTAAACCATTAGTGAAATGATTCATGAATACCCTGATTGCTCAGGCACAATACCCTTTTCCCTATCTCCACCCTCTTGCCATTTTGAAGCTCACATGCATTTCAGAAGATCAGAGATGTTCACATTCAGTGCTCCAGAGGCAAAAAAACCACTGGATATACTACTGACTGCAAGTGTGGAGAGACCTGCACTGAGGCATACATACAAGGAAATTCTAGGCAGGTTCAGTAAAAAAAAACATTTTTAACTATGATATCTTAAAAACATACTTTTTCAAACCTGGAATTTCTCATCAAAGACTAAATAAATATATTACAAATGTGAACTTTCGTATTCTATGAGTGCTGGCGCAAGACATATTTTAATAAGCTCTTAATAGAGCCATTAATAATAATCAATCAAAACTTTACTGGGTACTTGGGAACATACTTTTCATGGGCACTATTTGCAACTGAATAATCATCTGCCCACGGAGAGAGAAACTCCCGCTACATTATATTATTATTCATACTAATCATGACTTCTTCTTAAAGATGAAACAAACAAAACCTCTGCCTTTCTGAAACCTTTTGCTAGTGCAGAATGCGGCATGCTTAAATACCCTAAATTTTTACACTAGTCAAATTTAAGGACTTTTTCATGCTTTGCTGATTTAGATCCATGTGAATAAACAGCACATTCTCCTTTTTTTTAACTCCTCTAGTTTCTGTACAGGGCAACTCAAAACATTGTTTTCCTTTGACAAATGATGGGGAAAAAATGCCAAGTATTTTTGCTGTAGTCTGAAGTCTGCAGGTGGTTACTCCCTCTCCCCTCTATATATCTGTGTAGCAGCTTTGAATTTTTTTCATAGAACAGAAACATCTGTTGATAGTCTAGAAACATTTCTGAAAATAGGAAACAATGAAGGTAATTATCTTGTGCTGGCAGCACATCAGAGGGAAGTAAATTGTGCTTTTCAGAGCAAACTGCAAGCCCTTTGCCCCAGTCACCCACCTTTCTTTGGATTAAACTGTAATTAACTTGCTTTGTATGCTTTGCATAAATTCCATCATGGCTAGTGCTTTGTAAAGTAAGATTAAAGATGGAAGTAGACAGCAAATCTCTCTTGATTCAAACTGCTATTCTACATTGCTAAATAAATTCTGCCTCCCATCCCCAAAACTGGTTTTTGGATGTACAGGAGGCACACGGATGCTGAAGACTATAATCTATGGAAACAGAGGTAGGTTATAGAAGACTATAATCTACATACAAACGTAGAAGGCCACAATCTATGGAAACTAGAATATCAGTGTCATTTTAAAAATGGATCAAATCCTGCTTACTTTCTCACCTCTCATATTATTTCTCACACGAATAATAATCTGATTATTAATGTGAGTAAAATGTGAAGAATTTCCCTCATCTCTCTGGATTTGATTTACAATATACTCAGTGGAGTTCTCACCTATCTAATTACAGTGGAAGCAAAGCTAAAAGAAAATTATTTCATTTTAAGAGCCAAAGAAATTGAAAGTGCCAGATTTGCTATTACCCCAATGCACTGAAAATTCTTCCCTGTTGCACACTGACATTGTGCTCTCTGTGAGACAGAATCATATAATAAATGGCTATTAGCTTTCACATACTCAAACGTGTGGATCATTCCCGTAATGTTTTCTCAGGGTGCAAACTCCTAATTTAAAATAAAAGAATAGTCTTCCTCCCTATTGCACGCAATTGTAGTAAGATGTCCCTTACTGTATCTTCAATAAATTTTTATCTCAAAGCTGCCTTACTGCAGCTTGAATGACCAAACTAATGACATTAATGAGAGATCTCAATGTGGGTTGTTTACATCTCAATAAGGGAAGCCAGTAGACCAATGTCTGTGTCATGGGACTACGGGAGGCTGGATGAATCCTTGGTTTGGCCAGCAGTGAAGACTTTTGTCCTACACAGTGGTGCAGATGAAGAGTCAGGAAAGCCTGAATCATAGAATCATAGAATGGTTTGGGTTGGAAGGGACCTTAAAGACCATCAAGTTCCAGTTCCCCTCCCACTAGACCAGGTTACTCAAAACCCCATCCAGCCTGGTCTTGAACACTTCCAGGGATGGGGCATCCACAGCTTCTCTGGGCAACCTGTTCCAGTGTCTCACCACCCTCATGGGAAAGAATTTTTTCCTAATATCTAATCTAAATCTCCCCCCTTTCAGTTTAAATCTGTTGCCCCTCGTCCCATCGCTACACTCTCTGATAAAAGAGTCCCTCCCCATCTCTCCTGTAGGTCCCCTTTAGGTACTAGAAGGCCATTATAAGGTCTCCCTGAAGCCTTCTCTTCTCCAGGCTGACAGGCTCCAGACAACCTTCTCTCTGCCCCTGTCCTGGGGCTGCAAAACAGCACGTGGAGACCATGTGGTAGATGTAGAGAGATGCTGCTGGGAAAGGAACAGGGAACCTCTCTTATTCCTTCCCATCAACAAGAGAATTGCTCTTTGGCATCCGAACACAATGTGCGTGCTGCCTAATAGTTTAGACATTTGTGTTTAGTTGGTGCAATTCCAATCCTTTTCCCCCTGGAAAACAAGTCACAGCAAGGAAGAAAAAAGGCTTTTGAAAGAATTTGTAACTCGGCTAAACCTGAAAAGAATTTCAGTGGAAAGGAAAAAAAAAAAAAAAAAGAGAGAAGCTGTATAAGCAGGGGGCTTTGTCCCTGCCAATGTGAGAGGCCCTGCAAACCGGAGGGGGACAATCCAAGAAGTTCTCCAAAAAGAAGGGTTGCCATTATTTTTCTTGCTGGAAAATATCTGGCAACCAAATTAGATCATCCTATCAGCTTCTCTGTAATGTCAATATATTCAGGCTGTATGCATAGTACATACCTGTCTGGAAAGAGAGGAATATCAGACTGCAGATTCTTGGGAACAAATTCCTTGAAGCCCTTCCCTGTCCCTTATACAGTGTAAGTTCTCCACGTTCTAGTCCAGAAGACATTAGCAAAATGCCAGTTTAGCCCTCAAGCCCTTGGATGCATTTAATACCTTCATCATTAGGTCGTCTTGTATGTTATCCGGTATTGGAAGAATAGTGTTTTTAGTAGAGATATTATTCCAGTTACGTTCATGTTAAAGATTGCATTTCCTTTGCAGATTTGAAGACCAGCAAACCTGGATCAGAAATCTAGATAAATGGTTTTAAATGTTTTTTAATCTGTGAACCCCTAATGGTTTTCCTGCAGGGAACAGGTCCTGGCACCACACAGAGAGACCTGCTGACAAGAGGCAATAGAGTGTTCACCTGACCATAAAAACAGGTCCCGGGACCCTTCTTTGAAGACCCCACTCTTACAATGACCTTCTGAATAACAGAGGCTAAATAAAGTCTTCACCCCAAGACATCTGTGTCAAGTTCATAACTTCTGGATGAGCTTCATAAGATCATGTAAAAAGAAGCTTGGGATTTAAATATTTCAGTGACAGAGAATCATCCATACTATTGACAAAGCTGTTTCCATGATACATTATTTTCAAAACTGTGTCTTTGTCATGGTTTGAATCTGTTTAGCATTGATTTCAACCCACTGTATTTTCTTATGCTTTTGTGTCAGAGACTAAAATCCCTCTGTTATCAGATAACCTTTGATTATGTAGATACCTTAGAGAGACCAAGATCAATTCACCTCTCAACCTTTTCTTTGATAAATAAAATAAATCAAATTTCTGAGTGCTGTTGCTAAAAGGTGCCATTGCAAATGTCAGATTTTTCTTCTCTGAACTCCTTCCAAGTTGATAATGTCCTTTCCAAAGCATGAAGAAACACCAGAGTCAGTAATCTAGCAATGGTCCCAGAGGTGACACCTGTATTGCCAAATAAAAGCCACAGACCAATCTCCAGCCCTGAGGCCACATGGTCCCATCCACACTGCTCGCACCCACACAACTTAGCATTACCCTTCTAGTTCAGATTTGTTTTCAAGAGAGCTTGTGGGGGTGGTCTGACACTGAGCTGAAGTGGCAGCTAACCACTAGACAGAGGTCTGATGCTTGAGTTTATTCCATAGCAGCAGAGTAGACATGGCCACTACTACCTTACAAAATACTTGTCATTATAGATAACTCAGTTTCCTTTTGCTAGTAGACACTACTGTCCATTAATTCATGGGTTACGTTAGCTCAGTTAACAACAGTATCTCCCCTGAAGACTACTTTGTGTTCAGATTTTTTACCACATTGATGTTTCAGTCCTCCTTAGACTTGCTCCTTTCCAAAATGCAGTGGCTCCATCCTAGAGCTAGGATGTCCTTTTTCTCTACTTTGGTCCTTGAGTGTCAGCTGAATATACCAGCGTGGCAAAAAGTCATCCAAAAACCCTCCTTTGATGCAGGAAGGTTCTTCTGGCAAAAACACAATAATGTACAATAGCACCAATATAACTGCAGTTACTGTGGGGGAGATCTTCACCTGAAAGTAGGTGATTTTGCCAGAGCAGACAGCAAAACAGACCTTCCAGGCTCTGACGTAACAGGAAGCACCAATCATCTATAGATATCTGTAACTCATTCCAGGACTCTCAATTAGGGTGGAGACCTATCCAACATGAGGAGCTTTTCTACCATCTGGATTGGGCTGTTCAAAGAAGAGTGTTCGTACTTTGATTTAAAGTATACTCTAGTGCATTTGGATGCACGAACATAACCGTTACATGAATGTTGTCATAGAACCATAAAATGGTTCGGGTTGAAAGTGACCATAAGGATCATCTAGTCCCAACCTCCCTGCCAAGGCCAGGGACACCGCCCACTACACCTGGTTATTCAAAGCCCCATCCAACCTGACCAACCTGGCCTGGTCGTCTTGCAGCACAAAAGAGAAATTTTAGCAGACTGGCTTAAACTGTCTGCAAGAGCCCTCCTTTGCGGCAACCCCTAAATTATGTCCACAAAAAAGAATTACTCCCCCCTTGTAATTAAGCAGTACTATAGGAATGAAGTTTGTGCTTCCCATCTCAGTGTCAGATGCAAGGTCTAATACTATTATTTAATACAGTGGGATAGTTGACCATTCGCGTCAAAATACACCACTTGCAAACTTAAGCACTTTATATTTAGAAAATTTATCAATAAAACATTTTTCACTTTGGTGGACCATCAATATAAAAATCTCTACCAAACTAGTGCTAGTTTTCAGCTATAAATGTTTAGTGCTCACTCTGCCAAAAATACCAACAAAACCCTTTATGGTATATGCTATGCCATGCTATTATATTAATGAGTCATACAGGATGGAAATGGAATTAAAAGTAATTAGCTGTAATTCTGTCTCATGTGGCAACGTGGAGAAAGTAAAATGCATTTAGTGTTCTTCTCCAGAGAAGCTAGCTAACTTAATTGCAATGAGAAATCCTTTTGAGTTGTGTCTTCTACCAGCGGTCGTCAAGGTAACAACTTCGTTAGACATGGAATACAACTATTTGTTTTTTGATTCAAAGGAAAGGCCAACAGGCTTGCTCAGAACATTTTCAACTGGCTTTTTCGGCAATCTGGCTTGAAGCACACAAGTCTTTGGGGCGTGATAGTAAGCCATGTCACATGCTATGGGCTTAATAATCACAGAATCACGGAACTGTTGGAGTTGGAAGGGACCTCTAGAGATCATCTAGTCCAACTCCCCTGCCAAAGCAGGGCTGCCCACTGCACATCACTCAGGACTGCATCCAGGCGGGTCTTGAAGATCTCCAGAGAAGGGGACTCCACAACCTCCCTGAGCAGCCTGTTCCAGGGCTCTGGCACCCTCACCATAAAGAAGTTCTTCCTCATATTTGAAGTCACTCTGTAGTAAAATGTAGTGGTTGTCAGCGAAGCTGCTGGGCACCCCTGCTGCAATTCTTGACCCAGTGTCTGTAATCTGGACATGAAGCTTAAAAGATGGGAAGAGGACCAACATTCTTGGCCATTGCATGTGCAGCCACCAGATGGTGCCATCAATTCTTGAGCACACCCATGTAGAACCTGCATCTTCTGCCCAAGGCCTGGGGAAGCTCCCTGCTAGGTGGGCCTTCCAGCCTGAGGTCCTGTGCTTACAGCAGACATCAGATCTTCACAGCATTTCAGACTGTACTTCTCTGACCAACTCACGTTCCCAGCTGAGGCCTCATAATGTTTGATTGTTTCAGTCATCATGGGATTCATCTTTTCTAACTTGGCTCGACGCTGGCTTTAAGCTGAGCCAAGTGAACGCTGCAGCCCCAAGACCCGGTCCTGCCTCCCCTCCATCTCCCAGCTGTGTCTCCCTACCGCTCTCACTGACAGTTGTCTACCTATCTGTCTGTCTGTCTGTCTGTCTGTGATAAAAGCACAAAGGGTGAGTTTTCCTTTCAGTCTGCCCTAGGCAGGCTCCTGCGCCTTAGTACAAGAGGTGAGGCAGAAACGTGAAACCAGGGGAAGGAGGGTGACACTTTTGGACAGCCACAATTTTTTTTTTTTTTTAACTTCTGACAGGTGATGTGTATTCTGTAATCTGTAAAACACTGAAAGCACTGATATTTGCTGAGGCTGATAAACCTCAGAGTGCCAATGTAGCTTCTCTCCTTGGGAAGAGAAGCTACAGCACCAAGTGGCCATGGTGATTTTGCAGCTTCTCAGTCTAAAGGCATAAAACAGCACATAACTAAGAGTAGTTTACACATGCTTTGTGTGAGAAAAAAGCAGGACTGAACTCCCTGATCAGGGTTCTGTAGCACAGAAAGGTGCAATGCAGAACAACCCTGATCTAAATCCTTTGGACAAGCTGAAGGAACCAAAACCCACTCACGTTATTTTCTGCTGGGGCTGGCTGGGATTGCAGTTTTAGGAATGTATTTATTTGTTCACTGGATGGGGGCTGCCATCTTAATATTACTTAGTACAACAGCTTTGAGCTCTACCAACCAGAGCCTAATTCACATCAGCACTCCCCAGATGAAAGACTATTTTTTCCCCATTGTCAGGTCTCTATGCTTCCCAGAAAGTGAGTTCATATAATGCCACGCTTACTACCCAGTGTTTTGAGTAAACATACATAAAAAGACGATAAATATCTGAAGTTTACTTTCTAAACTCTCAAATCTATAGGTAATTACCCAGCTGAAGTGACTCAGCAGTCCACACATTGCACTTAAACCTTTTCGGTGAAGATCCCATGCTAGGGATAAGTACTTTAGTGTCCTCCAGTTCAGCTACAGGTTCATTTCAGGACTTAGTGCCTGATGATACGTTCCATTTTAATTAATTCCTTAAGCCACCACTATCAAGAGAAAGAAACTAGATCAGCTGAAAATGAAATTACTCAATGTGACACAGAAGTGATTTTGCAGAAAAGGAGTGGAATATTAAGGGACAACTTAACACTGCCCGGTTTGATGTGCATCTCATGATGGACAAGCAACTCTGCCTTTCCACAGCACCCTCTGTTTCCTTATACACATATCCTTCCAACACCTACATGCATTTTGATAACTTCAGTCATCAATGTAAAGCTGACATAAAGTCTGTAAAAGAGTGCGAAGTGGGAGCCCAGGATTGGAGACCGACTCCTTTTCTGTTCCAATTCTTGCACATCTGAAGTGCTCAGAACAGCTTGTGAGAATCTGCTATTGTAAATCAGAATCTAACGTGTTGTGTCTGCTTTTAGGCAGGATGGGAACTTGAACCTTTGCTTGAAGTGAGTGATGTCACGCCTAAGGCACCAAGAAGCATTTCCTCTATAATGCAGTCACATTAAAATGCTTCAGGTAGACAAGATCACTTATCATGTGTATATACAATATACAATTTCAAAGCCACTGCAACACATTTTTATCCCAGAGGCATTACAGTTGGAATCTAGTCTTCTTCAGAGTAATTACTGTTAATAGAATTATCCTACATCATGAGAAACCTACAGATGGTCTCTTATTCCTTTGCCATTTCACCACTATGACCCAAGGCATTTGGATCCCAACATTTTTGCATTCCACCACTTTCTCAGTTTCTTATTTGTGGAGACTTAAAATTCTTGAATGGATTAGGATCTATTTTTACAAAAATAGATGTCTGAAATCACAATACAACAGAGCAAGATGCTCTTCACCTCAGGCTCTTGTAACATGATTTCCCTTAGCATAGTCCATTTCAGGTCCAAATACAGTACCTTATCTCAGTACCATTTTCTCAAATTGCCAGTAATAAAGTACTGAAGTAAGCCATGTTGTTGGCTACCTGTAAAAGCTAACCTGAAGTGCATCTGATTATTCTGCTAATTTTTCGCATCACCATTCACAATCAGAAGTTGTAAGCACTTTAAAATCTTCCAAAGAATCAGCACCATTACACTATCCAAATACTCATTCAAAGATGTGTCCATTAAACCCACCCAGATAATAAACACAGAGGCTGCTTTTAGGAGGCCCCTGATGACTATTTCAGAGAAACATCTTGGAAGCACTTCTAAGACACTACACAGCCCTTGGCCAAGTTTTTCACCAGACCTTACAGCTCTCCATGGCAGAGGAACCCAGCTCCAAGCACAAGGGGACAGGACAGCATGCCTGTTCAGCAGTTCTGATCCACAGATTTATGCTGTCCCTTCATTGCACCACATAAAATCAGACTGTCTTAAAAATCACTTCCTTTTAAAGCAAGTTCATGCATGACTATAAACTGCATTAAACCAGAACTTCAGCTAAGAGGATGTAGCAGTAATTTATGATAAGGTACATAAGGGTCATTATCAAAGTCTTAGGCTTTGCAAACACATAAAATTCAGCCCACTTCATTCTTAAAAGAAAGCCAAAAATGGTAATGAAATGGCAATGAACAGAGCATCCAAACTTTTTTATTCTTTTCTGTTGGTTATAGAAATTTAGAGGAGAAATCTAATGCATCTTTAAAAATAGTTGAACCTGAATCTAAATTCTTTGACTGCATTCTGTTAGTTTTTGTACAGTGTCAATGTAAAATCCTGCATCTGTGCTGGAATAACCCCAGGCAACAGTTCAAGCTGACTAAGGTAGCAGCTTGGCAAAGAAAAAAACCAGATGTGTTTGTGGACCAGTTGTACATATGTTAGCAGGGTGCTTTCGCAAAAGTGATGGCCAACAGCGTACTGGGCTGCATTAGCAAACCATCACCAGGAGGCTGGAGGAAGTCATTATTCCTTTTTGCTGAATGCTCATGAGGCCACATCTCAGGATGGTGTCCAATTTTAATCCCTCTCCAATATATTGAAGACCTTGACAAATTACAGTATGACCAGTGGAGAGCCACTAAATGATCAGAAGACTGAAGGACAGGATGTACCAGGACGTGCTGAAGGAACTGGGCTTGTTCAGTGAGGAGAAAGAAAGGCTTAGACGTTTATTTATTGCTATATTGAACTACCTGAAGAATTGTTATAGAGAAGACAAAGCCAAAGAGGTGTGGAGAGAAAGGATAATGGCAACAGTCCCAAGTAGCAATTTCACTGCTGTATCTTCTGATGTTCTCATAGGTTTTATCCCAAGCTCTTCAGCTCTGCTTTTTCTTTTTAGTGGATCCCCTCTAATAAATCTGTACAGATGCCGTCTGTGAATTCCACTCAACAAAATCAAAAGGCAGGTCTTACGGTCCGAGACGACTTCCCCTGCCTAAGCCCTTGGTTTCTCCTAGAGTTTTCAGGCATGTCAGGCATTTTATTCCATACTTCAGGAAAATGCAACTGGCCTGTGTCAGTACCTATGTTCCATGATTCCCAGCTAAGCACGTGAAAAGATGATACAAAGCATTTGTCTCCACAGCTTAAAATATCTCCCCATGCTTTTGCTACCTGTCATCTTCCTAACTGTCTCAGGATGCTCTTGCAGGCTATTTCCTCACTTCATAACTGGATTTCTTGCTTCTGGCTATTTTAGGTTCTGCCTGGCGGATAACCACAAAGCTAAGGACCATGTGGCAATGGTCAAGGCTCACAGTCCTGGATAGGAAGGTAGTAAGTACTGCAGAGAATATGTATGTGAGGAGGAAATGGTGGTCTTCTCTATGTGGTGAGAGGATACTGTTGAACGATCTCCACTAGCTCTCGCACAGCTGGGCTATTCTCATCTGCTAAACCACAAAATGTTTCAAGCAAACACTAATGCAGATAATGGATTCCTGTGATCACCATATTTTTCTGAAATAACATCACTGCACATTAATTCCATCTTTGATTTGTTTCATTTGATTCTGGCTTCAATTTTTTCCAAGGTGAAAAGTGCAGCTGAAGCAACAATGGCAAAATTAACTTTACACAGTAAATTACATCTGCATTATTTTTTAAATAAGCTGATGCTATTTTACATCAAGCTACCTTTCCTTCAGTGTTCTTAATTTTATAAGTGCTGTGCTCCAGAGCTTTCTATTAAACAAAGTGTTATAAAATGAGTCTTAAATAATTTAAATATCTCTTTTCTGAAATATATCCCTTTCCTGGAATAATTCTTGTCAATTTGATGTCTTCTTGGGAAGAAAATAAAACACAGAAAGTATTTTATTATTCTATCCACAGATTTACAAGAGCAGGAGAAAATGTGCAACAGTAATAGTCTCCATTCCACAGCAGGCAGACACTAAGAAAAATCTATAATAACGTGATTTGTCTCTTCACATCCCTCCCGACTCAAATGAAGTTAAAAATAAAATGAGACATTTCTTATTTGAAATTGATATGGAGGATGTTGTATTTGTTGTTGCTCTGAAGCCTGTCTGGCTTCAGCTAGTACTTCTCCCCACAGAGGAAAAGGGGACCTGTAGCCTTGCTATCAGCACCCTGATACTGGGGACTGAAAAGCAAACGCTGCCCAATTCCTCCTCGCCAGAACTTCATGGCTTCAGTGTAGACCTAGGCACCCGCTCTGACATGCCAGGAGTTTGTCCTCTCCCTGAACAGAGGACAGATTAGTCCCGTTCTCCAGCAGTTATCCCCCAAAGGCAGCATCCAAAGTAGCAACGGCAAAACACAGGTCTGAACACAGCTGGTACTGGCCTGCGGGGAATGGAGTGAACGTGGTGTTACTGTTCTCCCTGAAGGAAATTAGCTGTGACACAAAGGGGAGGTAACACGGTGGCAATGATACCATAGTCTGCATGACACACCTTCTTTAGGTAAGGCCTCACCACTCCTGTAAATTAAATTTGGAGTATACTTACACTTACACCACCCCTACAGATTTCCCCAGCTGCGACAGTCAGAGAAATTAAGTGATGTAAACCTTTATTTCACCTGATCCTATTAAGCTCCTTATTAGACAGAGGAGGAAAATGAGATTGAGTGTGACCATGTTGACACACCAATTGGTTTTCCAACAAAATGTTTCTACTAAGTATTTCTTTGTTCTGTAATACGTGAAGGAGACCAGAAGAGACAGATGTAATAAAACTCAGCCCAAATGTGAACAGATGGCAATGGATTTCCATGATGTGTGTCATGCCATGACTGAAGCAGCTTCATGTCACTGGGTTGTACATCTCCAGCACTCTGAGGGATGCCCGGATGGTGACCAGCCCTGTCCAGTCTCCAGCTCTGCACAGATGATGCAGTAATACCCAGTCACTGACCTAACCAGGTACAGAACTGCACCCAAGATTGTAAGATGCTTTCTTCTTGGGTGAGTGCAATGACCTTCTGCCTTGGTGCTCTCCTACAACAACTTGCTGGCCCACTTTCTCCCCAGAGAGCACTGCAATGAACTGAACCACTTTTAGTCCGTAACAACACACCAAGGGCATGCTGTGACAGCAAGCAATGCCACACAGCTATTTATGCTACAATAAAGAGGAGGCAAATATAAACTCTAGGTATTACGTACAAGATGCTGTTTCTTCAGATATAAGGGTACAGTAATAGTCAAATACAATATTGTTGCTTGATTTAGATAGGAAGCAGTGTCGTTTCTAGAATAGCTAAGTAACATATGTGAAAGGAACTTACAGCCAAAAGAGCGTAAACTGACAAAGGAAACACCCAGAAAGATGACAGGGGCGATGCCTGTCTCTGGGTCTGAGACTTAGCACACACACACACTGTCCTGTGACACAGTAACTCGCCTCAGAGAAGGTGATGCCGTGTCCAACCTGAGCACTGGGGGGCTGTGGCTGCACAGTTGCACTGCAGTTTTAAGCTGTAAGACTGCACAAGTGCCATCTGAACACTTCCTAATGAACATATCAAAACAGGACTAAAATAAGTCTGGTTCACGGAAAATTAGGAGACAGGACCAAGATTTGAATAGGTGGCAATGGTTTTCTGGGGCACAATCACTGAATTTTCAGAAGTAGGGAACCTAAATAGGAGTCTGCTCCCCTCCTCTTTTACGCAGCTCCTGTGGAAAGGCTCCCTGGGCTCATGCTAAGCAGAGACGAAGTTATACCAAGTGTCATCCAGAGCAACAGCAGGGTGAATCCGAGTAAAAGCAGGCCACTTCAGCATCTGGGAGGGTCTGTTTAGCACAAAACATGATTACAATCCAGAGTGTTTATTCGTGCTCAAATTGCACAACTCGGTTGTTTATACCAATAGATGTCTCTTTCCTTGTGCAATGCATGTGAGGTTCTGAAGCCCACGTTTGGTTTAAAGTCCTCTTCAATGACAGTAAAAAAGAAATCAGTTTATAGCTTTATGTTCCAAGTGATCCAAAGCCTAGTTATTCTGATGCATTTGCTAACAGAAAATTAAGTATAGTTCTACTGATGCCAGTGGTGTTATGCTGCCCCTCAATGAACATACGCAGAAAGATGAACAGGCCCGTGATATTTCATAGCAGTGAGGAGGTCATACAGCCTCACACCATGCAGCACACTACATCTGAGTTCTAGTGTCTGTTAAAACATAACTAATTATTTCCTGATGCTTTTGGGAATCAAAGCTCAATTAAAAGGTTAGGTTCAGATTGATTTTTAGGCAATCTATCACAAAAGATAGAACGGCAAACAACATGTCTATTATGTAAACCGGCATATTCCAACCACCCCACAACTCAGTCTGGTTTGTTCTTCAATTGATCCTGTTTGCCTAATATTTTAATTTGAACTGAGTCAAAAATAAATAATAAAAAAAAAAGCTCTGTTCTAAGTTTGTCTAGTGCTTACACATGAAGGTCATGAAAGATTCCTGGGCACACAGAGACAGTAATGAACTACTAGTAACGCCACTGCTACTGCAATGCTGCGAATGCCTATAAATGCCCTTTTGAAGCAGAGATGGCAGTAAGTTTGCAGGATGAAGGAGGACTGGGTTTTGAAGACACACTGGAAATACTAGTCATTCTGGTTAAATGACCCACCCTTTGATGGCAGGCAGATGGTGAATTTCAGGTTTGTCACTCAGTAGGGTCCCCCTTCACCGTACCTCTAACCAAAGGCTGCTACTTCCTCTGATGTCTCGGCTCCAACTAAATGTTCCCTTTGTGCTGTTGCAATCCACCTCCCTCTAAAGATCCCACCGGGACTTCTGGTGCTCATCACTGCCTGGTGTGCTCCAAATCCTGACCATGCCCACAAAGCTTTTGTGTAAAAAGAAATAAAAGCTGGTGGTGGCTGAAGTGTCTTCCCTCTTCCAAGCAGGTACGCATTTTAGCACACCTGTCATTACATCATTTTATATCACCTCTGTATTTGGAACTCCCTGAGAGATGAATAAGCAGTTTGCACCATCTCTGGGTATCGGCATGATGGGCTTTTCTGTTGATTTTTTGCCAAAAGACATTTCTCCAGCAAGGACAACTATCAAAAAGCCTAATATACTGCTAGATATAAACCAAAAGGAAATGCTTTCCTGCTAGAAATTACATAAGTAATCAAAAATGAAAGATGACAGAAAAATCACTGTACTTACTATGTGTCGTGCTGCAAACACTCCATCAACTATTGCACAACAGAACGCTGCTACCACGCCAAAGCTGATAAACACGATGGAGGCTACTAACTGAGAAGAAAAAAACAGATTGAGAATGTTTTCAATAGAATTCTTTAAGTTAAACAATTACACTATTTTTTCTAGTAGTCTTAAATGATGTTCCCCCCCACTGTAACTCACTTTAGGTCAGTGTGGCAGTACGCCAGCCACGCCGTAGAAAAAAGGCAAAAGTTCTTGATGCTGTGTTGACATACCATCAAGTCTACTAGAAAAGCTTAAGTCTTTCTAGACAAAACTAGGTCTGCTGTAAGAATCATTAAATTCAACGGTGGTTTCTTCTAAATCAACTTATTTAATAAGAACAGCAGTGGTGTCCATAGGGAGTATGGCAAAAAGCCATGTTCCTGTTGGCTCACATCAACCTCTAGAGCTTTACTACAGTGGTAGCAGTCCACACATACATGTAACTAGCCCGTGAACTCTCAGAAAGCATGTATCATCCCAAATAGCTTATGAGAACTTATGCCACGAACAAAATCAGGGACTCATGGAGCTGGTACCTCTGGAAGAGGTGGGGTGTGCTGGGGCTCCCAGCCTGCACCTCCATCTCAGATTGGGCACGGCAGAGCACAGCAGAGCTCAGTCCATGTCCCAGCTGCAGCTCAGACAGCACACTGTCTTTGGTAGCCTACCAGCCATAGCTTCAGACCTCATTTTACCTCCCAGGCTGCTTCATTCATTAAGCATTATTTATTCTTTATCAACAGGGCTATGGATGGCGTAGCGCTGGAGCACTGCTCTAGCACAAGTGGTGGTGGTACGAAGGGCTCGGGGGGAAAAGGCTGTGCAGGTTGGGCACACTGAGCCCCCCGCTAGCCATGCTCACTTTAGCTCCAAGGATGACTATAGCTGCAGCTCTAGCAGCAACTGCGGGGCTATAGCACAACCCTGGACGTGGCAAGCTTACTCCCCAGTTCACTCCAGAAAGAGCAACAGAGACCAGTCAGCGCACTGGAAGCACACGCTCTTGAGACAGCACTTGTTTTGAGGGCATGTCTGAAGGATGCAGTGCTGTGAGCGACATGAGATAAGTGAGCCCTGAAAAAGAAACCCTGTGTACACCCGGCAAGGCGCTCCTCTAGGACTCATTAGCCACAACACCATCAGATAAGAGAGAGATGCCATCACCCCTTTCCCCTCTCACATTAGAGGGTTTTGTGACTTTGAGGACTCTGCACCATCAGTTTGGATAAGTGGGCACCTGCAGGATATAAGGTGAACGTAACATGCACCCTCTGGCTATGACTTTAATATAATATAATGTACATCTCTCACGCCTCTGGAATTTCTTATGCAAAGTCACAAGAGGAACCCTTTGAAATATCCTATATGATCGATTAATTTTAATTTACAAGAGTATTGAGTTATAGTTAATGCCTGCAACAGATTAAAAACTTCCCTTGAAAACTGACAGAACAGCAATTGACAAAGCACACGGACCAGGGTTTCAATTCAGCATTTGGAACCTCTTTGTTATTTACTAGTCATTAATTGCTCCTTAACATGCATTTCAGAAATGCCTAGGTATAGATCACCACAATTATATCCATGCAGTTCATATATCCCTTTTGCCTATAGAAAATCCATATCTGCATTACTTAAACACTGTTTTCACACATGTACAATTTGTAACCATGACAAAACCACTTGGAAAATTGATTCTTTTGCTTATGTTAGGCTGAGAACAGTGCAATGTCAATAGTGTCAACAGGGAACACGGCATTGGTGGCTTCCTCAAAAAAACGCGTACCGGGCATGTAAGAAATTACAGCCCCATAAGCCCATAGCACTGGACACACAGGTCAAAGCAATATCAAACCTTCGGAAATAAAGGCTCTCGGCGAATCAGCACAAAATACAACTCAAAAGCAGAAGAAGCACAGCTTCAAAATGCTTTTACGCTCTTTTACTCTCTCATTAGCTCATGGCTCTAGCTCACGCAGTCAGAGGCAAGCCAGCACTGCCACAGGGTAAACTGTGTAAACCGAATCCTCAGCGCTGGGAGGAAATGGGCACACAGAAGTGGCTGAGGCTGACGGTACCGGATGATCTGGGGAACCTGCTGCATTCCCCCTGCAGCCAGCTCCATCCTGCCCTAAGGAGGCAGAAGCCCTAAGAAAGCACTGTTGGCTGCATCACCCTTCAACCTCTGCTATCCTTCGGCTCTCTGGGGTGGCAGGTCATGTCTTGTGAATCTGGTTGTCTGAAGATCTTGGCATGCAACCCATAGATCAAGAAGGCTGTGGGCTCCTTGTAGAGGAGCTATTATCACTGCAGACCACTGGGCTGTGCTGCCCTGTGGCACCTGCATTTGCTACCGGCCTTGATCTCTTTATTTGAAAAAGCAGCAGCATTTAAAAGTTCAGATTAAGCCATTATTGTCCCATGCCTCTGTACTGTTTTTCAAGTCATAGCAGTCAATCAAATAATTAGTGGGCTTAGCCAGGTGTTTCCAAATTGCCTGAGCTCAGAATGAATTTACTGGAAGCTGACCTCAAGGTGGGTTTTCATTTCACACATGAGCAACTTATTGATGATCTACAATCCCCAAACCAACATTTTCCACTCATGGAGATAGCTTAAATCACCTAATGAGTATGTTGGCCTTTCAGTTTCACCATATAGCTGTAAGAGACCACATATGCAGGTGGACGGTAAATTGTAGTATAGACAGGAGCTATGGAGTTGGCTTTGCATTCCTCAGCCATGCTGGTGAGCATCTACCCATTTGAGGAGTTGTGTACAAGTCATATGTTGTCAGCCAGAGTCTGCTGTTCTTATCCATGACTACGAGCAACTACTTCAGTGAGAGGTCCCTTTGAAATTAAGAGAACTATTTCTTGACTGAAGTAATGCTTATTACAATGCCAAAGTGGCAGAATGTGACACTCAGAGGTTCTTATGACTTTAATTGACTTCTATATGTATTAGGATGACAAAAGAAGTAATAATACAAGAAAAACACAAAGAAATCCTTAAAATAAAACTACAGATTTATATTCTCTCGCAAACCTCCTACTGCTTATTAAGAATGTGAGAAACAAATAAACAAAGTACAAAATTAATTACTTCTAAAAATTGCAGCCAAGACAGCCAAATGAAGAGCTGTTGTAAATTCAAAAGCTAATTTTCCTGAGTGGTAGCTGATTGCTGGAGCTGTGAGTTCACAAACCTATCACTGTCTAGAAAGAAAAGCAGTGCAGTTCATGTAAACATAGAGAAATTTTGTTGATAGGTGAAAGAAACAGCACTTTAAAAAAAATACATACTGATCCATCTCATCATCTCATCTCCATTTCTAATAGCAGTATGTTTTGTCAGGAAAACTATTCATTATTTATAGCAACATTTTTTAACAGTTATTCAAGAAACCGTTTTGCTCTTGCTGTTCCATTGCTCTGCAGACAGGCTTCTCTACAGCTGTTATTATTAGAACACGTTTACTCCTGGTTCTTGTACAGAATACAATAATTTGGTTATTTACAAGGGAACCATGAAGCTACTTATTAAACAGTGAAAATCGTACTGTGTGGGTCTAACAATCAAAACCAAAAGCAAGTTGTTTAACAGCGGTGTTACAGCAAAAAGGAGGGCAAAATAGCTGCTAGCATGAGGGACTTCTGCACACAGTATTAACTGAAGAGCTGTTATCTTCAGTCACACAGAATCACAGAATGATATGGGGTTGGAAGGGACCTCTGGAGATCATCTAGTCCAACCCCCCTGCCAAAGCAGG
>JAOXJK010000001.1:147219939-147244634 GCA_025774025.1 Xenus cinereus
CACAGAATGATATGGGGTTGGAAGGGACCTCTGGAGATCATCTAGTCCAACCCCCCTCCCAAAGCAGGTCCACCTAGAGCAGGTTGCACAACACTCGAAGTCGAAAGGGACAACTGATCAGGCAATGACAGTCACTTCTAGCACCAGATGCTCTGTGAGATGCCTCATTCTCTCAATTTAGACTACATAGGTCTGAGACTTTGGAAAACGCATGGATTTGTGTTTTTGAAATCACCTTGGTATCACCTGTAAGTTAAATTATATCTAACAGCCTCACTTTGCTCATGCTAAATGGCTACTTTTGCATTGCACAGCCTCCAATGTCTGCAAGGGTTGTGCTGTTCATCAAGTCTCTCTGGGATTTTTTTCCAGGCAGAGGAAGAATCACAATTACCATGACCAATGTAAATTGAGAAACACTGTCATCCAATACCTTTTGCTCTGGAAAGTGAAGGCTTTGCAAAACGCTGTGTAAATGCTATGCCACAGGTTTGTAAAGTACTTTTTATTGCCACACAGGTTCAAGCAAATGTATTTGAAAAGAAAAAAAATAAAAATGCATGGGGCAGTTTGTTGTGGGCTGCCCCTAACATTATATTCCCCAAAATACAGTTTAATTCTGTGGGCCTTCTTACTTATTTGATTTCCCTGTGTCACCAAGCTCAGAATTTAATATAGGCTTAAATAAATCTGCTGCACTTTTTCAGTACACTGAGGATGAAGATGTAAGAGCACAAGTTTACAAAAACTATATCACAAATCCAAAACAGAGAATGACTTTCCACCCCTGGTGCAATCTCAACCTGCATCTGCTACCATGGTGCCTGAGCAGGGCGCTAGATTAATAGCCTGCAAAACTAAGACTATAAACTCATTGCATTGCATTTCAGATGCTGCTATCAACTAAATGCTGCCTCTCTTGTGAGATGGGAAAGTATAAAGTACTTTTGAGTTATTTTTCTCTAATTTGGAAAGTTCTCTCCTGTGTGGCCCCTTCCCCTCCCACAATGGCCACTTTTTCCCTTGTCCTTGGGACAGAAGTTTTGCTGCCGTGATGAAAATTAAGCTCTGGCAAGGCTCCTACTACATTGGTTTTCACAACTGTGCTAATTAGGAGGTTTCTCACTACACCAGGTAATATGCTTCACAATTTATGGCCTGCCAACTTACTCTTTTCAAAGGTTGCTTCTTCAGTAATAGCACTGCTGTAATTGAGGCTCTGCTGGAGAATTGTCACACCACAGGAGATAGAATTATGTCATGTTCGTTATTCATTAATGCCAATTGCAGTCACAGCACTAGTTACAATGACATGAATTTGTAATGATGAAAGACTTTTATGACTGCCCAACCTGTGCCTGAAGAACTATTTCCTAGACTGGCTTCCAGATGAAGGAAGGAAGGAAGAAAAATAAAC
The DNA here is from genome assembly GCA_025774025.1 of Xenus cinereus. Taxonomy (NCBI): domain Eukaryota; kingdom Metazoa; phylum Chordata; class Aves; order Charadriiformes; family Scolopacidae; genus Xenus; species Xenus cinereus. The sequence goes on from JAOXJK010000001.1 coordinate 147,221,357, forward strand.
ACAAAATATCTCTTGGTTATAAGAGCACCAGTTTTGGTACAACTCCGGAAGATAAGGATCCCATGCGTCTAGGATCCCATGAACATGTAACTTGTTTCTGACTGTAATATACCTAATAACCTAGCCAATGACCACAGCAGATACCCACATTACAAGGAAGGCCTTCAGACAGAGATGCTGCACACATGATGTTGTCAGGTGTTTAGATCAAGTCTTGCTCTTAGATCAAGTGACCAAGTTAGAAACCTACAGCATTTCCACAGTATCATCGATACTGAATTCAGCAAGTCCAGTCATACATGGTGGAATATTATCAGCATCAACACAGACCTTTGATTCAGATTTTCTTCCCTCTTCCCATGGCTAATAGCACCTCAGGGCATAGAGCTGAGCCTACATGACTGCTCACTGCCACCTGGAATGGCATCTTGCTCTCCTCTCCTTAGTTTGGTTTCCAGCCCTCTCTCCCACTCTCCCTCCCAAAGGGATGCATCCCTGCATACCAGCTCCCCTGCTTGCCCAAATACACAGCAAGTCACTAAATAGGCAGAAAACTATTCCCTCAAATCAATTAAATCAGCTAACTGCAAGGACCAACAAGCATTAGACCCAGTGCAAATGAGAGGGTGAAACCATGTGGCCAAGACAGAAAGGAAGGAGGCCGAAATGCTGGCAGCAGCTATTCAGTTGTCTCACCTATTTTGTGTAATTTGTGCTCCTAGGGATGATCAAAGTAAAAGTTAGGTTTTAGCTGTAATGAATAAATGATAAGGACTGGGGTTATTTTGCTGTTTGTGGTCAAGGAGACTCTTGTTTTATTGCCTGTGAAGTCTGCTGTTTTCCGGTATCGTGTCAGGGATAATTAGGAAAAATAGCAACATGAAAAGGCCAGTTGGTGTAACACAGGCAGGGGAGAGGTCCCATGAGAAATTTAAGCAACCTCGCATGCATAAAAAGGCAGAATTAATTAGATAAACAAACACTGGGAAAGAATACAGAAACCACATGAGAGGTATCAATTATTATGCCAAGGAGAAAAAAACAAGATCAAAATCTGCTTTCAAAATGAAGGTGGCATCTTCATTCAGAAGATTTTTTTTTTCTTGCCCCACATCCCGAAGGGTAGAATGGTGAAAGGCAGAATTTGCAGTATCTTGATACTCACAGTAAATTTATATCATATGTAGGCATAGTAAATGCATATTGCTTTCTCTTTTTCTCTTCTGGTGGTGGTGATGCTGAACTTTTGCAGATAATTCATCCATTAGGCTACTCACACGGGCAAGAGGCTGCAGAAGTGCCCTTAGTCAGAAAATGCGCAACAGGATGGCTTCATGGTCCCAGCTCTCCCCAGCTCAAGAGGGCTTAAGCAGCACAGATGAGTAAGACAAGAAAGGGAGCAGGGGCATCTGAGTCTCCTCGCTCCGGCTCCTCCAGGCACACACGGAGATCTTTATGACAGGGACCGTTTCTTTACTTGTCAGGTAAATGGACTCCTTGAGTTGTTGGGACCTTTACTTGCGCCACTTGCTGAGACAGTTAGTTATGGAGATGGGGGAAATTAGCATCTGATTGTATTGACGCATGCCCAGGGTTGTGTGATAGGTGTGCTGGGTCCCACGACAGGAGGTGGCCCACAGCCAAGCTGCCGTGGAGGAATGTCCACAGTGAAATACCATGCGCTGGCTGCCACACAGGCCATTGTCCCTCCAAGCTCGGGGATGTCTCTCACCAGGCACAGCTGAGCAATCCAACACCACACTACATCCAGCACCCAGGGTCTCTTGGGCAGGGGAGAGGCAACAGTGCCACGCTGTGTGGTGGGAAGCATGAGATGGTGACCAGCAGGCTGCATGTTCCTCTCAGTACCTGAAGCTTGAGGGAGCTCTGCAAATTAACAGGTGTCCATATAGTGTTCTCCCTAAATGCGTAATAACACATAATTGCTCTGTACACATTTACAAATACACTTACCTGAGTCAATGGACAGGATTGACTCTCTGCTTTTATCTCTTTTTCTAGTATTAGCACTGGATTCTCTGCCGCAGATGCTTTACTATTGATATCTCTGTAGATGCTTCATGATTTCTTCCTACCATCTTTCCCTGCAAGCTCTGACTGACTAACTGTTTAACTGGCTTTAGTTCAGTCTCATTTCGCTACATCTTTTCAAAACAAGTATTTTCTTGAGGAGAAGCACAGGAAAACCCATCTCAACGTCCTCCTCCATCACTTTCGGCTTTCTTAATAGTTGTCACAATCCAGCATCCTGTTTCAGAAGTGTCCATCTATTCTTACTTCTGCATCCATCAGCATGTTTATTACCATCTCCCTGCCTCTATTAGCCTTAGTTTGAGCAGGTGCAATACACATGCTCCGCTCCACCCATGTTTTAGCTACTTGTGAAGAGATTTGTTTAAGTAGCTGCTCTATTTCTTTTTCAGCCCATTAAATAGAGGGCTGACTATGATGAAACCCTTTCCCCCTGTTTCCGTTTCTTTCTGGAAGGCAGAGGAGCACTGAGGCTCCCCAGGGCAGGTCAGATGTAGCGTGCTTTTACAGGCAACACTGCTCTCTGGCCACCTTCTACTGGTTTTGCAAGTCCTTGTCTCCCTATTCCAAAGTCACTTTCAGAATCAGAGCTAGCACCTCTAAGTTATTACTTTGTTTCAAGAGTTGTTTTTTGGCAATGTACTTTTTCATTAATGTTCATTTTTTTACATCTGTATGGGTTTTAGCTTTTTATTTCACAGGGGTGTATTGCCGTATCCTATGGCAAATCACATGAACGGATTCCAAATTATTTTTGAGACCAAAATCATTGGGGCATTTGGTATTATATCCTCATGACTTTGTGCACATCTAAGTATAGACTGGGGGATACCAAAATCAGTAACAGCATGCCTTCACAAACCAGATGGGCCCGTATTCGGGAATCAGGTAGGCTCTGCTCAGTAGAAGTACCGAGTGTGAAGCCTCACTATTTATTTCTGAAATGGGGATGTTGCAGCGCTCCATCCAAAGTGAAGCAGTAGTTCTTATCCAGGCTGCTGGGTGGTACCATGAGTGGTGTTTTGTATGTGGTGAAGCTGCTAAGAAGACTCTCCTAAGGGGTAGATTTCATCTTCCGTAACTCCAGCTACTTAAAACATAAGTATTTGTCTCAGGTGGTTATCTGTGCTCCTTTGTAGTCAACAAAGAGCCAGACAATTCCAGACACCTCTTAAACCTACTGTGGAATGGGATGAATTACCTTCTGGTGGCATCTGTCTTTTTTTGCACTGGCTACGAGGGGCCTAGATGAGGAAGTATCTGTGCTGCCAAAACCAACATCTTGTCAAAACTTCTTTCATTCCCTTGATGTTGGCTGCTCTGATTTGTGCTTTCTCTTCTCCACTTCAGAATATTCCTCCTGTCATTTGCCTGGGGCTTGCAAGGGAGGGAGGGGAGTAATGTGGAAGGAGAGAAGGATGCCTGGGATCTGACGAAGACAGAGTGATGTTATACAGGAAAAAAAAAACAACAAAACAAACAGCTGGATTTCACAGCTGAAGAAATGCTAATGGTTTTGGAAACAGCCGAAGCAAGCCCTAGTCCAGTAGGCACTTCAAACTGGTCCTTGCAAACATCAACATATCTAAGAATGGTTAAAAATGATTGGAGTTTTAAGGATATCAAATAAAGTCAAGAAGCAAAAACTAAATGCAGCATTAAAAGCAAAAGAGACGAAAGTTAAATATAAACTTAGATTCACTGATCAACAGTGCTGACACTGTAGGAATGCATCACATACTTCCTTTCATGGAAGCTCTTTTATTGATTAAAATGGAACAAACTCATTTCATCACCTAAACAGAGGTAGCTGTTCAGAGCCATATGAGACCAATAAACCAGAGATAAATAGCATACCATGTGTCATAAAAGTTTATGCTTCCTGGTAAAAAATGGTAGAATTGACATAGATCAAGACTACTACAGCTGACACTTTTAGCAGCAGGAACTTTTTTTACACCAAACTGTTAATGTCTTTATAAATCCTCCCTCACGTTACAGTGACTGGACTGGTTTCTCAAGATGCACACGCTCTTTATCAGAAATGCATTACAATGAAATTACAAGCTTTCACATAGTGAAGTTCTACCTGCAGAGTCTGGAAGATTGTATCTGGCCAACAGGGATACTCGTCTGTTTAATTTGATCTCATTCTTCAACAAGAGGATCAAAAACTACCGGTCCTTTTCACAGGGGACACCCCACCTCACCTTCTCCCCCAGGCACACACCAGTACTTTATCCTGGATTCCTTATGGAGACTTTTGATCCCCTGCTCCTGCTTGCTAGGGAGAGTAATCAATTTCTTTATTGTTCCACAAACACATCCCATGGGCCATAAAGTTTACTTTTGTTTTCAGCTGTGTGACAGTAATGCTTTCATTACATAAACAGCATAAGAAAACAAACTGGCAGCTAAAAAGTGTCCTATTATGCACTTGATTCTGTGTGGTGTTTCCAAGCACAGATCTTAAAGGCACCACATCCCAAAAGACTTCCACTTAATAAGATGGAGGACTTAAATCGAATTGGTGGTTTCAGCCTATGACTCAAAAGAACAGTGCCAGCCTTTAAAGACTGGAGTGTCAAAAATAAGCTGTGCTGGTGCATGCATATTTTCATACATATATATATAAATTTTTATATATATATATGTAGGTATCTCCCTTCTGTTTCTATAGAATTTAAGCTTCCAGAAGCAAAGTGAAGCCATTCTGGCTGCCAAAAGAACTCTGCAAATAGAAGCCAAAGTCTCTCTCTCCCTAAAATTTTCCCTTTGGAATAAGTTTCCCATTGCTTTCTGCTAATGATAACAGTGAAAACATGGTAGTTTCCAGCCTGAGACTGAGCTAATGCTGTGTTGGATCACAAGCTGGGGAACCTGGGATAGAGAAGACCTGGGACTGGTACAAGCAACAGACCGGCATAGGGTTGTATGAGAGGGAAAGAACCACTGGGCCAGACTGCAGTTGGACATACTTGGTGGCATCTCTCTACGTGTGTCAGACAGACGCAGCCCTGATGATGGACCAGAAAGATTACTACAGACCTGACTGTACTTCCCATTACAGCTTTACTAGCTAAATCATCCTGGCAGCCACATCTATAAAGAGTGCAAAAAAGCACTTTGCACAATAAAGACATAGTGTCAGTGGCATAGTGGCATAGACTTTTTTATCATTATGCCAGGTATTTGTCAGCACATGACAGCTGTAAATACATATATATATATATATATAAAACGTGAAGATTTATTACATGGTACATCTTATATGGTTAAAATATTATAGCGCATTTATATATTATAATATTTACATATAAATAAATATTTGCATGGCTAGCTGATGAATCTGCACCGGTAAATCTAAAAGCATAGACCTATAGATAAGCGACATGAAATGCTTATCCATGAGGAACTAGGCAGCGAAGAGCTGAAATACCCCCCCACACTTCCTTTGGTAATGCACTCAGTGAGAGCATCTATTTTTGTCTTTGAGTTCCTGAACTTCAAAGTTCTCAAGACACTCTGGGGAAATTTATGCTATTTAACTTCAGACATTTTACTCACTGACAGCACTTAGATGATGGTTTTCATGGCATAGTGAGTTGATGTAACACTTTATTCCTAGCAAAAGGGACAAGTCCTGTTCCCTTCTCCCACGGACTCCTCTCTACTTGCAGCCATGCAGCCCACCAGTTACTTGTACTATGTCTGATCTTACTTGGCTATGAACCTTTTAACTCACTTATCCAGTGGAAACTATTTTTGGCTGGGGGGATGAAGAGGAGAAGAAGGAGTTGGCAAGATGAATGAAGGAGGAAAGGAGGGAAGAGAAGAAAGGAAGACCTCTCTGTGTCAGTGGATATTTATAATAAATTGGAAAATATCCCAGATATTTCACTTGGTCCTTCATTCATGGAATACATCATACCAATAACAGCAAAATGTCTCTCATAATATTATACTAACTAAAATAAATTATAAACAATTTTTCAACTGTTTACATTTTTATTGCCCATAAAATTTTCTTCTTTTAATTTCACTTGCCTTCACTTTGGGTGGTGCTTTCATACCCACAGACATACACCTGTCCTTGTTCTCTTCATCTGAAATAACCAAGCCTTCAAAACATCTCCAGTTGTTTGTCTTGCTTCTACCCATGATTTTGCTGAATATTCTCCTGCATTACAAGGAATAACACAGATTTCCCAAACCTACCATGGATAGGGCACATTCAAAATCCTTACCAAAAAAAGGATTTAAAAGGGGTCACAAAGCTGATTTCTGCCAAATAAGGCACCTAACACCTAACACTGCACCATGCTTACAGCATAAAAGGAGACTGGACAGTCTATACATAGGCTGCTCTGCTCTAAACTCACAACTAGGAAGAGTTATCATATGATATTTTTTTAATCTTCTCTTTATTGTAGAAAAGAAATATAATTGTCACTTAACACGGGGATTTTTCTTACCACGTCTTGGTTCCGGTGGGGATAGGGTCAATTCTCCCCAGGATCTAGCAGGGACACAGGTATTCCATCCCATGTGAGCCATGCCCAGGGGGTAGCTGGGAGGTGGATGGGGAAGGGGGGCAGGAAGTCGGCGCTTGGAAGCGGGCTGGGGTGTCCCGGGTCCAGTCAGTGAGCCGTGGTACCGTAATCGTGTTTGTACATTCCTCTATCAGTCTTAGTGTTGCTGTTTTCCTGTTCCCTTCGCTGTTCTATTAAGCTGCCTTTGTCCCGACCCATGAGTTTTCCCTTTTTCTTCCGATTCTCCCCCACAGCTGGGGGTGGGGGGCAAGACAGTGGCCACGTGGTTCTTTGTTGCCATCTGAGGCCGAACCATGACACGAGACTTGAGCTGTGTAAAACTCCAGGGTCTAGTCTAAATCAAGGCTCCTTCCAGAACCTATGGAGAGAACAAGGCACCTCCAAAGGGCACGTCCTTCCAGGGGTCTAAGAGCTAGGCATAAGAGAGCAAGAAGATGCCCTCAAATAATAAGCTGCTTGATACCCCTTACCAGCTAATAAGAAACTGCAATATTTTGAAAGAAATGCAGATACCTAAAAAAGAGCCATGCTCGAGCTCATACAAGTGTCGGTGTTGACCGATACTGATTATCTTCATATAAATCTCCTTGTCTCTTTCTCAAATGTGCAGTTTGATAACACCACCAAATCTACCACACACATGACTGAAAAGATAGTAGTAGGTTTTTTCACTTTTAATCATTTTAAAGGTGCTAAACAATACAATGATGATTGCTAATTTGTTCCATTAGTATCATTTTTACATCAGGACTAATTGTTTTTCCCTGAACTACGTGAAATGTGAGCACACAAAAATTAAACACTGAAAAAAAGAAGCGCTGTTGACTTTCTTTTAAGCCTGAGTTCAAGGGAGAAGTAATACCTTGGTAATGACACCGATTGCCTTTACAGTATCTGCATTTCCCCTGCACTACAATAAGGTCTTCTTCCATTTGTGTGGGAACATCACAGATAGTCTCAGGAGATCTACAGAATAGTAATGGGTTTACCTTTTACATAAGCAAACAGCTTTAATTAGATTAATATGGGATATGGAATCTATCAGCAATTAGCATCTTTGATCAAAATCTGCACTAAAGCCAGTTTCTTCCAGGATGTTTGATTTGCATGAAAATTCAGATGAAGCAAAGTATGTTTGAACAGAGTAGGTATCCATATCAGTATCTTTTTTGGGTGTACATATTAATACCCACCACCTTTTCACAAAATGTCCAGTGGGCATTTTCTGATGGATATATACCGAATTTACAAGATACAACGGTTTTGAAAAGAGGTTTGGCTCTTACAGTTCTGAAAACTGGCTCACAAATGTAACTCCTTTAAAAAAACTTTTCTTCTGAAACAAACACAAATTCTTGCGGCAAGAAAATAATCAGAGATAATACTGAAATACTACCTCACATACATCTCAACACAGGGTAGGAACACATGCACTGTCAGGGAAGTCTATCAACTAAAAACAGAAGAGAAAATTATTGATCTGTTTCTCCAACTTTTGCTATAGTTCCTTTTCAGCACTTAATTTGAAACCTAATTATTGTTGACAGAGATTGGGAAGCAAGCATATTAAGGCACCTAAACTTAGCATCCCTTGAGAAGTCTGAAGAAATAGCTTTGCCTTTTCTGTTTGCGTGCAGAGCTCCACGTTTTAACCTCCCTCATGTTTCCACATTCCACTTTTGTCAGAAGCGGCTCCTCAGCTAAAATCACTACAACCATTTCTCTGAACAAGTCAAGGACCAGCTTTAGCCAGCTGAGCATTAGATTTATATCTGAGTATGTCCTAGACACATCAGCAAGAAAATTAACTGTGTGTTATCATGAAGAAGAAACAAAAGCAAGACTCAGCAATGGATGAAATGAGGTCTCAGACCTGCTGCAGGCAACTGTCTTCACTGTAAGGACTACCGAGGTTTGTGCTAACTCATACCTCCTGAGAGGTCACTCCTGCTTCTCTGATCCCTCCTGTCCTCTCTGTGTCCTTTACGCTCCTGTAACTTCTCCCACTCCCCTCCTGCCTTTGCTGCTCTCTGCCATAGCTGCACCGTTGTGGGGGTGACTCCCACAACCCTACGGAGAGCTCTTGCAGGCACGGCTGTGATATTGCCCATGTTCAAAACCCAGACAGTTATTATGGTGCCCTTGCATCTCCCCATCACTCTTGCAGGCATCGTAGTTTCAGCATGCTCATTCTCAGCCGTGTGAACAGCACGGCTTGATGAGACTGCCGTTGGAAAGACGTGCGAGTGGAAGCCGTGAGCCAACGCTTGGTTTATCCATTGGGTTAGCTAAAACAACATGCACGGTGTCTTAGCGACATTGCACATTTAGAGAGCGCTTCATTTCTGGGTGCCGGCTCATGCCACCTCCACATTTATCTGAGGAGAAACCTTTTACAGCACTCCCCCAGCACTGCTTACTGCTCGCAGCTCAGCTCTGCTGCCACGAACGCCCTGCGCCCCCAGCCTTCCCCACCTCTCTATGCAACTTCAGCATCTCATTTTCTAATTGGAAATACTTTGTACTGTAACATGAGGAGACGGCAAGCAGGCAAACAAGCAAGGACACTTCATGTCTTACAATCAAATCCATTTGATTTGGGCAGTATCATATTTTCCACCCATCCGGCTGGACTAATTGTGACTTTGGAACAAAACAACGTACAGCTATACTCTGTTCTTCGATCCACGACCTGCTTTGCAGGGGGCAAGAGAGGCAAAAAAGGGACAGCGAGACATTATTCTTCAATTTCTGCTGTTTGCCAGTGGGAAACATCTCTAATCAGTGCAAATCTTTAGTCAAAGGGAAATTTTGTTCTGCTGGTGCCAAGTTCTGCATAGCAGCGCCAAGCACGATTGCTAGGAGGTGAAGTGAAATCACACCAGTCAATGAGGCAGAGCCTGCTTCTGCAAGCAGCAGTTCCTTTGAATTAAGGGTTGTACCTTGGTCAGCACAATCGACTCCTGCTGTGGGTCCTGGGATGCCAAGAACGAGGTCAAAGAGGTGCAACATTATTAATGTCGTGTTTTAAGAACAAACCATTGTCCATTCTGCCTAACTGAGCTTTCATTCTCTTTCTCAAACCCCACACTCACATTTATTGAGTGCTGGATATTTGCTGGACTAGTTCTGTTAACCATTACATATTTCATATTGCACTTAGCATTTCATCAACCATGGCTAAATCTGGACTTACAGAGGATGGGTCACAAGGAAATAGAACTTCAAGACATAAAGAGAAATAGATTTATGGAGAAAAGGTCAATTTAAAATAGGTTTGGTTTTTTTTTTCCTAGCGTAATTGAATCTACATTAATTTTCAAGTTACAAAAAAAACCAAAACAACAGGCCAAAATGAAGTATTGAGTCCTTACAAGGGCCAGTCAATTGTCAGAGCTACACTGGGTTAAACTCAAATTATACTGCAGTAACTGCTCAAAGGAAGTCCAGTTAAAATAGAAGCAAATGAGTAAACAGTTTCCTTTCCTTCCCACCCCCTTTTGTCCTGCTACAATACATAGAGTTTTTAGTTACAGGAATATGGCATTTCTATTACATATCTGTGCTTGTATAAGTCTTTACATTTTATTGATGACTGCAAATATGTTAAAGCTGCTCTAAGCCCTTTCAATCGAATATACTCAGTTACACCCCAGGGAATAATTGCTGTCCTCAGCTGTAGTATGACATAAACCCTTTCAATCTCATTTCCGTAATGTTTAAAAACAAGCAGCTCAGTCTTAGAAAAGACAGCATTAAAAGGCTTAGCCCAATGTGGATGGTACTCAAGTCAAGAAGCATAACTAAACTTTCAAAGTTATTTTATTGGTCTGTTCCCCAGAAACCCAATATTTCAACAGCCAGATCATCATTAAGTGTTATTAGCAGAAAGCACTTTTCCTTGTTCCACGCTGGGAAATGCAAACAGGCACTAATACCAAACATACTGGATGCTTATTCCTCCACAGTCCTTGTATAAATGACACAACACGTTGAGTATTACATGGTTTACCTGCTGCTTACCCACCTTACGTCTTTTTCGGCCATTTTACCTTCTGCTAAGGACAGGAACGATAGAAAACTAAGAGGCAGAATAGAGGAAAACTGGAAGATAAAACATCCCTAAAATGTTAACCTGTTAGTAAAGCAGCATCAATGCTGCGGAAGACAAAGCTATTTTCATCTGCCCTCTACTGAGTCTGCAACTTGGAACCCGCTGTTCATCCTGGTCTCTGATGTAGAAATCAGGGGCAATAGTTCTTAAAAAACAAATAAGCTGTTTTGTTAGTAGCAAAATTAACAAGGCCTGGCCTGCTGCAGATTTGTGTCTCCCAGGTCATGTCCCATTTGGATTCCCTAGTGTTTAATAAGAGGGGAGCTGACATTGCAGCCTTTACCGCCATGGGGGAACTAATTAATAATTCTCTCCTCTACCCACCCGTGAATTTTCATCAAACTTGAAGGAATTGCACACCTTTGAAGTCTCTACCTCCCTGCTGAATTTCCCTGAGATTAGTCAACGTGTTCAAAAAATGGAATGGGGAACAGAGAGACACAGACAAACATCATGGCTTTATAAATCTCATTCCTTTGGGAAACCCAGCTAGAAACAAAAGTTAAAAGCAGACGAATACTTACAAATACATAACCAAAACTTAAACACAATGCAAAAAAGTGATATTATGACAGAAGAATGTCTACAAATAGTGACAACAAGACCGTGTTTATGAAGAAGAAGAAAACAGGGAATCACAGCAGACTACTTGTAAGTAGTTACTTATTAATAAAAAGCAAGGTAAATCCATCATTTCCTCCTCTGAGCTTAACACCACTCTTAATTTCTACCAGTGAAGGCTCAAGGTTATGAAATTAATCACATTTCATGATGCTCAGCTATAATCTGTCTACTGTAAAGTGCACATTAGACATGCTGTTATTCAACCAAGACACAATCCTCATCTATTTTTTGCCAAGAGTGAGGAAAGCGTAAGACTTTCCACAAAATCCAGTCCGACACACTTTCCTTTACCCAGATGCCCCAAGGACTTCCTGTGACTTCCTCATGGAAATAAAAGCAAGGGGTTTGTAAAGCCAAGCTAATCAAAAACGAACTATACAGTGTCGTCAGCTCTTCTCTGACCTAGCCAGGGAATCTTGATAACAAGAGCTCAGGGTGTTTTTTTTTTCTTCTTTTCAAAACATAAAGTTTCAGGAAAGTGTTCCTGACTTAAACTTCTTATGCAGTGTGAGATCACCTGTTATGGTTGAGCTGATTACGTGGCTTGTTGCTGCCTAAACTGTCATGGCCCATGCGTTTTGTCTCTCTCCCTGTCCTTTTGCCAGCTACACAGTCCTGGCCAAGCTCTGGCACTCATCTGACCCTGCCCTGGGTCGATTCAACTCACTAAACTAGCAGGAAAGTAATTCAGTAAAAAAAATGTAGGCTGCTTCTGTCAGCCACCCCTTGCCCTGTACAGATGGGCTCTCTGGCCAATTCGTGCTTCTCTGAAACTTCTCAGAAATGGTGAAACAAATGACAACATTTTGAGGCAGATGCAGCAATTTTACATTAACTGGAAATCCCTGCTTTTTGGGTTTCTAAGACATTCTGATATGAAAAAATGAAAAGAAAAAGGGTTGTTGCTTACCATTTGTCTTCTGTTCTCTACCAGGTGGATGCCAACAATCCCTAGGAAAGATCCAAAGCCAAGCTAAGGCAAAGAACAAAACCAAGAGAAACACATGAAGTCAGCTTATTAGGTCAACATACCAAAGCATTACAGTGTTGAGCTGATGTATCATACAGATGGGCAAATTGGGGTTGGTCGGGGGAAAGGGTGGAAGTTACTGCTGGACATAAATCTTACAATGTAATGGGGAATGACCAGAACTGCAGCTCTTTGATATTTCAGAGCAAAACTTGTCATGTTGTAAATGGAAGCCTGTATGGACATACGTGTCTATAACCTAGCCATTGTTACCATAGTCATGTATGGTACATGACTTTGGTACATTACACACTGCAAAGCAAAAATTAAGCAAAGTAGGAGAAAAGAATGCTTACATTTAGCCCATACATCATTATTTTGGAAAATTGTGAAGCTTTAGGCAATTGCAGATAAACAGTTTTCCTCAAAAAATTGATGTCTTGCTGCCATGCAAATGACCCAAGTTCAAACCCTTCGGGTTGGGTTTGTTTGACTTTAATCACTACCTATCACTACTTATGACTGTTTGATTTCACTATGAGTGAAATCACTAGACTATGAGTGACTACCACATATCCCAGAAAAAGTCCTTGCTAAAACGCCAAAAAGACCAGTACAGTTAGTTCCAACACGGGACTGCTGTAGCATCAACAGGAGAGAGAGGAGGAATGGATGCTGGAGTAAGCTGGCTGTACCATTCCTACAAGTGCTGCTTCAATGCCAGGCTGGCAAGAAAAGCTTCCTTCTTATGATGAGATTTGGAGAGGTAGAAACTCCTTGGATTCGTGGTTAACACGAGGTAAAGCAGCAACAGGTGAGACAAAACTTTCACCAGACTTTCCTGGAGTCAAGATTCCCACTGTGCTCTCATGGGCTTGGAGAAAAGGGGTCTCCTTGGTGCCACACAACTGAGATGTAGCCGGCCACAGACTCAGCAGCAGCCACAGCAGGAGTGCAGGTGTCAACAGGGTCTTTCCACAGAGATCCCTCCTTGCCTTGCCTGGCCACAAGCTGCCCTGTGGTCACTTCAGTCTCAATCCCCCACCATTTCCACATTCCTTGCTCCCGTCTTCACTAGGGCTGATGCTTTGCCATGCCCAGATACACCCCCAAGTCAACCCCTCAGCTCCCACCCCACCCACCCCACGGACAGGGCATGACGTTTCTGCTAAGGAATCTAAGACCCTGTCTGGAACAAGGACTCTGAATCTGGTGGAGAGCCTCTCCTCCAAGCACAAGTTAAGTTTTTAAGGACTACGCGTCCCAGCCAAGGGCTTGAGCAATGCCCGTGAACTCCTTGCTGTTACGCACAACCGCTCACAGCAGAAAGCAAATCTCCTGCAAGCACTTTTACTCGCTCAGTGTCACAACAGGAATCCGTCACTCCCTCTCAAAAAAAGCAAATGTAGGGAAAGGAGATTTGCTATAGAGTGCTTCGAGAAGATTTATGTGAAAGGGAAGCACAAGCACTAAAAGCAGAGACTTTGAAAAAGAAAGAGTGCCTAAGTGCATCCATGCTGACAGCTGAATAGGAGACAGACTTGGAACCGTGAGCAAGGACACTCTGTTCAGGGGACAGCAACTTTGTACATTAAGATAACTACATCAAAACGACACCTGGTTCCAAGCCCCATTTTTCATCCCAACGGGAGCCATCCATAAAGCCCCATTTATGGCTGACGCAGGGAACACAGAGAGGAGTAACATTATCCATGTGAAGAAAATATAAGGAAATACAGAACAATAGCAATTAAATCAGAAGGAGCAGGACCACAGATAGAGATCACCATGTAAGCCACGGCATTGCTGAGATTGGTTTAGGGCCATATGCACTGCTTTTTTTTTTTTTGTCTGTTTAGACAATAGACTTTGAGTTGGGAACTCTGGGATTCCAGCTCAGTATGGTGACTGGGACAATTGGACACTGTAAGACTCCTGGTTGAAAGATTATAAAAATAGCAATACTGAATTCTATGAGAACTAGACCTTATTTTTAATTGTAATTAAAACTATCTGTCCTCATAATCTTTCTTTTCTTTGATCCCAGTAGTTAAATAGAATCATAGAATGGTTCAGGTTGGAAGGGGACCTTAAAGATCATCGAGTTCCAACCCAAATAGGTGGCGTGGAATTCAGTCCCCTAGTTTAAGGCATCAAAAAGTTTGGGATGAGTGGGATATCGGTTTCCTAAGCTCCCTCTACTGTCAGCGGAGAAGAGAAGCACCTCTTGAGGGTTACTCAGCTCATCCTGAAAGAGGTGGCTGACTTTGAGCGGAGGAGGAGGAGGAGAGGAGACCCCATAGTCCACCTGCCAGTGCTGCACTGGAGTCAATAACCTCTGGCAGGAGCACAGCAATGCCATCATACACCTCTGTCTATGCTTTTGGCAAGATATAATGCAAGGTTTGCATAGCACCTTTAACTCTCGCTAAATGTTTGGGATATTTAGTGCATTAATGACATTTACGCCGACAATTACCCGTCACACACTCTCAGTTACTTCAATGATCCGTCGCATGTGCACAAAAAGAATTCTGAATTTTATGAAAATTATTTAGCTCCAATAATCTTTTGAGGGGCAAAATTATTAATGAAAAGTTTTGTTTTCAAAGTGTTCTCATAAATTCTAGCTATTCTGTCTACTTATTAATAGTGACTCCAAGATTTAAAAAAATATATTTTAGTAGATTGTATTTTTCCAATGAGTGAATAGACATTGTGTTATTTCTAAAAGAAACTAAATGCTGAAATAAACTGCTTTATGCACATAGGTTTATTACTTATTACACTTATTAAAGACAATAGTTTAAAAATTAAAATTCTTTCAAGGAAATGAATGCAGCTAATATGGTCTTCTAAAATATTTTAATTCAAATTACAGAAGAAGAAGAGACCTTTATCAGTATTAATCTATCTATTTTAGCTTAATGAAAGGAAAATTCATTCTTTTAAGGTTTTATTCTTGGAACTACTTTTTGTTCTATTTTTAAAATACCACTCCTTATAGATCATTATCCCAAAATTATCTTTCTGGAAGACCTGTTCTCAGCATGACATTAAGATGTAAGAGGACTTGCTTAGGAGGAACAGTTCTAACTCACAAATTATTAATGGCAGTGCAAAATGTATGCACAATCTTAAAAGACACATATCCCTCTTTTCTGGGCATTTCATTCCATAGAGAAGAAGAAGTAACGGCACCCTACAACAGATTTCAGTTGCGTTGGAGCCACATACCTAAGCATGCGCTTAACTCTAAATTTCTTCCTTCACCTTGCACCCTCTGTCTCCTCTTGGCTGGCCTGGGGAGACCAAACGATGCAGATGGGCCTTTCTCTATTTGCTGCTCATACTCCTCTATTTTAAAACTCAAGCCAGGTATCCCCGAAAAACTTTTTGACTCCAGGGGTTTTCCACCCTTTTGGACTCTTCTTCTGAGATCATAAAGGAGGAGCATCAGAAAGGGAGCTGAATTGGCACCATAGGGCAAAGCAGATGCAACTCGAATCTCGTGCCCAGTGCAGGAACGTGTTTAAGCAGTCTGTTCCCAAGGCAAAACAAGACTAAGGATTTCAGAAGGACATCTTGTACAAGAGGACTGACAGCAAGACAGCACAAGATGTTAGGCAGGCTGCAGGGAGAACTTCCATACGCCCGTCTGCAGAGCTCTCCCTGCAATGGACCCAGCAGAATTCCTGGCACATGGACGCAAGACCTAAGTGACTCTTTCTACCATCAATGTAGTAAACCTCTAAAAGGGCACTTAAATCTATCCCATGCTTACTGTCCAGTCACTTACATGCCCACATTTAACAGAGATCAGTGGGATGTCAAGCCCGGGTTCTCACATAGTCCCCTGAGCCCAGCACACTGCAGCTTGGACCCCCTTGTGCTGCCTAACAGCCTCTCCTTCGGGGCGCTACAGAAAAACAGAGTTTATCCCCCGACCTTATCACACCTTAGAACTAAATCAAAACAAAGGAGCATCTCTATCCTATGAAATGCAACAGGACTGAATTTTCTTCTTTTTTTTTTTCATTCAATCAGAGCTTCCTGTATCCAGCTGATAATAACTAATCTGGTTGGTACCCAATAATCTGAAATAGGTTTCTTTACTCACAACAATGCCTGGGTAGTAGCCTCCCACGGTAACATTTTCTGTTCTTGTGGTAGCTGCCAGACCTATGGTCAGTATGAAAACGGACACTACCAGCAGAGCGACTG
Source organism: Xenus cinereus (assembly GCA_025774025.1). Classification (NCBI taxonomy): domain Eukaryota; kingdom Metazoa; phylum Chordata; class Aves; order Charadriiformes; family Scolopacidae; genus Xenus; species Xenus cinereus. The sequence goes on from JAOXJK010000001.1 coordinate 147,237,894, forward strand.
TGAACCAAAGGGAAGTCTTCTTCCTTTTTGCAAATTGTCCTGGAGGGAGTGGGGAGACAAAAAAAAAAAAAAAAAAAAAAAATGTGAGAGTTTTTCATTGCAATCATGGGAGAACAAAGACAAAATAACAGAAGATTTTCTTTTGTTAATCTTTTCTGGTGTTAACCCATCATTGTTCTCCCACTAAGGAAAAGAGCTGGCAGACAACAGAGGGAGTTAAAAACCACAGAGCTAGCTAGAGCTCAGCATAACTTAATACACATGCGTTGGGTACACACATGAGATGAGTTTTTAATAAGCTGAACTGAAAGTCAGTGACAATGATAATTATGCCCTGTCTTCAGTAATGTTTATAATTAAGTGTTGCTCACATCCATAAGTCAGATCCTGCATGCCTTAAACAGTTACCTACGTAAGTGCCGATTTGACTCTACCCGGACAGAATAGAAAAATTTCTATTTTAAACCAGATTAGCAGAAGCTCAGCATGCTACCATTAAAACATATGTGCTCTTCACATTTACTGGAGTAAGCAAACCAATCTGTATCTCTGAAGCAAAGCTGTAATATAGTTGATCAGGTAAGGATATGTGGGGCTACCTTTTGAAACAGCGGCTGCTTAGTAAAATACATTCAGTCTCACTGGGATTTGGATCCAGATACCCAAAAGAGAGAAAGGGAAGGCTCATCTACTGCCTTCAGCCTCCTTCGAGCCACTTTTAACCTTGTTATTGTGGTGGCACATCTGAGTTGCGACCACAGGTTACTAACATCAGAGCCCCAGCCCCATTGCACTGCACACTGGAGGCCACAGCCCTCGCCAGGGACGGGGAGGTGAGAGGGGAAGGCTCTGCGGGTGAGGCTTGATGATGCTGCTGGAAGCAAAAGCAGGGGAAACGCAGGAAAGTCAAAAAGCAAGTAGAAGCCATTCACCATGAGTCACTTGAGTTATGCGGTCAGTTTGAAGTCAGGTAATTCGGTTAAACTTTCACAGTTCAAAAGCCAGGCTAGAATAGTGACGTTTGCAAACCAAGTCAAATACTTTTCAATTAATAAATAAGTGCATTTCTAATAAAAATCATAAAAATGTTTGCTGACATTTCTCCAGTAGAAAAACCAGCCAAAATGAGTCCAGTCTTTTAGTACGAAATGCAAGCGACTTTACTGAAGACAATTATCATCTATTGAGCTTAGGCAAGTCTCTTTCACCTGCATGTACAAAGTCTTCCTGCTAAAGATCAAGAAATAATTCGTAAGACTCTCCAGACATCTCCCCTCCAGGCTGTGCCCTGGCTGCCTGCCTCTGGCAATTCCCTGTTAACCCATGGAGAGTCACTGGGACATGGAAACTGAGAGATTCTTCATTATCAATCAGTGCTTCACCAAGTATATGGGGATAAAGGCAGTTCTTTCAACGCAGCCAGCTGACATGGCCGAGAGGGGAAAGAAGACCTCAGACATGTAACTCCACAGATAAGTCGCCCTTCCCATAAACTGAAATGATCCATTCAATGTATCTACCAGATTTTAAGTAATATTTGATGTCCTTGCTACACTCTATCACCTTTGAAAACTCATGGAGATCGGGGAATCCCAAATATTTGAAGAAAGGCAAGTGCTCCACCTATCTTTGAAAAAGGCCAAAATGACGATTTGGGGAATTACAAGCCTCAAGGAACTACAACCTCACGCTGGTTCCTGGGAAGCTGGGACCAAAAACGTGAAGCAAATCCTGTTGTAAGACGTTTCTGGGCGCACAAAGAAAAGGTGATTGGCAACATTCAGCATGGATTTATCACAGCCAAATCATGTCTGACCAACCCAGCTGCCTGCTATGACGAAATGACTGGACTTGTCGAGCAGCAGATGTCTTTTACCTTAAATCTAGCTTTTAACATGGTATCCCACAACGTTCTCATAACTCAGTTGAGATGGTTAAAAAAAATCAGCTGTATTATTGGGTTCAGAGGGAGTGGTTAATAGATGGTACTCTACCTAGAGGCCAGTAGTATGTGGAGTACCATGAGAGTCTGCCTTCGGACCTGTCCCATTTAGTGTATTCATCAATGACCTTGAGAAAGTGGTAGCGTACCTGCTCATCAAGCTGGCAGATGACATGAAACTGGGGGGGGGGGGGGGCCGTCGACACCATGGAGGGCAGGGTTGCCATTTAAGGGGATCTAGGCAGGCTGGAAAACAGGGCCAGCAGAAACCTTACAGAATCCAACAGAGAGATGCAAAGCCCTGAGCAAAAGAAAGGACAACACCTTGCAATGACACAAGTAAGGGACAGCCAGGCTGGGGAGCAGCTCTGCTGAAAGGGACCTGAGGGTGTTGGTTTTCAATGAGCTGAACGGGAACCAGCAGTGTGCCCTGGCAACAGCATCCTGGGCTGTATTAACAGGAGCATCATTAGTAGATCAGAGGAGTAACTACACCCCGCTATTCAGAACTTTTTAGACCACATATTATATATTAGACCCAGTTTTGGGGCCCTAGTAGAGGAAATAGATCAATTAACGGCAGTGAATTCAACAGAGGACCCCAAAGAAGGTCAGGGGGCTGACGTACTCGCTGTATGAGAAGAGGCTGAGGGAACAGGGCTTCCTCAGCCTATAGATGAGATGGCTTTTGTCAGGGCTAGTAGTAGTCTTCCAGTGCTTATGAGGTGGTTGTCAAGAGGACAGACTCAGGCTTTTCATGGTGGCGCACAGCAGTAGGACAAAAGACAGTGGACATAAACTGAAACACATGAAGTGTTTCAAACTGGATATAAGGAGAAAAAAATTCAACATTAGGACAGTCAAGCATTGGAACAGGTTGCCCAAAGAGATCGTGTTGTCTGCATCCTTGGAGGTTTTCAAGATCCAACCAGAAAGAGCCCTGAACAACCTGGTCACACCTCATAGTTGACCCTGCTTTGAACAGGAGGTTTGACTAGCAGCTTCCTGAGGTACCTTCCCACCTGAATCATTCAATGGTTTTGTGATAATGAAGACAGCTAGACTAAAGGTGGCTTGGGTATGTGTGCTCATATCCACTGTTATGAAACTGCAGCTGCAGTGTAGACATACTCTAAAAGGATGTAGGAACACAAACCTTCTGAAAGTCAACGGAACAGATGCTCCTCAGCCAAGTGTTTCTGAAATCACCGAATGTCTGCTTTTATGAAAAGTATCTGAGGAGACAAGCCTTCACATTTTTCTCAAAGTAACACCTGTACTGGGAAAAGTTAATCAGATTGCACAGAGATAAACTAAGGGTCCAACCTGCCCTCAGTAATATTTGTAAAGCAGCACAGTACCTCCAGATGAAAAACACTAGCGCTGCAAAGGGTTCCTACTATTAGCTCCCTTCTGCTATTTCCGTCATGTTGGCTCCCAAGATTTTTCGAGTCTTTTGTTTACTGGTGTTTGTAGCAGTTGCCACGCAGTTTTTTGGATCTGCTTTTACCGTATCTACCAGCCAAAACCCAATGCCAGGCTGTTCCCTCAGGAGCCCTGTCCAGAGCGCAGAGAGAGGGGCTGGCCCAGCCTTCTTCCCTGATGCTCTCGGTGGCAGGGCTCGGACCGAAGGCCGACCGTATACCAGAACAGCTGGGAAATTAAGAGCAGAGGAAATGCTGCTGTCAGTATTTCTAGGCTGAATTTTCTTCCAACACTGACGTTCCTGTAGTGCAGGAGACAGTCAATGTAGGGTATTGACTTTCCAATTTTTTAATACTGGAGTGACTCTCGGAATAATTTTGACATTTATCGCCTCTAACTTCTTTAACAATGATTCAGAATGAACATATAAACTCTTAGTCTGGACCTTACTCCAATTTAGTTACAGCTTCAAATTCTTATCTCTAGTATACCAAAAATCAAGCGTGTAGAAAGAAATCTTCTCATCATATCCTTATTAGTGTGACCTTGAGACCAGGGTCAACAGAGAGTGTGAACCTTGTATCAGCAATATTCTTCAGCAGTTTTGGCCAGTGATGCATTAACTGAGTTTTGATACTGCACCAGTGGGCACTACAGTAAAAGTTGGGAGATAAATTAGAGAGGTAACGCTGCTTCCACATCACTGGCTTGTGCCCTCCCTGGCATAGACTTAAATTGTGCGCAAAAAGGAACAGTCCCAGGAACACCCTCTGCGTTGCTTGCTAAATGTCTGTCAGCAAAGAACCTGCTTGAGCCACTCAGCCCCACTACTCCAGTGGAAGGAAAGAGAATGCTGACAGGACAAGGAGGAGAGACACCAGGCTGCTGTCTCCTTGGGAGAGAGAAAGGCCCTGGAGGAGAGAAATTGAGATCATCCTCCAGAGAGTAAAGAGAAAAAGTGTCTCCTGAAGACTAAGCTCTGCTGGACTCAGCAAAACCTTGTGTCCGTTCATCAGTTGCAGAAAACAAAATTGTATTTACAATGCTCCGTTCATGATGGCTGAGGGATAAATTTAATTTGTAGGAAGACTACGGAAAACGAATGGTTTCGTGGGGAGGGTATAGATCAGATTGCTGGTAGAATGCAAAGTGATGGATCTAATGATGAATAGTAGGGTCTAGATTTAAATGAAGGGTGAGTTGAAAAGGAGAACGAACAAATTTATGATGAAACATGTCCATGATATGGCACACGCCTGATAGTCAAAGGAAAGAAAGAATAGAGTGAAGCATCATCTCTCAACTCTGGAAAACTTGCATATGAGCTGCAATTTAACTTTTAAAAAGTCAACATTTAGACCAAGGCAACTATATTTTGCTAACTTCACCGCTCCTTTTAAAATCCACCTCTAGATGTCACAAAGTCTATTAAAAAGTGTGGAATGATTTTTGCAAGGAAAGAATTGCTGCAGGATGTAGCAATTTGCTGGGATCACTATCACATTTGCTGAATATTAGCACCACAGAATTTCAGACCTTCCTCTTTGAACTAGTTAAGGTGATCTAAATGGAATTCAATGGATTTCAAATAATGCCCCAGCCCAATGTATATTAGCATCCTAATATGAAAAAAAGATAAGGGAAGAAAGTTTTGTGGCAGAAAAAAACAGTGCATTTTTAATACCTAATGAATATTACTAAAAATTGTGACATGCTTCAGGGAGTGGCATTGACCATATATAGTAAGATAATTTAAATAGAAATTCACCATAGACAGAGGAGTTTAGTACCAAAGGTATCTGCTGCTTTGCTGCTACCGAGAAAATATTTAAGGGAAAAATCTTTGCAGCTAAATTAATAATTTTTAATTATTGCAGTTCTCACTTCAGTGCCATCTCTCTCTTGGCTACAGTCCTCATTGTGTGTTTTCAAAAATGGTTTATGCCAGTGAAATGAAATTAATCCTACATTGCCTTCCAAAATTAAACGTGATGGAGTGAGGTGCTTAAAAGACATATTCACACCTGCTGTTGGTGATTACTTTCCCTTTTCTGATTAAATGCTTGACTTGTCCAGAGGGCTGAACTAATTAAACCAGATGCAACAGCATTCGTTTCAAGCCACAAGATAGCAGCTTTTATCAGGCACATCTCTTATCTTTATTAGGAATTTGTGGAGGAAGAATCCACGAGTATGTTATATATTCATAGGAAATACTATAAATACTATACTAAAAATCCATAGGCAACACTACTGTACTCCTTTACAATTCTACTTATAAAAAAAACCAAACAAACACCTAAACCAAAAACAAAACTAACAAAAAAACCCAAACAAAAAAACCAAACCCAGAAACCCTGCTATACTATGTAGTATAGCTACAGTAAGTGATACCATGCAGTACCACTATGACTTCATTGCTTTGGCAGCAATTGTTGCACTAATAAATAATGTAACGAGCTAGTTTAATCGCTAGTTTAAAGCTAGGATACACCTTCTGCTTTTTCAGCTGCTTACCTGAAAACGTTTTCAAGTTACAGCACATCTTTCGCTCCTACCTTTTCCACACTGATACCGTTTTTCTTCCAAATTTAAGACGAAAAATAACTTCTTTTTTTTTTTTTTTAATTTTAACTGGCTGTTACAATCCTTGGCTACACAGCAAAGTCCCTCTCTATCCTTTCAAACCCTACACACGCAGAGTAATTCCTACCGGTAAGTTCCGTCCTTTCCCGGCTCGGGTGAAGTTCACTGGAATAAGGAGGCGTTTGCCCTCTCTTTCGCGTACCCCTCTGATTTTTCGGGGGGGCGCGCTGCCAGCCCAAGCCGCGCATCCCCTCAGCGACGAAATTCGTAGAAAGCGGAGGAAGGAAACCCGGCCGCCACCCAGGCTCGGACGCCACCCGGCCACAAGCCCGTCACCCCCGGCCGCCCCGCCAGCCCCGCACCCCCCTCCCGCAACAGCACCTGCCCCCCTCGCACCCGGCAGAGAAGGATTTACGTGAATCTCCCGCGAACGTCCCGCGGAAAGCTATTCGTTCCAATGCCGAAGCGCCGGCACGGCGATTCATTAAGCGCGGCGGAAAGCTCAAAAGAAAATAATTGCTATTTTTAAGCACCTCGGCGAGCGAGAGTAAGACGGGCGGCGTGACCCGCGCAGGCTGCAATCCCCCGGTGTCCCCGCTCCGAGGGGGGCACAGCCCCCTTAACCCAGGTAGCCCCCCCAGCTGCCCTCCCCGCCTCGCCCGCACCCCGCAGCCGGGGGGCAGGAAAGTTGCGGCGGGGCCGGTGCCGGGGCTCACCTGTGGGGTCCAGCACGGCCAGAGGGCCCGATACCGCGGGGGCGGGCGGCGGCGGCGCCGCCATCATCTTCC
>JAOXJK010000001.1:147244740-147276874 GCA_025774025.1 Xenus cinereus
GGTGGGAGGCAGGGGCGGGGCGGGGCGAGCGGCGCTTGCCCCCCGGCGAGCACCGGTGGCGACGGCCGGTGCTCCCCCCGCCTCAGCCCCGCGGCTAAAGGCGGCGGGTCCCCGCAGCTCCGCCGCCCTCGCCCGCCCGCAGCCCCCGCGGGCTGGAGGGGTCGCCTTCACCGGCCGTTCGGTGGCCCCGGGGCGAGCTCCCGTGGGGACGGACGCACTTGGGCCTCCCGGCCCCGGGGCCCTGAGGCACCTCACGCTCGCCTTCCCCGGGCTCTGCCCCTGCCCGGGTCCACCCACCCTGCCCAAAAACTAAGACGCGGCACAAAGTCCCCCAGGTCCGCTCCAGGTGGAGGTCCATCTCCTTACTGCTTTCGGGCTTCTCCATTACAAGGCACTGTCCCCCTTGTGTTTCGGTTGGGCACCCTTTTCCTCCCACCGTAGCACAGAATCATAGAATGATACGGGGTTGGAAGGGACCTCTGGAGATCATCTCTAGTCCAGCCCCCCTGCCAAAGCTGGTTCACCTAGAGCAGGTTGCACAGGAATGCATCCAGGTGGGTTTTGAATATCTTCGTAAAAGGAGACTTTACACCTTCTCTGGGCAGTCTGTTCCAGCTCTGTCATCCTTAAAGAAGTTTTTCCTGGCGTTGAGATGGAATTTCCTGTGTTCCAGTTTGTGCCTGTTGCTCCTTGCCCTGTCGCTGGGCATCACTGAAAGGAGTCTGGCCTCATCCTCTTGACACCTGCCCTTTAGATATTTGTAAGTGTTGATGAGATCCCCTCTTAGTCTTCTCTTCTCCAGGATAAATAGACCCAGGTCTCTCAGCCTTTCCTCATAAGAGAGGTGATCCAGTCCCTTGGTCACCTTTGTAGCCTCCGCTGGACTCTCTCCAGCAGTTCCCTGTCTTTCTTGAAATGGAGAGCCCAGAACTGGACACAGTACTCCAGATGTGGCTTCACCAGGGCAGAGGGGGAGAATGACCTCCCTCGACCTGCTGGCCACTCTCTTTTTGATGCACCCCAGAAGACCAATGGCCTTCTTGGCCACAAGAGCATTATGAGCAGCTCATCTCCAGGCTGACCTTTGAGTGTGTGTGCAGGACGGAGGGGCGAGGACGAGGTCTTCATTTGTGCAGTGGTCAATAACTTAATTCATTACATGTCCTACCTGTGTCTCAGGCTTGGCTTCTCTTCTGGATTTGTTCTTGGCCTATGGCAGGGCACTAGTTTGTCACATTGTGGAGATCAGAATTATCAAGCTTTCCTTTCAGCTTTCCTCTTCCCCTTTCTTAAGAAAATAAATCAATATCAATCAGAAAAACAATACCAGAGCAATCAGAAATATTAATAAAATTAATAACAGGCATCTTGGAGACATAGGTTAAGGTAGCATAGGCTAAGACAGGCAACATCAACACTCAAGAGACACTGTGGAGCTATTATTTTTCTTACGTGGTGGCTATCAGTTTCTGAACCTCACTGGCTCCCTCCTTCCATCTCAGTTTTCATTGCCACAGCAGATGCTGCCGCTTGTCCTCCTGCTACCCAGGAACTGCTAGCTGCTGCTCCGAGTGCTACCGACTGCCGGGATGTGTGACTTCGGAAAGAGCCTGAAAGACTCTGGGAACAGCTGAGAAGAAACGGCGAACAGCCGCTGTGCTGTTTCGGTGCCTGCTGTTCCTTTTGCAGGACATTCCCACAGCAGGGAATGTAACAACATTTTCTTGTGGGCAGTATTTTTGATAGTCTGGCAAGAGCTTTGCTTACACTAAGGTGTGTTCTCCCACTTGCAACAAACACAAGTCTAACATTCTTGTTTTTCTTTTGCTCAAACTTCTAAAGGTATATGTGTATATGTATTTAACTACTTCAGTCTTGGGCTGATTTCCCCAGAAAACGGTTACACGGAAAGAGACATCTTTCTCAGGTACCACCCCTAGTCTGTGAAGCCAAGTAATCCAGGAGCTAAGGCCAACCACGAAGGCACCTTTTTTCTCCTTACGTTCCTCTAACCTGGAGGGGTTAAAGAAAAGAGAAAAATTAGGACAGAAGTAGTATTTGTACTACCTATCAATTGCTAAATATTAATAGAAATTAATGAAGCAATAGATTGCTTCAGAAAAGGTGATGGTACAAATAAAACGTTTCTTTGAAAGTGACCGTGGATAAGAGTGATGAAAAAGCCTCCACATTTGATATAGACCCTCAAGTTCAGGGATGGCTGTGGATAGAGATTTCCATCAACACTAAATAATAGGGAGGGTTAGGGAAGCTTTTAGTTCCCCAAGCAGTGTGGAAAACAAATATGGTATGTATTCTTGGGTGTGATGGGCAATAAACTTTTTCTACCAGCAGCCACTGAACAGACACAACAGGCCAAAGGGAAGTTGCTTTAGAACTCTTTTCAGTAAACAAAAAGGATTTTATTACAGAAAATAACCTTTGATGAAAGGCTCGTGTTTTTCACTACAAATTTCAGGAGAGTCAAAAATAGATCTGGTCCTACAATTGTGGATATCAGAGGGCAAACATTAAGAAACTATGGAAAAATGACTTGTGAGACTGCCTGGACCTAAAAACTCAAGCATTTGAATGTGGAAGAATCATGGACTTGCTTTAAATCCAAATGAAAAATCCTGTATAGCACTTTCATCTCCTAAAAGAGGTCGGAATAGGTCAACTGTAGACCTAACGGATGAGTAACTACCTGAAAGAGGGTATTAAAGTAGTGACTGAACCTACAGGAAAGGAAATAGGAAAGCTACAGTTTGCAGGGTTAGAAACTGCAGAATCAGAGAGAAAGAATGGATAAAAATCTGCCTGAGCCAGATGTTGCAGAGAAAATGATAGCAGATAGCAAAGAATTCTTCAATTATATAAATAAAAATGATTCAGAGAAGGAAGATGTATGGTCACTAAATGCCAGAGGTGGGGTGAAAACTGAGGGTGCTCCAAATCATGAATGAATACATTGCCTCAGTTTTCAATCAAAAAATTCTTTATACGAGGATATTGGCAGAGAACCTAAAGCAAGTGAGGATAATGTAAATTATGACATCAGCAGATGTGAATTAGAAGCATAACTTGGGCTGTTTCTTGTGTCAGGCCCAGGAAAATTGCACCCCAAATGCTGAAAGAATCGGTAACAATCTTTTCAAGTCCTGAGCAATGCTTTCAATGAATCAGCCAAGTTGGAGGTGAAGCACTATTACTAGAGAATAGGAAAGCTCTTTTTTTTTTTTTTTATAAAAAGGAAGAGGAAACTGGGGGGAACAGCAACTCCACGCCCTGTTAATTTGATTGGGGAAAGTCTCAGAGGTAAGAGAAAAATGGGTTCAACTACAGTATGGTTCATCAAAGCTAGATCATGTCAGCCTGATAAGATCTTTGATAAGGTAAGTGATTCCTGAGGCAAAAGCAATGCAGTGAAGCAAATCTGTCTGGATTATGCTACACATTTCATAGAGTCCTTCAGAGAAAATGACAACACGGAGCAGACAGCTACAGGTAAGGGTCACCATCAGGTATGAAGATTGCTAAAGGGAAGCCAAGATACTGAAAGAGGCAGGCTGTCTGAGGTGCTCCTCAGGGACCAGTCTGGAGGCAAGATCACCAGTGTTGTTGGATTTAAGGAATGTACGTGTGGTTATGAAGTGTGTGACCATCACAAGCTGGTAAACATTGCTATTACTGAGGACTATGGGAGTGGGAGCATACTAGGAATATATGCACAGCATATTAGAAATAGATTGAGGAGGAGCTTTCACGCTTAAAAACTAACAATGAGAGCTTTTATTGTAACTGTGGAGTCTCCCCAGTTCAGTGACATCGAGGAAGGATCTGGGTGTCACCGACAGTGCTTGCACGATGCCAATGCAAAGACTGCTAAACAGATGTGTTCTAGGATGCGTTATTTAAGAATTGTTAATTAGTTCAATGCATTTTAAGTGTGGTAGAGCTTCATTTCATATTCATGTTGCTGATTGTCTCTAAAGCCAAAAGGATTTTTTTCACCATTTTGATATGTAACTTGGACCTGAATTTTCTTAATTAATATTTTTAAGGTCTTTGTTTCTCAGATGCCTGGCTCATGTTCCTGGCGCGTATGTCAAAATTAAATGTGCCCAGAAGGAATCCCCACACTCCAAGGTTAGGCTGGCAAGGCTGTTAAAAACTCTTCTAATGTGTGTGTTGCGTGGACATGGCCTGTTTGTCAAGATAATCTTTGCATTCTCGCCTAAAAAGTACCCTGTCAGCACTGAGCCTGGACGCCTCCATGATGCCCTTGATCTCTCCTGCTCCTTTCCTGTGGCACACTGCAGTTTTGAAGATTTTTGTCTTTTGTCCCACAGGTCATCATTATGCTGGTGAATGCTTTGGAGCTGAGATTTGTACCCTGTGTGTCCGGGAAGTTCTTTTCTTCTTTCTTTTAAGCAAGACCAATCTGTTCGGTCTTTCCTCACAGATCATGTTTTCTAGGTTCCCATTGCTTCCTCTGGTCACTGTATCATCACACTCTGTGTGGGCCACATCTTTCTTAAAGGGTGATGCTCAATGGCTGGGCAATATTCAAAATAATTTTGAATTCTGTCTACCAGCATACTTCCTCCAAAATACTCAACAGCTACCTTTTTTCATTCCTTCTGTAGTATTGTCGTTTACACTGTTTCTCTGTAGGAGGGTCTGGTCTGGTGCTAAGTCCTGTTACATTGGCTTCATTCTCTTGCAAGAGTTATTTTCTCAGAAACCCTTTTGGAAATCCATTCTGGGCTTTTGCTGGTGGTGGTGTCTTTGGGGGAAGGTTGTTTGCTTTTTTTTAAGTCAAGTTCAAAGCAAAACCCTATTTCTTCCAGCCCTCCTCCATGACTCCTGCTCTCAGCGGGGGTTTATTTCCCAGGCCCAGGTTCAGAGATCCAGTCACAGAGACTACCAGCGTGAAGCAGTTTAAATGACCCCAGTGCTCTTAACTCTTTACCATAGTACTTGGACTGCTTTTGTATTCCTCAAAAAGTTTGGGGCCTGTCTCCTCTTCCCATTATTTGAACCCCCAGCAGAAAGGTAAGCCAGTCATCACTGAGGCTAAACTCAGGATTCGCGATAGGCCAGCTTGCCCAGTCACACAGGGTCATGACAATGAGGTAAGTAGATTTCCTTTGTTCATAATTTATAAATAGTATTTATTGGCATGGTTACGGGTACAATTCTTCCAGGAATACATTGCCTTAGTTCAGCTGAGCAGTCTAAGGAAATCACGCAGGAAGTGAAAGGAACAAGAGAAGTAGCCATGAGGTTGAGGTTAATGACCTCTGACTATTTGACTAAAATAGTCAATGGCTATTAAAAGAAAATTGCTGGACAATTCCCTTCAAAAATTCTGCTTCCTGGTGCCAGCCAGTTTCCAAGGTGTGGTGTGGTTTTATTAGGAGAAGATTTAAAAGACTGCCAGCTTAAAAAGGGACTTGAGAAGGTACAGCTATTCGTAACATTGGTCGGAGACACCTGAGATAGATGAATGATACACGGGCACGTGTTTGTCAAAAGCAGGTCTAAATCTTTAATTGCCTTCAGTAGACTTTTCATCCATTCATTTTTGCAGTCAGTTTTTGAACTCTGTAAACTTTTAGCATTCACAACATGTTGTCACAAGGAGCTCCACGGATATCTGTGTGCTGTGTGAACAAGTGGGATATCCCAGTGGGAGCAAGAAGCACACTGAAAAGAGCAAGGTAAAAGTCAAGTTAAATGTCAGGTATATTTGGAGACATAGGAGAATGTACCAAAGAAAGGTACATTGCCCTTACGAAAAAACCCCCAATTGCTACATGATACCAAAAGTCACTTTGGTCACTTATCTCTTAATAAAGCTAGATAATAAGGAGTCATATGGATGATGTACTAGAGACTATTCTTGCGGTGTAGCTCACAACTATATCAAGGCAATATTGTGAGAAATGGACTTGACTTTGCTGAAGACTGACAACTGTCTCTTAGTTGGGCTGATGACAATGCTGCTTCCTTCAGGAAAACCTTATCAATCACTGAAAGAAGGGAATTAATCTCATAAGAAAGGAAGACAAAACAAAATGCGAGGGGTAACCAAAAGGCAGAGATGAAGGTCTTTTGCAGTAGTTTGGAGACAGGCATAACAACATGCAAAGCTGTCAAATGTAACATATTCAGAGTCCTTATATGTCCCCATTAGCACAGACATGAAATATCAGAAGACATACAACCCATGATAAGAATGTGCCACTATGAAAATGAAACATGCTAAGGATTTGCGTAAATCTATAACAAATAAATGAAGTCACTGTACTGAAGTCAGGTGCCTTCTGAAGGATTGACTCAATATAGAAATAAAATCTCTGAAAATTGAACACTTCCTTTGATAAAGTGACTTTCTTTGGGGAGTCATAGGTCAATGTCTGAGAGGTACAGAAATAACATATCAGACCTTTGTTAGAAAATTCCTATTGGAAGAAATAATCCAGTGTTATAGTGAAGACTGCACAACAGAAAGCCTTTTTACTGGAAAAAAATCTCTGAAAACTGAAGTAAAAAAGGGTTTTCAGAGAAGTACCTGGTTTTGAAATATTCTTATCTTGATAGAGCCTAAGTTTATATAAGCTGGATGCGTACCTCTGCAAAATGATTAATAAAGGTATGTTTGAAATTCACCAAAAATAACACATCAGACGTGTGACTGAACAAAAAAACAAAACACCCTTAGTTTGTCCTGTTAACTGTTACATTAATTTGTACATAAGTAAAAATGCATACACAGAGGTACTTATGCCAGCCCAAACAGGAACAGATCATCAATTTTTGGAATGCATGAGGAAACTCCTCTGGAAAATGTGGCTTAAATTTCAAAAATATGCCATCACCAAAAGAACAAATCAATCTGAAATACAGATGTGGTAATGATATTTTATAACAGGCATAATTTAAATTACACTTCTAAGCAGTAAACGTAAGGTTTGATTAATTATTTTGCCCATCGCAAGGCATCTTAAAAAATTCCTTTAATAACACAGTGAATTATACTACCCATTCAAATTACATTTTTCTTTTAAAGCCCAGAAGCAAGCGAGGCATCCTGTACCTTTGCTCATATCAGCTGGTGCCTAATTTAGTCAGGTGCCCTTCATGTCTCCTGCAGTAGACGCCGTTAAAGTCAAGGGCAATGTATAATACAACCTCAGTGTGAGAAAAGGGCTCCTTGCACCTCTCTCTTCCCTTGTAAGGTTGCTTCCTCAGTATATTCTCAGCAGCTCTGCTCAGTTCAGTTTTAAAGTCTCAGTTACGAGGTTCTCCTCCTTTCTCTCGACAGGCTCTTTTACAGTTTAATGGAAACTGAGGAGACTCAAGAGCCAAGTTCCACACTGAGAACACCCTCAAGAGTTGTAATCTACCACAACATTTGTCAAACTGGCCTTCTAATTGTTTTATTGAGGTACTTCTTAAACTTAAATAACTCGCAGTATTCTTCAGAAACTCTGGACAATGAAATATGAAATTAGAGTAATATTCTGACATGCTCTGCAGTTTCCATTGTATCAAAAACATCTTGGTAAGGAGAACAGTGAAGTTTGGTACTGTGGCTCAACTGGGAAGAAGAGAGCAGAAGGAGGGGGTGAGCAGAGACAAGCAGGTCAGCCTTTGAAGCTCACTCTAGAAGGAAATGCACCAGCTGTGGAGAGGTATCCCAGTAATGTAGAGTGGGTCTCTTTGACCCTCACACAGAGTCCTTAGGAGCCAGCCGGGTAATTATTTAGCTTGGGATAGGATGATGGGCACTTATAGTAGCCCAGTGTCTCTCCAGTGCACGCATCCATTGAAAAGATCATGAGCACAGCATTTATTTCGCACAAGAGAGAAGCAGCTTGCCAATTCTTAAAAGCTTGTGTTTAGGATTAAGCAAAGATGTGCAGGTGTAACAGAAAGAAGGCCATAAAACCTGACTTAGAGGCTGGGTCCTTCTGCAGGACCTTGTGTGATCTAGCTGGAGAGATGAGGATTCCAGGCTACTTGGCAGATTAAGGTAGTGAAGGGGGTGAATGACATTTAGCTGGAGACAGTGTAGGGTATGCAAAAAACAAGCGGGCTCTGGATCAGCACAGTGTCTTGGAGCAGCCACTGCTTTAGCTCAGCTGTGCCTTTCAGCCCTGGAAGGGGCCTCCTTTACATCATCCCACTTGTGGCTGTACCCATGCTGGCTCAAAAGCAGCAGACCTTTCGTTTTAAAAGGAAGGATGATGCTCCCTTCCCTGTTGATACCTCTGTGGGGAAGAAATTCTTCAATTAAAAGTTAAAATGTCAGCACTTTATCTTCCAAATTCCAAGCTTGGTTCATTATGGCAGCACAAAGGAAGGGCTACAGCCTGGTTTATTTCTTCTGCTTGATTTGAAAGTACCAGAATTAATGGTGCATGTGGTGACATGGGCTGCTTGTGGAGATAAAGAGGAGATGTAGGGTTGAAATAAAAAAAGGTGACAGGTTTTAAAATGCATTCTCTATCCCCAGGGCCAAGACACTTTCAGCAGCAGTTTAGAGTCTTCCAGTCACTTTGTTTTGTAAAATACTAAATTACCAATAAAGGAAAGAGAGTTAGAAGTAGCTGGTGGACCATGACTTGCTGCCGGGAAGGTTTAACCATCCAGGAGATTGACTATGGCTTGCTGCCATGGGGGTTTAGACATCCAAGTAAAGGACAAAAGATGCAGAGCCGCTGCAACTCAAAGGATTTCACAAAGGAAAAAATGCATAGAAGAAAAATACATTTGGAGATTTTATAAAGTGTTTTCCTATCCCCCTTGCCTCTTTTTTCAGTTTTGTGGCCCTCATATTCAGAGTGGTCAAGGGGAACACATTATGTGTCTTCCTCTTTTTCCGTCTGACCTCACTGTCCAAACAAAGTGTTCTGTGAAGTCATCATATTCTGATGCTAATAAGCAACAAACTTGGCCTAGGAAGCACACACCACTTCTAGGTTTCTCGTGTCCCTAATTTTTATCTCTTTCAGTTGTCAGTCATAGACATTTTTCCTGACCTCAATGCTGTCACTTAAGCAGCAAAGTCCCTGTGCCTTATGTGGTTTGACCACGAGGACATTTTCCACTGTACAGGAGACCCACAAGAACCTAAGAGAAACCTCTATTGGCTGAAAAGATTTAAGCCATGAATAAATGTTGAATGGGATTAAAACGACCATGAGTCAGACTGTTATTTGCAAGGCCTGCATCCCCGTTAATGAACCTCCTTCTTTGCTGTCTGTAGACCCCCACAGATGGAGCTCTTAAGATGCCAGGGGCAAGGGGCTGTGTAGAGGTGAACAGGGTGCTCCTGAAGGAGTAAGACAAAATCAAAGCCCTTCTGTCTTGCTTGCTCTCCTTCATGCAGAACTGCCTGCTGCCCTGGGAGAAAGCCCTGCCGGCATTGGCAGTGGTACAGGGGAGTTGAAGGGTGACAGCCCAGGGAGGCCATTCAAAAGTTGACAAAATGCAGTTGCCCAGGAGGATTTTCAAACTCTCTGAGTGCAGCCACTGAAGACAGCCACCTTTTAATTAGCTGCTGTATTCCTCCTCAGCCAACAAGCTACAGCACTGCATAGCAAAACAGCAGACTTACTCTTTGCTGATGCACGGATGAAAGCAGATAGATAAGAGAACTGAAATGAGAGCAGGAAACCATTCTCCGTGTGTGCTTTTTCAGTGCCAGTAACAAAACGGTGACTGAAATAGGAGCGGGGAAAAAAAGAGTGAGAGGTGAAATCAACCAGCTTGTGTGGGCTGGATGCACTGAAACACCTGTGGAGGTGAATGTGCAAACGGTGCCCAGCATCACTCTTGATTTCCTACACTTTTAAAGGAAAAAATGGAGTATATTTGGAAATGAGATGACCGTTCATATAATCAGATACCTTGATAAATAAGGCTATCCATTCACCTCACAGACTATGGATGATGGTTTACATCTGATGTTACACTAACTTTGTCCTCTCACATGACTGTTCGTTTAAACAAATGTAAACTCAAGGTGGTAAGTAGCCATTATGGGTTTGCCTCCAAGGTCCCTTACAGTTCCTTTCCAGATTTTGATCAAGACATCATTTTTTCAGGTTGCTCTCCCTTGCCACAGCATCTGCTTAGTTCCAGCATAAATACAACAGCAACAGGCGATTCACAGGTTTCTGTACCTTTTTCCTGAGGATCTACAAGAGTGTGATCAGTTGTCAGCAAATTGAGCTTTTGTTTAAGTTGATAAGATAAATGAAGCTGGAAGAAACTTAATTTTTACATAAATCACCTTCAAACATCTATTCTTTCTGTTACTCTGTAATGCAAGGAACTTTTAGAAAAAGGTGCTGGCCGCTTCCAACAAGAATACAATATTGAATATTTATTTATGTTAATAGTCACGTCTCTTTCCAAGACGTAACCTTTCGAAGAATAACAATTTCCAAGAATAACCTTGATATAATCCAATTATTATAAATAAGTCACAAATGCCATTAAAGAGCATGTCAACAGCATGTCTATAGTATTATGTTTTGCTGTATCTTCCCATATTCTGTGAAACTTTGAGTTGATAAACCAGAGAACATCTCTTAGCACAAGTCTGTAACATTTGTTTACAGATGTTTCCTATATGTATATTTCCTATATATTTTTTTCCTATATATTTTTTCAAGTCACATCTGAATGTTATTTTTTAAATGATTGATGTTGCCAGTGAAGCTGTTGAAATAGATATTGAAAACCTTGATCCAGCAACCTAGAAGGCATCTACTTAACATCCTGCCCTCCATTCATCCCTTTGCCTTCCATGGACACCCCTCAGCACCTCTACTGTGGTCCTACTGTGAAGAAGGCAGATCTTGCAAACCCGCAGGCAAATCCTTCTGACTTCAGCCTGGCCCGTGGACTTCAGAGGGTCTCTAAAACACATAAATGCCCTTTGCACACAAATCAGTGAAAGCTTGGGTCCTCTAAGCTTACAAGTTTATAAGCTTGTATTTTTCCAATAGAGAAAGAACTGATAGAAGTGTAGTAATAAAGATTTATTAGCATGACTGAGCAAATGCCTGAGCAACTGGTGTATGGTAAAAGCCTGAAGGTTTCAGAAAGGCCATTGTTAACACATACCACCTCCAGTGAGTGTGGAAAGGGTACACTTTATATACCAGACAACGGTAGAAAAACTGCTGTAGTTACTTCTTTACAAAGAAACTTAAGAAACTATGCTACTGATAATTTTCACATGACTAAGCCATCTGCCTTAGTACAGAGGTACCAGACTTGAAAGAGAGTGAGACACTAACTGGTAAGTTTATGAATTCTCTGACAGTTACTTAAAACTGCTTTTCCATGTGCAGTAATGCCTCGGTTTTAGGAGTTGGGCCATCTGTCAGGAGATCAGCTATAAAGGTGGGAATCTCCATTTCCATTTGCACAAAACCTTCCATCCTGGCTTTGTCACATGTTGAGGTTTCAAGTCTTAAGACTGACTGTTTCAGGAAAGGATGCTACGTTGCCTCGCTGTCTGGGTCACTGGGAGGCTTGGGGAAGGGCACGACGATAGGCAGAAAAGCACTGGGGAGATGGAGCCAGTGAAAGATCCTTCTTTGGAAAGGGGGCATTTGCTGAGAGCTCATGGGAGCTAGTGGGAGGATATCACTTGTTCATCCTCCATGGCAGCAGGAGTTTGAAAGTATCAGGGATTTATAGTGTGCAAACTAGTCCCAAAGGATACAGATTAGTGGGACAGGGTGCAGGAGGCTTTAAAAAATGCCTGGTGAATGAAACTTAATCGCACGTAGCTAAAGCTGTCACATTGCCATAATTCCCTTATATAGGCACATCTATTTCTATTTAAGTATGTATAAAGACATGGTTATGCATCCCATTAAAACATGTTGTTGGATTCATAAATTCATGAGCCATACCATAAGTCCTTAGAGGGACTCAGAGCCAGTAGGAATTTTTTTTGCAGCTAATTGTAAATCTTTTTGTTTCCTTTGACTCTTTCTTCGTGCATTGATCCTTCATGCATTGATTCATGGAAACAGTGGTCACTTGGGGAGTGGGAAGCCTCTATCTGAGGACAGCCTGTGTTTACTAGGCCAACAGTACTTCAGGAGAGTACATATGATATTACTTATATTTGCTAATGAAGGTGGACCATCATTACTGCCTCAGGAAACAAGGAGGCACTGATTATCTTCCTTACCCTGCCAGTATTTAATAAGAAACACACAAATATCTCTTGGCATGTGGGCCACAACTGCTCTGTGTCAGGCAAGTACTCTAGCTCCTAAAATACAACATCCTCCTGCAACGTACGCCATCTCTTCCACAGTCTCCATGTGTTTGGTCAAGCCTTTATAGAAAAGTGCTAGCTGCAATGATGCTTTGGAAGGAAAGATGGGGAATTTTTTCCCTATAAAGGAGATTAAATAGATAGAGGTATCTGCCAGCAGCCTTTGGGGATGTATCTAAAACTTGGAGTATAGAACTGCTGTAAACTGCTCTTCATGGTACCTTTTGAGCATGCTCAACATTTGGGATGCCATGTGAGAAGGCCTGACTCCATATACTCTGCATAACAGTCCCTGGGCTGCCTCTGTTTCAGAGATCTAAATCCAATTTGGACAGAACTTGTAGGAACTTCATCTTATGGTTACTCTGAGTTGAACTAGAGTTCAAATTTTATATATATCAGATTCCTGCCATGCCTGTGTGCATGGGTGTTGTCCATGATAAACACTAGGTCATTCCCCACCTCACTGGAAAAAGGGTCTTATATTTGAAAAATTATAATAAAGAGGTGTAAACAATGGGAATAAAACAAGAGCTGAGACCAAGATTCCTGATATAATGCAAGCAGCTTTTGAAAGTAGTCAAATAAAATTGCACATCATTCTAGTTTCTGATGTATTTAGGTTGTTCTTTCTGAACACAAACATTTAATAATTTTAATTACTGCAGAATGCTTATAAATCTAGAGGACTTCCACACAGCTGAACAAAACTGTCTTCATCAGTCTGGGAGATTATGGCCACCTGTTGACAAAAAGCTTAATCTAACCCAGCCTTCAGAGGCTTTTGATCATCATTCACGTGCATGCATGTGGGTGTTCAGCCCTGCTTTGGACATAAATGCCTGCCATTTCTTTTGCCCTTTTAACTACAGTGCACCATAAATAAATATGAAGTATTTCCTTCCTAGAGCACTTTGTTCCATTTTTTTTACTTCTTACTTAGACATTTGTTTTTTAACTAGAAGCTACTTGTTGATTTATAAGCTGCAATTTTCTTATTGTGTTAAAAATTTCCTGCTGTACGGCATCCTACATTTCCCCTACCAAGCAAAGGATGCCAGGTCTTTAATCTTAATATTACCTTCTCATCTATTTATATATGACAGTTGTTTGTGGAAACTCCTATCCTTTTCATTTGGATGAAGAACACCTTTAGGAGAATGTGTACAGTAAGCCTGCTGTGTATGTGCGTTTGTGCAGCACCCAGCATGTCCTGGCTTCTCATTCAAGGATAAAAGAGGGACCGATGCCTACTTTAGAAAGCCTAATCTTAAGGAGAAACACAAATGGAAAGAAAGAAAATGGGACACGAAAATCTTAACTGGGTTCGAGGTTGGCCATGTTCTGCTTATTCAAGAGGCTTTTGTTTTGATTTTCTCCTCTGGAAACGTGGCTGAAGCAGTCATGCTGCCTGCAAGTGGTTTTTTAGAGGTGTCTCACTAACAACTTTTGAACCCTGGTCAAAGCAGCACGCCTGGACTTCAGCTCAAAGCACCCAGCACAAGTGGCTGAATACCCTCTGAGATATTTAGGTTGTATAAGCACATGTCGTGAGGGACAGAAGGTCATGAAGAACCAAGAGGCCAAGGCAAGACCTCAGCAGAGGAAGGAGAATGCCAGAGGGAAGATTTAGAGAGAGTCAGGAGGGAGACAGGTAATAAATGCTGCAGCATTTTAACTCCTCACATAGCAACTGTGCTTTCAGCAATACATAAATTGACCCCAAACTTATGGTGACTTTACAAATGAAAGATAACTTTTTAATTAATTACACAGTGAACAAGAGAGAAACGAACACTTCTTTTCCATAATGATGATGTGTGTTTGGTTGTGCTCTCTTGCTGCCTAAATCAATGGCAGGCAGAGCACCATGGCACTCTGGCAGTGCTTCTGGAATTGGATTATCTCCCTTCCTCCACTTAGCATCGCAGAACCGTGCATCCTTAATTGTGCATCCTATCTGATTATTAGCTACTGCGTCTGATCATGCTCCATCTCTTCCCTCATCTGCTTTTCATCCTTTGTGTTGCCTCTCTATAATTGCAACAGACCTGCCTCAAGGCCCCAAATTATTTCCTACCATCTTCAGGTGCAACAGATTGTTTTGGAGATTTTGATGGCTCCGCTTGTCTTAAGGCTGTTCATCTCTCGCCTGAAGCTCTGGCTTCTTGAGTTCTGACACTGCCCAAGAACAGGAGCAATTCCTACAGACACTGGTGATCCAAACTCAATCTCAGGGGATGAAGACCCTGAACCAGTGCAACCTCATGTGGTGACAGTCTTCAAATAGCTCATCAGGCCCAGCAGTGCAGGTACTATGAGTTACAAAATGGAAATCACAGTTTTGGTACCATGCTGCCCTGCCTGCCTTCAACAGGGCAAATATAAAACTCAGCGGTGGTTGCCAGCCTGCAGATGTTAGGTGAAGCAACAATTTCACATCGTGGTCTGGAGGCATTGGCTTAGTGTAAGCAGTGTACAGCACAGGTTGTAAAATGCACTCATGAGAAATGTTTAATATATGCAGTTATTGCCTTCTAAAAATCCTCATGCCAGCTTTCCACACAGCCAGACAGGAATTGCCTCAAAGTCACTCAAGTAAATACATTCCTTTTTTAAACCCTAGGAGACAGCCAGACCTCCTTGCCAGGAAGATGATTAGGCCATCACTTAGAGGCTGGAGCAGAAGAAAGGAATAAATGAAAGAGATAATAAATCCATCTATTCATATTACAGATCATGAAAGGGGAAAAACTGGCAAGCAAGCACCTGGTGTGTAAGAAACTAGTTTGGAAGTTGGGAGACAAGCAAGAAAGAGTTTGAATGGAGCCAGACTTCTCCGGAGGAGCAAAAATACCCAAAATGCCTAAATACTGCAAGTATCCTACACAATTAGATAGCAATTACTGAACAAAAGTAAAGTTAATATTGGTTATTAGTTCACTAAATACCTAGCAGCAGCCAGCTCTGAGATGCTGTGCTGAGTACAGCAACGCCAGAAATTTCAGACAGGGAAACTGAATACCGAGTCTGTATTTCTGCTATCGATTACTTTGCTTTCATTTATAAATAATGCTGGGTTGCTTAGGTTGCTAGTTAGGAGCTCTAAGACTATCTGTCTGGGGTGGTGTCTCATTCCTTTATAAAGACTTGGTTTAATACATTATATGCTTTAAAGGGCGTCACTGCAGAAAGAGACAATAAAGCAAGAAAGCAAGAATCAGTTGCACAGGAAAAATGAGTTTTCATCCTTTATCAGGAGGAATCTGAGATCTTCTGTCATTTTTCCTGGGTGAAAACAGAGATAACTACCTCCCAAATAGTCAAGCAACAAGAAGTTGAGCTCACCTACAAAAATGCTCTAGCGTTTCGTACCCTGGTTCTAGAGTCACATGCACTGAATTGGGAAAGTAAATCCACACGTCCTGTCAAGGCCTGTGATACAAGAGCTAGCACTTGGCAGAAGTACGTCTCTGATGTAGGAATATGCAGTACACCTATACCTACATGTGCACACCCACCCAAATGCACAGTGTTCAAGGACCAGTGAGCTTGGTTTAGATGAGGTATATTAGGTACAGGGGTTTGCACGTGCAGCTACAAATGAAAATCCTCTTATGCGGCTACTTACCTGTTCAAACCTGGAATAGCTTTGGCCCCTTTGAAATTGAGGCCCCCTTTAAGTGAGATAGATATCTACCTTTCTTTCACACTTCAAAACGCACATCAAAGGCAGCAAACTGATGTTTTTTACAGTCTCTACGTTATGAATAACTGTAAGGCCCTTTTTTTTGCAGGTTTTTGTTAAGTGATATGCAGATAACATATCTGTCCATACAACAGCCTTGTGTGATAACTGTGTCTGCAATGCAGGGATGTTCTTCCACTCATTTATGAGGAAGAGAATTGCCTGGGAAAGCCCTAATCAACCCATCTTTTAGCCAATGAAATGTTTGGAGGTTTCTTAAATCATGTTATTTCTCTCCTTTTTAGTTCCCTCAGGAGGATTTTTATCCTTGTTTCCCCTGGAACTGAGACTTGTGCAATTGTGCTGCCTGTCGTTCCCCTGTAATAACATTTGAACACACCAGCCAAACGTCATCGCACTTGGCAGATGGTTGGACCTCCCAAGGATAGCACAGCTGGGCAAAGAGGCAACCACATAATGAAGGGAGAGGGAGTAAATTAGTGCATTCACTGCAGAAGGGTTTCAAGGAGAGATCAACCACTCTGGGAGGCACCAGAGAAGTTACACAGCAGGGAGAAACACGGGAAACAGCCTCTGCTGAGGCTGCTCATCACAGAGCAGCTTGTCTGAGGAGCCTTAGCTTCAAAAACCCAGATGGACTGTTCACACTGACAAAATCAAGTACATGTCTGCATGTAAATTCACAAACAGATGAGGTGTGCTGGACTAGTTCATTCCAGCTCAGTTTTATTTTATCTTCAAAATCCAATTTGTTCTTCTTCTGCAAATGATTTTAATAGAAAGTGTTCAGGAGGCAACCCTGGAACCGCGCCCTTCAGGAATCAATTAGTGAGTGCTTATAGCCAACCACTTATAGGAAAGGGATATCTAGTAAAAAGTAAGATAGCTTTCTTCCTCTCGTCATGAGTTGTGCTTCTCAGTCTATGCAGAAGAGTCGAGTCTATACAGAATCTATACAGAAGAGGACAGCATTTCTTCTCCACCCGGTCCATACCACAGAATCACAGAATAACAGAATGATATGGGGTTGGAAGGGACCTCTGGAGATTATCTAGTCTAACCCCCCTGCCAAAGCAGGTCCACCTAGAGCAGGTTGCACAGGAACGTGTCCAGGCGGGTTTTGAATGTCTCCAGAGAGCGTACGGCATAGTCATACCTAACACAAGTGGTGCTGTACTGGGTGGTTTTCTAAATGCAAAGCGAATATGCTGATTTGTGTCACAAATAATGTGTCACAATATCTCATCAGTGTCCTGGAAATTGTGAAGCCCCCTGACGGAAATTATGATGGACTGCAGGTATAAAAAGGGAGAAGCAAAGTTTTCCATCAGAACCCAGCAAAGTGACACACGGCATCCAGTAATACCCTCCCAGCAGCAGGTTAGTGCTGCTTGCAGGGGGACCTTCTCCCAGCAGGAAACAAAGCTTTACACTTCTTTATTATGAAAGGACATCTGATAGCCCAGACTGGTCTACCAGGCAATCTATCATTTATTTATTGGGCTGTAATGGGATTGAATAGCTGTCTGCCCCTCCTGGATGTATCCTGCTTTCTGCTCTGTAAGTGACTGATAGGCACCGTTAATATTGTGGTGGAACGATACATTGATTTTAGGGGGAGGAGATGTCTCTGAAGTTGAATACAGTGTGCTTCTCCCCACATCCAGAAAGCTATCGCAGAACTGGAAAAAATGAGGAGATGCTTCAGGATGCATCTGTGCATCGGCAGTGAGGATGATCAAAGGTACCAAGCGACATCTGCACCAGAAACCCCTAAATCGAGGAGGGCTCTTCTGATTGAAGAGGAGATGAGTGGGGGTGTCATGAGGGATAGGCCATGAACAGCAGAAAGAAACCAGCAATGAACAGTTACTGGCTGTCTCCTCTAATCCAAGAAGAACAGGGCAGCAAGCGAGCCTGTCAGGCAGCAGTTTTAAAGGACAGAAAAATACCTGTGTACATAAAATGCAGCTAATCTGTGGACTCCCCTGCCAGAGGCTTTTTGTACACTACAAGGTCACCCGGGCTCAGGAAGCACCCACACCTGCTGAGGCACCATCCCTGTAGGAATCTAAAAGAGAGGTAGACATAGTGCTTAGAGACATGGTTAATGATAGTTTTTATCGGAGTTAGGTGGCTGGTTGAACTAGATGATCTTAAAGGTCCCTTCCAACCTAGACAATTCTATGATTCTATGATTCTGTCACCACTGCTTCAGATGTTAGAAGTGTCCCTCTGTCCCCTTATCCCTCAGGGGAATTTGGATCTTCATCTTACACCCATACATGATGGCAAGCAGCTGGGTGAAGGTTGTCAGGAGCCTCACAGCTGCCTCCCACCCCCAGTCCAGCCCATGGTGGGCACTTGAGCGCAGGGATGCTCTGGGGCTTCCTGCCACATGGCACATGGCGGGGCTGGATGAGGCCAGCAGGGACTCCTCTTGTGTCTTGCTGGGAGAGTGGTCTCAGGATGCCGAGCAGTTCTCCATTGGTGAGTGTCGAACTGAGAGCCCCCACAGGGCTCAGCCACTGAAGCTGGGAAAAACCCCACACTGTAGCTGCTCTGTCATGTCCTGCAAACCATTTGTACAAAAAAATCCCAAAATAGTAATTTGAATGCAAAGCGTATGTGCTGGGGAGACCATCCCCTCATCCCAGCCTCTGAGCTCTCTCCTGGAGCCTCAAGCACACAGGATCATGTTCAGCTCATTCGGCACCCAGAGTGTGCTCTGGTGACACCTTATACGCCCTCCTCAGATTCCTTCTCAAATATTCAGATGTATGTTATTTAATGAACCCATCAGCTTGGTGGCAACTGAAAAGCCTGTAGGAGACAAACCCTGAGAGCCAAAAAGGAGGGACACTGCAAAAGCAACACTGAACAGCATCCCGCTGGAGTCAACTGCAACTATGACCTGGAGTTTCTGGATGTCTGTTGTAAGAGCCAACAGCTGTGTTACTGTTCCTGGAGGAAAATAAGAATAACGTATTGTAGGAAAACAAATTATAATTTCCTGAATCTAACGTATTAGCTAAGGTCACTTTTCTTCCTTGTGTAAAACTTTTTTCAAAGTTAACAGAGGTAGTGTATGTAGGGACATCCTGACAGAGTTAATGAAATTGGGTTGTCTTTAGCCATCTGAACTTAGCAAGAACATTAAACCAATGAGAGAAGAAGACAACAGGGAAAATTTATTCATTTCTAGTATTTAAAAAAGCATTTAAAATAACTAAAACATAAAAATCATTTTACTTTCATGTATTCACTGGATGACTTGCACTTCTTAGAACCTAAGAAGTAACAGGCAATAGAGACCTAAGAAGATGTCCAGTCCATATCCTTGCTGATGAAAGTGTTTGGCAGTGCTTGCCCTGTTGGCTGGGAGGCTGTGCTTTTAGTACTGTCCTCGAAAGACTCTTTCTTATCCTCTCCACTCTGCTCCATACTGCTGCTGGAGGCCAGAACAAGCCCTCCTGGTTGCTCCTGCTCCTCACTACACAACACACTCCATGAAATTCTACCCAGTCTTTGCTACAGTGATCTCCTAGCTTACAGTTTCAGAAGCTGTTTACAATTGATCTGAAAACCTGTGGATGAAGTTCCCAAGGAGAGCACGAGCACATAAAATGTCGATACTCAGTACTTCACACCTAGCTCCAGAGAATTTTAATATCCCTAGCTTTCAGCCTGTAAAGTCCCCTAAGTGTCGGTAAAAACAGCTTCAATGGAAAATGAACCTTACTTTAGAATACTTACTTTAGAATTTTATTTGTCATGCCCTTTCTGCAAGGTGACCAATAATGAATGGTCAAACACAGCAGTACCAAGATCTCTGCCTTTCTGCCTCCTGCTCTCTGCTAAGGACATCGGTACAGGTGTGTCCTCACCCTCAGAAGCAGGCCTGATTTTGCGGGAGGAGACCTTTCCACAGCAGCTATTACTCCCAAGTTCAATCAATGTCCTGACAGGTTTCTTCATCTGCTGCTCATCACACTGCATCTTTGCACTCACGATGCTGTTCTGGAAATACAGTACCAGATTACTATCTGCCATCTCATCTATTCTCACTGTCTAGGAGGAAGGCATGTATTGACCAAATTAGCCCTTAATCCTTCAGATCAGTGCAATGGCACATGCACATCCTTAAAATGTGTAGCTTGAAAGGCAACTGCTAAGAGCTACCTCACACACTCAGCTTTTACCCCGTATTGTGCAGGTAGGAGAGGGGGATCAATGCTGTGTAGTACACTGAGCGCTAGTGACTATTGATCCCCTTGACCGTCTGACTGAAATGACATCGATTTATAAATATATTTGCAGAAATGCTTAGGAGGGAGCAGACACATGTGGATGCATTCCTCATGGACATAAATAACAGCGAGGAGAAGTGTCATCAGTCTATACCCACAATCCCCCTCCCGTACCCCCAGCAATGTAGGACCCAAACAACTAGACTTAGTGTTTTGATGGAATGAGACCACATATGAGTCAGTGATGGCAGTGTACTTATTCACACAGCTACCCCGTTTCTGTCCAGTATGTCTGGGGGCGTGGGAGCTCCGGGTGAGTATTGGTATCCATCAGCAAGTCCTGCAATGAACTGTTGGAGATGTAAATAGGAATTCAACTAGGAAGACTCTGGACCTTTGCAAAAATTATTTTAGATTACTTCCTAAATAAGGCAGAGTTTTAGCAAGCCCCCACTTTTCAGACACTTAGTAGACAGTAAAGACTTTTCAGCGTATGCATTGCCAGCAAGCACGTGCTCACTTGCTGAGCACAAGCACCCCCTTTTTACAGGGCTTTTGGCTGGCAGCTTACAGGGAATGCTGCCTACTGAGCACAGGTAATGCACTTTGCCTTGTGCTCTGGGCCATGGCAGCCCCTCAAGCTGTTGAGGTGACTGAGATGGAAACCTCCAGAACCAGCAATTTTAGCACAACCTGTGAGGTGAAGACAGCTGCCATGTCCAGGAACAAGGCCAGATGCCCCCCTTCCTGCAAGAAGCATCTCATAGGCAGCAGCCCAAGACAGACAAAGCTGGTGGGAGGCAAACAGCAGCGGGACATGTGGTGGGAGAGGAAACTGGGTGAGCGGCAGGACCTCAGAGCAGCAGGAAAAGCAGAGGAGAAGACAAGGAAGTGAGAAAAACAGAGCAGCAGACAGAGGAGGAGGGAGAAAGCGTGAGTAACCTCAACAGGGAGTAAAACTGTGTTCTTTGCTATCCTCAAGCTGCATCAAAAGCTTTCCTTTCTCTCCCAAAGTTCATCAGCTTCATCCAGGTCTCAGTGCCAAGCTCTGGGCTCCAGAGGATACGTGCGTTCTGGTGACAGGATGTGGTGGAACTGGAAATTACCCACATTTCCCGATTTTTGGCCATGCAGGTGCAGTTGTTCATTGTAACCAGGGTGGCTCTTGCTGTGAGAGGCCCTGGCAATGTGCTTCTGTGGCTCTGCAGTGCCTGAAGGGTGAGGTTGGGAGAGATGAGGGGATGTGCGGAAATGCTAGCAAAGCCAAAGCCCGAGGCCACAGGGCAGTTGCAGGCCCCACCACAGCCCCTAAAGCTGTGGCCAGGGCTGCAGGCCAGGTTGCTGTCCCAAAGGTTGAAGGCAAAGATGTTTAACAGCACCAATCCTGGTACCAACCCCTGAGGAACACCACTCCTCACTGCTTGCCACTTGGACATCAAGCCCTTGACTGCAACTCTTTGAGTATGGCCATCCAGCCAGTTCTTTATCCACTGAGTGGTCCATCACTCCAATGTTGAGGCAAGGATGTCATGTGGGACAGTGTCAAATGCTTTGTGCAAGTCCAGGTAGATTATGTCAGTTGCTCTTCCCTTATCTACCAACACTGTAATGCCTCTGTAGAAGGTCACCACATTTGTCAGGCACAATTTGTCCTTAGTGAAGCCACATTGGCTGTCACCGATCACGTCCTTATTTTCCATGTGCCTTAGCATGATTTACAGGAGGATCTGCTCCATCATCTTGCTGGCTACAGAGGTGAGACTGCCTGGCCTGCAGTTCCCCAGGTCTCCCGTTTTTCCCTTTTTAAAAATGGGGGTTATGTTTCCTCTTTTCCAGTGAGTGGGAACTTCACCAGACTGCCATGACTTCTCAAATATGATGGATAATGGCTCAGTTCCCCCAGGGCCCATGGATGGATTTCATCAGGTCCCATGGATTTGTGCAGCTTCGGGTTCCTCAGATGGTCTTGAGCCTGATCTTTTCCTACAGTGGGTGGTTCCTCATTCTTCCAGTCACTGCCTTTGCCTTCTGCAACTTGGGCAGTAGAGCTAGAACACTTGCTGATGAAGACTAAAGGCAGAAAAGTCATTGAGTAGCTCAGCCTTCTCCCTATCCTGGGTAACCAGGTCTCCTATTTCCTTCCAGAGACGGCCTACATTTTGCCTACTCTTCCTTTTGTCACTGACATACCTATAGAAGCCCTTGACGTCTCTGGCTAGATTTAATTCTATTGGGGTTTTAGCTTTCTTAACCTGATCTCTGGCTGCTCCTACAATTTCTCTGTATTCATGTCAGGCTACCTGTCCTTGCTTCCACCTTCTGCAAGCTTCCTTTTTCTGTTTGAGTTTGTCCAGGATCTTGTCAACCAGGGCTTGGGAACCACCACACATGCAGTTGTGCTGGCTGACTGGTGGGGGGCAGCAAAACATTGGAGAACTCTAGACCCCAGCTCAGCACAGCCTGTGTCTGGGTCAGCCATCCTTTCCAAGGGTAGTCGACAGCCTTCCCACCCACCTAGTTGCACCTCTTGTCCAGCTTCAGAGCCCAACATGCGTCCACACAGGCCAAAAATTGTTAAGTGTGCCCTGACCTCAGCTTAGGTCTCATGACCTCTCGCTGAAAGTCTCTGTATCCTGTTACTCATCATCAGAGCCACCCACTAATAATTCCTTTATCTATAATGGCATTTTGCTATATTGTCATTTAAAGTGACTTCACTGAGTCAAGAAGAAGCAGCTACTTACAGGGGCACAGTCACTAAGCAGGCAGAAGTCAAAGATGATCAATGAGTCCTTCTGCCCTCTACATCCCCACCTAAAAGGGGGGTGCTGCTCTGGGGCCATCGGAAGGAACAGCCTGCTGACGTCTGTTGCCCTTGTGTATTGAATGATGCTATTGCCATCGCAGCTGAAGAAGGGAGGCTGGGCTTGGATTTTGGGACATTTTGGTGCTCCACATATAACTGAGGTCATGACTGCCCATATGACAAACCAGAACAGCCATTAATGCAGGGATTATTCAGGGACCTGTCAGCTCTTCCTGTGCCATTGATTACCTGTGTGACCTTGGGCACATCTCTGAGCCTGTCTTTGCCTCCATTCCCAACCTGAAAATGCTGATGACAACCTTCCCCCCCCATCCTCACAGGAGTATTGCAAGGTGGTAAGATGCCACAGTGGTGGGACCCACGTTTGTAGCTGCAGTACAGAGTCCTGGCAATGGGAAATGGGATTTCCTGTGGATCTACAAATCTTGGGAGTTCAACAGTAGGGCAGCAGTTCAGACCAAAGTCATGATGGGGCTTCACTAAGAATGGGCATTAGCTTTAAGGGATTTTCATCTAAGTCTGAATTTAGCTTGAAGGGATATGTCAGCTTCCCAGATCTGAATTTTGCAGATCACTTTTGCTTAGTTAAAAGCATGCACTGCTGTGTGCCCCAGGGATCTGGCCTCTCCAGGATCCAGCTACAGCCTACTGCTTCCCTTCTCTAATCTCTGCACTGCTCTTTTCATGGCCTGTCAAACAGGGAGACAAAAGTAAGATGTTCCTGGATCCCACCTTGATTCAAGCTGGGTTGAGACTGGGCTTGCTTCCCAGTGTGGGAACTTGAAAACTTTCAAATCTGACTAAGGCATCTGACATGGCTGCCCAGACACCACAATAACATTGGTATTCATTCTGGGACCACTCTGTGTGCATACACACAGCTCCTCTCCTGCCCCGACAAACCCTGCAGAGTGAACAGAGTGACAGGGCCAGGGTCCACCCTTCCACCTAGCCTTGGGAATTCAGAAATAATCCCAAATAAGTAATTCTTACTCAGCATCAGAGAAGCTAAACTGGGTGTTGTTCCTCCACTGGCTCTGCAGGGAGCCCTGAATGGTCACGTAGATGCTCTGTCTCCATGCCAGCAGGCAGCCAACATGAACACATCCCCTGGCCATCCATGTTCTATCCACTTTCAGCAAGGCACGAGCACCTATACGCCTAAGGTACAGACCCCCTGAGTTACCTACACACTTAAGTTTCCCTGAAACACTGCAAAGTATATTCACAGCTGAGAGCAAGAGCAAGATACAAAAAAAACCCACAACAAAAATAACAGCAGAGTCTGCGAGACCTTTTGGAGGTCTGTTTGTCCACTGCGTGAGCAAGAAGAGACAAGGACATAACACAGGTAACTGAGAAGAGAAAGGACTGCCACTGCTCACCAGCCTAACTTCCCTGTGAGCTGTCCTTGAGATGTCTCTCTTCTCCACCATTCTGCAGTAGAACACTTGGAGAATTTTTGTAGTTCTCTCTGCTGTCGTTAAGATGTTTCTGCACTTTAGTGATTGAAGTAAAGAGATTTTTTATTGGATTTCTGTGTATACATGGTTACCCTTAGGACGAGCCTTAACGTTTTTCTAAACTGAAAAAAAACCTCTTTGGCTAATTCCCTGGCTTTCTAACTGGAAAATATCTTGTTGCCTGTCGTAAATATTAGTCATTATGTCCTCTCTTATTGCACCTGTTTCCCCCTGGTTCTGCTGTGCGTCATTCCACTCACTCTGTTTTTAGCTGAGCGCTATTACACGAGACACTTTCCAAATGATCTGTTATTACCGAGCTGCATTCCAAGTGCGATGTCAGACTTCGCTTGTAACAAAATGAATCGTTAAACACAAATGGGAAAAACGACAAAAAGGGGCACCACCTGCAGACATATCAGTGATTTGGGGCAATCAGACAAAAGACCCTGTGTCATTACTCC
This sequence comes from Xenus cinereus, assembly GCA_025774025.1. Taxonomy (NCBI): domain Eukaryota; kingdom Metazoa; phylum Chordata; class Aves; order Charadriiformes; family Scolopacidae; genus Xenus; species Xenus cinereus. The sequence continues at coordinate 147,269,776 of JAOXJK010000001.1, forward strand.
TCCAGACAGCAACTTACACCACTGTTGAAATCAGTTATTTAGAAGATATTACCTACTCACTTTTCTTCATATGGAAATAGTATTCCGTACAGTCTGTGATAGGTTATCATACCGTCTTTAACATCTGATTCCCTGCCACATTGCAGCCTGAAGTCTTCACGGTTTTGTAGCTACAAGACAATTTGTTCATCCTAGGTGTATCCTGGAATATAACATACAACTATGTATGTCAACAGAATGTTGACAAAATATTCTGACTACCTGCTCGGTTTCACTCACTGAGCAAACAAATTAAATCGAAAGCCCTGAAACTATAACTCTAAGCTTGGAAGACAAATTTATGATTCATTTTCATGCCCAGCTGAGAATCTGGCCAGGGAGGAAAATAAAAATAGTAGATAAAAATCTACTTCTGGACATATGTGTTTCAGGGCTGGGAAAAAAAAAAACCTGTCTAGAATTATCAAACATGGTTGTGTGAAAATACAGTTTTGGCAAGTCTCTTGAATACTCCTCGTCTCTGCGTCCCCCTCTGTAAGCACGCCACAGGGGTGCTGGCCCTCTTTTGGAGAATGCTTTAAGATCTTGGGTAAGTGTTGCTGTGTATGAAGCAGGGCTGTTACCCTTTAAGAGCACTGGACCCCCAGGTTGCCCTCCTCAGGCCACCAAAATGCCAGATTTGCAGGGCACCCCGGTGCAGGTTCCTCACTGCCAGGTGCTGCTAGCTAAATTAGATCTCAAATACATCTTTGTGCCAGTCTCATAGCTTAGGAACAGAACGAGTTCTTTATAGCAACTGTGATACATTTTGAGAGCCAGGGCTGGTATTCACAAGTATCACCACAACTTATGCTCATAGCAGCAGCTAATTCCAAATATCAGGACTTCATAGCGGTGCCTTGGGATCACAAGCTCCATTATCCATTATGGGTGCGGATCCCAGGCACTCAGATCAATATGAAGAAGCACTGATACTTAAATTCTGATGCATAGCCATATTCTGAAATGTTCCCATCTCGGGAGGAAGACAGCTAAACATAAATGTGCCAGAAATGCTCCTAACCCATCTGAGTGAAACACTCAGTTTTAAAATAGTTTTTCTCAATGCAGTCTGCCCTTGAAATGTTGATTCAGCCAGCATTTGTATTAATGGCATCTCCATTTAAACTGTTCACCTTGTGTCTCTGAAAACACAGTTTTCTAAGACTTGTAGCCAAATAGCCAAAAGTGCAACTGTTTCATCCGTAGCCTTTTTAATGACAGGTCCCTAAATATAAGATTTCATCAGAAGACAGTGTAGCTTAGACCGGTGGCTTAATAGCTCCACAAATAGGCACAAAGAGATTGTTTGATATTCAGATCTGGTTGTGCTCAGCCTTTGTCCTCAGACTTCTCTTGCCTTCTCTTTTCTTGAGGATCCCTCCATAGCACTTACAGTCCCACGATCAGGAAAAAAAACGAATCATTTTTTCCCAGTTACAAACATTTACTGGAACAAGAGAAATACATTTGCCTCTGGATAAGGACTCAATGCATCATTTTTGCCTTTTGCTCAATCATTTAGGCACCGTTTTAAAATGCCTCTCAGCACGCACGGTTCAGGAGATGTGCAAGGGGAGATTTCTAGTGGTTTCCAGAGATATGTAATAATGTGCAGCTCATCAAGGACCACCTTGGAGGCTGTTCCCTCCACACTGCATCCTCTTGGGCAGCCCCGGAGGGATGTTGTGGTGGCTGCCCGTGTCACCACCCTGCTGCTGCTGTGTATATGGGTGCAGGACAGGAGCAACACAGCCCCATTGTCACCCCTTCTGCCACAAGGGGAGGTGAGAGGTGACTCTTCGAGAAACAACCTGGGCTGAGTTTGGGGCCCCTTACAGCATGGCACCCTTACGTCATACTTTTTGATAGCTCAGAATACTTTATTTGACACAAACAAGTATCTCTTCATGCAGCGACAGGAGCCATGTCACTTAAAACAGCATCTGTCTGTTGTTATAACAAGGCCAGGAGGACAACTGAGCAGCTCCAGAGGGACAGGGCGTGTAAAAGGATGTCTGCATGCTGAAGTGAGCTCATTAGCAGCTAAACAGCCACTGTGGTTATACTGGAAGATACACTTCCTAGCTGGCCTCATTTTCTTGTATCAGCCTGGAAAAAATGCCTTTACATAGATATTTATTTTTTTTTAAAAGAACATATATATTTATTCATTTATACCAGTAGCAGAAATAAGGCCTATGGGGATTTAGCTCTTAACAAATATGGTATTACTCAGATTGACAACAAAAGGAGGAATCAGCTATGCATACTTGAGGAAAATTTTCAATGAGTATGAGGGGCATCTGTAAAAGCAGATTTTCCCAACGGTTTTTTAACACCCACAGCTTGAGACACTGCTTTCCACTCAGTATTGATTTCTCACGTGATTAAAGCTGACCTTTCCCTGCCCAGTCTGATGCAGAGTTAATGTCCAAAACAGCACACTCAAAGGCTTCGTAAACCCACTGGGTGCAGTCAAACCCTGTTGCCCCCAGGTGATTGCCGCTGGCTGGTCCTTACCTCTGTTGGGCTCTCTGTGGGCAGGGCAGGAGTTTTCAGTGTCTGCTGAGGACCAGGCTCTGAAGCTGTGATAAAGAAGACAATCGTCTTGTCACCTTGGTCTGGCAGGGTCCCACTATGGCCGGGGGATGTCCAGCTTTGGCTGTGTCGTGGCTTAACCCCAGCTGGCAGCCAAGCCCCACGGTGCCGCTCACTCCCCCCACGGCAGGGCAGGGGAGAGAATCAGAAGCCTATGCCACCACCTTAGTTTAAAAACAGAGAAATGAAGGACCCATGGAAATAAGTCAGTCCCACTCCAATGCAGATGAAGGGGCTAGAAACAGGATTAGACATTCAGTTTATAAATACCTACAAGTCCATAGGGTGATCTAAGTCACGCTGGCGATGCTGGACCAGCCTCATTTCTCGCTTTGCTTAGGAGGGCAGGTGATAAACTTGGTGTATCTTGGTTTGGTAAGGTTTTAAATTGTTTCACATAGCATTTCTCCAAGCAAACTTTGATAATGTGGTCTGAGTGAAATAACCATCAGGCAAGCTCACAAGCACTTGCAAACCTGTTCCCAAAGAGGAGTTTCAGCAGTTATCTGTAATTATTCATGCTTTCCTGTAAAGTGGGTGGGTACTCGAACAAAGGGATCTTTCTCCCTAAAAATGCACTATAGGTTTAGTGAGGAACTGGTACTCCATTACCTCCTTACCATTCCATCACTGGTAATGCACTACCTGGGCTAGTGGTGGATTTATTGAATAGCATCATTAATTAACTAGCAGAGGCTGGGTGAAGAGTGCAGTCATGAATGGGAAGGATGTCATTTGGAATACAGAGACCTGCTGCACCAGAACAAGGGAATGATGCATCAGCGTGAACAGCAGGTGTTGCTTGAGTGCCGTTACATGCAGTTTTCCCAATTTCTTGTCCTTAGCGTGCAAGCAAACATTGAAGCGGCCTGCCTTTGCTCTGCTGGGTGCAGGGTTCATTTCTGAAAACCAGGCACAAGGACTGAGCTGGGTATCCTTTAAAAATGAGGTTCCTTGGACATGTTTGGACAAGGACTAAGCAAGGTACATTGAAATTAAGACCTAGGCTCTGCGTTGTTACTTTTTTGTCTCAGCTAAACAGTGGGAATCAGCGCACACCTGCTACCCGTGCAAGAGAGATGGACAGCCTGTCCGCAGGGGACTTCAGCAAGAAAAATGGAGCAAGAGCAGAGGGAGGTCTGGCAGGATTAGAAACTTGGGGAAAAAAATAACATGTTGTCAGTGTGGCCAAGTGCAAGATACTAAGCCAGAGGAGAAGTATGTGAATGGCTAAAATTCGATGGGAGGAAGGACTGTGAGAAGAAGCAGCACTCAGAGCAATTTGGAGAATTTGCTGAAGAGTAAGTGCACAAAAATTTGCAATTTGCTAGGGTTGTGTGAAAAAAAAAAAAGCCCGAAGTCTTTTTGAGTGGCTCATGCTGAGACATCATGTTGCCAAGCTGAAAAGCAGTATTCTTCTTTTTGGGCCAGATCCCAAAGTAAATTTAAGGCAATGGGCCCCTTGCCATTGATTTTAGTGGGTTTGTGGTTGGTGAGGCGACATCTTAAACACCATTCAGTTTTGGGCACCTTATTACTCCCAAGACACTGACAAACTGGGAGAAGTTCAAAGGAAAATGGCAGTAACAGAGTGTAGGAGAACTGGCTTAGGAAGTAAGATTATTAAGAAGAGTTATTAAAATATTCATAGCACAGCTAAGCAATTTCTCAACATTCGTTGAAGCAGGGAGGCATAAAAGAAGGACAGAAAGGTGAGGGGAAGCAATACCTTGTGAGTTGGTGGCGCCACTACAGCCATGGTGAGGCCACAGCTGCAGAGAAGCCCAGCCTGGAGCACCTGGTGAGATTTGAAGGCTTAGCTCACCATAAATTAAATGTGATGCAATCTCCCTCCAGCTAAAGGGACCCTACCACCTACAACGCCCCCCCCTCCAGCCGTGCACTGTGGTCCCAGAGGGTGCCTGACCTGCCCAGGTGTGATGGTGTGCCCCGGGTGCAGGGCTGCTGTCACCACTGGCCAGCCATGGGCTTGGCAATGAGTGTCAGGAGTGAGGTGTGGGTGTGCTGAGTCTGGGCTTCTCTTGACCTGCTGGCAGCTCTGGGTTACTTGATTTAGTTGTTGCAGCAGCATTTCTAGTGGACCGGGTGTCCTTGGCGTGTTTGCTTCACTTGTGTTTCATCTTTATATTACATAGCTGTAGTTTCCTACATAGAGACCCCCATTGCTGTCAACAGCTCATGGAAGAGCAGATGAGGACACGCAGCCTGGAGCTGGGCAGAAAGGGCTTTGGGGCTCGGGATGAAAGCAGAGAAACCAGGCATAACAGGCGTAATAACTGGTAACAGCATAGACAATACACGCCATGTGTAGCAAATTCAGATGCAGTGTGAAGCTGCAGAGCAGTGAAGAAAGAACAAGGTGAAAAAGGGTGTTTGCAAACATAAAAATTACCCCCTGTGCTTTCTTGAGTGAAACTGAAGAAGCCATCAACACAGACATCACTTTGTTCCTGGCACAGGGCTTCAGATGCTCATGACTCATCATAGGCTCCACCAGACCCACCAGCAAGACACCACCAACCTCAGGACCCCAGGGAGCAGGAAAAGGGGGAACATAACATCAGGAAAAGGGGCATAGGCTGAAAAAAGTGTGTACAGTTTTAACTGTATCATTATTCTTTCCTGCAGCAGCTAGACTTAGAGCAATAATTATTAGACCCCTAAGATTTCAACTACACTAACAGTAATCTCCTGGCTTTACTTGATGAGCATCCTTTTTGTCCATGAACAAGATTTTGAGTTTAACAAGACCCAGGGTGTAGCTTTGCCAGATGGGTGTTTGGCTGAGCGTGTGGCTTATTTCCTTGCAACACTGCATAAAACTCTATGGCCTGTGATAGTGCGTACAGATGGAGAAATCCCTTCGGTGAAAGCTGATGAAGCCAGAACTGCTCGAGAAGTTTCACGGCATGTTTAATGTTCCCAAGGACCCCGTTACCCTCCATCAACTGAAAGAGACTGCGAGCAGTAGTATGTTGCCTCCAGAACAGCAGGCTTTGGCACTCAACCATGTCTGAAAGGAACAGCACTGGGTTTTGCTAGGTTTATTTTTACGTTCAATTTAGCAGGTTTTCATAGCAATAATTTCCTTTGGTTCCTCAGGAGGCAGAGGGAGTGTGAAAGGATCTGGCTGGGCTCGTGGTGGGGTCAGGACCCCTTGGATAAACAGGAGCAGGACAGAAAAGCAGGGACCAGACACGCTCCTTCTGGAAAACCGGGGTGAGTGGTAGGTCAGCCCTGACGAGGGGCTGCTTTCCCTTTTCCACAGCCCTGATCATGCTGTGCTATCATAAGCCCAGCATTGTGCTTTTGCCAACACCCCCACCCACCCCCGCCGTTGCTTTTATCACTTGCCCTGAGGCTGGAAACAGTAGGAACACCAGTTCAGTTCAACTCCAAGATGTTTTCACTGTTTTCCTCCCCCGAATTGCTCAGGCTGCAGATCTGGTGTCTCTGCCCCCAAAGACAGAATAGCTGTGTTCCCCCAAGTCGGAGAAATGCCAACAGGTTTTCTCTTGTCAACCCGTCAAACACAGGAGGGAAGCAAATGAGAGGGATTGCTAGTGAAACACGCAAACCAGATTTAACAACAACAAAACAAAACGAAAACCACAGAACCCAACCAAACTCCAAAACAAAATACAACCCTGGACATGAAAAGTGTCCCTTCACCATGCTTCACTGTCTGAGGCACTGGCGATGATTTTTTGCTGGATTCTCTTACATTCTAAATTTTAGATTTCGGAAAATGTTCTTTACCATGCCCGTGACAAAGGCAGAGCAAGCCTAGCACGTCTCATCAGCTGCTGACTTTTTAATACAGAAGATGGCCACGGGCCAAAGAGAAGGGGAAAATCCTCATTTCTCCCACAGGAGATGCAATTCAAATGCTGGCCCTAATGGGCAACCCCATTAGTGACCCCCAGGCACAGCGGGGAGGGAGTCCATGGGAGCGTCCTCCCACATGCCACTACACCAGGGTGGGTTTTCCTCCTGGCCAGCGTGGTCCACGCTGCGCACCAAGTAGGCACCGAGGCAGCACACTATGCACACCTGTTGTGGTTTAACCCCAGCCAGCAACTAGGGACCACGCAGCCACTTGCTCATTCCCTCTTTTTCCCCCAAGAAAGGTTGGGAGAAGAGGGAGAAAAGGAGGGGAAAAAGAAAAAAAAACCCAAAACTTCTAGGTTGAGATAAAGGCAGTTTAATAGAACAATAACGGAAAAGGAAAATAACAACAATGACAATGACAATAACAACAACAATAGTAATAATGGTAAAAGAATATAAAAGGCACAAGTAACTCTCACTGCCCAGTGAATTGGCTGTCCAGCCTGACCCAAGCAGTGATCACAGATTCCTGCCCTTGGCCAACCCCCATTCATATACCAAGCATGATGTCTATGGTACGGAATATTCCATTGACCATTCTATTGTT
>JAOXJK010000001.1:147282130-147295140 GCA_025774025.1 Xenus cinereus
AAAAGAAAAGAAAAGAAAAGAAAAGAAAAGAAAAGAAAAGAAAAGAAAAGAAAAGAAAAGAAAAGAAAGGAAAAGAAAACTCAGAGAGAAACAAGTTCTCCTTCGCTTTATCAGCTCTGATAACAGCTATCGCACCGAGTCTATCGCAAGCGCTGCGAGCGCTCGGCAAAATGCGTAACTCTGCCGATCGGCTCAGGCAGTCAAGCGAAAGGAGAAGGGCATTTGATAGGAACTAGCTTTCCCGTGCCGGCCTCAGCACCAGCGTTATCAACAGCCTCTATAAAGAATCGTATCTGATGGGGGTTGATAGTGGCGAGCGGGGGCTCTCATTGGCATAGGAAGTAATCTCGGTGACCTTCAGCGGAGAAGAAGGTATAAAAACCAAAACGTTTTTCTTGGGCGACTGTTTGGGCACCGGTTGAATTTCTTCATTTCCCAGGAGGACGTGGTTCGGGGAAATTTTGGGAGAAAATGGCAACTTTAAATGAAAAAAAGACCTGCAGCGAGCGGATGGAAAATTTCCGTCGTTTTGTCTGGAATCCAGAAACAAAGCTCTTTATGGGAAGGACCTTAATTAACTGGGGTAGGTTTTCACATGCAAGAGTCTTCTCTTCCTTCTGGTAGGCCTAAAAATCTTGGGCAGGGGAGGGGGTCATCCTAATGAATGGGACATCAGCAGTAGGTGTGTTTTAATTGTTGAAAAGATTGGTTTTCACATAAGCTTCTGAGCCACTTTTGGAGCGGCCCTGTAAATTGAGTCAATTAGCTTTAAACATCAATCCAAGTAGTTCCTGTGTATGTAAGATGACTTCAAACTGATTTTGGGCTAAATACTTTGAGAGGACAAAACACATTAAGAGTTAACTTATTAATAGCTAAAGGGGGTGGTTACAGCATGGTTCCGACATTGCTGGCTAGAGGGGGTTCTGGTATACAGAGAATTTTTGCTAAATTGGTGGGTTTTGTCCAGTTCTCTGGAAATGTGTTTTGCTTTTCCAAAATTCCTTTCTTAATTATTGTCAGCTCAGTAGATCCTCTCTCTTATCAGTGAGTGTTAATGCAATCTTGTGTCTACAATGATGATGTGTTTTCCGATTTACGTTCTGGGAAGGGCAGCCCTGACCATTGTAAGGAAGGTCCCTGCTCTTCCCACAGACCCTAAGAGCAGCTGCAAGTTTCCAGGGGATTTTTTTCTGCCGTGAAGCCCATGAGTGTAGTTTATTTGCCATTCTTAAAATGAGAATTTTACAGAAAATCAGATCAAAATGTGAGTCCTGCTTTGGAGAGAAGAGGTGCTACGAGGGTCCGATGATTACAGGGAGCAGCTTCTGACATCCTCCCACTAAAATACTGGCTGCTTGTAGGGCACCAGCAGCATGTAAGACACGTTACGCACACACAGACAGAAACACAGCATTATTCTACATCTCACAGCAGGATAAAATAGCGAGATGACACATTTTGCTGGGGATGATTTCAGATGTAAAAGGCAGTGAGGTGATATGGATCTAACATCAATACACCTGAAATCCTGACATCTGTCATCCTAATAACACAAGGAGCAACTTGGTTTTGTTGAAGAAATACCTCGGCTGTGTCACTTAGTCCATGTGTCCCATCGCTACAAGAAGGACATTGAAGTGCTGGAGCACGTCCAAAGGAGAGCCACCAAGCTGGTGAGGGTTCTAGAGAACAAGTCCTATGAGGAGAGGCTGAGGGAACTGGGCATGTTTAGTTTGGAGAAGAAAAGGCTGAGGGGAGACCTCATTGTCCTCTACAACTACCTGAAAGGAGGTTGGAGAGAGGTGGGGGTAGGCCTCTTCTCACAAGGGAATAATGACAGGACCAGGGGAAATGGTATGAAGTTGCAGCAGGGCAGGTTTAGATTAGATATAAGGAAGAATTACTTTACTGAGGGAGTGGTCAGGCACTGGAACAGCCTGCCCAGGGAGGTGGTGGAGTCGCCATCCCTGGAGGTATTTAAGAAACGTGTAGACTTGGCACTTCAGGGCATGCTCTAGTGCCCAAGATATTTTTTTTTTGTGTGTGTGTGTATGGTTGGACATAATGATTTCAAAGGTCTCTTCTAACCATGAAGATTCTGTGATTCTGTAATAAGCAGAAAAATAGTCTTAATACGTGAAGTCACTTTAAGACACACAATCTTCTAAACTTTAAATAATCTGAGCTAAGCACCAACTACTTAAAAAATCCTTGTAAAACTGAACAAATTTACAGCCAAATTTTTCTAGAGGAGTATTATTCTGAGTGTAGAGAAGAAGAACCAAAACACCAGTTCCTTTGCAGGGAAAACCTCCCTGGGGCCACAGGCAGGAAAGCAACGCCACTGCCGTTGGGACAGTCCTGGCCGCGGGGGGACCACTGCACTGCCTTGCTTCAAGAATGGGATTTTACCCTCATTTTTTTCCACAGTGTGGATCAGCCTGTACTACCTGGCTTTCTACGTGGTGATGTCGGGGCTGTTCGCTCTCTCCATTTATTCTCTAATGCAGACAGTGAATCCGTACGAGCCGGATTACCAAGACCAGCTGAAATCTCCAGGTACTGCCGCGGTCCAGCCGGCTGCTGCCCAGGGCTGGGCTGGGCTGAGAGGCATCAGCAGAGCACGGGCACGAGGGGAGACAAACGTGGAGTAAATCAGGAATAAAAATTTGCACACTGATTTCATTTACACATTTGTATATATTTATATATACAGATTATTTAAAAAAAAAACCCATAAATATATACAATTATATACAAATATATACCTCCTCTTCCCATGGACAAGGGGAAAACCCTGGTTTCTGCTGCAGCCCCTCAAGCATCCCGGAGGGTTTTGGGGCACCCTGCAAAACAGAGGGCGCTGGTGCAAGCAGCCTGGGGTAGATATTTCCACGGTTTTTGGCACCGTGGAAAGTCCCTGGGAGAGCAGAAATCCCTCCCCGCTGGGATGTGCTGTGCCAGCAGCCAACAAGTAATAGTAAAACAAAGACCCATGGGATTAGGAATAAAGATTTGTGGGACATGAAGTGAGACTTGGGGAGGGTCACGACAGTATAAGCGAGAGATCATCCGTGCATGCTGCTAGAAGTCCGCCCCCCTAATGGCTTGTTTTTACAATGGGAAGGAAAAAATGAGTTTTTTGAAGCTATAGCCCTAAAAATTATTCTCTCTGCTTGTTGCTGAATTCAGAAGTTTCCTTTCCCAATATTCAGTAAGTTTGGTGTTTGCTGGCAAAATAATTCCTGTAAAATATTAAGTGTGGCTTTTTCCAAAGCTATTTCTCACACTGCAGTGTGAGAACCTTTAACCTGATGTGACCATTTTAACTGTTATTTTTAACAAGTCCTGGGGAAATCCAGTGCGATGGATGGAACGGTTCTGCAGCAGTTGTGGTAACAGCATGGATATACACGAAAAGAAGAGTGTTTCGCAGCAGTGAACAACTCATAGCTGAGGAGGTTTCTGCAAGTGGTTAAATCCTCCCCAGTAAAGCCCAGGGATCACACGTACAATAATGAGTCCTGGTGCAGCATATGTCAATTTAAATAAATGAATCTGTGCCCGGCACCTCTCCTCTGGTTTACCTTCCCTCTTCTTCCCCCATGAAGGCGTAACGTTACGACCCGATGTTTACGGGGACAGGGGACTACAAATTTATTACAACGTGTCCGACAACAAAACCTGGGAAGGTTTAGTGACAACTCTTCGGGCTTTTCTGACAGGTAAAAATGAGGTTTCCTGCATAATATTTAAGAAATGTGCTGTTGCATCTCCCGTATTAGGTCTGAGGACCTTAAGTCAGTGTTGGCATTTTCTATTTGTCCTTCTGAAACCACGGATTTTGAGTGGAAAAAGCATCTTCTGAAAGTGATGAGCAAATCACCTCATGAATCTATAAATCAAACATTTATAAAATTGTCTATTAAAGCAGAGCCCTGCTTCAGAGCTTTTACTTTGTTTAATCCTAAATAGCCCTAATAAAGTAGGCCAATAGAAATTTTGAAGGAAAAGGGGGGGGAAAAACCATCTTCAACTAACCTTATAATGACTACAAAGTGCCATAATAAGTCTTGTGAAGTGGTTGCATGTCATCAGAGAGTACAGTCAAAGCAGGTCAGGTGCTCCATTGGCCTGTTCATATCTTAGTATGTTTATATTCCTTTTGAGACTTAATAACTTATTTCTGTATTTCTCATACAATTTTTATCAATATGTGTATTTGAAATTGACTTTACATGGAGCTATCAACACAAATTGCCGCACCTTATCTCAATTTGATCTCTTTTTTTGCTTTGCCTCAGTATCCTAAAAAAAAAAAGGTGAAAAAACCCCCAATCAAACCCAAACAATTTAAAGTTTCCTCATTCGATTTAATCCCAACTTCACTTGAAGTACAGTCTCTGATGTTACAATCTCTACCCTGGTATTGGGATGTATAACTTTTGTATGAAAAACTTCAGAGGGGGATTTTTCTTTCTTCTTTCACACACATAGCATATACACCAGCTGCTCAGCACCTGAACATCAACTGCACCAGTGACACATACTTCATCCAGGACACCTTTGATGGCCCAAATAAGACAAAATTCTCCTGCAAATTCACCTCAGATATGCTTCAAAACTGCTCCGGCATCACAGATCCTACTTTTGGATTTCCAGAAGGACAACCCTGTTTTATCATAAAAATGAACAGGGTAAGTACAAGCTCAAGGTGCTGAGCAGGAAAGAATTCACCAAAAAAAACCCCCTGAGAGCTCAATCTCAGCTGGGGAGCTGCTGCATCGTCTGCTGCCACAGGCTCTAATCTCTGCTTTGTACCGGGAAGACAAAATTAGTGCATTTTTTTCAGAGATCTCCGGAGTTACTACAGAAAGAGATCACCACCCGTAGGAAAATAACGTAGGATAAAGCGCTCTCTAAACCGACTCTCTAAAGCTTTGCATTGCCTTTAAGTTTTGTTAGCAACTCGCAGTGCCCTCATCCAACTAACTGGTACCTAAAACAGCTGCAACACCGCGACCCTGTGCCCTCAGCTAAAGGCGTTAAGATGTGACAGCAGCTGAAGTGATTTCAGAGAAGTGCTATCTGCACACCTTATTTCTCCAGGCTGCAAAGAAGATCTTTAGCAGAACCTATAAAACAAAATTCAAACCTGTGGATATTTTTTTCAGTGCAAACCAGCAACACATTTTTTTCAGAGAGGAAAAAGGGAATTTCCCATGCCTCCTTTCATTTTTTTCAGGACATAGACAAAGGCATAAGCATTCTATTTTTGTTTTCAGGTAAGATTCCGAACCTTCTAGTTCAATTTCAGTTCAAAGCGAAGAGTTCCTATTCTCCACCAGCTCCTTATAGACAGAATCACTTCACTTTCGGTTGGGCTTGCACCCTAGATTCAGGCAATGAAAGTTTTTTAAGAATCTGTGCAAGGTCCAGCTGTGAGAGGAGAGCTGTGCCCCTGATTTTTGGCAGGTGAAATGCAGCTTTTTCCCCCCAAAAAGCCTTTGCCTCCTTCAGCAAGGCTGCACGCCAGCCCTGGCAGGGAAAAGGCATGAGGATAATGCCTGGGGGGGGGCTTTACCTCCTTCTGCCTTCGCTGCCACAGGATGCCACCCCACTGTCTTTGTAGGATCAAGAAGACGACCAAGAGTTTCTGCCAAAGCCAAGGTTTTCTAACGAGGCATACGATGAAAAGCCCAGGGATTCAGTTTTTCCTTTATTTTCACGCAACTAGCTGTTTTAAGAGACCCCCAGCCGAAAGCAAGCAGTACAGGGAGACACACGAGCCAGACTTGCCAGGGGGTGCAGCCAGGAAAGAGCCCACCTGCGGTGCCCATCCCGGGCAGCTCGGGGTCCTGCTTCCTAAATAATCCACCCACAACATGGGCTTTTTTCACCCAGGTACACGAGATGAGGCCTTAGGCAGAAACACATTAAGCGTCATCTGAAGCTCAGTTAATTGCTTGGTTTTTACCTCGAAACAATTGCCAAGATGAGCGAATGTGTGTTTTCCATTTCAGATTATAAAATTTTTCCCCGGCAACGGCACTGCACCGAGAGTAGACTGCACATACGTGGTAAGTGTAAAAAATTTCACTAAATTCAGCCTAAAAAATTTCAAGCACTGCAGTTCTGATAGCGGGTGAAGTGCAATTGTGACCAGAAAGATTCAGGTCTGAATTGCAGCTCTGGCAATCAGATCTGGGAATATTCTCAGTTCTGTGCAATTTACTGCACCAGCAGACAGCCTAAGAACAACAATAACAAATTTGGAGTTATTTTAAATCACCTGAAAATTTGTTTTTCAGTGCTGCAAAGCGCATTTGCCATTTGCTTTCAGCTCCCACTAGTGAAGCTCACACCTCAGGTCCCCACACACTCAATTCACAGCCGCTGTAAAAGACCACGTGTCCGTTTTTCTCGGCCATAGTGACAGCAGGACATCTCCACTTTTATTTGAAAAATAAAGACTGCCGAACTTGAGGTTTTAATACATGCTGTGCAGCTTTTAGCAGCCATAAAACCACTTGCCCAGGGCTGGCTTACGGTTGCCCAGCCAACAGAGCTGCTTTCTTGCTTTACAAACAGGGTGCGGAGTCTCGCCCGCTGGAGGTCGACTACTACCCCGTGAACGGTACCTTCAACCTCCACTACTTCCCCTACTACGGAAAAAAGGCACAGGTGAGTACTCACGTATTTCAGCTTCCCTTTTCTTCTTTATCTAAGATGAAACCTACAGAACATCTCTGCAATCTTAGGAGAACTGGAGAGAAGGCTAATTTTAAGACTTTATTTTTAAATTGGTAGTGTAAAATTAAAGTTGGTTTGGGTTTTTTTTTTTTTTTCTTTCCTCCTAGCCCAGCTACAGCAATCCTTTGGTAGCTGTGAAATTTCTCAACATTACAAGGAATGTAGAACTTAAAATAGTTTGCAAAATCATTGGAGCTGGAATTACCTTTGATAACGTTCATGATCCGTATGAAGGAAAAGTGGAATTTAAATTGAAAATAGAAGACTGAGCAGCAACAGAGACACTTCTGAACTCTACACATGAAGAGTGACTTGCCTATTATCACACTCATCTGTATTTATTTTCTCACTATGATTTCTGTATAAATTGCAAAGAGACACTTACTACTGAAAGATGAACCATAGAGCTAAAAATCAAGATACCGCTCTATCGTTGTGAAGGAGACAGAGATTATCTCGATGTACACAGCTTACCATTCCAAGGCCGCGGAATGCTGCTGCCTTCATACAACTATTGGTACAAAATGAATTTCCTCTAAAATACACAGCTGTGCCTTCAAAGAAAATAAGTATAGCATCAAAACACAATTTGTCACTTTCCAAATCGCAGTAATTGATGTGCGATAGTAAATCTTTGATATTGAGAAATAATTAGGTAACTACAAAAAGAAACCAATACTTTGAAATACTAGCAAGTAATATAATTCTCAACCTGTCTTGTATAGGATGTATAAAAGTATATTCAAATTATCTGTATCCCCAGTGTGTTGGTTTTTTGCACTAGTCAGCCAAGTCAGATTTCTTTTTAGTTGACAGATCAATGACTCCAAAAGAAGTGATCTTGAAATCTGGCCTCTAGCTTACAGATTTTAGTGTCCCACTTACAAGTTCTGTATGTGTGTAAGGTAATAAAAATGACTGGTAAGACTGTAACATCCAGTTACATCCAGGAGAACTGTGTTCACTTAACTGTTCAAGTTTTTAATTGGGTTTTTTGGTTGGTTGGTTTGGGTTTCCTTTTTTTGGTATGTGGTTGTTTTTTGGTTTTTTTTTTTCCCCAGTACAATAACCCTGTATTGCAATGATGAGTTTGGGGTTACTTGGAATAATCTAGAAAATGCTGACATAACACTACACCGTTAAGTGAATCTGAAATTTGCAAAGTTTAACTCTACCACATATGATACAAATACATGAGACTGCTCTGTCCGTGTAGTACATTTATATTAGATGAAGTCCAGGATGCTTCAGGCAGAAAATGAACTTGCACAGAAAAGATATTCAAGAGAAGAAATAATTTTACACCTTCACTGCCTGTACATTTTAGGAAGTGGGAAGACGCAACAGGTAAACCTCACTTACTACAGTGGCATTAAGACAGCTTGCAGAAGGAAACCAGCTGGAGGGGAATATTTCCCCTTCAAAACCACAAATGATATTTGAGCCCTTCTTAGAAAAATTGGGCACTTCGCATTTCAGAAACAAAATAAGAAACTGCATGCACATGTAAGATTTTTTTTCCACCCTGGCCTTTCCTGTTTCAATTTTTACAGGGGGACTTTGCCTCTCTTCAAGACACTGAATGAGAATCAGTTTTATATCCTTGTTGGTACACAGGTCTCTTCCTGGGCATTTTTCCAAAATAATATGGAAGACAATGAAATAATAAAATATTTTTGTTAACAAGACAGTTATTCATGCTCAAAAGTAATTCAAGGTTGTCTATAAAGAGAACATTTAAATATTGCCAAGAAAATCAGGAAGTCTTCCCTTGCTGTCTCTAGTATTGGCAGATTCTCTACTTGACTGTATTTGATTTAATGTCTACAATTTCCATGTTTGAAGCAGGCAATGCAGTATTACAGGCTCACATTTTACACAGTGCGTTTACAGCACAACACAGGAAGACACTGAAATTTCCCACGGGCTGGACATCTGCATAGCCACAGCCTCAGGACAGCCTGGACTGACTTTACGGAAAGGCCTTTGAGGAGATGCATACATTGAAAGGAAAGAATGAAGTGTCCCCAAAAGGACGAGGTCAAAAAAAGTGCAGGCAGGTCCACCAGATCTGGTTCTTTAAGTACAGAGGTGGTCACCGTGAATTTAGATTTCTCTTGAACTTTGAGCTATCTGAGATTATTCTGTTTCTTTACTGGAATTACAAATAATAATACAGAGCAAGGATTGTGGCTAGTGTAGCTGAAGCAGAAAAGCTCTGTGAAAGCTCCAAGTGTATTAATCTAGGTATAGTTACTATTAGCTTGTCTGGAGCCCAAATATAAGCACATTTAAAATAGCAGAATGCCCACCATGCAAGTATTTTGAAACACTGCAATGGCACAGCCCAACACTAGGTACGAGCATTTCGTGTAGTGAGCAATGTAAGCATCAAAGCAGCCAAGACAAGCATGCAGAGTTGCACGTTGGAGACATCCGAGCAACAAAAGTTACAAGATAAAGCCCAAAATAAGCACAGGGGAAGGAAATGGGGCAGGGCAGCCTGCCCACGGGACAAGAGGGGTGACTGGCAAAAGCAAACCCAAGTTAAGGAGCAGCTGAATCCCTCTTTAGGTGGGGGGGAGGCAAGATGCATAAAACACCAACAGCGACAGGGGAGAAACAAGGACAGACACGTTCCCTGGTGGGAGAGCCCTCCAGCCTGATCGCCTGCACCTCGGGAGACTAACGAGGACCTCGCCCACCGGTGCCAGCTGTACAGCAGTAGCTCCATGCTACTGCATAGTCATAGTTGATTTACTGTACAAGCGTTATAGACTAACAGTTGTATATAAATACCAATAATTATTAATAATATGCAAGGACTAACCATTAGCACAAAGCGTGCCGTTAAGGAATGAATTCAGCAGTTTTGTTTTCAAGTTTAAAACTGGCCTCATTTATCAGTCTTTTAAGCACTGCCATGGCAAGCCTCCAGTTCCCCTGAGAGACGCAGATACATACACACATGCAAGAACATACAGAGACGTATACATATACGCCTCTGCTGCTTTGATGGTTACGGTGCTCACTGCATGAAATGCCTGTACGTAGTGCTGGGCTGTGCCCCTGCAGCATTACAAAATACTTGGACGCTGAAGATCAGTGCAGAGAGAACAGAAACACGGCAATTGCTTTGAGCTGTACCTTTCTCCCCACACCTCCATCTATTCGTATGAATATTCACATGACTCATAAAGCCATTAATTGAAGTGCAAAGTCCTAACGTCTATTATTAAAAATGATGAAGAAAAATTGAGTGCAGAGAAACACTGAATACAAGCTCCTTGATGCTTAAAAGGGTTATTTGTGTTATGAGACTCTAGCAAGTTCAAGACATTCACCCTCTCTACCTTTCAGAATTGCTAAGTACTATAGATTAATAATTAAGTCTTTGCTGAATGGTCTCACATGATGTCATTGCTATTGCACTTGGGAATTCCTCTCATCATTTCATATTACTGGTTTTAATCTCTTACCTGTAATAAAAGTCAAGCAGAGATTGATTCTGCAGCAAATAAAACCGTCTAACCATTTGCTACTTTCCGTAATTGGATGTAGAATAACAGCTGCATCAATAAGGCTTGCAGAAAATATTTTATGCTTTGCCCATATACTCCCTTCACAAACTTCATTTCTCTCAGATACGGAAGTTCAAGCTCAAACAACATTATCTTAATATAAAATAAAAATGTGCATGAAAGAACAAGTGTCATTTTCTTTTCCTCAATTTAACTTGAAAAACTCCCTCACTGGGTATAAAGACTATTCACTTCTCTTTCAATTTCTTTTTCCCAATACCAGAGCGATAACAGTAGACACATGGCATTTCTCAATAAGTTGAGAACAGAAATTGGGCTGAAAATTCCCTTTGTAACATCCCACTACATCTCTCTCACTTGATCTAAAATGAGACAGAAGTGAATTCTGGAGAGATGCCTGGGATAACACCCTTCATCATTAATGCATGTATCTATGTGTAGTCCTACTGTTACCAAAGTGGGAATTCTATCATTCCAATCAAAATATGTTCCAGGGGCTTATTACCATCTTTATCAATTAGATAATGAATCTTAATTATTCTGATTTCAAGTTCCAGTCCTTAAATCTTGTGTCATCTTTCTCTCTGATATTGACAAGCCTGTTAAAATAGTATCTTTTTGTGTGACCTGATATAAATCCAGGAATTTCTTTTTTTTTTTTTTTCCAGTAAAGCAAAATTGAGTTCCTTAAATCTCTTACTATAAGATCTTGACCCTAGGTGTCAAATAACTGTGGGAAGGGCTTTTTTCTGAGTCTTTCCCAATTTTTCCAGTACCCTTTTTAAATGATGATACTAACAAGCATGTACCTGCTGTATATATTTGGATGTAACATCACTTTCTAATCCACTGTTAGTTTTACCTATACATACCAAATCAGATCAGCTAGTTTCTTAAAATACAGTGTAGGAGACACACTCAGTTCTCATCCACCTTGATACCCAGATCATTTTTTGGAGTCTACATTTTTGGCATATAGTCTTACCTCCTGCAAGTGTGGCTTGAATTATCATAGAATAGTAGAATGGTTGGAGTTGCAAGGGACCTTAAAGATCATCTAGTTCCACCCCCCTGCCATGGGAAAAGTCTTTGTTCCGACGTTGTGTAGTTTAACCATAACATTTTTTTAGACATACCATGCTTGCTAAGAAATTCACATTAATCTGACCTTTTCATTATCAACTTCTTTTCTAACCAGTATCACTTAGAAATATTTTTTCATTTTCTTCTGCATTATTAAAGAAAAGGATAAATAGAAGTACAATCTTACTTGATGCAGCTCTTCAGTCAGTGAAAATGCCACAAAACCTACTTTTGTTTCAGCAGTAAACAGTTCATAACTCTTTAACATACAATCTGTTGATATTGTGAAATACATATATAAAATCAGAATGCAATGAAAAAGGAAAAGCTTAAAGCTGCTGAAACATATCCATCATTTCCTTAGCCGGCTAAAAAGTTGCAATCTCCTCCCATATTTGTTTGGTAAGACCCACTCTGTACTTTGTCATTAATAATTAACCTTCCAGGCTTTTAATTTTCTTTTAGAAAAACTACTGAAGGAAACAGCTAATATGAGCTTCAGGGCTGATCTCAGGTTGTCTAGACCACATTTACACAGGCCTTCCTCACATCACTTTGAAAACTGTCACTCTAGCATTATTTTAGTCTGTAAAAACTTACTCATCATTTCATTAAAAATCAGCACCAGAAATTACCTGGGCTGCCTGTTTCTTTAAAAGAGTTAAGTTTCAAGTATGTGCTTAATATTCTGCTTTATTTTTAATGAATTCTCTCAAATTTACATGATAAAAGAACACAAACTTTGCCCAAAGTCTACAACTTTGCTGTCTTAACGTGCTACAATGCAGAGATTTTCCATTCTGCTCTGACCAGCCCTCCCAATAGGTTAGGGCTGGTATCATTCCAATATTTATAGTGATGTACCACGATGTGAACACATTAGCATATTAAAAGAAGATCAAATCTTTGAGCTTAAGTTTGGATTTTTGGAGCATCCCAAAACTTAAACAAGAAGTCATAGCAGAATGAAGAAAAGCACTTGTAAAGATCTTACATGGCTGATTTTCAATTAACACCAGTCTCTCCTTTTTATTCTCTGCCACATCAGGATATTTTGCCTTTATCACAGCAAAGCTGTGAATCAATAATCATGATTTTCTCTGGTTAATGTTTCACTTGTTAATGCTGACATACTTTGAATGTCTCTCTGGGGACAGCAGCTCTTCAACTGAGTGAGAGGCAGATGCAGCAAGGTGACAACCATCGTCACACCAGATGAAAGTTACCAGTGTAACCAAACGTTGGAAGTAGGAAACACCTGTGCATGTCAGTTGTCACCCTTCTTCATTGTGCTCTCAGCATCAGCTGTACTTCCACTTCTTAGAAATCTCATCTTCACTTCTACCCCCTCATCTAACTACCTTTTCCACCATAGGAGCTTGGTAACTTTTGAAGGCCTCTGAAGGCAAGCTGAGCTTCCATTCCTTTTCTTCTGAGTCTTCAGTACACGAGCAAGCCAGATGGCCAACTTGTCTGTTCATGATACTGCTATATGGTATTTTCTAACATGTTTTCTCTTCCTCTCTCTTATGGGATCCATGAGAGAGCTGGAGTTATTCAGCCTGGAGAAGAGAAGACTCCGGGGAGACCTTATAACAGCCTATCAATACCTGAAGGGAGCCTACAGAA
>JAOXJK010000001.1:147295240-147320089 GCA_025774025.1 Xenus cinereus
TCCCTGCCCATGGCAGGGGGGTTGGAACTCGATGATCTTTAAGGTCCCTTCCAACTCTAACCATTCTATGATTCTATATGGTACTTCAGGCTGGAAGGCACCTCAGGGCATCTCTAGTCCAAACTCTGCTCAAAGCATGGTGAGCCACTGAGGCCAGACACTACATTGCTCAGAGCTTTTATGCTGTACGGTCTTGAAAACTCTTAAGGATGAAGGCAGCACAACCTCTCTGGGCAACCTGTTTCACAGCTTGACCATCCTAAATTCTTCCTTAACCCAAGCTGAAAACACCCTTGTTTCAGCTTGTGTGTGTTGTCTCTCATCCTCCCAACATGTACCACCGTGCACTGACTCCATCTTTGTAATAACCTTCTTGCAGTACTGGAAGGCTGCCATTAGGTCTCTTGAGGCCACCTCTTCTTCAGGCTGAACAAGCCCCTCTCCTCACATAGCAACTGCTCCAGCCCCCTGAGCATCTTGGTAACCCTCAATGGAAGCTCAAGGAGGAATCAGAGACCAAGAAAAATCTTGGAAAAATCTTATGTCTCAGATTTAGGAAACAATGGCATTAAAAGCTGCTGCTCTCATTGTGCTGGACTGTCTTTGCTTTTCCTGATAAATGAATGACAATTAAGGTAAAGCAAGGCTTTAACAAAAAAGCATCTGTAATAATATTTACATCTTTCTGGAAGCAGACAGATTTGAGAAGGGCTGAAAATTGTTAACTCAATGTAGTAGTCGATATATAGCCTACTGCTCTTCTCATAAGCAGACAAGAGAAAGGAAACACCTACAGGAAACAATGAACTATCTGGGGAAAATGGTGTAAATACTCTCCTTTCTACTGATGCTCATTCCAATAGCATTACATCAATGCTTTTCTTCACCCTTTTTATATCCAATTTTCAGATTTCCTATTAATGTCAAGATTTCACAACCTGTGTATTCACTGATAAAGAAATTACAAGATTTATCTTGCGATGGTTACCTTCTTCCATGAACAATTTCATAAATGGTCATTTTCAAGGGTACCGTATCAGCCCCATTTATCTTTTCTTCTCTGCAATAGATGCCTTTTGTTGAAGGAAGATTGAAAAAAAAAAAGTTTCCAAAGTCATAACTGCTTTTGTTTAGTTAAGGCAAGCAAATTCTTACAGGAAAAGCAAAACAGTTTACTTTTGAAACAAACAATTCAAACAAACCTTCTTAACTTGTTATACATGTCAAAATAGAGAGTTTCAAAGCTCAGTATCACCTCAGAAAAACAGTAAAAGATGCACGCTGTTTCTAGGATTTATCTGCAGGACCATTTCAGAGATATAAATACACATACAGGTATAAATAAATGTTTCCTCTTCTTCAGATCATAAAAGAGAGCTGACAAAAATAAAGGTGTAACAATACATCCCTTCCCTGTCACGTTTTTCCCCAAACTGAGTCCTTATTACCATTCTCACTACCTTTACCATCATTTAATCCTCCTTAAACCGAATTCTAGTTTCTATCTCCTTACAGTATTTTCTACTTCCGCAGATTTCCTTAACAATTTCCTGTCCATGATTTCCTCTTACATTATTCCTGCTTTTGATCTTCCTTTTCCACCTGTACATGTGGTACCACCCTCTTCAGAGATCAGAACCATATAGCTTAAAGTTATCTCCCACTTTGCAGTTCTTTTCATGCCAGGCCTGACATTACTACATATGTTCCATGCAGTTCTTGGCCTTTTTTTTTTTTTAAGTGAAGTTTCTACTACTAGTCTTTTTTATGTTCTTTGGCTAGCCTTCTTTTGTTTTCTCATTACTTCTTTCTGATTTACATCTTCTTCTCTGTAGAGACCCTAAATTTCAATCTGTTTTTTCTTTTCTGGTTCCCTACTACTACTTCTTAAAGTCTCCCTTCCCTCATTTCCACCTCCCCATTGGTCTCTTTTCCCTTTTTTTTTCCCCCCTCCTCCACCTAAACACTATGAGTAGGTAACTGCTTGAAATCTAGCAAGTAATTAAAAAGTCAAGAGACCTCCTCTTGTTATTGATTGTTGCCTTCACTAGAAAGCTCTTCTGAAACAAAGGTCACAGAATCTTAGAATCATTTACATTGGAAAAGACCTTTAAGATCATCAAGTCCAATCGTAAATATAATATAGATTCACTTCCCCAAACCACTCCAATGCTGCTTGTTGAAACTCTCAAATTTGCTTTCAGAGATTCATCAGCAAAAGCAAGCAAATTAATGTCTTTTGGAATGTAGTCTTTGCCACACTTTCACTCCCACCTTGACCGTGTCTCATTGGAGTTCTATTCCACTGATAAGAATGAAAAGGAAACTCTTAAATGCTTTCAGCCTTCCTTACCTAACATCTGTGTGCTCACTCTTCGCAGGTAAATCTTGGATCATACACTGGAGATCTAGAACGTAAGGGAAAACTGGAATAATCCCCTTGGACTGTCAAAAATTCCTTGACAACTATTGTTGGACTCTGCAGATGAAACTGCCATTCAACAGCTGTCTCAACTGGGACAAGAACCTTGCCTCTAGCTTTAGCATTGCAAAGAATGACATCTTCAGTGAGAAGCAAAGCATTCAATTCGCGACCTCTCAAATTGTTTTCCAAGGCCCACAAAATTAAGCAATTTGCTTGGTTCACTCATATTACAAAGTTTTATACAATTAGAAAATGTTCACTGCGTATCAACTGCTCTGTAGTATGCACCCACATCCCCTTACCACAGAAGAAAAAAACCCAATGTAACATTTCATATTTACCACAGGGTTTAAGTGCATCCAGGAACCATTGCCACAGACAGAGCAGTAAATAACACCTTAAGTTGTCTTTGCAGCCACTCCCTGGAGTACGTGGAAGCAACGAATCCTGACTGATAACAACCTGCAGAGTGACTGAGCCAGCTCAGTAACAAGCGCTTTAGGGTGAGAGCAGAGGAGGTGATCGAACAAAAAGGTTTAAGGTGGAAGTATACGGAAAGTAGATGAAGATCTGTTTGGAGAATGTGAGAATGTATGATGGAAAGCCAGGATTGAGGAATATGAGACGGAAAGTCAGGACAGTAAGTGTGGGATTTTAAACAGAGAAGCTGGATTGGAGTACTAAGATAGGCCTGACACGCTGGGTAACAACATGACTGAAATAAGGTGACATGAAAGAAGAGAGGATACAGGGTAAGATATTGATTTTTGCATAATAAATTACTAAGAGATATTAGGACAAGTTACTAAATCAAAGCAAAAAATCTGGGCCCTCTGTAGCATAGATGCAGTATCCTGAGACAGTTAATACTTGGTCTTGTGACGAGAGGAAATGAAATGTTCTAAAATAATCCTAAAATTAGAAAAACCACAGAGCTTGTTAAAAATGCCCATGCGCGTTTTATTAATAAAAACTAACAGTGCCAAGGTTAAACAAGTCAAACAATTATAGTCTCTTTATATTCCATAAAATATTACAGAAAAGTTTATTTGTGTTTCAATAAAAAGACTACTGTCTTAGAATAGGCAGCTGACAGTATTTGTGCAGTTAATTGTTTGTGAATAAATTTAAAAAGACTACCACCTGCCCTGAAATTCCTTTTATAAAAATGAACTATTAAAAATGATTGACAAATTTTGAGTTAAAAAACTTAAAACATTCTCTATATTTAATTTCAACTTTATAATAGATTACAGGAAGATGCTTATGAAACAAATACAAACATTTGTTTCAGTACATGTCTTTATATGATAGACTTATAAGTATGTAAACAACTATATAATAAAAAGTTTCCAAAGTCTGCCTGTAAGAAATCAGGCAAATTTTACCATAAGCAATAAATCATTCCAAACCTTCAAGACATTTTATATAGCTGCACCAACTGGCAGTAAACATTTGCCAAAAACTTTGTAATTCTTATGTCCCAACATACAGTGAAAAGTATATAAACTTGATGGAATCATAATGTTAGATATAATTTAAGGGAAAATAAGTTCACAACAACATTTCTGGAATTTAACATGTAAAAAAGTAGGACTTATCTTTCTTGTTTGGTTCTTTGGACACTGCGTGATTAACAAAAAACACTACTACATTAGCTCACTATCCCTCAAAAAGTGGCATAATCAAAATACACTCCAAATAAATTGCCATTCAGTGTATTCATTTTCCACAGAAGGATAGCATTTTATTTCTCAATGATGTGTCTACATTTTCTTTAGCAAACTTCGCAAGAACATCTGGGGCAAAATCCATTTTCCTTCAAGTAAAAAAAACAACCAAACAAAAACAACCAACAAACCAAAAACCCCTAAAACAAGAGTAAATAAAGGCTCTGCATTAACACACTGGTATCAAAAACACACATCCACACCACATTTAAAAATATCCTACATAAAACAATCCTTGTTTGCTTATCAGAGGTGCAATTTCTAAACTCAGAACTGCTTACCAATATTCTCCTTGAGGGATGGGGCAAAGTAATTTGAGAAACTTCTCCCTAGAACAATTTATTCCTGAAGCTTGCTGAATTTTAACAAAAAATAGTCTACAAGCAAAGGGCATCAGTCGTCATCATCGTTTTCATTAAAATCGTCATCATCGTCATCATCATCCCCAACATAAGAAACTGGTGTTTCAACTCTGGAGCCACTGTACTGAGATCCATTGGAACTTGTAGCCAACATCCCAACACCACCATTGGAAAAGTCACTGGAAAAAAGAAAAAAAAAAAAAAAAGACCAGTTGGCATTCCTTAATGATATTTCCCAGTTTACTGTGCTCTTAAATATAATCCTATGTCTATTCCATTCTTCTAATGAATCTGCCACTGCTGCTTTATAAACTGTTTAACATGTCCAAGTTGTTTCTCAAAAGCAGAAACGGTTCAAGTAATTTTGAAATGGTTCTTGCTTTAGGTTTAATATAAAGATTAAATCCTTTCACAGGCACCTTAGAAATATGCTTTCCAGGTTTCTTCTAAAGTACACTTAGTGTTAAGGCTACACACTCATGGAAGTCCTTTAATATTTTTATGTTGCACTGGACACTTGCATCACAAGTGAATCATGTCTTTCAGAAGCACTCATCTTGATTCAAAGACTTGGAAAATCGAGGAATTAATAGATTCTTCTTCATTCCTTGTAATTACATGGCAAACTATCATTGTTACCTGCGCTGTCTTTTTAACTTGAAATTGTTTTTTTCTCATTATGATTCTCCTTTCTAATTAAACAAAAGCAAAACCCCACAAAAAACCAAAAACCACAAATCAATCTCCCTCTTCGGTATCTCGTACTTTCCCTCTGTAAGAGTATCGCTACACTGAAAGTCCACCTCCCGGATCAGCAAGTAGATTTAGAAGTATCCACTTTCTTACTTGAATTTTCCTTTTTTTTCCCCTACCAAAATACACATGCACATTGTAGATGTGGTCTGAAATGTCTTGTTCCTAGAGGAATTACCTGTATCAAGAAGTATTTTAATTTAGAAGAGCCAAAACATTCCTGCCTCCATTATTACTTGCTATTTTGCCAATCTTTTTTGTTGTTTACTTTCTCAACAGTATCTCCAACTTGAAAGACATTAATAATGAAAAAAATGCTTTCAAAAGTATATTCGCTAGTCATTTTTTAATCCAGTTAATGCATATAATCAATCATGCACACTGTTGTTGTATGAAGCTAACTCAATGGTCTATCATCACACAGAATGAAGCTGAAGGAACACACCCTAGAAGCTCACAAGGGAAACACACACATCCAGTAAGACAAATGCTCTTGCAGATAATTTGCTCAGCTAATCACCTTGCTCAGTTCGAATATTTGTCAACAATGTTAAACATTTCAATGATATTTGACTCATTTTACAACTTACTAGAGCTCACAAAAGCACATCTTTTTGATTAACGCAACAGCAAAAAACTAGCAAGTAGTGACCACATAAGGGGAAGTGTATTATATAGCAAGAGAAAAGTAATACTTAAGTTTAGAAATGACGTATGTCCACCAAAAGTTAAATAGAAGTTACAGTTTATCACTGTACCAGCTTCTGATGCTGCTTAAAACCAAGCCCTTTTAAGTCAGACACTGATGACCAACAGAGAATATTGCTCATATTATAGCTTTAGGGAAGTATCTATTTTCCTGTCACAAACTCAAAACTAAATAAAAATAATACTTTCAAGATTAACACCAGTCTAATCAATTCCTTTTCCACTATAGAGGAAAAGAATTCTTTAATGGCACCTGTCAAAACCACCACTACTTAAGTAAAAGCTACGTCTGAGAATAAATGTAAATACATATCCACACCATATTTAATCAAAACAGAACTTGTTTCATGAAGTATTTAATCTCTAATTAAGTTTCTTTGATGATCATAGTCATAAAAAGTGAATTGATACTTTCATCTCACCTGGCTGAAAATCTTGTGCCATTTGATGCAGAACCTGATGAAGATGTGACATATACACTGCTGATTGATCCCTGAGCCATTTCTGCAAAACAAACAAGATGTATTTCAAGAATACTTCTAAACATACTCATCTCATTCAGTGGAAATGCTTAATCCTTTTGAAGTCTGGAAAAGGAGTCTTGCAACCAAAACAACAAAATATATTGATGTACTATATGCAAAATAGCATCATTAAAACCCAAGAAGCTAGTGCAACAGCAAAAGTTCAAAATACATTAAAAAAACATTTTAAAGTAAGCAAGTCAGATGTCTTCAGTATTCTTATATAATGAAAATGCTAAAACAATATAAAATGAAGCCATGACCATGTTTGCATTTACTACCTTTTGCCTTTGCACGTGAATCAACTATAAATACCGTATTCTTAACAGAATTACACACTACAAAGACCTACTTGTGTGGCATAATCCAAATTGTTGTTGTTGCGAAAAGCTACAGCCCATTATCTATGAATCTCTACGTTATTTGTAGAGGTACACTAAAAAGCATATATATTTGAGAAATTGTTAGAAATCTGCACCACAAACCAGTGGAAATTAATTGACGTTAGATATTTTCACGTTTTTTCCTCAAGTCCCATAATAAGGAGAAAAACAAAACAACTCTTGGAGTAACTAACCTGTCACATATGGTTCCAGAGCTTTAGGAACCAAACTCCTTGCAATTTTTAGGTCTTCTGCTGAACAGCTTCCAGATTCTAACCCACAAGCCATTCCCATTCGTTTTAGTACTTCTATATCATCATGAATTTCAAAAGTATTGTCAAAATTAAATAGATATTCAAACCTGGAGAGGAAAAAAATGTTTCAATTAGTTTCAATTACTTTAACTACCTTTCCAGTCTAAGGAATTGCAGCATTTCAAAAGCTCAAGACACAATGTTAGCGACACATCCCATTAAGCAATCACATTTTTCAAGATTGATGTATTTGATAGCAAGTGACTAAACCTGTAATTATACGCACCATTTAAATCATTAACGGGTTTAACAGAGTTTAAATTAAACATTTTGCATGTTTGATAATTTTTATTTTACTCCCATTCCTCTGCCTACTCTGTAAATTTTTCATGTTTTTAAGCTTTTCTAGTAAGCCAGTAGTGCAAGGAGAAACCACTGCTACATTCAGCTTTTATTTAACAGATAAAAAACCCAGCTTTTTGGACCAAAATTAGAGAACATTAGTACTGAAAGCAAAATCCATTTTCAGTTCTGCTGGCTGCACTACATCATGTTAAAGCCAAAGGAAAACACTACTTGGTAAAGTATGATATCAAACTTCAGCAGATCTGCTTTACTTTGCTTCTAACATCTCTAGATAATAAGTCTAAAATAAGGTATTAAATGTGAACCCAATTATTCTATTTATTAAAAAGCTCTGTAAAACTCTGTTTCTACTCAACACGATTAAGTTTTACCTGTCTGAAATGCATATTCTCAGTCTACAAAAGGCACAATTAAATTTATGTGTATTTAATTTTTAACAAATCTAGATGAACACTTTAGCACGGACATAAAACTCCTAGCTGTACCAAAAAACAGACAGAAAACTTAATTAACTCACTTGTCATTTGAAATACTGCAGTCAATCACTGTCTTCTTGCTGGTGTTCACAATGATAAATGGCAAATGGATGACAGAATTGGAAGGTGGCGGTCGATTTGCCTGTTGTTCTGCTTGACGGTTTCGCTGAACGAGGTTCTTGAAGGCAATTTGCTAGAAAAAGCAATAGTGATATGAAAGTATGAACTAAACCTTTAAGATCCTGTTAACAAAAAAAAAAAAAAAAAAAATCCCTCAGATAAAGAATACCAGCAATGGTTGCAGCAACTAAATGCGGAAAAAGACACAGTATTCACCATACTCCTGCATGTTAAGATGCTAGAAGAGATGCAAATGATAGTATTGCAAAATACAACACAGTAAAACTTAAATGAGTAAAAAAATAAAAATAAATGCACGCTCTAATAACTACATCAGGACAGTTCCTTGGACAGATCTTTGACAGAATGAAGAGATAACAATGACTGGAAAAAAGAATTTTCATATACCATCCCACTTCCACTCTGTTTACTGCCCCCTGCTAGCTACTGCACTCCACAAGAACAGCTGAATGATTAACACTATATTTTTGCTGAAATTATATGCTAAAAACACCATTAATGTTTGGGATTTGAATGTTTGACATTAGGATTCTGAATTACTCAGCTAAGATTAGTGACTCTACTCTCACATCTTACCAAAATTGCTTTTCAGGGCAGAATGTTCATATTTTAAAAGATTAGCGACTGTAAGAACTAAAAACTCTTAGTTAACTATTGAAATTCAAGTAATAAACCTTACAATAAGCCACCAAACTAAGAAAAATTATTTGATTCCATGACCAGAAGAATACAATAATCAGGAATTGAAAACAAAATCCAAAACCGACACAGAGGCTGATAAAAATCCGACAGCTGTTGAGACTGCTGTCCCACATCTGTCTGTACGTACCTTCTGCATACCTTCCCTGACATTCTCATTCCTGCTGTGTAGGTAATCATAGAACGGGTTGGGTTGGAAGGGACCTTAAAGATCATCTAGTCCAACCCCCCTGCCATGGGCAGGGACACCTCCCACTAGACCAGGTTGCTCCAAGCCCCATCCAGCCTGGTCTCAAACACTTCTAGGGACAGGGCCCCAAAGACTTCTCTGTGCAACTTGTTCCAGTGCCTCACCACCCTTACAGTAAAGAATTTCTTCCTAATGCAACTACTAAATCATTCCAGTGACTACAGCTTCCCCCAGTATACTAAGGGAAATCTGGGAAGGAGTTCAGCAACTTTCAAAGCAGTTAAGCCACTTACACAGTGGGGGCAGCAACGTTCCACAAAGGCAAGCAACAGAGCATTATGAGAGATGTCCTTTACCATCACATAATTTTATCTACAGAGTCTTAACACAGAAAAACATTCTAGATACAAGAACTGAGTTGGAAAATTCAGAGGGTACAGTATGAATTACAGCTCCTGTCAGCGTAAATCCTGTTTAGATATACTTGACACTGCAAAAGAGTTCATCATAACTCATGGAAGGTTGCTGGTTCCCCCAATAGCATGGTCCCAGCTAAACTACAGTGCTAAATTAAAACTACATATGCCTTATCCTGAAATTCACCTCTAGTCTTCTAAGAAGTTTCCCATCCCTCCCTGGGATAAAGCAACAGGAATACAGAGATAAGTTACCTTGCCCTATAGACAAGAGTACCTTGACTGTACCTGTAGAATGAGTTCTTGTAGTTGAGACTGTTTTTGCTTTATTCTTTCAAGTCTTCTCTGTTTCTCCACCTTAAGACAGAAAAAGGATCCGTTAGTTTGTTGGTTTAAGTAGCACTTTAAATCAACATTTTTTCTTAAAATCATTTCAATACCAGAAAACTGGAGGTAGGACATATGATGTCAATCATTAAGGTTCTACAGATAATTTAGAGATCTAACTGTCAAGACTCACATCAGTACTACTGATGGAAATTGTAACAAAGAGCAGAATTAAAACACTGGGGAATAAAGTGCAATATATCAGGGAGAGGGTAAAAATATCTCTGCAAACAGAAGTTATGCCTCAAAAAATTATCCAAATTCTCTCAGGGAGACAAAGAGCATGTAGACCAGAAAAATCCACTTGATGTAGTCTGCTGATATTGGTTGGAGTTAGTGGAGAAGATCCATCAAAGATGCTTAAAAAAATGAAGCTGCTATGGAGCCCATGGTTAAGTCCTCACAGTATTAAATACATACTAATTAATAACACAGAAGACAGGAAACAAAATGGTAGGAAATAAACAGCTTTCTCAGTAGAGGAAGCTCACCAGCAGATTCCCAACAAGGACTTAATTTTCAGACTGTTATTCAAATTGTAGAGGATCAGATTAAGGGGATGAACAGCAAGGAGACAGAATGTGCTGACAATGCTGGGTTACCTGGCATAGTGAAAAAGAGAGCTCGTCATAAAGCACGCTCAAAGTGTCTTGCAGCATTGAGTGATTATATGATCAAAATTATTTTTGGTAAAAGTATTGTGGCATGTGTGAGAAAACATAATACCATCCATGCATATTTTAGAAATAAAATGACATTCAGTAGAAAACTTAAATCACAGTTATCTACAAAACTCATCAGTTCAGTACACTGCAGCAGCCAAAAATTTGAATTATTAGGCAAGGAACAGAGAACAAAATAGGAATTATCACTACATTAGTATATGAACCAAAATGTTTACATCTTGAATTCTGTAGGTCTGGTGTTCCCATTTAAAAAAAATCATACAAAAGAGCAATCAGAATGATCAATGGTACAGAACATATTCCATACAAGGGAATAATGAATAAACTATGACTGTACAGAAAGGAGAATGAAATAATGGGGAGAACAAGGGAGATACCTATAAAACCATGAACAGGATAGAGAAAGTGAATAAAGAATGACCATGTCAACATCACTTCCAATCAAAAAAAAAAAAAAAAATCCGAGGATATCAACTAAATATAGTATGTTCGAAACCAAACAAAAGTTATTTCATAAGCACCTGAAATTCACTGCCACAAATGACTCAATATTAAAAGCAAACTTTGTACAAAGTAAAAATTTGTGAAAGAAAAATTAATTGAGGGCTATTAGATAGACAGATACTCTATCTGCCTCAGGTTATGCCTGAACCACAAGTTACAGGAGAAAACATCACTAAATAGTTTCTCTATATCTTACCCTCCTTCCTAGGTAATTGCTACTATCAGGCAAGATACTGGGTAAACAGACCAGCGGCCTGAACTAATGTCAAGTTTTGTTCTTTGGTCCTTAAAATAAGCAACTAACAAGAAAATGACTGGAGTTAAAAATTCACATGAATGCAGTTTTCTCCTTGTTTTTGGTGAAGAAAAAAGCAAACCCAGAAGTGTACACAGTTGAAAAAGCTCCAAAAAGGCATGAAGTTATATTCAAAAGGAATATAATAATATAAGGCTAAATTGTAATTTAGCCTTAGAAATTAAGTCGAATAACCACCACAATTCACCTGAGATATTTTCCTGTCACATACATGTAAATTACATTGCTTTCCACATTACTTCAAGATACAGGCCTTACTAACTGCCCCACACCATCTCTTTTTGCATTATCAAGGCATATTTTACCAAACCTAACATTCTAATTTACACACAAAGTACAAGTTTAAAAATACTTAAAATATTAAATCTTTATGGGGAACCCCTCAAAATCCTGTGTTCCCTTATAAACTATTTGGCTTGAATTTTTCAACAGTTTAAGGGTGAAGCTAAGCAATATCAGATGGAATAGTACAAAAAGTTTATCAGGCTTGACAATTTCACAAATTAAATGTTAGCCTCCACAAACTCATTAAAAAGAATCTTATTGCAAAACTTGTCAGGTAATGGCACTAATCATTTAAATGTCAATAGAGCTTACAGGAACAGGAGCTAAAAAACTCATGAAGCAATAATGGGGAACAGAGGAATCTTGCAATTTGCTCAAGTAAGCTCAACACATCTTAGGATTTTTGCTATTTTCAAGACTGTATTACACTTGTGGCTCAATTATCCAGTGGTTAACAGAACCCTTTCTTTCTCTTGTGACATCCAATTAAGAAGTTCTCACTTTGGTATCAGAAGTTATCACTGTTCCCATCTTAAAAGCATGAACCTTTACTGTGCATTACTACATTTTAAGTACTAATACTATCCTACCCTTTTTTAGGACATTATCAATCATGAAATCAAACTCAGCTGAATGAGCCACACTTCTGTTTCTTTTATTGCAACATTACTGGCAATGTCATACTTTGTGAGATAGATCCAAAGAGATCTGCTTTTAAAATCCCTCCAGCTAGCTGGTTCCCCATTCAGCACGCAGCACTGTCATCTTCAAATTACTTCACCTTCCATACTCACCTGGTTACTTCTGCCCCAATTATCACTCTCTTACCTTAACTAGTAATTTTCACTTGAGATGATAAATATTTCAATAAAGCTCAGATTGACTAGATACCTTATATTTTCTTCATCTACATAGCAATTACAGTACTAACCAGAAAATCAATCATCACTATCAAACAAAAATCTCCATAGAATTAGCCCTTTGTAGACAGATTCTAAAACATTTTTTTCCAATTTGTCAGCTTCTACACTGATTTTTCAGTCCTGATCAAGGGAATTTAGACTTATTTAGAATGAGACTTTGTATTTATTATTTTCTAATAAAGTGAATTGACTTCAGTAAACCTTGGTATCTTATTATCCTGCAAATCTCAGGATATTAAAAAAAAAAATCATGCCAGAACTTACTGAATGCCTTTCAGTATAAAACATTTTACTTCTTACCCAAGACATACAATAAAAAAAGTCTGACACGTTCAGGTAAGACAAATGTCAGAAATACATAAGATCTGCAGCAACAAGGAAGGAGCAATGCATATACATACTGATCTACACGAAACATCTATCATCACAGACGTATTATTTGCCTGGCATCTGGAGAAAATAATCTCCCTGCCTCTTGAGCATCACTATTGCAACGTTGGAAATACACATTAATTTTTCAGTTTGATTAACTTCCACTCAGAACCACTTCATATATACTGTAAAAGCTATGACAGAGCTGTATTTTTGACTAAAGAATTAAAAAATATAAATTTAAGCAATCTGGAAGTTTACATGTGTGTTCTGCAAATACAAATAAAATAAGAAAAGTGAAAAGGGACCACACTATTCTACTTTGCTATCTCAGAAGATTACATGCACATCTTGTAGCAGAACATAATAAAGCTGTAAGCATTTACTCAAACACAAAGCCATTGTGGACTTCCTAATACATATACCTCTAAATTCTGACATTCCTGAGCCGAGTTAGTAGGTAGACCAATCCATTTAATTTCCTTCTTCTCCTTAGAGATAATGTTCATGGCCATAAGGACATTTAAGGCATCATAGACACGTCGTCTAATATTCTTCTGGTCATAAGCCTGCTGTAGACATAGTGCATTAATCAAAAACATACCTGTGACAAAAATATTTGAAAATAAATCTATGACAGTAAATGGGTAAACTCAGGTAATGTCTGAACTGTTTCATTTAGCAGTAGGACAAGAAATACAAAAGTCTCAAAAGAAATCTCTCTTCCCCCATTCAGTGCACATGTAATTGACCTCCCATATACTTACTGATTCATTTGGTGAAATGTGATTATCAGTGGTACTGAATTCTGCAACCAACTCGTCTGCCACCTCATTGTATGAGGTGGTTCCTTTTCTTTGTACCTTCTCACAAACCTTCATAGAGAAATGACGTAAACCCTTGCCATTCTTCTCTCCTTTTTTGTTCCGCTTCCTAAATATACGTATAATATATGTTTTAAGAAGATTTGAACTTTGGAATATTTAATGTCTCTTTTTCAAATACAGGCATACTGCTGTAAAAAAAACAAGCCTTCCCTTTTGTTCTGCTTCTCACCCCTTCCCAACATTTTTTCCTGTAATTTTTTTCCCCTTACAATTTACAACAATTAACAACTCTAACACCTTGATGTTGAAACACAGTACAAATTCATTCTTTTGGCAACTCTGCTAGCTCCAGTAGCAGATAAGTTAACAATAGGGATATTTCTTGGAAGAAGTCAATAAAGAAAACTTTCAAATCTTCAAGACAAGAAGGGATAGGGGGATACATGCTAAAATATGAAAAGTCAATTACAGAAGGTAACTTTTTGTCTTTTTTTTTTTAAATTTAAATATCCCATCTAGTTTGGTCACAAAAAATTAGATAAATTGAGCATTTCTCTATTCAGTATTTCATACTGACTGAACAGATGAAGTCTGATACTGGTTAACTCATTGTATATCACACCATCACTAAAATACAGATTTGAAGTTATACAGTATATGAAGTTGTTATGAAAACTTCAAAGTTACAAGATAGAGGAAGTATAAAAAAAGTTTTCTGCATATCTTTTAAATAAAAAAGTTTCCTGTGACTTGAGGAAAAATGTAAGTATCAACAAAATTAGTATTAGCAATGGAACCTCTCAATTCTCTACATCTCATTTTACTGTATAATTCCAAAGTAGAAATCTATTTTATGTGTAACAAGCCACTGATGATAAATTTAGTCTTAAAGCAACTACATTTAACAAGAAACCCTTAAAATCTAGCTTAAATGAGAAAATACACCAAAAGAATGCATTCATTGTATCTAATACTTTTTCCCAATAAGGACTACTTCCTTATTTAAAATGATACTTCAGGATATACTTGTTCAATCTGAAATGTACTGTATCTTTTTGTAAATACACCAACAAAACAGAAATGACAAAATAGAAACTGAATCAAGTCAGATGAATTCCTGTGTCCTTTTAGGAGTTAAATTATCTAAATGTAAGTAATGTGAGAATATCTGTCAGAGTTTACAGAAAATATTACAGTTTCTTTTACAACAAATGAGGGTGTATTCATTCTTGTGTGACTACTCCCGATTTTAATACATTATACTTTAATGCCGAAGTGCTCTTGATGGAAAGGTAAACAGAATGTCTCTCACACTGCTAGCCTGAAGAGTACACACGCTATGAACATTTATAGCAAAAGTTCCAAACAATTTATTAATCCTTTGTAACTTCTATTTTGCTCACCCAGCAGACCACGGCGAAGAATCGGCAGTCTGGTTCTGTGATACAAAATGTGTGTTGGGTGTATGTGGACTTCCTACCAGGATAGTATTTGGCGCTGAAGGTCTCTGAGGTGTACCAATAACCTACAGTAAATATAAAATCATTTGGAAAATGATTGTAAGTATTCCAAGATATTCATATGCTGCATGATTCAAATGATGCATTATCCAAACAACACTAATACTTTTCTTCTTGCCTACTTCTTTGAGATGCATTGAATTTATACACACTAGCACAAAAGCATTCAGACTACACATTATAGAGTTAGAACACTCCTTAAGTAAATTATGTTTTATGCTTCTTAAATGAGCTTTTCATGCTTGCTGGATTTCTTAACACTGTTCAACACTAACTTAGACAAGATTAGAAAACACACACCCTGCCCCCACCAAAAGAAAAAGGGAAAAAAGGAGGAAATAAAACCCAAGCCTACCAGACTATGTATAAAGTCGCAGTAAATTACAGTTAAAATATGAACACACAAACCTAGAAGATCTGAAAATCAGTAAAAGCAGAGAAAATGCAGAACTGTTGCAAGAAAGGCCAAATTCTCTCCTGCAGTCAGTCTCTATCATTACAGAGATGAAACCAAAACACAAATATTGTAGAGGTCAGAAAGAGCAAGGGCCAACTTTCTCTATCGCTATAGTGAGCGAGATCTATTTAGACAAAACCACTCCATTCTGAACGTGTTACAAGCATGTACTCAGCTGACCAATTTTCCAGCTTGCAGGTAAGTAGTCCTGAAGACTTGCTAATTTGATCACAAGTAATACATACATTCGCACACAGAATCATGCTCTCCTTATCTGTGAAACTAGCTGAAGAACTCCCACTTTTGCAGATGGTGTTTTCTTATCTCTGCAATGTTATAAACGTAACATTCTAGAGAGTATGCATTTAGGAAAACAAAATGATACTGTACAGATTTCAAATCTGTAGGAAGATATGACTACTTTTGGGGGGTACAGTTACATCCCAGGGGAAACAAGAATGTCAATTCCTGGTATCTGGTAAATGCAACAAATGAACCTAAACTCGTAAGCACCCACAAGCTTGCTATATTTTCCTGCAGCCGTTTTCTGCCTCCCCAACAAAATTTTAAGTTTCTTCCTCAGGCTAGCTTTAATAATTTAGCTTCAACAAGAATAAAACGGAAGAACTGAAAACCCAAAATGAAAAATCTTATGTGTGAAAGTTAAAATGAACCAAAATTTGAAAAACCTTTAGATGTAGAATGCAAAAGGTAGTCTAGTGACTATTAGATGTTTGTGATTTCAGCTGCCTGGAAGGACAAACAGCTGTATTTTTTCCCCGAATGCTGCCTCTTTATATTATGCCACCTCTCTGAGTAGGTAACATCCAAGTTTGTTACATCCACTTCTGACAGCTGAAAAATCTTAGGTCCTCCTCCCCTTTCCAGGAGCTTTGTTCCATACTTAAAATGTTTCTAATTCTTCTGGAAAGTCAACTAATCTCTTTTACTACTTTTCATAACCAAGACTTCTGATTGTGGGAAACAGAATGAGGGAGGGAATGCTGAACAAGCACATGAACCAGCTCACTTTCTGCCCATGAAAAAAATACGATCAGTTCTGCTATTGGCTGGTCTGGTTCACCAAATGTCTCAAAAGACTGCAAGAATCACCAGGGTGTATGCTGTTCAAGTAATGTAGACAATAAAGAGAACAGCAGAAAGCTGTTAGCCAGTTTTTATTCCCTGGGATACAGTTACATAGGACTGCAGAAGATGATTCAACATCGTGCTCAGAGGCCAAAATTAGAGGGTCCCACTCTATTCCCTGCCTTCCTAATTCCACAAGCAGCCCCAGCATCACATATAAAATCTGTATGACTGTGCAGTCATACAAAAGACTTAACTTGATCTTAGTGAGAGACAAGCCACTACAGAGGAGGGGGTGCAACTACAGCTGGGAGAAAACTAAACCATTTGTCAGCAGCAAACCCTGGGCATCTACTGTGCTCAGTACTGCCTGGAAATACTTAACAGTACAAAGGGGTAAATGGAAATGTACATGAATTAACAGGCTCATTTCTAGAGTGGAAAACGTGAAGTCGGTTTCATACATTCAAAACCTGCTCTGCATTCCCATTCTAACTCACAAATGTCTGCAAACTAGCCAGAATTACGTGCTTTAATGTATCACTAAGGAAGACCATACAACCTAGAGTTTCGGAATCTTCTAAGGAATTACTTAGTATTATTGGCTCCTTAATAGAAATATTAACGCCCCTAAGCTTTACTCACATGTTCATAACCAACCATGACTTTGAATGAAAAGAGCATGAATGAGAAGAGTTAAGCAGGATCGAGTCACTGGGAACATCCTAAAATGAAAGCTTATAGACAGAGTTAGACAGGATGGTTTTAGAGAAAACAAAAGGACTGGGGAAGAGAAGCAAAAGAATAAAAAGTTGTGCCTGCTATTTCTCTTGAGTTTCCTGTTTGCAAAAGAGAACAAGACTACAGTTTAGCCCCTTGATAACGAACAAGATCAGGAAACGGGAAACAGCAAGGCAGCCCACACACTATACTTCACTGTACCCAACACAAAAACTTATTTGGGAACAGTATTAAGAAATCAGACTACTTGATCAAAGAACACAAGCTTAAGTATTAAGAGCCTAGTTTTACCAGTCAAAAGTTAGAAAGTTGAGCGGAGTCACAAGCCAACTCTTCAACTCTCCCAAGAGAGATTTTACACAATGACAGAAAATTTATCTCCTCTTAATTTTCAGGGTTCTAGAGGTATTTTTTTTTATAGTTTTCCTATCCCCTTCAGAACTGTAAAGTCAACAGAAATTTACCCAAAATGTCTTTATATATACACAAACCAAAACCTCTATCTCTTCTTTGACATACAACTAAGCATCTAATTTTGTACTGATAACAGCCAATATAAATATGCTGATATGTGCCCCTTCTTTCACAAAAAAAAAAAGCTAGTATGTTCAGAGTAAGACTTAAAGTGCTGATAGAATGATGATTGAAAATGTAAATTTCCCACAATAAACATACTAACAAAACCACAATGAAGAGTAGTTATTATTTTGGAATCACATTTTTTTAATAATGTTACCATGTAAGATTGATCATAAATAATATAGATGAGGATTTGTCAATTTAAACTTGAGATGGAAGACACAAGAACTTATTTTATATGTATATAAACATTGCTGTAAAGATTAATTTCCTCCTTATTGAAAGTTTTAAAAAGAATCAGGTGATTTTTAATTACATCATCATCCCCTGGTTTTGGTACTTTAAGAAAAGATTTGATAAGTTACCTGAAAGAACATTTCATTTTCAACATTAAACTCAAGGATGTACACAGTCCCATAATAATCCAGTAAGGGACCCCCTCAGTGCCATTATGGCCTATGATCTATAGTTAAAATATTCTCCTCCTCTGGCTGGTTACAGATTTTAAATTAAGAGAATCATAGAATGGTTTGGGTTGGAAGGGACCTTAAAAATAATCTAGTTCAAAATGCCCTTCCTAACCTCTCTGAATTTTCTTGTTTGGAGATTTATTAATCACTATAAAAATGACTTTTCATAACCTCTGTATTATCTACTGCATTATTAGATTCTTTGAAACCTCTAATTTCATGTACCTCACACAAAGCTCACAGTAAGCATTTAGGCAAAATGGTATCTAAATTAAGCACTAAGAAACGTAGCTCTATTTTCAATTTTGTTCCACCTAACTTAAATCTCAATGGAGATGGACTTCATTTACATTTACTTATGCCAAACTTAAAAGCAGAATCTGAGAGAGCCACTTATGCTAAGTAGCAAGACTAGCAGAAGATAAAGCCAACTGAATATTCAGGTATCTGCGTGTTGATTTGAGAGTCATCTTTGCACTTCTTTATGCAAAGGAACATTTGTTTTAAATTAAGTTCATTAAAATTAGAAACAAGCTCAGACTATACGTCCCTGACAAGTGATATCAATTATAAAGCTGCAAGTCAGATTTACAGTATGTGTAAGCAATAGTAAAAGCAATAAAAAAACCCCACAAAGTTTCCTTACCACTTGCTGTGCAATGTTGACGTTGGACTGTCCAAATGTTTTTGGCAGGAGCTGTTTTCCAAGCGTATTTACTGTAGGGTGAACAGCCAATAGAGAAACAACCCCTAAAACAAACACAAGTAGATAGCTTCAGGTCAGAAACATTGGATTATTTTAGCAATTCCAGTTTCATCTATACTACCAATGCTTATAAATAGAAACTAGCTCTAAACTGCATATAGCGTCAATATAAATGTAGCATTTACACATTTGAAGCAACAAATAAATTAAGATTCACAATATGTTCTCTCAAACTTCCTCCTACGTAATCTTTTATGTCAGTGATCTACTATGAACATGTTTTAATTCCTTGTATTCTAATTTTTCTCTCAAAGCAGAGTATTAGAGGCAACGGGTATCTGATAGAAAGCATAATCCCTTCCTCTTCTACCCCCATCCTTTACGGCTTCTGAAATATTTTCCCACACCACCTGAAAAACATGCCCAACACCCCAGCACATGACATACCCTTCTGAGGCATGCTGGTCTACAGGAGATAAAATTTGGCTAGCACGGGTCTTTCCAAGAGAAAGTTCCCAACTTTTCTCTAAGTGTCCCCTCCCAGCTGAAGGCAGGGAATTAAATAACAGAATTTTTAAATAATCCAATATTTGAGCAAAATACATGCAACACAGTAGACCAACCCTGCAGGGAAAGTTGCTCTCTTCCTGTTCATAAGCCATCCACAATCAGCATTGATAGGCAGGCAAGTCTTAAGCCACGTGAAACAAAAATTCAACTACAAAAATGCCAAGGGAGGTATCCTCTAGCAATTTGACACTCCATGTCATAGTTTAAAAAAAACAACAAAAAAGAAACAACAAAGAGTGAGTGACTACAGAAGAAGAATAATGGGACAAAGAAGTCTTAAAATACTGGAGACATTTATTTTGCTGAAACACCTGACATTTCGTTGTCAGTTGAGAGGGTCAGCTGTTCTTTCCCTCAAATCACTTTAAAAGGGGTCAGTGGTGGCAGAATGATGTGGCACAACTCCCATTCCTTTTCCCCATTATCCAATACAGAGGCAATTGGTAAGCATTTTTACAAAGGTTGTATCAGGAAGGGCCCTAATGAGTCCTTCATGCCTACTATACCTCTTGCGCATTCAGGTAGCCTACAGAAAGTTGAGGACAACTCCAATCTCGTTTAAGCCCTTGCTTTCTGAAAGGCTCATTATTTCCTAGCTGCTAGTACTACACCATGTCAAACTGATAACTTCATGCAAGAACCTGTTCTCGGTGCTCCAAATTTAAATAGAACGCAGTAGCCCGTCATTCTTCCATTATTTACCAACTTTCGAGTGCTCTTTCAGCAAGTCAGCAGCTATCTAGTTCGTAACATAAGTCTGGCAGGCTTTCCTGTCCCTTCAAGTACACCCATCACTATCACAGCCAGTTTTGTGTGTGTTCTTCCTCTCTGCAGAATGCAGTAAAGTGATATAAACTATGCCTCGCTATTAGTGCTTGTGTATCTTCTGCATAGCTTCCTGGAGGTCAACACGTCTTTTTTTAACCTCCTCCTCATTGCTTAAAAAAAAAGAAAGCAACCTGAAGTTTACATTTTCAGTATAAAAGAAGAGCTGTAATTGCTTTCTAAAGTTAAGATGCCTCATCTGTTCAATCACCTTTCCTTAATTTTGATGATTCTTGTTGCCCATATACTTTCTAGATCTCCTATCGTTTATTTTTGCAGGGGAGCGGGATGGACACATTATTCATGACAAAGAATGTCATATGCTATGTATAACTCCAAAGCACATTTTCTATTTATTTGTTGCTCCTTCCCAAATAATTATCAAAATTCAATTTACTTGTTCCGTCCCCAAACATCAATACCACATTTTCATAATATAACCTATAATGACCTCAAGATCTTTCTTGAGTGCTAATAGCTCACCTGGGGTCCTTATTGTATCTAGTTCGGTTTTCACCAATTATTAACCCATGGGAGGACCGTCCCATTCTTTGACACCTTAGTTTCTTTAACAGGCTGATTAAGGACCTTGATAATCAAGGGGTTTTTTGTTATTATTTTTAAGAAACCCAAGGACATCGCACTGATTAGATAACCCTTATCCACATGGTTGTTGACTCTTTCAAACATGACTTTGAAAAGCCATAACTTCATAACTTCCCTTTTCCCCTCCTTCTAGAAAAGCCCTGTTAACTCCTGCCCATTATCACATTTATCTGTATATCTACTACCTTTTTGTTATGTGCTTGACTGATTGGCCTAACAGAAGTCTGACTTACTCATCTGCAGTTAGCTGAGCCCTTCAAAAATTGGTGCAGAGTATGTAGCTTCTATCCTTCTGGTACGACCTGAATTATATATATACTAAGTTAGCAGGACAGAAGTACCATTGCAAGGTCTCTGAAGAATTCACAAGTAGATAATTCTCTGACCATGATTATTTCTATTCAATTACATTATCAATTTTTTCCTAAGACAACTGTCCATCAGAAAGACACTAATATGGGTAGGGTACTGGAGCATATGATGTACAAGGAGAAGCTGGTGCGTGCAACCTGTGAAAGAAAAAATTAAGGTGTAGAGAGGGGTGTTATTTGTGGGAATCTAATCACTGCCTTCAACTACCAGAGAGTTACAAAGGTGATAAAGGACACAACAATAGGAAAAGAGGTAAGAGTCCTAAGTTGCTACACAGCAAATTCCAACCAGGCATGAGGAAAAAAATTCACAATGAGAAAGGTAAAGCACAGCAACAGGTTGTCTATGAGGTTCATTCAACTACTGAAGGCTCTGTGC
Organism: Xenus cinereus; assembly: GCA_025774025.1. Lineage (NCBI taxonomy): Eukaryota > Metazoa > Chordata > Aves > Charadriiformes > Scolopacidae > Xenus > Xenus cinereus. The sequence continues at coordinate 147,317,281 of JAOXJK010000001.1, forward strand.
TTCAAAGCTGGCCCTGGTTTGTTTGTAAGGTTAGATTAGATGGCCTCCAGCATCCCTATATTATTCCTTTAATCCCATGAATACAAATAGTTATCTTGCAACTAAAAGATCTCCATGAAGGGAAAAGTACACACTGTGCTTCTTAAAAGTTTTTAATAACACTAACATTTCCTGTGGTGCTCTGCAAGAATTAATTCATGCAACTGAACCAGCCTGGCTCTCTATATACTGCAAGGTGCATCTGTCTCTACAGCACAAACTGATTGGCAAGGAAATACAAATGTAACTGGAAGAACAGTAACACACACTTCGTAGTTTGAAGTCAAAGTCAACCTATAAAAGGTATCACACTAAATAGGAAAGAGCATAACTGCTCAACAATAGGAAAAAAAAAAAAAAGAAAAATCTGAGTGGTTTGGCTGTTTGGGGTTTTTTTAACAAAAAAAAAATATTTTCAATTTGTGTCTGCCCAAGCACATCCTACTGTTTTCTCATTTCCTGTTGTGAAAATGTTTTTCTCATATCCACCTACATTTTCATCAAAGGCTCATAATGCTCTGGTTTCCTAGTGGTTTTGTGTGGGGGGTATTTTTGTTTGTTTGTTAAGTATACAAGCAGAAATAGTTTTATTAACTTATCTTTGCAAGTGACTGACAGCTCAGTTTCCCAAAAGAATTTTACTAATCATTTGTTAATTACTGTTACTCTTACAGAAATCCTTGCAATCCAAATAATCCTGTTCTTTGTGGCCAAAATACAGTGTGAGTAGCAGTATGTAAAAATTAAATTACAAGTTTGCAAACAGTTTTCCTGGCACTAACTTCTTCCTTTTCAAAACAAACACCTTATGAATACTGCTAGTTCCTGACATTTGCTTCTTTTTCCCTTCTTCTCCTTCTTCTAAAGACTTCCAAAAACATGGGAAAAGGCCACATAAAGCAGAAAAAAAACAATATACAGAAAGACGTAACTTCTATTTAAATTCTCAGTTTCCCAAACACCACTAGTTTGGAAGACTACTCCTGGTAACATATAAAGAATCATTAGATCTAAAGGGAGCAGAACTTCATCAGTATGAAGTTCCAGAATTCCAAACAGAAAATAATGATACAGAAGGGATAAAAGAGTAAACTGTATAAAACTTGCACAGCAAAAGCAGAAGTACCCTTTAACAAAACCTGTTATTTATCTGTCTACAAACTGTTCCAGATACGTGTTCTCTTCGTATGGAGTATACAGTAAATAGCTGCCTTTGGGTACTGATTGCACATAGGAGAAAACTGTTGAAGAAGACCTTTGCTTGAATATGAAAACAAACTCAAGAATTTTGTATTAAAAAAATAAAATATTCTCTTGCAGAGTATTAGCAGTAAGACAGACTGGTAATACAGCCAATTACGAACATTTTCAATAACTTGAGATGCCACAGAAAAAGACACAGTACATCTAAAATTAGAGAAAGGAGTGCCCTCTGCAGACAAAGCAGTAGATCTCTCGAAAATGACTGCTCCAGTTCATGAAACAGTAGTGCATTTGGTGTTTCAGATCAAAAAACTTTGGGCTGAGATACTCCAAGCCTCAGGAGCAGAAATCCCATTCATTCTAGGTGCTGTACCATTTCCTGATGTAATATGTCTTTATGTTTTCTTTACTTGTGAAAGAGAACAAAACAGGAGTGAAGCAACAATAGAAGCCACCAAAAATCAAGCCAGTTTCCTGATAATACAGTTTCTAATAAAGTCTTCTAAGTCTGCCTTTTAGCATAGAAGCAACACTGTATATGGTGGAACTGGACTTGGTAAGAAGGTAATTTTGCAAGCACTTTCTGCATTCTTACAACCCAAAAAAAGAATGTACACAGTAAGACAGCGGTTTTTTTGCAAGGGTTCTTATTTCAATTGAAAAACTTTGGGTTATCAGATTACAGATTTCCCTCAGGGTCTGCGCAAGTCACAGGCCTTATTACAGACGCTGCTGTAGTATTCTAAAAGATTTTACGTTAGACTCACTATCTTCAGTCATGGCCTCTCCTTGTCTTCCTACCATCTTTAGCAATTTCTTATTTGCAGCTATCCTAGTCAAGAAAATTGCACTTGGCTAGTTCAGCCATGTAATTCGCAGCTCAGTATGCTTTTAGTAGTACCCTCCTCCCTAGCAATAAGAGCAAAGCATCTGCATCTCCCATAAACAGAATGGAAAACCGCAGTCTGAAATCATTCAGAACTGCAGGTTTACAGAAGCTTTCTAACTCTTTCCTTGGATTCTCTTCAAGGCAACACATTTATTTCCGATATGAGGAAAAAAAATAAGATTCAAGAATTACAAAAAGATGAGCTACTTCTAAAACATCTTTCATTAATCAGAACTACCATTCTCTCCAGTTGTTTGGGCTACCACAGAAACTTCCACAGCTAACTCCCAACTCCAGGGCTTCAGCAAAACCCGCCCAGTGACCAGGCTACAGGTTTTCTTCCTCAAGCGATCAAGCAATAGAAATATAACAAAACCCTCAAGTTTGTTTTGTGGCTTCTTTTCTTTTTAAAGGTATGAGAGACCTTATGAAAGCTCATCACGGAGCCTAAAAGACAAGGAAGGCAGATCTTAGGAAAAATTTAAGTTTGTTACTCAACTTGACAGGCTAGTACACAGGAACAACAGTAAAGATGTGCCTTTTAGGACTCCAAATAATGAAATCAAAAAAGTCGACTACAGAGTGGAAGAATCTCTTGAATGCTCCAAATTAATCCTATAGCAACAGCTGAGAGAATCATAGTGCATCAAGATTGCTGTCGCTCTGAACAGCTTGTTT
>JAOXJK010000001.1:147332267-147347228 GCA_025774025.1 Xenus cinereus
TGGCCAATGTTCGAAGAGGACTCTGTCTGTTCAACTGTCTTTGATCCCGATCCATGTGGTCCTGACTCCAGAGCTGGAATCCAGTTCCCATCCATCGCTGAGTCCAGTCTGGGACCTCCCGAGTGCCTGCCAGTGACTGACTGTCATCCTGGGAGCTTGATACAGTTTTGTACATATTGTATCTATTTCATTATTTTCTTCTTTTTTATTTTAATATTAATTCTTGATTAAAGTAGTTTAGTTCATTCTAAACTTCTAAATCTCCTTATCTCTTCCTCTCTTTTGGGGGGGGAGGCGGGAAGGGCCATCTGTCAGTCTGGTTTTGGTAAATTCGGCCAAAACCACAACACCTAACCTATGTGAACAGCTACACTGACAGAGAGGAAAAAAATAAGAAAGCAAAGGGATATTCTGTGAAGCATCAAGAATCAGGGGTTGAAGTAGGAAGAGTTTTCAGTTTTGGCTGAAAACTCAGAATCACCCTTAAAAAAACATATGAAAAACCACAGTCAGTAATAAAATTCCTCTCTTCAAATCTTACCTGTTCTTGGAGGAAAAGCAAAAATAATTTATGGATCCAGGGAGAGAAACAGCTTTAAAGACAAATGAAGAAATACCAATTCTCGATTTCTTTGTGAAGAAAAGGAAGAGTGTCTCTGTGCTCTTTTTTCATACTAACACTGCATGGATAAAGCCTAGGGATGTGAACTCACCAGTTCACATTGAGAGGAAACAGGTTATCTTTCACTGAAGTTCTAGGGGCATTCTTTATTCTTAGGAGGCAAAGAAACCACAGCATTTTTTGCTATCTGTCATACTATTTTCAGACTTACTCTCTAGGGGCCTCAGAATACAATTGCTAGATGGGAATTTATACTAAATAATCTTACTTCTGGGAAAGTACTTTCTACCATCTGTCTGTATCTTCCTCAGACATAATGGATGTCCACCAGGTGTTTCAACAAAAGTACAGAAAAAGACCCTGACAAATGCTGAACAGTTATTTCATTGAAGCTTTTAGAGTCTGGTATCTTGTAGCATCTTACACCTCCCAGAGCAGTGTTAGCCTGTCATTCCATCACATTTGATCACTCTTCAAATCACCTATGTCAATCCCTAATTGTCAGCACTGTGCCCCCACTACTTCTCTCGGGCCAGATCTAGCAATTGCCCTGCAGCTGTCTGAGTGAGCTCAGCAAACTAATCAAGCAATACAACCAGAGCCAACTCAAGGAAGAGGAAAGGCAGAAAACCCCTGGCTATGGGTAGAAGCGTGGCTGCTGCTCTCTAGAGCAGCCACAGCTGCACCAGGATATGGATAATACCAAACCGAATTTAGAACAAACCAAGTATTGTCTAGATAGAAGAAAGAAACATTTTACAGTGTGAACAATCATACACTGGAATAATCTCCCCAGGGACGTCATGGAGTTCCCAGCATTGGAGGTTTTCATGACACGAATGGACAGGGTGATAGATAATCTCATCTAGGCTCCCTTTTCCATGAAAGGTTTCACCAGATGACCTTTTGAGGTCCCTTCCAACCTGGGCTGTTCTATGAGTCTAAATACGCAAGGCTCCTTGTTACATTATCTGTGGCACCCAACATGGAGTAATACTATAAGATTAAGAAGAGAGCCAGCTGCCAGGGTGATACTCGATAGGAGTCTGGAGAACACAAATGAAAAGCTCCAGACAAGCACTAGGTAGTTTCTATTCATAATGAGAGCAGCATCTTTTTGTTATTCTTTAGTTTGTTGGCAGAACAACCCAGAGAACATTTCAGGACAACAGACCTGACCAGAGAAGGCTGCTATGAATATAGGAGACATAAGATATATGCAAAAGGAAGAATTAGATGTGCTCAAAACACAGGGAACAGTGGCAGCATTTTTCTGCATTGATCAACAGAAAAAGAGGGTAAGAGGAGAAAAAGAAACACCCCAAAAACTCACTAGAAGAATACATTCTTCCTAGTGACCGCTTCATGACTTCTCTGAAGATCTGCCCCTTTGCTACTACAGGATAGAAGGACCCAATTACAAGCACTGACAACAAGGTCTTCACAAAAGAATTAGAGCACTGCATTTCACTGGTCCAGTAAGCTTTAGCTCAGTGATAGCACTGCTGATCTTATAGCACATTACATCAAAGTCTCCCTTATCTAATACCTGTTAGAGTTCAGCCAATTTAAAATAAGGACTCTAGACACCAAATGTAGCAGAAAATGAACGCCTCCTATCCTACACTACCTCACTTAAATACAGTGATCACATAAAAAGAATAAAACCCAAAACACTGACATACCCTTTTTACATGACTTCAGAGATTACCATGGGAGTTTACCACTGCATCAGGCAACATCATACAAGGCTTTTACCTATATATTTATATGGATAGATATATTTAATAGAGGTGGTGTCTTTAGATAGAAACTTACAATTCTTTGAGTTTCTTCATTTGTGAAAATGCATTTCCCTGCACTGACATAATTGCATTGTTACTTAGATCCCTAGGAAAAAAGAAAAAGAAAAATAACATTAGAGGAAGAAAGAGTAATTTATTAAATTGGATGTATTTGAGACTCAAAGAATAGTTCACTACATTAGTAATATGCAAAGGAACCCCCAGCCAAAAACTAGAGACAGGATTAAGGAGTTCTATAGCAAGCTTAATACATAACGTTTTCTGCAGTGATTCCAAAATTCATATTCAGCGTAACTCCAAAATAAAAGAACCTTCTCAAGATCACAGTAGTAACCAGGGTAAGTGCATATCATTCCAACTCATAAGCAAAGCTTGTTAGTCCTACTTTTATTGCAATTAGTAGCAAAATTAATTTTTTCCAATATTGGGCTAAGTGTGAACTTCTACTACTTACAGGTGTTCCAGTGCATCCAACCCAGAAAACGCTTTCTTTGTAATGGATCTAATCCTGTTTCCTTGGAGTATCCTGAAAAATGTAAGTACATGATGCAAAACAGATGCAATAAAATGGAAGCATTTTTTGAGCTGAACAATTGCATTTTTGGCATTTATTTCTAAGCTGTGACTAATATTCACTATTCAACCTTTCCAAATGCAGCAAAACGTCTCACCTCTAAGAGACAGCTATTTATTCCCCTTGAGTAAGCATCTAGATTCTACCCTGGTTTTAGAAGACATTTAATGTGTACGGTTCGGTAATATGGATTATTCTGAATGCATACACATAAGCAGCTTTTTATTTCATCAATGTGCATTTGAAAATTTCAATGCAATGAAGCCACTTCCATTGGATGCTGCATTATCTCATCAAAGACTATCCCTGTCACTATGCCTTTGTCATATTACTGCCTCACTTCCTTACTTTGTCACTTATTACCTCCTATTATAGGAAACCCTCATTCTTTGAGAAATGTTTCCATAAACAGTAGTCATTTCTAAAATACTGCGGATTAGTTTGACCTGAAAAATCTGGAACTTCCTTTATAGAAAAAGAATATTTTATAGAGAACAAAATGGTAGGGGAGAAAAAAAGATTACCTCAGCTAGGGAAAAATATAACATCATTAAGTTTTGGGTTTGTCCCTTGAAACACACATAATGTTTTTTAGGAATTTTAAGAAATTATGAGATACAAATATTGTAGCAATACTCACAGCTTTTTAAGTTTATCTAGGCCAGAGAAGGCACCGTTCATATCTTCAATAGTCCATGATATTTCATTGTTTTTCAGATCCCTGTTTAAGGAGGGAGGGGAAATCAAACCACATGAGCTACTAAAAAAGAACAAAGTACATACTTCTTCAAGAGCATGTATTATTTAAAACAATTTCTAAAATAGATTCCCAGTAGGTTGTTTATTGCTGGTTTGGTTTGGGAGTTGATTTTTTTGTTTGTTTGGTTGGGTTTTTGTTTTTTTAAGAGAAGCTTCTCCTGATTAGCCATTTCATTTCAATTTTTAATGAGAGACTTTGAAGACTATTAGTAATTTTCCCACTGATAATTAAAAAGATCACAAACCTAACGATTTTAAGAATTGTTAGAAAACAAACCCATATTCCCCTACAAGGGTATTCAGATACACACTCAGATACTATCATAAGAAAAGGAGCATCATAGGAAGGGAAGGAATCAACTGTTGCCTCTTCAAAACAAAATACACTGATGCCTTTATAAGTTCGTAATATTAACAGAGAACACACAGAGATTTATTAATAAAATAATCATTTTACATCCTACAACATCCACAAAACAGCTTAATTATCTGTGAAGCATAGAGATTAGAGACTTTTGAAAAGAAAGGTGTATCAGCAAAGAATCAATAGGGTAGGGCCAGAGCAGACAAAGCCTAACAATTCCTAGGCACCTCACAAGTCTCTGAATTCCTCTCTTTATGATGTGTACGCTTCCGTATACGTAAAGCCCAGAGCATACACCCCTCCGAACTGCATCTTTGCTAGATGCCCAAAGTGTGAGTGTGTAAGCAAACCCCTGAAAGTAAAATGTTAGCACCCCATTTCAAAGCCTAGAGGGAAAGGCAACCATTTCATTCATCTGGCTAACAGATGGGTCAATGGTATGCAACTGGAACATTTTAATGAACTGGAATATATTTTGATTAGTTTACTTCTTGAACACTTCCAGGGATGGGGCATCCACAACTTCCCTGGGCAACCTGTTCCAGTGCCTCACCACCCTCACTGTAAAAAAATTTCTTTCTGGTATCTAATCTAAATCTCCCCTCTTCCAATTTAAAACCGTTGCCCCTTGTCCTTTCAGTACACTTCCTGACAGAGTCCCTCTCCAGCTCTCCTATAGGCTCCCTTTAGGTACTGGAAGGCTGCTATAAGGTCTACCTGGAGCCTTCTCTTCTCCAGGCTGAACAACTCCAGCTCTCTCAGCCTGTCCTCATAGGGCAGGTGCTCCGTCCCTCTGACAGCTTATGACACTCAACATAGCATCTGAACTACACTAACTGTCAGAGGAAGAAGGTTAAAGACTATTGGACAAATTAGTAAATCTGGTACTTTCAACTGTGGAAGCCATGCTGGAGTGGAGACCCCAAACAGAGACTTTGTCTCATCACATCATTCAGAACTCCTAAGGAAAACAAATCTATTGACAAGCTAAACATATCAAAAACTCAACTGAAGTTAGCTTTGGCCTGCTATGAGATCATCAGCAGTCATAAGGACTGGGAAGTCTATTTTTGTTTTGTTTACAAGTAAAAGCTGAAAAGCACTACAAGTGCCCTCAGCCTGAAAGGCAGTGAATTGGGAAATGTCTTTTTGTCAGGACTAAAGTAAATCTGAAACAAAATCTGCAAAAAATGCAGAGAATTACACTTATTAAAAATATCCCTTTGTGCAGACTATCACAGAATAATTTTCTATCTTACTAACAAGCTAGTATTTGTGGTCTCTGAAGTTATGCACTAGAAACTCAACACGCTTAAAACAAAAGTATCATTTCTTCCACAGCTTTCCAGACTTGCAACTCAATTTCTTAATAAAAATTGGCATAAAAATATTCACTAAGCCTTTAAACTAAGCAGAAGAGATTCAAGCTGAATTTGGACTGAAGGACAAGGAACTTATAAAAGAACGATCCAGAAGTTTGACTAAAACGAGACTGAACAAGTACACATGTTATGTCTATCAGGTTTAATCGGAGAGTAAGGTCCCCCCAACACTCTGAGATAAGTAAATATGGGGAACAGAAGGGTGTTTTTGTGCCACAGAAATATCTCTTCTATCTAGCTTCTAGGTATTAAGCCCATTTGAAGTATACTCCCTGAAAAAGAGCTGAAAGAAGAGCAAAAAGGGTAGAGATAAAGAGGAACATAGCTATTTGCCAAAAGGTATTTCTCAGAATATAAATTTTCAGTTGCTAAAAGCAGATTAAACCCCCTAGTATGAGGCACAGGACTGGATTTGACAACAAAACAAGAGAAGTGGGTGCCAAATATACAACATTAGTTAAAGAATGGGAATGAGAATGGGACAGACAGAAACTAACAAGCAAACGATTTTGGGACTGCCAGGGACAGAGACAGAAAGCGAGCTAGAAAATCAGGTGGAAGATGGCTGATTAAGAGTTGAGGCAGATAAACTGGGAGTCACTGAAAAGTACAGGCCACACAGCTGATGAGAACCTAAGAGAGTGCTTTAACAGGACAAGGAGATCAGATCCTGTGAGGGGAAGAAAATGGGAACTGGGAAAGCAAATACAATCTGTTCTAAACTATGACTGAAAGGGTAAATAAGCTGGGACTCAGACTGAGAAGTTCAAAATAGATCAGGTAAGAAGTAGTAAAGACAGAACCAAGAAAGGGAAAAATTGAGAAGGAAAGATATTCCCTTTAGAGTACATTTCCTGCTAGAGATTGTCAAAGGCATCAGGAGGATGCCTCTGCTGTCTACGGGCATTTGCAAAGCTAACTAGCAAACAACCACACATCTTGTGCAAACTGCACCTTACTTGAGCCATAGAAAAAGACAATCCCCAGATATTTTACTACTTAAGAGTAGATAATAAGAACATAAGAAGGACATGGACCGGTTGGAGCAAGTCCAGAGGAGGGCCACAAAGATGATCAGAAGGCTGGAGCACCTCTCCTAGGAAGACACACTAGGGGAGTTGGGATTTTCAGCCCGAAGAAGAGAAGGCTCTGGGGAAACCTGCTACGGCAGCCTTTCAGGACCTAAAGGTGACCTACAGTAAAGACGAGGAGGGACTCTTTATCAGGGAGTGTGGTGACAGGACATGGGGTAATGGTTTTAAATTGAAACAGCATACATTTAGACTAGAGTGAGGCACTGGAACAGGTTGCCCAGAGAAGCTGTGGATGCCCCATCCCTGGAAGTGTTCAAGACCAGGTTGGATGGGGCTTTGAGCAGCCTGCTCTAGTGGGAAGCGTTCCTCCCCACGGCAGGGGGATTGGAACTAGGTGCTCTTTAGGGTCCCTTCCAATCCAAACCATTCTGTGATAAATGTGAAGGCCCTATGCCATTCAATTTTATTATATGCCGTTTCACTGACAATGTAAGGGGGGATTTTGATTGCCTTATTTTAATATCAGGAAGCAACAAACACACGGAACAGGAAACTAGCAAAGCTACCAACTAGAGAAAAGCTTATAATCAGAAATAATTCTGCTTAAATAACCTTAATTCTTCTTTCACCCCTATCCATAGGCAAATGTAATTTGTAACAAGATGATAATACACTATTTTTCCCATTGGATTCATCTCATTCAGGGACCAGAATAAACATGCTCTAGGAATGAATCATCATGTAAATGCAGGTGACTTTTTATGGGACACCCAATTCATTTTTTGCAGAAATTAAAAGGCAATTAAGGTATGAAATAGAGGATTACAGGAAAGGAAAGAAAGTTCTTATATTTAAAACATTTGCATTTCATTTTGCAAATGAAGCCAGTGAGAACTCTTTCTTACTGTGTAAAGTAATATAAAAGAACTTTTAAAGTCGGGCTATAGGAGTCTGATCCTGCACAGTTCTCAGACGCGTTATTTTACTGTGTCTCAGTAGCCATCTTCTGAAACAGAGACCATACCACATCCTCAGTTCATGGCAGCATCTTCAAGATTAATGTGTTTGTCAACTACTCAGCAATGAGCTACACCATAGAAATGAGCTTTCCAAAAAGTAAACTGATTTATTAGCACCTTAACTAGCAGGGCATAGTCAAAGCACTAGATAGGAAAGATCTGGATCACGTAGAATTGTGAAGATAAAAGCGAAATACAAGTTGGTAGCTCAGTTAAGCATTGTCAGCCTTTGATCTCAATGTAGGCTCCACTGATACTGCACATACGTTGGACACTGAGTATATAGAGAACGACACACAAGGTCTCCTTATTGCCGAACATATCAAGGCCATTAGCTTTCTTGGCTGTTTTTTATAAACAGAGCAACACATCTAGAATCCAGCAAAAATTGAATCATAGAATCATAGGTGAAAAAATTATTTTGAATGCGAGTCAAACAGCGGTCCAGTCTATGCAGCCACACAGATCAGAAGTTAAAAACACAGAAGTTAAAATCTTTACACTGGGTTGCTTCTTAACATAATTTATTTGCCCATGTGATACAATTCTTGCAAAATTCAAAGCTGACACCCCCAAAACTAACTGCAAAGCTGTAAAAATGAAGCGAAATTGAGTATGACATTCCTAGAGTGAACAGGATCAAAGCACTGGTTTGCCACTTCTACCACATAAACCAATCAGAAAATAAAATCATCGTTTATGTCCTCCTGGACTAAATACTCATATGCAGATGGTACCAGTAGCAGCCACTTCCACAACTAGCTCCTGGTGCCGTTCTAGATTTGACCTAAATAGACTTTTGTTTTTCCAGCCAAGCCAAATCTTCAGAGTGGTTTGTTGAACAGCATCTGAACTACAGTAGAAATCAACAAGTAATGTTAAACAGGACTCATTCCAAAACCATTTGCTTCAGCAAGCTCCTTATCAGTGTATTGTAAGGCTACAGCAGCCCACAACATAATTTTCAAGCAAGTTTGTGTAACCTGGGATGCTTAGCATATGTAATGTAACGTTAACAAAAGACAAGCAGCCAGCAGCAGTTTTAAGGATATGGACGACTGTCAACCTTTAAAATCAAGTTGTCTGCTATCTGTCTGAGAACCTCTTCAACATAGAGAATGTTTAGCAAAGATAGGCCCATTTTTCCTCCCACTTCTAATTAGCCACAATAAATCTCCATTAAGAGATATCCAGGCAAGCAAATACGAACACTAAAATAAGTAATCCCTAGTGTAACTTTTTAAAAGCTGCATTTTTGTTTAGCATGTTAAGTTGTTAGCAAATTGTTATTTACTCAGTAATACTACAAATATATATCTATATAAAGCCACTACCATTAACTGACACATAGGAATTAATAAAGAAGTTAAACACTTGAAGGCTACTGGAAAACGCTTTATTTGCACAAATAAATTAGTGACCTGACAGGCAACTTATGAGTTGCTACTTTCTGCCTTATACATTCAAACCAAAATGGGGGGGAGGGGAACAACAGCAACAACTCTTATTGTGTATTTGCGATCATTTTCCTTCTACCTTCTAAAACACATAGTTGAAAGAAATGTTAACACCACTTGAAATCCCAAACTGAGATGCCTTTTTACAAGACCTGATTTCATAATATTATCTGATCTTCCATTTGCAAACTTCTGGACACATTAGAACTCACTAAAGGCGAACAGAAACAGATCAAGCTACTGAGAAGCCGCTGAACTCAAATGATATCAAAAAAGGTGTATGAACCACTTGAGATCCACTGAAGACTTAACTACCTCACTGAAATTCCCAGTACATAACCAAACATAAAAGGAAAAGTACATGCTGATATTTTAAGAAAAATATTTTGAAGATTTTTCAATTCTTTCTAGACATTGAAAGTGCATCATGTAAAAAAGATCCAAAATATACCTTTTTAATCCAACCCAAATGTAACCTTTTCAGACCACAAAGACTTGCTCAAGATTGATGTAGAAGCACCCCACAAAAGCTATTAAAAAGTACAACTTTTGCAGTGTTCTGGCAAAATTACTATACAGAAACAATGATCTACTTCTTTCCTCAAATCCAACAGACTTCTTGACCTATCCAGTAAAGTTGCTGTAAGAAATTAATTTGCTGTGTGGATTTTTTTAAAATATTCTTTGAGTAAAATACTTATTAATTAATACTGTGAAATAAATTAATTGGATTAAACTACATACCTGAATGTATTCTGCATAATCAAGTAACATAAAACATCAACCTTAATCCCTACGCCTCTAGATCTCCTAAACAGTAATGTTAGATCAGGTGTTTGAACTATGCGCAGGCAAGATTCTTACATGGTGTCCTCAGATTTACATGTGTGCACAAGGCTTCCTTTGCAAAGTTAGATACATGGGCCATAGCTACTACTCAATGAGATTAATAAAAGCACCATGAAATACTAAAGAGATACAGTAAGTTTTATGCAAACTAGAGATCAAAAGAAAAATCCCTCAATGTAATTCATATAGTGGTTCCAAAGCAAATGCTACTTCCAGCAATCTATGAAACAGTAAAATGTATGAGCTTTCCAGACAAACAGCTCCCAAGAAAGATATTTTAGTCTGTGAGAAATTCTGAAGGTTAACAGTGGCATGCCAGTTCAAAAAATTTGTGAAACACTAAATTAGTTTTCAACTGCATATTATTCATATTATTTTTTTAATGACTGGAAATAGTCCATGCAATAATGGTGAACAACTGAAACAAGCAACTGCTACCACACAGAGTATTTCATTTATGTATTTCATGTATTTCAATACATGTAATCTCTGAGATCAGAAGGAATCTTGCTCAATCCTTTTGTCTAGACCCCTTCTCCTCAGTACTTGCTGTAACACCATGCAATGGACTATCGCCTCTAATAGACCCAGTTCCTGCAAATGATTCCTGCTACTTCTTTTCTATTTAACAGCGGATCTTAAAGAGCCACAAGCTTCTCCTCCTTTATAGCTGCCTGAGAGGCCTCAGCAGTTGATTTGCAACAGAAGGGAGAGGAGAACCAGAGTCATGTCCCCAGTTGGATCTTCAGCTACACTATAGAAACTGTTAATTTTAATGGCGGAAGGTATGTTAATCATTCATAGTAAAAAGTATATATTGATTTAATTTACACATAATTCTAATACATAACCGAATATAAAAGTGGCCAGCAACTGGTCCTCAGTCTTCTACTGGGAGTTGGAAGACAAAAAATTAAGCTGCCAAATTTACTTTCTGGCTTCAGTAATTCCTGCCCCTTTTTTTGATGCTGCATCCTGCCTAGTTTTAAGCATGCCAAGGATTGACAGGTCACCATTTCACTCAGGGAACTCTGCTCCCTACCAAACTATTAATCCCATGAATCCAGCAAGCAGCACAAGTCAGCTAAGGACCTCAGCGTGTACATTTGGCTCCTCCAGCTCCTGCCTGGAAGGTGCCATATTTGTAAGCAGAGAAAGAGTTTACAGTAGACCCAGCAAAGTCTAACAGAATGACACTGATTAACCAGAAAGATGAATACTGGCTAAGATGGAGTTTCTGGAGATTCTGTGCATGCGATGACTATCCCCATCTCAGACCAAGAAACCTTCTATACGGTGCAAGCGTATATGTCACACTGTACCCAACTCTACTGACTTCAATTTGTCATTCAGCCTCTGACAAGCAACAGAACAATCCAAGGCACTCAAGTCCTTGATATACTGCAGTTGGTGTTCTCTTGTCCACGTGTGTTTTTAACATTGTTCCTTCAAATTACAGAAAAAGTCTTCCTAGTAACTAAAATCTTCTGAATTGCATGTGATCTTCCATGGCCAATCTGACTGATTGTGTTAGAACTAATTCTCAGGTTCACACAGTGTTCACTTACATAAAACCAAAATGGCTATGCTCATTATTATTACCAGGATAACACGGAAAAATGAGTTTGCTCCTTTCTTCCCCCTTATATTTATTGCACTCCAGATCCCATGCTATTTGTGTAAGTTTTCAAAAAGATATACCTACAGATACTTTGGACTCCACAAGGCAGTATTTCTCTTTTTCCATTACTATTTTTCAGCTTATCCAGCTATAACATTGCTTGTGATTATGCTCTTAAGCTCCACCTGCAGGCTCTTAATTAAGGTGCTAAATATGAGTATGTATTTTCCCCCTTCAAAGCTTCCTGACCACTGCCAAGGAAATTACAGTATTTTGAAAAAAAAAAAAAAAAAAAAATCAATGCTTCGTTGCTTATTTTCTATTTATTGTACACTCTGAAAAGCATTAGAGGGATACATTTTTAAAGTATTATTTAACAGAACTTAGGCTTGGGTCAAATAACTCCTAAGCATTATCTTACCAGTTTACCTGATGATTACATCTGTAATTGTTTGATCCTTCATAAAAACATTTAATTGCGTTTGCCAGTATCCTCCATCATGCTCCCCATTTGTTCAATTACCCAGTAAAGTCTCAGTCTGCAAACTATTACAAGTATTTGACTTTTCAAACAGGTCTTTTCAAATCATAGCTTTTATAAAAAAGAGGTATAAGAAGAGCTGGAAGTGAGCAACAAATGGAAAAGTGCTCTCCTGCGGCAGGTGGGAGGAGGGGCTAAGTAGGAGCATGTTATCTTGTGGTGCCCAAGCTCCACACCTTCCCGTTCTGCAGGGCTGCCGGCTTCACCCTCACCAGAGCAAGCGCGGGCCCCAGCAGCACAGTTTAAGTGTGAGACACACACACACACACACCAAGCCTTGCATTCCCAGGCTGCAGCACACCAAAGCATGCTTGGCCACATTAAATGCCACCTGAAGCCCAGGCTTGGCATCGTAGCAGTGCAGCCCTTACCACAGTTTAGCCATCTCAGCTCTGCTGAGAAAAAGGGAAGGAAGGGGTGGGGGCATTCATCAACTATGCCATCTTCTTCACCACTACATCTCACAGTCAGTTAGTGCACTTGATAGGTGACATGGCAGAACCACAGGCCATTAATCACAGCAGTATTTCCATGTCAGAATGTTTAAATTTACAGCGATGCAGGCCTTCATAGATTCTGTGCCCAGAAATTTCATGACACTGTCTCTATCATGATTAATTCTATTATTTTGCTAGGAAAATAACTTGGATTTTGGACAAAAAAACATGGGAATAATTCTCTTCCCTTCTGAAAATCAAAAAAGTATTACACCAATTAGCACGTCTATTTTCTAGCATTAAATCAAACCTAATAGAGCCCACAATCAGACTTGGAATTTTAAGATTTCCCAGCATTCACTACACTTTTTAGACATCATGTAATGGTGGGTATGTAATAGTCTGCAAAAAAGGTAAGCAGTTCATCTTTCTTCCCTGAGGGAGGATTAAGCATGTGTAGAGGTTTTCGAGAACAGGTTAGACAATCCTTCAATTAAGATTTCATACCCTTTCTAGCTACCTTGTTCCGGTGCTCAAGCACACTTAAAATTTTACCTAAAACCTGACCTAGATTTTCATTTTTCAAAGTTCATCTTATTAATTCTTGTAATAAAGGGACTGAAAACAATTTATTTTCCCATCTGTAGGATCTTCTACCATTTCTGAAGTTTATTATCATATACGTTATTCCTCCCTTAACTACTCTTTTCTAGAATATGCTATTTCTTTCAAAAATTAGGTTCTTTCTTAAATGTTTTATTCTCATTCTGTCCCCTAGACCTCCTAGGATATTCATCTGCATTTCCAGCTAGCACTTCACTTAGTTTATCTCTCACCCAAAGCTAATATTAAACAAATGTACTTTGCTACCTCAACTACTTTGAACTGTTTCAATTTCATCTCCCAGTCTAACATTCTGCTTTCATTTTCTTCCCGCTTATACCGCCTTTCATTCCCTGAACTCTGCTATCGGTAACGTACTTGGCCACCCTTATCTCTTCCAGGCAAGCTTTGAGTGACTACGTATTTCTGGTTGCTTCTTTGCACATTAAGCTGTTTTTCAATTGCTTCTGAACTACTAAATTTTTCTACAAGATCAATTTGTTAAACCAATCACTATTTAATGGAAATTCTTGCTATTTGGAAGTCCAAATTAGATTGCAACCCGCTGTTTAAGAATTTGACTTGTATCACTAATCCTTAGCTTGTATGCCATCATTTTTGGGGGACTTTTTGAAGGAGAGATACTTTCTAATTTGAATATGGATAGTAGCTTGTCTTATTTTCAACAACGGAATCTGAAAGCCCAATTATATTGGGTATTAACAATGAACTATATCTTAAATGCAGAACCTGTTTCAATTTCATTTTTTTAAAAGTACTGGAATTGGTAAAGAGCAAATATGATTCAAGAGGTAGGCCACAGAATGAAAGCCACTAACCTTAATGGTAATGGAAGTCTATGATGAAAGTCCCTAAAGCCTGTTTTTATGGACACTAACTAGGATCTTTTGGTAGACAGAGACAAAACAATGAACAAATATGGAGACTGAACCATCTTCACTCCCTTGACTATATGATGCCACCTGGAACACAAGAAAGGCGATGCTAGTTGACAGCATTAGTCAACGACAACCCCGTCATCTGAACAGTATTTGCTGGAGTTTTTAAAATCCAATTCTAAAGCAAGCTGTTTTAGTGTTCAGTGTGAATACACATGATGCCAATGGCCCTAGTGCTTTTACGAGCATAGTGAATTCTTAAGATTAATTACTCTGAAAAAATGGCTGCAGATCTGAAGCTGTTTTATGCTGTTACATCCACAGGATGATGTACAACGTAGATAAAGTAAGTTTCATATATTCATTAATGCCAGCTATTATAAAGCATGACCTGGTTTGCTTTTGTTAACAAAAAGAATACTACTCTATGAGCTACACGTCCATATATGATGTGCTACAAATATACTTACATCTTTTGCCATGTTACCAAAAACTAGAAATCAGTCCTCTTAAAATCTTGACGGCTGCAGGGCACAGAGACAATGATGCTATTTTCTAGAAAGCAAGCAAAGACAACAGCAGTTATAAAAATGAAAGGAGGGAGTTTTACAAGTGAAATTATTGAATACCACCAAATGCAATTTACTTTTTAAAAACACGTTTTTAAGAGGAAAAAAAGTTTTCTGTCACCGCCAATTCATCCCCTAAGCCCCCCAACCCCCCCACCCCACGCCCACGTGTGGGAAATGCTCTTTTTCGGAGGGCGGGGGGCGAGCTCTCCCCTGGCAGGAGCGCCCTGCCCCCGGCACGTACCCGATCCCAGCGGGGCAGCCGGCAGCCCACGCTGGGCCGGTCCCTGTCCAGCTGCGCCCCTTGCAACACCGCAGAGCAGGGCGCGGGGGGGAAAGAGATCACTCCCTCGGCCTCCTCCTTCTCCTCCCCACCCCCATTTCCAGCAGCAGGCACAAGTAGGCCTCAGGGGCCAGCTTCTCCCC
>JAOXJK010000001.1:147353457-147368564 GCA_025774025.1 Xenus cinereus
CTCCCACTAGAGCAGGTTGCTCAAAGCCCCATCCAGCCTGGCCTTGAACACTTCCAGGGATGGGGCATCCACAACTTTCCCAGGAAACCTGTTCCAGTGCCTCACCACCCTCAAAGTAATTAATTTCTTCCTAATACCTAGTCTAAATCTACCCTCTTTCAATTTAAAACCATTACTTCTCATCCTATCACTACACTCCCTGATAAAGAGTCTCTCCCCATCTCTCCTGTAGGCCCCCTTTAGGTACTGGAAGGCCATTATAAGGTCACCCCGAAGCCTTCTCTTCTCCAGGTTGAACAACCCCAACTCTCAGCCTGTCCTCATAGTAGAGGTGCTCAAGCCCTCTCATCATCTTCATGGCCCTCTGCTGCACCCTTTCCAACAGGTCCATGTCCTTAAATATTCTACCCATTTTCCATACAAGCATTCAGAAATAAGGCCTGTTGTTTCTAACCTAAGATTGTATCATGAGACTACCCCATTTTACCATGGAATTAGGCATAGAGCCATTTTTTGCATTTCAGGGGACATTTACAATATTTCAATATACCTCCAGATTTCTGTGAGACAATCTCAAACAGCTGATTGTAAACAAACTTATCACCTGTCGAATAAGATTAGTAATTTGAACTTACATCTAATATTCAATCAGGCAATCCAAGTCTGTGTCAACAATGAGGCAGTGAACATTGATAGCCAGATGAGGCTCCTATTTCTCCTTCCCCCGTTCTCCAAAAGCCTAGCCAAGTCAGGCCTGAATCAAAAATTATTTGGGAAAGAAGTGACAGAGATGAGGGAACCAGTAAGGTATCTAGATACTTGCTTTGCAATTTTGGACATGGTACCAAAAGGACTCTTCACCCAACTCCTTTAAAAGGTCATCAGGAAAATATTTTCTTTCTTTAAGAGACACAAACCATCAGTATTTCCTACTCTCCTAACCAGAATTTTCCAGAGAAGTACAACTAGCCACAGCAATTTATTTAGACAAACGGTTTACTCAGTGCAGCTGTAATACTTTAACAGTTTCAAGGGCTAACTAAGAGACATAATGGAAACCATACAGAGGTCTCTATCATGGTCTTTCATAGATCCTTTTTTTTTTTTTTCTGAATCATAGATGGTAAACAACATGTGAAATAAGCATCTTTCGAAACCAAAATGAGGCATTCAGGAGAGAAGCTTGCATTTCAAGCAGGAGCTATGAGCTAGATCAGTGGATACAGTAAGATTTCTCTTCCTAGTACAGTTAAGGAACAAAGTTAAATTAATTTCGTGAGGCACCTGAAGAAGCCTAAAGGTTTGAGCTAATAGATTGTCAAACGGTACCATAAAGCTTTTGAATTACTTCTATATTTTCAGTACAAAATATTGAAGTACACTGACAAGTCAGTTTCAAATTTCTTTCTGTTGCAGACTCATTTTATAATCAAACTATTTTATTTATGGGGCAGCTTTTTCCTTTGCATTCGTCACTGTTCCTCAATAACTTTTGAAACCATTCAAGGAGAGGTGGAATTGCCATGCATTCCTGCAACTTTTATGAAGAGTAAGTGCCTGGAGAGAAAGCCCCAAACCCAGTGAGGAAGACCTCAAATACGATGAGGCCTGCCCTGTCTTAACAGTACTTACACACTCCAGACTAGTCCAAGCTGCATTTTGGCAGGCCCAGCAGATGCCAGAGAGAACACGGGAGGAAACTGAGGCTACTATGGTAGAGGAAAGAGGTATAACGCACACAAATCCATCCAAGGCTTTGTTCTGCTACTTGGAGGACAGCTTTCATTTTAACTGGCAATTTAAACCTGTTCAACATGCATTTTTCTAACCATTTTGTGGGTACCAAAGTTATTTCAGATGACAGTATAATACTGACCTGAAGTGTTAATATATCTTTAATAGTATCGTTTTTAGCAGATAAACCTCAAGATGATTTTAAAATTGTTTGTCAGAGTAGACTACAGTCTATGAGCAAGCTTTCTCTATGACACTTCAAAGAATGGGCTTTTACAAGGCTTATCCTGCTACATAGAACGTTTTAAAGAACAAAACACATTTAGGATCACATTCAAAACACTGTTTTTTCAAAATAACATGATATTTTAAAGAGACTAACAATTTATTCAATGCAAATGCAAAGTATAAAGTTGTGGAGTTCCAAATACACATCCAAGTCTGCCGTTTCCAGTTTTGTACAAATTAATTTACTCAAAATAATTTCAAATCTTGCATGGTGTCAGTCCAAAGTTACAGAACTGATATGTTTTTCACATCTGCTTGGAATTACACTTCCCACTTTTACTAGATTTAGTCTTGATTTAAAATAAACAAAACTTGTAAACAATTACTGTAAAATCAGTTAGCAAAAGAATGGGTGACAACTGTCAGTCTTTAAATATAATTTAAGTTACGCCCTTTCCTTACCATCAACTTTTAGTCAAGTATGTAAATAAATACAAGAACTAACACAAATAAAAGTTATCACTATAAGAAAATACATCATATGCTATAATTTGGAATAAAATACAATATTGGCTGCATCATTTGAAATATGGATTTGACTGCTTAAACCAGTTTGATGCCAAACAGTTAAACCTCTTCTTTGTGTAGAGGACTACACTTTTACTCGCTGTTAGAAATGTGTTTTGTGATTAATTTTATATTAGTATATTCAACTCCTAAATGTGAAAATGACTCACATCATTTAGTGAAAGAAGATACCATAGGCACCATAATATTTTTTGCTTTTTAAACAAAATCTGGCGATGAACCAGCAGTAACAAAATAGGATGAAAATTAAAAGGCACATTCAGGCAACAAATAATCAACACAGTTTGCATGATGCTGTATTTTAAAAAGAAATAACTTATGCTCTGAATAATCGATTTGATCACGAACAAATATTCCGGCAGATTCTAATCTGTCAGAGAGAAAGTAAATTTTGTAAAAGGTGTGCAATTCAAATTACATAATTATTTTTTAGGGTCAGTATAAGGCTTATAACCAAGTGCACGTTAAGAGGACTGACTACTCAAAACCTCTTGTTTTCTGAGTGCATAGAAATACAATGAGCAATGAAGATATTCCTTGCAAGAAGATGTATTCTGTGCATGTGCAAGTCTAAATCAAGTACTTGAGCGTCTTTCAGGTCTCGGAACACATTTCATAATCGCAGCTCTCCACAGGGCAGGGGCAAGTAAAAGGCTTAGAGTAGTCACACTCAGAATAAGAAGATAGACCTGAAAATTGGAAATAAAAGCCATTACTTCTCTTAGTTATATGATAAACTAAGAAGTGACTAGGAGTTTGAGGAGATCAGACTTTTCTAGACAATATTTTCAGATTTCACCTGTCTTCCTAACCAACTATGCATATTGTTACAAAAGCAAACAAGTGCATGCACAAATCATCTAATTATCTGTTTACCCAGGTTAAAGATATAAGTACAGAAAACATCATTATAAGCTTATAGAAAAACAATTATTTACATGTATAGTTAAGAGGTCAGTTTTGAAAGGTCAAGGTTTGCTAAAAGGTCAAAGGCCAAATACCATTATATTAAAAAAACCCAAACCTATTCTGACTTAATGATACAGTGGCAAAGTGCACTACTATTTTATACACTCAAAAAAGCAAACAAAAATCTCTTTAAGTTGTACTGCACATCTCCTGAAATAAGATCTTAACTACATATTCTGAAAGATTCTTCTAAAATGGCAACGGGAAGTAGTTTTGAGGTCTCAAACAGAAAAATGACTTTTGGAGATTTGAGAGCTGTATACAGTAGACAATCACATGAGAGCTGCCAACAGAAAAAAATGAAAGCCTAAAGGCCTCCAAGCGCAGTGGGTGGGCCCCTAAACTGGTTCTGGGATCACGTATGGGTACCTTGAAACTCTATACAAACATACAATATTTATAACTCTTAATTATATGCAGGAGCGAACATGAAAATGAATCACCTTTACCTACACAAGTGAACAGCATTGTGTAAGTTTTTCACACGTGCTTCATTTGGAATTGTTTCCAGCATTATACAGCCCACTTGCTCACACAATGAAAACCTCGGAGCGCCAGCACAGTATTTTTGTGAGCAGAGATACAGAGGACAAGGCAGCTAGCACTAGAAAGTGAGGTCAGTTTTTGTATCTCTGCAGCCATAATTTACCTTATTTCACAAAGCAGACATATTGAAAAAAAAAATAGCATTCTCACAGCTTCAGTATAGAACTAAGTTTAAGGTTTCTTTCCTAGGGAATTTTTTCTATGACTGTTGAAAAAGCTGGTTGTTTCTTCTGCAGAGGATTTAAAATTAACAAGCTTTGCAGGTAAAGATTACAAGTTTGTTTGCTTGTTTAAATATTAAGGCAATTTCCACTTCGCTATATCTGCTTTCTGGTTCTTATTTACTGATACTTCCTTAGTCAAATCCTATACTCTCAGTTACCTCTTTCTATACTATACCAGAATTTTAAAAGCAAAGGCTTCTCAGTCTTAGTGACTTAGGTGCCATCTACAACTCACTGCTCAGTTAATAACCAAGTTGTGAGAGCAGCTAAGGCAAAGCATTTATAATTAAGCTATTCAAAAGTAAAACCTGCTATTTAAAATATTAAAGTACAATATGAAACAAGTAAAAAATGGAACTAAGAACCCTGTCAGAGACATAGATCTCCCCATTTGTATGGGTTGATTCTACTTTTTAGCAGTTGAGAGAGGCCACAAAATTGGAACATATTGGTATTTCAAATACACTGTAATACAAAATCCCAGCAAGTTATTCAGGTGCAAAAAATGAAATTAGTAACTATAGAACAGCTTACCTCCCGAGATATGATCCCTGCTCTGCGTGCTCTACTTCCCAGAACAAAAGAGAATTCACTGACTTGTGCCAGTCCTGCTGAGACAATCCACTTGATATACTGGCTCGTCTTTGGAAGAATCAGAGAAAGCACAAGCACTGCCAAGACAAACTTTAAAAATTGATTTTTTGGGGGGGTTATTGTGAGTTTGGTTGTGGGTTTTTTTAAATAAAAGTAGTGCAATAGATGAAATAGTACAATATTTGTAAGATACCATGCATCAAATACAATAATGCTGGACATAAACTAGTGGACTTCTAAATACATCTTCTGTATTAATGTCAAAAGAGACAAATATACACTGCACAGTAGAAAGTAGTACCTTGTTTGCTATAATAAAAACACTAAGTAACTTTGCCACAGATCCCAAGCTAAACAGACATTTCTCCATGTGTAACTTATTTTTAACATTAAATACTTTTAATATCCTAAGAATATTGTACCAAACTATTCTAGTCAGCTCTTGCACAGAATTTTCATTATGGCATGCAGCACAAAGATTATTTAGACCATTAAAAGAGAAAAAAAAAGAGGAAAAAAAAATACCTTCATTATGACCACAGACAACGTAAGGAATAGTAAGACTGTGAGTTCATATATTACAAACGTGGGAAAAACATGAAGTCCTAGAAGGAAAGAAAACAATATTTTAAAGTTTAAGGCCAAAATCTTACTATGGTAATTTTCCAAGTTAATAATACATTTAATTGCAAGACTCAAAAACAAACAAACAAAAGCCTTAACATACCTACCAACACTACCTACTTAATCATTAAAGTGCTTCCTGCATTATCCAATCATTTTTCCTTTGGATAGGTTTAGCACAAACAATATTCCCAATTGGGTTAAATTATATATGACCAAGGCAGGAGCACTTCCATTTATAAATTTTCCTCTCTTCCACACCAGTCAACAATCCAGAATCTGACCTGAAACACACCTCTAAGGAAAGCTATAAAAATACTGCAGGAAAACAATTCCATTGTTCTGTACAGTGATTGTAACATACACTTTTCTAGCTGTTTAACATTTTTATATGACATGGTAAGGGACTATCCTGTGGGAGGAACGTGGTATTCGGTATTTACACAGACTATAGCTACAACAGCAAACGTAATTGTTTTAATCCCATGACCCTCGCATGCAAACACTGAAAGTCACCTTAACTGGAAAAGTCACTTAGACTGGAATCAAGTGAAGTCATAAACCCCTGACCATGGTGTAACAATTAAGGAATTATATAAACCCCCACTACTATGATGTTGGAGGAGGGGGTTTTTTGGGTGGGGTGGGTGTCTTTTTTTTTTCCCCTTTACCCTTATTTTCAATTTTTGTCATTTTTATTTGGTAATTATATGAAGCAAGATAACAAGAACCATAAAGAGCACAGAAATGTAAAACTAAATCCTGCTAATATTAAACAGAAGAAAAAGAAGTATTTGCTGGAGAAGTCTTGGAGTCACTGAGGAAGAATCTTACTCGCAGCTGACTACGTCCTTTTTTTCCTCCTAGGGTATAAGGAAGTTCTGCAGGCAAACGTAACTGTGTATCTTTGGAAATACATTTGTTTTTCATAAAAGCTCTTAAAAAGAGGAACCAAAATAGCGGTGGTGCTCCTGATAAATCCGTAATAGTTGGCAGTTCTCCAACCCAGTTATTTCTGGTGAAGGACAAGAGTTTAACTTTCTAAAGCACGAGGCATGTAAATTGATGCTGTAACATCTTACTTTAACACAAGACAAGTTTTCACTAATTTTCCCTGACCCACAGAGCAGCAGAGCCAGAAGAACTGTAGAGAACTAAGAGTCATCTTCTATTCCTGAGTGCGCAAGAGAAGTTACTTGCAGTAACTTCACGACATTTTGTCCATATCCATATTCCATTGTGGATAAACCGTATTTCAAGTACATCAGATTTTTATACAAGTTGCTACCCAGTCAGTCTGCACACACAGAGTTTTCTTTCTTAATTTCCTTCCAACTACTGAAGCGCAAATGCGCAGGACTATCAAAATAAGAGGAGACACAGCAGAACAAGAGACACAAAAAAAAAAAAAAGATCCTCATGTGCGCACATATGCAGAGGAGCAAGTAGCTTCTGGTTTTGTACTGTTTATCACATGCACATTGCTCATTCACATACATGAAAAGCAACTAGAGAAATACAGCCTGTAACAATGTCGTGCTTGATAAGAGGGCCAACTCTGCCACATCTGGAATTGAAGATTTTGGAGGGAGCCTATAAAATGCAGCCCAACGCTCTCTCATCACAACTGGCTGATCTACCTTTTCAGTTCTGGAGAGCAGACGGGCAGTCTGAAGTTCATTTGGAACAGCCTCCCCAGTATGAAGATTATTACAATATTCATAAAGAGCTGAGGCACAAACTACCACAGACTTCTACAGGAACCTGCGGAGGAAGTGTTTGCAAGGTGAAGCAAGCCTAAACCTGTTACATATGCTATTCTGAGCAAACAAAAAAATATCCCAGCACACAGACATGTTTTGGGGGAATTAAATCCCACCATAGTGGATTTCATGGTCATTACAGACCTTTGCCCCAGCCTAAGATGAAAACGTAGGGTAAGGACACAAGTCACATCAGACTGCTAATACAAGCAGATGAAACCTTCCTGACAACTCCAATGCCATCAGAAGGATTAGCTTCATGCAGAAGATACATGAATATGGGCATTTATTTCAGTGGTTTTAATCAGACTTTGAGGAGTCACTATAGACTTGTTCTCTACAATGGGAGAAAAACTCCAACCAAATATTTCAAGAACTTCACCACCATTATCAGGCAGCATGTGGCACATTGGCCTGTCACCAATAGCTTGGATATCACTTTGGTACATTTTCAGAGAGCTGAGCATATGCCACAGGACTTCAGTTCTAAACAGTGTTCTGGAATAAATGGAATGGAGGCCTTGGGGTGAAGGTGACTTTGCATCAACGTGAAGCCAAAAAGCCCAGTTCACTCGTGTAAGTTGGTCTGTGTTTTTCTATGGATGATAACAGGCAAGATTTTGCACATTCTTTTTATAAGTACTTTTTTCTTAAGAAGTAGACTCCCCCTCTCCCCCAATTAGACAGATTCCACCAGTCTGCTGGATGGCTGCTTGCACATGAAAATTCACATGCAGTCACGACAACATCTTGAAAGATCCAGCATCAAGAAAAGGAATCTTGGAAACCTTTGATGGAAAACAAGATTACAGAAACTAGAACTCTTTTTGGTAAAATTGAAGCCAGTAGAATTCATTCTGACATATCCTCAAGCCAGGACATCACAGAGAAAAATCACATTAGTGATGCATTGGGATGCTGTATCTACGGAGAGTCTTAATGAACCTAAGATCATAGCTAGCAAATGCAACAAATGCTACAGCCCTGGCTAGATTAAGTACCAACATTCATCTCCATTTTTTTGCAAAGGGGAGAGTCCTCTTGATTCTAACATCAGTTCTGAGAGCTGGAAACCTCCAAGTTTCATTGTGGTCCATGCAGGACAACAAAACAGTAGAGCTGGATGGATAAGGAGAAAGCGATGTACGTCACCAAATGAATTCCAGTTGGGATCTTCCTTTGATTTCTCTCAAATTCAACAGAAATGTTAAGAGGCCCATCAGAGAAACACCGTGTGTGTGTTTGTTCTGAACAGTGGTAGAGCTGACAGTGTCAGCACCACCCGTCTTCTGAAGAAAAGGACCGCAATGTTAAACGGCTTTCAGCATCTTGCAAGGTCTCAATGCTGAGCACAGGATTTACCCAGAAGGGAAACATGGCGCCTGGCAAGTGAGTACATGTGTACAGCACACTTGAGTCCGTGTAAGTAATCTGCCTCCTCGCCACTGGCAGATAGGGTCCTGATGCCCAATTACAAACTCCATACGCCCTGTAGACTGATAAAAAATGGGATACTGGAGCTTCAGGGGAAAAAAAAAAAAAAGGTCAAACAGTCTATGCAAAGATGCTTTCCATCTTTCTAAAAAGCAATCAAAACAAAATCAAATGATGCACAGGGGGAAGGTGAAGGATCTGAGTACTAGGCACCCAAACAGAAATGACAAAGTTTGTTCTCAAAATGTGGCTCTAAGGGATCGGTCCAGATGTGCTCTCAGAAATATCAGTGAGGACAGAGACTAACAGGAACTTTCTAACCTCAGCAGATAGCACAGAGAGCCAGAAAATTTGAAAACCATGGAGGCCTAAACGAACATACAGATGGAGAGTAACTCAAAGTACAGCGGTTAATGCCTAACTGCAAAGGTGTATTATTCCCACAAAGGCACCCATGCGCGAATTTGAAAGCAGTAGCATTACACAGGTCAGTCTAAGGGCAGGACCAGTGTTATAGATATTACACAAGCAGCTACTATTCAGCTCAGCTTTTAGGCACCAGAAGGATTTCTGTAGTCAAAACAGAAAAGCCGGCATTTAAGACATGCAAAATAGGAACTAACTTTTCCAAATGACATATTTACAGTCAATTTTCAAGTAAGTAAAATTTTTCTATTTATGCCTTTATTCTAAAAGGAACGGAAATTATATTACTGCAGTGGTGTACCATGCCACCTCAGGTTCTCAAGTGTTTCTGCTCTCTATAATAGGCTGCTTGCTCCATATAGCAACCAGCCTTCACTTAAGGCGGGGGGAGGAATGGGAGGGAAGAATCTTTTCTTGTGGCCTTTATATAATTTCACATAGTAAATCTCTCTATATTTATAGATACATATCATTTGCATGTACATATAAGTAGAGAGGAAGCAAGAAGTCTTTTCTTACTAGGTTTCTTTTTAAGAAGCTTAAGGAATACTTTTTATCCTACTCGGGTTTCCTTTGCAACATCACATTTCTTCTTTTTAAAACCTGCCTCCTTGCCACCCCACAGAACTTCTGTTAACCACAAAATTTGAAAGTAATTGAAAGTAAAGGGGGAAGGGAAGGGTAACATTTATTTGTGAGGTTGCTTGGGTGTTTTGTTTGGTTTTTGGTTTTTTTTTTTTTTTTTTTTACAAGCAAGCATTATCGCGTTTTGTCAGAGGCCTATAATGTAGCTCATTTTTCTGGTTTTTAGCTAACTTTCTTCTGAGGTAGGAATAACACCCATTTTCTGTAAAACCAAACAAACCGGTTATGCAATTTTCTTTCCCTTCTTGCAATTATAATGGTAGCAAGAGTTAAAAAAAAAATTTTTTTTTAAATTCTGTAACAGAACTACCCGAATAATTTCCTTACAGTATAACATAGGCTATCTGGAGTGCTGCCAGCATGCCAACCAAGGTCTTGCTATTTTCTTGTACTGTACCAAAGTCTTACCTCCAGTCTTAATTTGTGCAGTCACAAGAGTGTAGGACAGTATTTTTCTTCAGTCCATTGTAAAATTAACTTTAGGCTTATAATTACTTGTCATGCTTTGTAACCCTGGTAACAATATCTGTTCCATCACCATCTTTACTAAAACACATGAACAACTTACCTGTGAGCACTTAGCAATTACTCATCCAACCTTGTCAGATTTATGGGCCCAAGGGTTTTACCAGAGCTCACCACTTTCCTCCCTTTATTCAAAAATAAGTTATTCAAGTAAACATATCTATTACTAAGCGACCTGACTGATCAGCACCGGCTATTGTCATGGGCTGGGTAAAACAAAAATCAAGACTAGCAAGTGTAATTATTGCCTTTTTATTTTGACAACCACCAGAAACAGTTTTAGTTTCTGTTATGAAAAAATGGGTATCAAACAGGTACATAAGGAAAGGGATTAAAATTATGCTGATGGGACTTCACTATTATCTGAATAAATATGTGGAGATAAAAAGAATGATGGAAAACTTAAAACTGAAAGAAAAACCAAGGGTGGTCTTGGAAAAAACCAAACCCAAACCCCCAAACCCTAAGGATTTCCTGAGTAAGCATGGTTTGAAGGAGGTTGGATTTGTTTGACGGGCCACATTCAAACACCCTATTTTAGACCTTGGAATGCCCCCAAAATAGGACACGCATCTCCTACACAATGCAGAGGGAGAGCCAAGTGCTTTCACAGGGCCTGTGTCTCCTCATTCACTGTACATAAGCACTTCAGTAACATGTTTCAGTTTCCTTTAGAGAAAGCATATTGGGGCATGCACGGACAGCTAGAGAATGTAGCTGTTCCAAAATGAAGCTAGTGATTGACTGTAAATATTCTCAGAGTTAACTTGTTTTGGAAAACAAGCACGATGAGTTACTCTCCTGGATTTAGGTATCAATGCTGCATTTCCATTGGCATTGAGGTAGTCTCTGATACACATCTTGTTCAATTATTTTTTCCCCTGTGTTGAGAACACACAGGTCACATTTTCCTAGCTAAAGAAACAAGATGTATAAAAAAAAAATAAAATCTGTTTCCATTATTATATCCTGCTTCTAGAGAAAACCAAGCCACGAGAACCTGAAATCTACTCTACCAATTGACTCAAAATAGTAATACAATTGTAGTATAAATTACAAACATAGCCACTGTGAAGACAGAACATTTTAAAAAAAAATACAACCCAACACCCAAACAAAACCCTCTTCCCCTTAAAATTTTTAGTTACATGTTTTAAATAGCATGAATTCAGAATTAACAATGAAAAACTGACATTAAAACAAGAACAGAGCGTACAACATGGAAATTGCTTATGAAAATGAACGTTACATTTAAAAATATAAGCAAAGGTAAACCAATACTGTGGTCAGTTAACAGTTTAATATTTTAACAAAATAAAATCTACCTCGCCCCCCCAGTTTGTAGACACCATTTTTCTCTCCTCCCCCATGTTTGTTAGGTTAACATTATTTTTTAAGTAAATTTTCTTAGTAGTTACCTATGGATGCAAAGAAAATGATGGCAAGAAAGTCACGTATTGGTTCAATACAGGACATAATCTCCTCAGAAACCATGTGACCCTGAGAAGAGATCAGAGCTCCGGCTAAGAAGCATCCCAGCTCCATTGAAACATCCAACAGCTCTGTGATCTGTCAAGGAATAACAGAGAATCTATTGCTGTTCTCTAGCCCCGAGTGACTTTATATACCATTTCACAGTGAAATTATATAACTGCACATTATACCAAATGTAGGAAATCGCTATGTCTTTATGCAAGTTCAACAACAAATAGAATTCAGTTTATTTATTTCAGTGCTCTGCAGTATGGTGGTTATACAAAAGACTCACAAAACCAGTTTTACCTCCATGTTACCTCCTTCCCCACAAAAGCAAAAATAAATGTCTTAATCTACATTGTAATGCTTTGTGTCACTCTTAGGGATAGCATCTGATTTCACAAAACCGAGGAAGACTGTAACAGCTTCAGAGTCAGGATTACATAATACATTGCGGCTGTGAAATAAAACAGTAAGAACAGCATATTTTCCAGCTGTCAAACAAGGGGAAAAAATAAAAATCAAAGCTTACAACTTGGGAGAATAGTCTCAATTTAGCAGAAATCCCAGGCATAAATTACATTTTATTATTGTAAATTGGACTTAAATGTGCCTGTGTGCTTTACTGAATAGGGATGCATGTAAGCATGTGAAGTAAACTGCTAAAGTGAAGCACGATATTTATTTGAAAGAATTCGTACTGCTTCATTCTTTTTTATTATTTGAATACAGTACTAGAGGGAAGAAGTGCAACACATGTAAAGAGACTGCACTAAAACAAAAGCAACTGCTTAAGGCTATGCTCAGAACATTAAAAAAAATAAGCAGCACTTTTAGTCAGCATAAAGTATGTTTTAAAACAATTACTTTAAAATCATGCTGCTGCCGATGGTCATCTACTGAGAAAGGACAATGCTATTAATATTAATAGAACATTTAAAACTGAAGACTTATTTCCATACTAATTTAGATTAAGCAACAACACACCATAGTACATTTATGGACAACATTCATCATGAATGGTGTTACACTGCAAGGTATGAAGCTAAAACTCAAGTGACTTGAAATTAATGGAGGAGAGGAAAAGACACAATAAACAAGTCTCCAAGCTATGCATAAAATGCCACATAAAAATAAACCCCAGACTTTTTTGTATTGAAGTATTAATGTCTGAATGCTCACAACATAACTCCGTTTGTGCTAACAGGCTGTAATTTATTGCAAGACATTTAAGAAAACAAATTGGTTCTGTCAGCTAATGCAAATAGTTGCTGATCAGGCAAAACCAACAAAATAACATTATAATGTTACTCTCATTTTAAAACAAAAAGAAATTTCAGTGCCTTTCACCACAATTTGAAATTGTAAGAGGGAAGAAGGAAATATACATAAAAGGCTTTAAAACCACCAAAAGATAGATAAGATTAAGGAAACAATTATGAATAGGAAACATGTAAGTTCTTCTCAATCACATATTAGTTGTTTTAAGTGTCACCACCTCTTGAGTACGATTAAGATCCAATATAGTCTCTTTAAAGAAAGCTGGAAGTATCCTTACTAGTCAGCTATAATTCCCCCACATTTAAGTGTTATCAGCTATAACAGAGCTCCAGATCAAAACTTTTATAGCTAATATTTTAAGTATTCCCATGTACATGCTCAGGTTACCATGTAAAAAGGGATTTAGCATCTCTTGTATCAGAATTGCACGATACTCTGTTGTTATGAGAATCACTATTCAAGCAAGGAGCAATTTAAAGAGTAAAGAGTAAAGAAGGAAACATGCTTGTTCAGAAAGCATCAGACATAACTGGAGCAAACTAAGTCCCTCTGGGTTTGCTCCCACAGCATAAAAACTGATTTCCATTCCTTCACTCTACGGCAAGCTAAGTATGAGCTCAAGGGCCTGGTAGATAAAAAAAAGTTTTGCTAATTTTTGTCTGCTCTCTAGGTACTACACAGCTTCAGGTCTACAAAATCTATAGTTCACACACAGAAAAGCATTAAGTGGATGAAGGGGCAAGAAAAAAACGAAAAATTACATTTTCTAAACCTCATCTCCCCTCCTTTTCAGGTTTATGACTCATTTTACTATTCCCATCCTGGTCTCTGGTTACTCAATAATATTACCAATAAGTGGATACATTTCCTCAACTAAATCTATAGCATCAGGGTTTATTAAATATAATGAGTGGGCATGCGCACACACACCGGAGAGGGTGTGTTTAGTGGCAGGAAGGCATTCTCAGCAAAATTTCTTATATAAGCAAAACTTGTAAAGTATTTTGCATTTAGCATTCCCTCTCTACTTTCATCATTTTTAATGTTTTGCCTTTACCAAACAGGGCTCCAACAATTACTAATCCCTGGGCTCTGCAGTATCCTTTTCCCAACTTCTACACTACAGAAAGCTTTCCCAATCAAAATTAAATTAAAAGTTTTGTCAATTTACATGTTTTTCCCAGTAGAATTTAGTTTTCAGTTGCTTTCAAAGGTCCCATTTCACTCTAATTCAGGGAAGATTGCTTTGCTTTCACTAGAATATTGGATTTTTATGTTCAAATGTTCTACCATAGCAATAAGTAAAAGAAATAAAACATTACTGCTATAACGTGTTCCAGTTGAATTTCCACCATTTGTTCAGCAGTTGTTTTTGCCTATATTCTCTAATAATGTGTATCTTATTGCTCATCTTTAATCATCATAGAAGCTTAATGAATAAGGTAAGCCAGTAAAATTAAAGAAATCCCTGATGGAAATAAACGTTATTAGAACTTCAGGCCTTAGTAATTTAAATCTGCCCCAGAGTAAAGAGGTGAATTCTAAGCTTGCATTTTAAAGAAGTAAAGCCTTAATAGAAATGGAAACAATTTTTAATGGGTCTTGTAAAAACTGCATCTCAACTGTATTTTATTAAAAAAATTAACTACAATATTTGAGATTACAGTTCTTCCTTAATATTTTTCTTTTAATCGATAGAAAAGAATTCATAAGCAGGTGATGAGTCATTGAGAAGTACTCCAGGCAGACAAGGAATGACATTCCTAACACACTGCAGGAAAAAGTACAGACATTTTCATATATAAAGTACTGCAATGACATAGCTATATTTTCTTTTAATCTTTTTGGTACGTAAAGCAAGCTGGCAATTTTCCCCCCGTTTGCTGCCATCATCCCAGGTCAACCATAAGGCAGTCAAACTGGGAGCCACTTATCCCACGTACCTATGTGTGTGCATAGTCCTATAAACACATAAATGTAACTGCTATCCTTTTGCCAGGTCATGTTTTTTTCTTTTCCAATTCTTTAGTAACATTTAGCAACTTAGTTT
>JAOXJK010000001.1:147390172-147444678 GCA_025774025.1 Xenus cinereus
TAAATTTTTTTAAACTAAATCTAGTGAGTGTGTGTCTACCCTCTTTTGGTATCTCTCAGTATAGTAGCAGAATGAATTTCACTAAAATCACTCACCGCCGGCCGGCACCGGGCGAGGGGGGCCACCTCCCGCCGGCCGACCCCCGGCAGGTGCGGCGGCGGCGGCGGCCGGACGGGCCCCGCAGCCGGGACCGGCGGGAAAGGTGCGGTACGAATCGCCTTCCCCGGGGCTTGGGGGGGAGTGGGGGGGGTTGAGGTACGTCTCCTCGTTTGGGCTCCGTCGGTGGGAAGTTGTGTGAGAAAGGCGGCTTCCAGACCTTCCTCCCCGCGGGAGAGGGTCGGTAGGTACCGCTGACGGCGTTAAACACGAACCAGCTGCAGCAACTGGGCTGTAGGTCGCAGGGTCGAAGTCGTTTCTGGTCTTCGGTTTCTTCGAAGAACTCGGCGTTTCGTTTTGAACCCAGGAAAACGCCCCTAGACGCCTGGCGCTGAGCGGACCTACCTGGGTTCGACTCTGGGGTTGTTGTCAGAGTCCTCCGCTTCAAAGCGGACCAAGTTTGTTGCTGAAAAGAAGTTTAGGTAGCTGGGGAAGATCTTAGCGCAGGGAGGCTCCCGTAGTTAGACCTTAATGAAAACTGGGGGAGGAAGGCTACCCAGAGCTTGCAGTCAAAGGTTTATTGGGTGTTTTCTTACCAAAATACACTGTCTTTATCCTTTCAGCTCTCTTCCCGCTTTGCATGTTTCTTCTTGTACAAAAAAGAAACTTTATGTGTTTCTTCTATAAGATTTTTCAATTTTATATAAGTAAAGACCCAAGTCCTTATCTTGTTCACGTGATGTGTTTCTTGTCTTCAGGACCATCTGTAGTCAAGATGTCACCATCCATATGTGTACAAGAGATAACAAGTAAACTGAAAGTTGGTCCTGTGTTTACTCCTCGCTGAATCAGGATTCAATTTTCCCCCCAATATGTAAAAGACCAGTAAATTTTCTGTTGTACCTGATGATTTAGGCAGTAGTGAGGAATGTAGACAAATTTTTCAGCTTAATTGGTGGCCCGGAACACGCACTAAGTATGGTTTAATGAAATTGAAATGTATCAGAATATAATAAAACCCGAACTTTTAATTTATCTTCTTCTTTTTCCAGAATAAAGACTAATGATGAGAATAATGATGAGTAATAGCAAATTTGCTCCCCATGAAATCCCTGTTCCCACCTCTTGGGTTTTCCAGAAGTTCAGGGATGCTGTGTTGAGATGGTTGCTGCAATTAGCTGCCATTAGGAGAAAGAGCTTATTGGTGCCTGTATGCCACTCTAATAGGCAATTTTGTTGTTTGTCACATTAATAGTATAAACGTCTTTTTCAGAGTTAATTAAACTTTCAGATCACACTTACAGCAACATTATAGTCTCATTGTAACATTCAGCAAATGTTACATTCTGACATGTCTGCTTTATCTATTTTCTTTTTGTCTTACGTCTTCTGTTGGTAATGGTTTCTAACACAAAAGCGTGAGAAACGCTTCTGCCTTTTTCAGCTGATCACTTAAAACAATTAAGCTTTGCATTGTTCGTTGTTGCTAGGAAAATATTAGGAAAACTATTGAGCAGTTTTTCCCTGTGTATGAATGACTGTTTCAGAATCTATAAACTGTGCCTTTGTAATTCCTTGTTTGTATAACCACTAGGCATATTTTCAGAAGATAACCATATTGTTATATGATGAAACTTGTGTTTACTGCTGTCGCAGAACAGAAAAACTTATGCATGTGTGAGCTATAAAGCAGAAATACAAATGTATTACTGCCAGGATATGTGCTGCTAAAAATGTGTATATATAGATGCTGTCATTTCAATTTTCAGAAGAAAATGCTGTCTTTTTAACTGCAGAAGAACAAGGCTTTGTCTTCCTGTAATTCTGAAGTGAAAGTTGTCATCAACAAGAAAACTAAATCCTTTTAAAGATAGGAGTTAGTAGTAGAATGCTGAAACAAACTTCTGGATTAGCTTCATTGGCTTTCCTGCTTCTTTTGCATCCCAAAGCATAAGCTTAAATCGTCTCAGAAGGACAAGGTGCGCCAGTTTATGGCATTTACCCAGGCTGGTGAAAGGACTGCTATATACTGCTTAATGCAGAATGAGTGGAAACTAGAAGTGGCAACAGACAACTACTTCCAGAATCCAGACTTGTACTACAAAGAATCCATGAAAAATTCGGTAGACAAGAAGAAATTAGAGCAATTGTATAATCGATACAAAGGTAAGGCTTGGGTTTTTTTTGTTGTGGGTTTGGGTTTTTTTCTAATTATTTTGCTTGAATGGTATTTCTGCTTTTCCCTCTGTCATCCTTAAGGACTTCTAAGGAAAGATTGGTAGCTTTTGCTTCTCGCTCTGTGGCAATGAGATAAGAATGAAGAAGGTTTAAAATGCTCTTAATGTTCAGTACACAACTTCTGTAGGTATTTCTGTAGCGTTTAAAGTAAATTCACAGTAGGAAATTAAACCTATCGTGAGGAAATAGTGTCAGCTGCATATGGGGGAAAGGAAAGTAAAGCTTATTATGCAATTTATTTGGTGTATTGCCAGTGGCTGCTATTAAATATATGTATATGGCTGCTATTAAATATATGTATAGTGTACTTTGTGTGGCAAAATAATACATATTATACTAATATTTGGGGGAGTTAATTCTGTTCAAAGACAGAATACATGTTTCTATACATTAAAATAAAACTTTAGATAACATTACAGCTAGGAGTCTGACAAAACAGTCAAATAAGAAAACTCAAAAACTAGTCATAGATACTCCATCCGTATATGTATGGCATATTACAGCACAAGTAAAAGTACCGTGTCTGTTCTGAGAGGATTGGAGGGAATACCATAGGGAAGTGGATTAAAGGCGGAATTGTTTCTTTTCTATTTATTTTACAGCCTTGTTAAAAAGAACAGTAAAAATAAAAGATAGTCATGTAAATATAAGAATGCACGTGATCCAGGTAACAGTGCTTTCTGCCTGACATGAATGTATGCCTTGTTCATTATATGTTACAGCAGAGCGGGCTGGAATCATTACCAGCCCCTGCTGAGATCCATACGTCTTGTTTTAAAAAATGAACTCTTCACAATGACTCTACTATGACTTTATGGACTTTTCGAATTGCAGTGTATGACGTGCTTTGTATACACTTTATCCTGTTCGTATGATGTTGTTTCCACCTTTTTTTTTGTTACTCTTTACATGTGTTCTATTTTAAGTATAGATGTTCTTTAATATTTCATTATTATCTGGTAATTAATTGTGTAGAGAAAAAGAACTAGCAACACTATAGCATTTCCTTTGGGGAACAAAAGCCCTAACGAACCACAATTTTTAAACTTGTTTTATATATATGCAAATAGATAAATATACATATCTAAATCTTTTGCTTACTCCTTGCATGTCAGTCTTGGAGATTGCTGGGTCAAAAATATATACAAATTCATAAATGCTACTAAGAATATCTAAAATGAAAAAAAAAAAGCCACAAATGTTATTTATTATTCGTCATTTTCTAGTAGTAGCAAACTATACCACTTGGCTTTTGCGAAAGAAAGTCTAGTTGATTTTATGTCAGTGTTATGGTTAGCAGCACACCTTTGCAGTTATAGCACTTTAACACTTAAGTAAAGTTGTAAACTTGAGCAAAACATTCACAAGGTTTGAGAGGAGACAATAAAAGGTTTGGTTAAGGACTTTTCCTTTTATTTTATATGCAGCTTAAACCCGAGTTGCTTGCCTTGCAACCACAAGGAATTCCTTTGTCCTACAGGGCCTATAGAATATTGTATATATTGCACTGTTCTTGAAATCTGAGATGAGAGGTCTTTCATTTTCTGTGCTTTTTGTTAGTTTTCTTACCTGTTTGTCCAGCAACTCTGTCAAAACAATTTCATTATTATTCCTCGTTACCTGGATGGCATGAAACATGATAAGGATGAAAGATATATGGTTTAAAACCATCAGAATTTTTCCACTGATTTCAACACTAGTGCACTTTTTGCCTTCAGTTCTTAAATTACTCCCCAAATATACAAAAAATGCCTTTTACATGTCTTAGAACCGGATCTGGCATACAGTGGGATAGATATGATTATTTGTTATTCCTGCTCAAAGGTCTCTGAATTATACCATGGGTGTAATTCCTTGTTTAATGAGTCTAAGTCTTTGCTAAATTAACTTCCCTGTGTGATAGCATTTCTTCCACTGTACTATTGGCTGGCAAAGTGGAAGAGATCTTAGCTTAACACACCCACACCCCACCCCACCCCCAAAAAAAAAAGTTTTATTTTGTCTTGATTTATTATTTTCTTTTATCAAGTTATTATCCTTGGATACAGATTTAATAACGTGGTTGAAAATCTTACCGGTTTAAGGAGTTAGTCTTAAATTTACTTGACTTAGGATACCGAAATGCTTTCCTATCAAAAGCTGGGAAAGATAGTTTTGTAGTTTGTAAATTGTCAACCTTTGAAAACTAAAGGTGGTTGGCTTTCTGGGTTGATTTTGGGTTTCTTTTGCTTTTTGGGTGGGGTTTTTTCCCCTCTCCAGTTACTTAAGTTTACATGCAGGGGGTTTTATTTATTTGTTTGGGTTTGGGGTTTTTTTGAGAAAGAATTTTGTTACCGGTAACAGAGCTGTTACAATGACAACTGTCCTGAGGTAGGTAGCTAACCAATGGTACTGACATTCAGAAAGGTAGTAAACTTTGTACTGCTGAAACATAGTATTTCCTAAGTTATATCCTTTAGCTTAAGGACCTGTTATGCTAAATCATTGTATGGGCAATGCTTTGGTGGTTTCCCTGACTTATAGTTAAAAACCAAAAATGTTTGAGTTAATTGTGGTCTTTAAACAGTTATAGAGGATTTGCATATATCCCTATCATGAAAAAGATATCTGTAGGCTCACTTGGGAGGTGGTTTTTTATTGGATTTTTTGTTTGCTTTTGTTTTTCTTTAAAAGTTTAATACATGCTAACCAGTAAGTATCTTGTACGTTTTGATGTGTTTATCAGGCTTACTGGTTTTAGATGTAGTCAGGCGTCTCCTCGCCTAATTCAGATCTTTCACAGAGCATTGTGGAGAGAAGACAAAACTATTTCATTGGCGTTAGCAGATGAGTTTAGGAAAAAGTTGCAAATCAGTTTCTAGGGAAGCTTGCAGAATGCCTAATTTATTTAAAGATACCCTTCAAGATACTTCTAAAATTAACTAGATTTCAAGTGAAGACATTTGTGAAGCTTATGAAAAAATGAAAACCTGTGTTATGCAATATATGAAAGCTGTGCAGATGATTATTTGTACATAGCTTTTGTAAATAATTACAATTCCCCTCTCTCTATTTTGAACTGCAGACCCACAAGATGAAAATAAAATTGGTATTGATGGGATTCAACAGTTCTGTGATGATTTAAGCCTAGACCCAGCCAGTATCAGTGTTCTGGTTGTAGCGTGGAAGTTCAGGGCAGCCACTCAATGTGAATTCAGCAAAAAGGAATTTGTTGACGGCATGACAGAGTTGGGGTAAGTATCCATTTCTGCACAGTTCGAAATGTAAGGCCTGAGTTCCATTGCTGTTTAAAACATTTTTAATTGAATTAAGTGTGAAGCCTCAAAAAGCTGGTAAGTCTAGTGCCAAGCTTAGCAGGTGCTAAATGCCTGTAGTGTTCCATCTTCCGTAAATTGGTGATTTACTGGAAAGCCTTAACAATGATCGCAGTAAGGGTGAAGCAAAATAATGCCTACCTGTACAGCAAGGAAGACAGACAGATATGCTGATCTTCTTAGGTAATTCATATAAACATAGGCATTGTTGTGTTAAGGTTTTGAGTTGGACCATGTGCTGTTAAAAAGCTGGAAGTCACTGGAGATGTGTGAAGGGGAAAAAAAAAAAACAGTTCAGTCATAAAAGAAATAGGAAAGCAAAAAAGAACGTTATTGTTTCCCTTTGCTCTATCACCACCAAGTGCAACTTCTTTCTTTTTACATTTGCAAACCATACTTTTCTCTTATTGCCTTGTATTCTAGATACTTCATTTATACAGAATATCTATAAGAAATTGAGGTAAAAAATGATGGTATTGGTAGTAGAAAAGATTTAGTCCAACTGTGATGTAACTGATTTTTTTTAATTTTTTTTTTCTTCCTGGATTATGGAGCTGTTCTGAATAATAGAGTTTGAGGTTAAACCACGCTGCCTCTGTTCAGCAATAAAGTTAAGCATTTACTGCCATAAAATATCTTGTGTGTAATTTTTCCTTGGAAGAGACGCAGTATTTCAAATATATACAGGAGTCGAAAAGATAATTTTTTTTTTAACAGATTACATTAAATAGGTAGAGAATTGAAGTTTATTACTTGTGCATATTTTTTTTGTAGCTAAATAATTTTATTTGATCTTACAATGGCGCCTTATCAATACCCTTCTACAGTACACCAACTTCTAGCAAATGTGGTGGTTGTTTCTTGAGCAGGGGTCCTAGCAGTCTGTTGTCACTGACCTCACTGGTTATTGACTTCTTTCTAAGCTTTCCTTCTTAGGTGAGAGTATTCAGAAATTGTGATAAAATAACTTTTGATATAATCTGAAATCGACTGCTTTATTTTGTTCCTTTGGGTAGAGACTGTTTTCTACCCAATCAACAGCAATCAAGTGCTCATGCTGTTCTATTAAAGGCTGGCAGCATTATTTGATGTAACTGATTAAAAAGGTTTTGCTAAGCCACCAACCTTCTGGCTTGGATTTTGTTTTGTAACTTTATTGTCACGTTGCTCCTATGTCCTCGTGACTGTCTCTGATAGAGTTCCACAGAGGTCTGTGGTTTATTTTTTTTCTCTCTTTCTGGTCAACGCAGTGTTCTTGGGAGCATAATCGAATCATACCTGCTTGCTACTGGTACACTGCTTATTGAGAATTTGGAATTATTTTGTTACACGCTGGAGGTGCAGTTGTCTGTGGTTTTTAAACATAGCTGAAGATTTGAAGGAAAAGAAACTCGCTGAGGCTTAGTTCATATAGCGCTTTAGGATACGTATAGGAAGGTATGGTATTTTTCCCCATTCTTAACTAGATCAAATCCCCATGAAACTGAAGTTCTTAGTTGAAGACTCTTGGCAGAATTCTTTATCTTCTCCACCAGGTACTGCAGGAGGCCAGAAAGGTACTTATTTTTATCTGTACTGTGCAAGACAGTTAAAACTGCATCTGCGTTTTATGGATTTTGCTGTAGTTCTCCATCCTTTAATAATTCTTGAATCTTTAGAATAAGTGCAAATATTTAGCTACTGAGAACTTTCAAATGCAAGATGGTAGTTATGATAACTGCTTCTTTGAAACCTGTTTCCTTCTCTTTGAATTTCCAGGTACAATTCAAAAATATTGGTAATATCCCATAAACCTTGAATGCTCATTTGATTCCTTGGCAGGGGGGAAACCCTTTTTCTTTTAAAATTGCATCTCATCAGCTCAGGTGCAGTCACTGAAAGTGCTCCAGTCTTGTGTTATTAAGGGATTGCTGTTAGAATCTCAGTAACTTGCTCGTGTCTTAGCTTTCCC
The DNA here is from genome assembly GCA_025774025.1 of Xenus cinereus. Classification (NCBI taxonomy): domain Eukaryota; kingdom Metazoa; phylum Chordata; class Aves; order Charadriiformes; family Scolopacidae; genus Xenus; species Xenus cinereus. The sequence continues at coordinate 147,397,772 of JAOXJK010000001.1, forward strand.
ATGCCAGGCTGATACCTGGTTTGTCAGCCTTCAAGCTATTGGCAAAGGCTCATCCTTTTCCTAGGTTTTATCTGCAAGTGTTCTATGGTGGGGAGAGGAAGACTGCGAATCATAGTTCATTTTGTTGGAAAGGCTTCTTATGTTAACTGTAAACATAGTATGCAGCCCTTTGTTCAGGTAGAGCAGGGAATAAGTAATGTCTATCTAGATTAAAGCAAAAACCCACGCCCTTGTGTTACACCACCTATAAAAGGGGAAAGGATAGCAGATTCCAGTGAGGTTCATATGTTCTCTAAGAACAGAATAACATCTGTTGTTTGAGTTCATAAAATTGTGAAGAGACTGGGAAAAGTTAAACCGCTGAATCCTGTTGTGTACTTAATGGATGCCTATATATAATGTTCCACTTAAAATTGTTTAGTAAAGGCGTATGAGCATTTATTTTTTTTTAAAAATGCTATCCAGACAGATACTCTACTACTGTTTTATTTTACTCTGCAACTAAACCTTACAAAAATAAAATAAAAAAAAAAAGAGAAAAAGGTAAAAAGAAATCTTAAATATTTACGAATAACATAACCTCTTTTGAACAGGTGTGACACCACAGAAAAACTAAAAGCTCTATTGCCAAGACTGGAACAAGAGCTAAAGGATCCAACAAAGTTCAAAGATTTTTATCAGTTTACTTTTAACTTTGCTAAAAACCCTGGACAAAAAGGTTTAGGTAAGTAGAAAAAAAATCGAGAAAATAATATGTAGACAGTGAAGTCAATTCCAAATACTTACAATAACAGTTTTCTCGTTGATGATTGTATAGTGAATTCATTATTGATTTCTTTTGCTGACTTCTCTTTCCCATCTTCTTTCAATTAATCTCTTCTTTAGTGGCCCCTTGGTACAGATAATGTAGTGAGGTTTTTTACTACTATTGACATTCTCTGTCCTCTTGTCAAAGGAAGTTCCTGCAGTTCTCAGAGACCTGTCATAATTTTTTTTAAAAGGCTGATGTAGTGAGCTCCTTGTGTTTTCTGTTTTGTTCAGAAAAGAATTGAAACAAGATATCCATATCAGCTTAAAAAGAGGAAGAAAACTGTGAAAAAGTTAGTAGTCTTCAAAGAATTTTTAGGCTTAGTTCACAGTTTTCATGTAAAGTTTAGAAAAAGAGTATTATGGACTCAGTTCGAAGCTAGTGACTAGAAATAGGCATATATAGTTTATAAAGTATTAAATTATTATTCTCTGTAAAGTTTGAGATTTGTCCCTATCTGTGACTTGTATTGCTGGAGTAAAATGGATACGTTATTTAAATTCCAATGTTTTATTCTCTTCAAATCAAAAATATAGTTGAAAAAATTGTAGGATGAAATCTGATATCCTTTCAAATTTATGTCCACTTTCAAAAGACACTGTGTAGGAAGGGATTAAATTGTGCTGTGTGTAGAATAGCACCATACCATCAGCACTGTTCTCTTTGTGCTTTGGATAAGAGGAAGTGGGGTGGGTTTTTTTAGCATGGCCATTTTAACTCTGTGTCTGTTACTTGGCAAGCACATTAATAAATACTGTTTCTCAAAAACTGGTGGAAGAGGAGTGAGATGGAGGAGCAGAATGTCGATTTAGACCTTCTCAACCAGAGGTGACTGTTCCACATTATTCCTTGGCAATTAATTTGAATAATAGCTCTTGTCCTTCCTAGTGTTTTTGCAGCAATTTCATTTTTCATTACATGTGTCGCTCTTTCATGGGTCACATGCCACCTTTCCAGACACAAAAATGAAATAATCTTGTAGTGGTTCTGTGAGGCTTGTTGGAATTCAGGTCCCTTAGCTAGTTGTTCATTTTCTTGCCTCTGTTCATTGAAAAGCCTAGTACTTTCAGATTGCGGAAAAGGTAAGTCAGTTACAGCTGAAGTTGGAATTTATGAGATACCTAAAGAAATATTACAAATAGCTTCCTGTTTTAATTGGATCAGCTCCAACGTGAAACTCTTGTACTTGGGGAAATATGTCTCAAAAACTTGTCAGCTAAGCCTGTACAAAGAGAGGAGGAGGGAAGGTAGCCCAACCCAGATTATGGAACTGAATGTACTGTTTATTTGACGTGAGAGGAAAAAGGAAACTTACTTGTTTTCCATTACTTCTGCTTATTTGATATGGAGGCATTTCCATTTGTAAGTCTCTCTTCTCTGTTAAGTAAGAATGGTACTTTTTGACAATAAAACACTTAAGTGCCTTCTTCACTAAGAGTTGAAATATTAGCGGGAGAAAGTAAGAAGTACAAAAATCAAAGTTAAGCTTAAAATAAACCCTAGAAAGGGCTGATTGGAACTGTTGCTGATTTCAGTTTTCAGGAATTTTAATAATTCTGGTAGTACTGTTTCTTCATTTCAAGTAGTGCTTAGTTCTTAAGTGGCAGTATTTTGGTGACATTTTTGTCAGACTTTTTCTGGTTTTGCAAACATGATTCTAGATATTAAATAAATAGAAGCAGGTACCATTGCTCTTATTTCAGTGGAGATACACCACATTTCTGTCTAGTGTGAACTTGGTTCGCTGTAGGTTGAGTAGAAAGAGAATGCTGAGCAAGCATGTTGACTAATATGATGGTTTTGGGTGATAAGGTTCAGTGATAGCTTATCGAAATAAATCATAACACTGTATAGGTTTGGAGTTGGAATCTTTTCAGGGAATGCCTTTATATTCAGTGGAGCAGAGAGACGGAAAAAAAAATGTACAGGTTGGCATTTACAACTTACTGCTTCCTGCCACAATTATTCTAAGAGTTATATTTGTTTTCTTTCAGCAAAAAGGTGTTCAGCAAGGAAAAAAATGCAGTCAGTTATCTTACAGGAGGGGCTGTATGAGCTGAGGCTTCTAGTTGCTTCAGCTTCACTTAATACATTTAGGTGTTTTTTCATTTCCCTTCCTCTTCTCTGTATACATTATGTATTTTCTCCTAGAATAAGAAACTGTCCATCTTCCTTCCCTCTGAAACTAGTGTAGAGATGTTTGATGCTTGCATCCCAATGACTGTGTGCCCTATTGTCGAGGAGATAGGGGAATTTGTCTCATCCACGTACAAAGTCTGTTTCTCTCTTACTAAGTTTGGAGCCTTGGCTAAGGATGCTTTTATGAATTCAGTCCAGATAGTTAAACAGAATGAACAATTAGATTTGTTGCCAAATGAGCTGGTATAAGTCTCTGCCTAGATCTGTCTAGGTCATCTTAAGGTGTTGACCTCCCCTTCTTCCCCACGTGCATGCTAGATGACACACAGTGCTACCTAAGCATAGGATGCTGCTAAGCCATTGCCCTTGCTGCTTGCCTTAAAGTGTTCCTGGTGACGTGCTCCTATGATAGTGCTTGTGTGCTCATTCCCATATGTTCATGTTTGAATTATGATTTGAAGACTAAGAGGTCACTAAGTTTATGGGAAGTAAGGATAAAAATGAATGGTTCTATTTAATGAAGTGGAAATAATCAAAGGAATTGGTCCCTGACTTTCAATTACAAAATATTTTAATGTGATTTTTCTGGGGGGTGAAGTATCCATTGCTTCCTCTTATTACACTTGGAGCTTAAATCACTGTCTGGTAGCTGTTGCACTCATTTTTTAGGGGGGCTAAAAGAATGTTGCTTGATTCTCAGGTATACGCATGACCCATGAATACACCCTCTTTGAGAACTAAGCAAGTTTGACATAGTGCCAGTGACAAATGGGAAATTCTTACTTTTAGGAGATTGTTAATAAAACCTTTTTATAAAAGAAGGCACAATTGAAATAGTCCTTCTGTTGGATCTTTCAGACTAAGTGCTAACACATCTTTATTTAACAGAAATAAAACATGAGACTAGAGCTTACCAGAATAATGTCTGTGATAGGCAAAGATTTTATGCAATTATTTTTTATGTTTATTATCTTAACATGTTGAAACTATAAGAAATGACTGAAACATCTTTAAAATGTCCAAACACCGATGTTTTGGTTAGGACTCTGTCAGTGCTTTAAGATGTTTCCGCTTACTTTTTCTTTTTTAAATCTATTTCTGCTGTTTTAATAAGCGATAAGCAGCAGTTATTACTTTATTTTTGCCACATCTTCCCTGAAGAACATCAGGAAATACAATGATTCATGGGTTCCTTTTCAATGTGCCAGATGGTCGTTAAATTTAAAAGATAGAGAAACACTTATATGATGTATTCCCTTGTGCCAGACAGGATCAATGTCTACTAAAACCATTCCTTGCAGATGTTTTTCTAACCAAGTGTCCAGTGGTATGCTAGCAATATATACTAACTTGCCTTTTCAGTTTCAGTATTTATGAGATCTGACTGGAGCGGCCCTCTAGCTGAAAAAGTTTGGAAGCTGCTGCTTTAACATAATATAATCTTAAGTTTCTGGTGGCAGATGTCATACATCTATGTCTGTGCCTGCTAAAACCTATTGTTAGATTTATTTTTTTCTCCTAGTGTATAACTTAAATCTCTGTTCCTGAATTCTTCAGTTCATTACTTACCTGGCCAGAGTAAGTATGTAGAATGCATGTTTCCTTAGAGTTAGTAACAACTTTTTACGTATTTGGCAACTAATATGCATCTTCTTTTAGCCTCTAGACTGCGTAAAGCCAACTGCCCCATTAAGTTTTATCTTCCAGCTCTCTGATACTGGAATTGTATCTTCCAACTCTCTTTTCCTTTGCAATCCAATTGATCTATCTTTCTCTTGTCTAGCAGTGCCCAAACAAGCTAGATATCTTCAATGCGCCTTAGGTATTTTGCTCCTCGTCTTACATCCCATTATTACATTTGCTTATATTTATAACACTCATGCTGTCTGCAGTTTGTGATCTATTGTATTACTGGGTTTCTGCAGATCTGCAATGCACCCAGTTAATTATGATCTTGTATTTCTGCAGTCGATTATTCCCACCAGACTTTGCACCAGACTTCTCTTTAATTAAACCTTTCTTATTTACTTCCAAGTGGTTTTCCAGTTTGTCCAAATAATTTTTAATTCCTGTCCTCTACCATGCTATACTCTTTTCAGGCTTTGTGCAAGTTGCAGATTTAATAAAAGTTTTCTTTGTTCTGCCATTTGAGTTATTTAAGTATTGGGCTATGTTAGATACAGGATTGACATTCATAGGCGAGTTACTTCCTCTCAGTTTGGCAGAGAACCACTGAGGTTCTTCTAGAACCTCCTTTGACCTCTATGAAGTCTCAAAGATGGTAGGTAGAAGTTTGAGGTTGCTTCAGCATACTGAGATGTATTTCACCGTGTCTAGCTTCACCTTGGACACCAGTGCTTTCAGACTGAATTTCTAAAAGTTGTTTCTGAGCTTACTGTCAGTTTTCATTGAACCTTTTTGCCTGCAGCATATCTTGAAAAAAATCTCTTTTGTATCCCAAATGTTTATTTTTTTGGGATATATCAGCAGGAAGCGTAATATCTTTTCTTAAACCAGCTGCTATTTGTGTGTGAGGGAGTGGGAAGGTGCAGAAGCACTTTTTAGAAGTTTTTTTGACAATGGAAGAATTTTGGTGGTACCTGACACAGTCATCTTCACAGTGCAATGGATTTCGCTCCAGGAAAGCAGTGCTGGGGGCAGGTGCTTGTGTGCAGTTTTGCATTTTATTTATTTTTAGAACAGTCTGTCTTGTTTTTTAATTTCTTCTCATTCTACAGTTCCCCTCAAAACCAATGCAATAAATTCTGCCTTTATGTAATTAGATGGGAAGAATCTTCTCCAATAAATGAAGTTGTGTCTTCTGTCATTCTCCAAAATAGGTACAAAGGTACACTAATATTCATTCCTAGAAATAGGACTGCCTTTTACAGGAGTCTCTTTTCCACAGTTCGTGTAGTGATCCTAGAGATTTTTTATTTTTCTCTATATCTGCAGGATTTCTGTCTCCGTAGTCTCATTCAACTTGAATGTTTCCATTTACTTGTATTAGCTTAATATCATCAAGTAGTATGCTTCAGTCTGGACACATGCTTCTTAAAGAAGTAAAAGTATTATCTAAGAAAAAGGTGTAAAAAAAAAAAAAAACCAAACTGCTAAGACTATTGCTTTCTAAGTGGTGGACAGAATTCAAGAAAAAAAGATAGCAGGGGCTCAACACAGCAATGAAATCCCAATGGCTGTGTATTGGCCCTGGCAGGCTTAATATTTAGATATATTAAACTTCATCTGAGTGTTTTATATATATTTTGAGATAATGTAAAAGGTGCAGTTTATTAAGTTCCAGTTTGCCAGGAGACTTTTACAAAGAATTGTTCTGGGTAACTGTGATTCTGTCTGTTTAATCTGTGCTCTCATGTTTTCACTACTATATTTAGTACAATAAATCTTTCAAGTTTTGCATGGTGCAGATTTGGAGAGGTTTATCTCACCTTCTACTCCCAAGTTTTAGCTTTTTCTACTGCAGTCTGAGTGAAATTTTGCATCCTAGCTCTTGGTTGATAGGTGTGCTAAAGAATAAGATTACAGATCTTTTGTCACATTGTATACAGAGCAGTTCAGATTTCTGAGGACACTATTGAAGCTCAAAACAAGGCCTTAGCTCCATCCTTCTTTCTTTTTTTTTTCTTTTTTTTTTTTTTTGAACATGATACTTACTATGAGTCTCTTAATGGATCTTCCTTTGAGCCCCATCAAGGCATGTTCAGGAGATTCCTCATACTCAGGAGTCTACTACCGTTTATTTCAGCACAGTGGAGGAACTTAATGCATTTTTTCATGGTCTTCAACTTTCAACATGGAAACAAAAAGCAGATATGATCCTTCATCACTCCTTTGTGGTCCCTTCGCCTGTTTGCTGGCTCAAAAGGTTGTGCTTCCTTCTCTCTGCCAGTTTCCTGGGATCAAGGAAGAGATGATACATGAGGAGGGCATTCAGACTTGAATCAAATATTACCTCAAGACCAGAAGAATGACTATCTTTGCATCCGGTATGTGGACTTCAAGGAGGTTACATCTTCTATGAGCAGATGAGTATAATGTGCTCTTTTTAATTGAAGCAACATCAACTTTGGCTTTCATCATAGCGGTGTCTCCAGATTCTTTGAAGAGACACTTAACCGTTAGGGAAGGATGTCTTCTTTTTTTATTTTTTCTTTTCTTTTCCCCCACCTTAACTAGTTATCAAGATTTCCTCCACTTTCAATGAAGAATTAGATTGATCCATTTGTAGGGTGTTTGTAGGACTGAGTGGATGGAAGAAGTTTAGGGAGTTTAATAAATAAATTTCATGTTTACTTTGGAAGAGGTCTGTGAATGCTGTATTTTAGGTGTTTCAACGGCCTTGGTCTGTGCATATGGTCCTTGCTTTATTTTTGTTCATATTTTTCTTTCTGAAAATGCCATCAATTTAAGAGAAGCTTAAATCTGAACTTAAATTAGAACAGGATGCTCTGATCAAAAAAAGTAGCAATAGTAGCAGCAAAGGTGTGGCATAGCTGCCATCTCTAGTAATGCCTCATTGATTCTTTTACTCGTTTTTGGCTCTTATTTGGGTAATATATATAAAGTCATCCTTTGTAGTGTATCTGAGACTTATAGAGACAGAAGGATTTTGAAACTGGCTACGATCAGGTTCATTAGGCTGCACTCAAATTGACTCGAATATCTTCTTCTAAGCCTAGTTCACGTTCAGAAGCAGTTTTATCTGTTTCTGTGCAGTTGATACACAAGATAATAAACATGAGAGGTTCTGAGTGGAATCAGCCTGCTTCAGGCTGAGATAGAGTTATAACAAGCACAGTCAGACCCTGCCCAGTTTCTGCAGAGCTCTTCTGAAGTCCACCTGCTGTGCTTCACCGCTCTTCCCTCTCCACCGCAGGGGCTTCTCTCTGGCACTCTGCGTTGCACGTCCCCTAATGCAGAGCACTGGGAAGCTCTTTGCTCACGGCTTTGCCAGGGGTGAAGGGATCCAACTCAGCTGGATCCTGAGTTTAGCCACTTCCAGTATTTGTACCATACCCCTTATCTGGTTTTCCCCTTCCCTCTTCCTTCTGTGGAAGGAGCTCCTACTTGCAGATAAGGGCTATTTTGCTCTAAACTTTTTGGCAATTTGTTGAAGGGTTTTGAGGTTGAATCCTGATGATATTTTCTTGATATTTTGCTATGTGGGTTTTGTTTGCTTGTAGAAGAAGAAAACATTCTGATTAGGAAAGAAGTTAATTCTTGTGTCCACGTTCTTAGTAATTTGGAGGTCAAAGACGACTGTTAAAATCACTCAGAGAGGAGGAAACAAGCAATCAAGTAACTCACTGAATCTTGCAAGTATTCATTTGATGTTTGTTGGTCAGGTAGTGTGATAGTCCAATTGGTGAGATAGTGGAAACTGGTGTAAATCTGTTATCTGCACCAGTTTCAGCACAGTGTCCAGGAATTTTATTTAAACAAAATAATTTTGTGCTACTTAATTTTTTCTTTATCTTTACAAAAGTATGATATTTGCCTGTGATCACAGTGAGAAAACAAGAGGAAGGAGATCAAAGAATATCAACCAACTCTTGGGCAAATTATGCAACTATAGAGAAAGCAGCTGAAGTTCAGTCTCTTACAGAGGCTAAATATATTTTAACAAGGCGATCAAGTGCTAAAATAGATTTCTGTGTCTTGCACCTGTCCAGATTAATTTTTTATGCAGTGTTGGGAACAGGAGAGTTTATTGGCTACTCTTTTGTAGAGTATAGTAAGTTTTAGTTAAAGCATTGGGGAGAGAAAGCCTCAAACATATGGACGCTTGGCTCTGAAATTTTAATTTCCCAAATTTTTTTTTTCATCCTTATTAACTGATCTAATAAAAGTGACTTTTTCCTCCCGCATGCTTTGTTACATTCTTTACTAATTTGTTGGTTTGTGTCTGTAGATGGACTGGGTAAGGCTGATGCTTCCTGTTACTTTGAAAAAAGTAAAAATTAAAAATGCTTCCCGTGTAGTTTGAGAGTACTCTTTGAGTAAAACTCATTGGTGAGCACTGATGCCCAATTGATAAGAAGATTAAACATCAATAAATTAAGAAAAAGGCAATATTAGGACAATGAGTTAATCTCAAAAAATGAAATTAACATAAATTATCAATTTCCATGCTCTAAAACATGACAAACCCTACCATCATAATGTACAGAACCTAGTTAATATGCTAACTAAGGATTATGAGAGCAACAGTGGTTAATATTAAAGTATTCTTATAAATAGCTTAAAGATTTTCAAAATGCCATTAGGAGGTCAGTGTAATGCCTTTAGCCTTTTTTTTTCTTTTAAGTTTTATATTAGTAATTTAGGTGAATTAGTTTTAATATTCTGACAGCTTCAAACGTGACTGCGTGAACAGCTCAGTTGTTAGGGCAGCCTGAGAGATGGAAAGCTCTTATTTGGCAGAGGATGACAAGCAAGTGCTGCAGTCCCAGAGTGCTGTTTTGGCACAGCAGGCCTAAATGAACTTCATTTCATGTTCCTCATCAATCCTGCTCTCCAGCCCATTCCTTGCTATCTGTTGATTTATCTCCCTGTTTTCTCACTTCCTTGATTACTTGCGTGCAATGACTTCATTGCCCTTGTCCAAAAGCATAGCAAAGGGATGAGGAACTTGATTTATGGGGTTTTTTTTTATTCATACAAGAATCTAATAATGATATTATTTTTTTTCTTGGGTGGTTAACAAGATAAGCATTTGATCAAATCTTGAAAGCAGACACAGGCTGTCTAACTGATAATGTATTTCTCCTGCATTAATTGTGCTAATTTCTTCTCACTTCAAGCTTTCTGTTCAATCAGGGTAGAAGAGGCTGTGAGTTTTTAAAAACAATTTTAGAATGAGGCTTTAATGTTTTAGAATAGATCATACTGCATGCAAAGTGCTTTACTTCTGATTCTGAAAAGCTATTTAAATAATTCAAAAGTGTAAAGAACTTTTAAAACATACAGAACGTGTTTACTATAATGTTATTTAGCAAAATAAAGTTTAAAGTAATTAAAATATCATTTTATTAACCTTTTTCTCCTTCTTGAGATATTTTTTCTTAGATATTGTATGTATTTTAAAAAATTTTTAGTAATTTTAGCTTTAAAATTTTTGTAATGGTAATTGGTATCCCTTTTAGGTGACTCAGTTTGTAGGGTTTTACTACAGAAAGCTTTATAGATGCTGTACATAGTCACAACACAACTAGACTAGATATCCAAAAAGCTGAACATCTAGATATTGAAGCTTTGTTTCAGTGTGTGCAAAATCTTTGAACTACAAAGGCATTATACTGAAGGAGGACTGTGTAGTATACAACACTCGCTAGATACTGGCACTGCAAATATTTTGGGGTGAAGGGAGAGCTCAAACCATTGTATAATGTATGGTATATTATGTGTTATCTTTACAACGGTCTTTAATCATTAACAGTTTAGCCATTTTATGTTTTGGATATGAACACAGAAGTTTGCAGTGAAGTCTCCTCTAAACTGTGCCTTGCTTAGGCATGAGTTTGAGTTGATTTTCAGAGATTGATGCCTCTGTCTTTTACTTTCCTTTTATAAAACTTGAATCATTAGTCTATAACGTGGAAACATTATTTTCTGGTACAAAGCCAGCATATTTTTATGATTGTCTTTTGATTTCACTTTATTTGTAATGATGCCTTCACATTTATGCCACATTGAAATAGATATTCCTGAGAGTGCCTTAGAAATCCATGCCTTGCAAAACATCTTCCTGTGGGGACGCAGAACCCCAATGGCAGAAAGCCTTTTAGTGCTGCACTAATTGTAGCAGATACGCAAACTCCACAGGATTACTGTTTATTGATACTACTGTCGTCATCCCAATGCAGAACAGGAACTCTCCATGACTAGATCTTCCCTTTAAAGCAGAAAAATCCTTTTTTTTTTTTTCCTGCTTTTCCTCCGGTGCTAAGTTTTTCAACCTAGGTAAGGAATTGTCTTCAAACAAAAGTGTAGCTGTATCCCCTGAGGATGTAACACACCTGAAGGCCTGGTTTTCTCAAGTACTTTAAGATTGCGTAAACTGGCACCGCTACCAAAAGCGGTAGTCCCATCTAGTCCTTTTCTTCAAATACCTCTTTGTGTTAGTTCACGGGTTTGTGTGATTGCAGTGAACCAGATGAGGAATATTTACTTTTTTTTGTTTTTCTCTTGAGCTAGTTTTAACGAAGATCAGGACTTTCCCCCATGTGCTTAATGGGGAGAGCAGCTCCAGGGTGGACTGGCTTCAGCCACTCCAGCATCCTCAGCAGGATATGCTGTTGTTCTACATCATAACAAATAATTCCTGTATCTTTGTAGGAGAGAATCCATTTACACACACATGTAATGTATCCCTCAAGTATCAACTTAATTACGATAGTATTTCACATGCGTTCTGTTAAATACGATTTTGCAACAATCAAGTTCACCTTAATATAATACTAAATTTGACACATACCCAAATAAACCAAGGAAATGTGGCCTCCTCTTTCCCTTTTAACTTTTTTTGGTAGCTCCTTCGATGATCTTTGTTTTCTTGCCTGTACCTTCTTCCTTTTTCCAGGGAATATTTCATCAGAAGTATAAAAACTCTTCTGTTGTTAAAGTGTTTTTTTTTCAAAGTGCATTTTGCTTAATGTTGTCACATGATAGGTTTCCGAGGTTGGCTTGGAAAGGTTGAAGCTTCGTACTGAAGCCTGAGTGAAGGGGATCGAAGCTGTGAAGTTCACCATGAAGTTTAGAAACCCTTAAGATTATTCAAGTTTCTCCCTTTCCATTTCTTTTTGCTTTTCATTTGGGATAACAGATGTGAATAATTAATCTGCATATCTAAACAGCAAGTAAATGCTATTACTATTCTACTTACTTTCTGTGAAACGTGAGCATGGTGGCAAAGACAGGAAGGACTGAAAGAAGTTTAATAGGACATAAAGCAAGTTCTGTACCAGCAAGCACTCTGATCAGAATAGAACAAGCACCAGCAGCCCTGTCTCTATGTGTCTAGGTACATGCATACTCCATTCCTCTACATCTTAACTAGCCCCAGCCCTCTGTGATACAGGCTCTAGGGAACTGGCTGTGGTAAAATCTGGAACCATCTCTTTCAGACTTGAAACTTGATTTCAGGTGACAGAGTGTCATTTGGTCTGTAACGTGATAAGTACAATTTCAAATACCCTGCTCCTTTCTTGTAGGCGGAGGTTAAGCTTCCATTTTTTCTGCAGTGATAATACTTTCTATTGAGTTTCATATTTTTTTTTTATACTTACTTACACTGAAAGCACAAACTGAAATATTTTTGTGGTTTAAGAAAGGCTGTGATTTATTTTGTGGTTGCATCAGTGTGCATACATTCAGTGACCTGTGGGACCAAGCAGAGGAGCCATTAGGTATTGTGAGTTGCTGAGAATGAAAACAGGCCTTCAAGAAAACATCCTTTCTACCTTTATGCTGCATCTAATATTGCTCCTGCTTTTCTGCTTGAACGTGTGGCAGTGCTACATCTTCCTGTTGGCGTACGTGAGCTGAGCTCTGCTCTCACATCAAGGGGCAGGGTGCAGAATAAGGGTTGCTTTCTTGGACTTCTGTTTTCAATATTGGGTGTAGGTGTTTGTCTGTTAAATGATTCCTGAAGAAAGAGAATTATTGCTGTAAGGGGTGCTGTAGAATTATCGTGCCTCAGACAAATCCGTTTGGGTTTTTTTTTTGTCCCCTTATGTCCTTCAATACACTTTAAAGCCGAGTGTGTCTAAAATACGATACGCTAACAGGAATTGGCACCTGCAATCTTAAATGTTTGGGTTTCTGTCAATATTGGTTGTGTTTGTGCATTTTTTTGTTGTTTGTGGTTTGGTTTTTTTTTTAAATTTGTAGACAGAGTTATTCATAACTATTTTGTTCTGTTTCTGTAGATTAAAAGTAGCTTTAATCCGGCACTGCTGGATGGTGGCAAAAATATTTTAGTCTTTATGAATGTGAAGTTCAATATGCAATTTGTACTGCTTGTCTGCTGCCTTTTGGGTTCAGCGAGAGCAGAAATCAGTTCCTTATAATTTTTGTAGTGATTTTAAAAGAATGTTATTCATTTGTATCATACTGGATATAGCATTAATTGTTTAAACATAATGTGCTGTAATATTTACATGTTGCTTTGTCTCTTGCAGATCTAGAAATGGCAATTGCATATTGGAATTTAGTCTTGTCAGGAAGGTTTAAATTTCTAGATCTTTGGAATAAATTTTTATTGGTAAGTACTTAGTATATTCCTGACTATTTTAGTTCACAGTAGTCTGGCTTGTAGGCTGTGTGCTTACAGTAAAGAATAAGACAAGATGTCTGAATACTTCCTTTGAACTTTTTCCTTTTTGAAAACTAACGTAAAATAGTCTTATAGCAAGCCAAATTAAATCTTCTCTATATAATTTTGTAATTTAGAAGAATGCAAAAAGATGTAGCAAAGCAGTAGAGCATTCTGCTTGCTTCATTCTGTATCCTCCTACTTAGGAAAGCTTCTGCGTGAAAGGAAGCCATGATTGTAGATTGAACCTCTGTTGTCTTTATTCTCAAGACAGCTGTGATTAGTCAACCATGTATTTTACCATGCTCTGCCTTTTGTGGTATTAATGCATAAACTCAGCCTTCTTAAAATGTCAATTCTGTTATGACTGACTTAACCTGAGAGACTTTTCTTTTTAAGTGAAAGTTCTTATCTGAGTAATTATTTTGACTCATTTTTTTAGATAATAGTTGTGAACTGATCTTGACAGCTTTCTTTACCAGTGCGATTCTGTGGGCAGTGGAATAGAGGCATAAATTAAACTTTAGAAATTGCAAAATATTCTTATTAAAGGCCTGATTCATTCATCCATGTTTCTACATTTACATTTCTATGTACTTGCAAAAAAAAAATTACCTTGTGTAACATTACATAATGTATAATTTGTCTTGATTTTTTTTTATCTTTTTATCTGTAGGTTAGGAGAATTACAAAATCTTTCTGTGCTTTGTCCCATAATAACCAATGCTTAATAAGGAAAGTGTATAGTTTTTGCAGTATTTTCTGAAGTTTTTTCTAGATTTTTGGACAGTATATTTATTTTCTTCATTGAATAATGTACCAGTTTCATCAAGAGAACTTGTGAAATCATTTCACGTTTTAACTGCCATAATACACTTGACACATCCAAATTCAGATCTATAGATGGAACTGAGGAAAAGTCCTAATGTTTTTTTCCCACTTGGCTACGTCATCAAGTTGGTTATAACAGATATTTCTGCAGATCTCCAAGCAATAATCTAGATGATGTGGTGTAAAGTGTCTTTTTTTGCTACAAATATTTAACATGAATGTTTACTTTAGAAGAAATGTTTAGATTAAAAAAAAAAAATCAACCTGAGACAGAAGCAAATTAGGACTTTTTAGGATGGAGTGTGTGTGTTTGTGTGTCGTTTGTTTTAAGGAACTTTTTCCAGAAGGTATGTTTGCTTGTCATATTTCTTGCAGTCAAGATACTATGTTTGGCTTGAGTGAGAGGACATGTTTGCTGTTGTGTTGGACATCAACCTCGTTAGATTTCTGAAATGGAATTTGTTCTTCTCAATGCTTTAGAGTATTACTGCCAACCAACCCCTACCCCAACCAAACAAAAAAAACCCACCCTGCAACACAAAACCAAAAAATACAAAGACAAAAAAAAACCCCAGCCCATCATCGAGCAAGTTTTTTCACGTGCCTGCACCTTTTTACTGCAAACCAGAACTAGGTGTTGAAATTTAAATCCCTATTAATCACCCCTGCTATCTTCAGGTAAAACAGCAGTATCAACCCATGAAGGGAGATGTGAACGGTCTGACTTGACCCTACAGGTCACAACTGCTTAGTCCTTGTGTTTCACACACTCTCTCTTCTTGGAAGTGCTGACTTTAAAAGCTGAGAGAACACTTGACTGGGACTGAAGTTTTTTGGAGTGCTGCTCAAACTGGCCAAGGTGGCAACTAAGTATTTGTGAATGAGGTGGGGCAGAAAGAGTATACTTGAAATCGGGCAAGAAGATGGTAGTGGAGAATAGGACAGACTGGGGGGAAAAAGGAGACTGAGCAGAAGTGGAGCAAATGCAGGTAGTGCCTTATGATGGAGAGAACAGCTGAAGAGAGGCTGAGATGATGGGTCTGGAAGGCAGTCTTGGACTAAGGGGAGTGTAGGTACAACTATAATCAGTAAGTTAAAAGAGATAAACTGGGTAAGTGTAAGTAAAAAGGGGTAGGGGGCGGAAAAAAAGGGCTCAAGTTGATTGAAATGGCAGAATGCTAACCCTTGGCTGCATGGTTTCAGAACCTGGAATGGATGCCATTAAGGAGAAATATGAAGTGCATGTGGTTTACTCTTTTCCATAATGAGATAGGAACACGTACCCTAAAAGCAGAATGGAAGACATAAAACAGCTATTAAAGACTTCTTACACTTTTTTGCCTTCTTAAGTTGCAATTTATTTTGTAGCTTCCTTTGGAAATTCTTGAGTTTTATTTATAAAAAAAAAGAGAGAGAAGAAGAAATATTTGCAAACGTATTTCTGTATATATCATTATAAAATGCTACTGTGGAATTTGAAAATAGTTTGGATTGAACAATACCATTTCTCCTCCGTTATAGGAACATCATAAAAGATCAATTCCAAAAGATACTTGGAATCTTTTGTTAGACTTTGGAAATATGATTGCAGATGATATGTCCAACTATGATGAAGAAGGTAAGCAGTACTTGAATATATTCAAAAATTGGTACAGCAGAGTTAAAATATTGCTATAAGCAAACAACAGAACACGCTGCTACTGTCTGTCTTAGTTTGTTTACCTTTAGAGGTTTAGCTTCAAATATAGTGTCATACTTGTTGCTAGAACACTAATGATAAGGTTAACTAGTTTGCTGTAATATGTAAATAGAAGTAAAGATACTGTCACACTATGATATAGCACATACTATTCGAACCTCTTACAAGAGTCTCAGTGAAACTGTGTTTTTTGTACAGAAGTACTGCTAACGGCAAGGAAATACATAATTTTTCTACTTGCAAGAATGTCTCCATGAGCGGTTTTTTTGCTTACCTAAAAGCAATTTAGACTCTGTTACTAATCCTGCAAATCCTGTTTTGGAATGACTGTACAGAAATTCTTCCTAAATGATGAACAACTCTATTAGGAATGCCATGGGTTTGCTATCAGCTAATGTTTATAAACTTTGTAGTGCGGATTGTGCTTTAAATACATTTTCTTTTTACTAAGAACTATTGCTGCAAGAAGACATTCAAATATTTAATTAATTAGTTAGGTGCTTTTTTTCAAGTGTTTATGGTTTCATGCATGTTAAAGCCAGACTAGGCCAGAAATGTCAAAGTGAGCTTCTGATCTTTTGCATTTAGAGACTACACCGATTTGTTGCCGATAACGACACATTAATTCCTGAATTGCTTGACTTCTCCTTAGGAGCGTGGCCTGTCCTTATAGATGATTTTGTGGAATATGCACGACCAGTAGTCACAGGAGGAAAGCGTAAAACTTCCTAACCCCGGACTTGTCAATACGGACTAAACGTGCACTCTGAACTGCGTTAGATAATGAAGATTTGTTGACTGATAACTGCACGTTGTTGCTGGTTTCAGTGGTCGCGATGGCGTTTGTTCTACAGACAAAACTGAAATTCTTCCTTTCTGCCGAAAGAAAATGATGGCTAACATGCGGACACTTGAAGAACAAAACTCAGAAGATAGTCCAGGCTGTTTGTAGGCTATTGGCTTCAATTATTGTACTGGTTGTATCATATAGGATGTAGATTTTGCATGATTTTATACTTTGGAGAAGTTTAACTAGAGGCCATTTTATTACAGTTTTGACAGCACAGCATGCAATTCAGTTCATGATCCAAAGTGAACACCAGCAGTTACATAAATAAAACTGTATTATATTGTACTTATATTAAAAGCAGTATTTGTGGTATATAAATTAAATCCCTAAATAAAACTTATGCAGTATGTTGTATTTTTATAAAAGTTCCATAGATCTGTCCTAATATAGAATTGTAACATAAATGAAAAAAACGCTTATGCTTTTTTTACTTGTTGCCAAAATTTTAAATTTATATTTTGAAGTCCCAGATGTATAGATTGACTACATCCAGCCTTTTGTTTTCTCCCAGTGAGATCAACTTCCTCATTAGCCTTCTTCAAGTGCTTGGACGTGTAACAAGTAGCATTGCTGAGGAAGGGCTGCTGCTCTATGCTGTATTGCAACTCCAGCTTTTTTTATATTAACCATTTTAAAGTAGACATTAAACAACCAAAGATGCTTTTATAATTCATGTTTGATTATCATAATTCAGTCAGTCTTCAATTATGGGATTTATTTATTTTAGATAACGAGCTGGTGGAATACAACTTTAATTTTCTCTGTAGCCTGAAACAGATCATGAATTCTAGTTAAATGCAACATAGTTGCAAATGCAATTCCTGTCAGGTGTCACAGAAAATAAATGTGAATAAGCCCAAAGACTTAACTAATTGGCTTCCACTTTGGAGAAATAGTTAGGGCTAAGGAGACTTTACATTAATGATGAAAAGCATTCATGCCTCTGGATGTATTGTGTATTCAGTAACGTTTATTTAAGTGGGGGGGGAAAAAAAAGAGTAAATTATGGCAATATAATTGATCTCAAGGCTAGTGGAATTGGACCAAGTTTCACCCAGTGTGAATTTGTTCAGTCATTTGTTTCCCCCTTTCCACCAGCTATCGATTATAAAGTGTAGAGAGATCAGGCTCCTCTTTCTCAACAGTGTCTTCCACTGCCTAAACACAAAAAAGTTTTACTAGGAACTATTCACCACCTCTTCACACAGGGCTCTTTTCAACGCTACCTCATCAAAATGAGTTTGTCATAGCCACTGTAAAAGTTTGTTGAATAGCCGCTAAAGAATATGTACAGCTATGATCAATATGTTTTTCTGTAATCGGAGCTGAATAGATGCAAGAATTTTGGAGAAAATAGTGCGTTAAGCTATGTAATTTATATTTCTTTGGATCACCTGAGAGCATTTAAGTACTGCATGACAGCATACTATTTTATTTTGCAGATGTGAAGGTATAAAAGCTTCCAATATTCTCTTAAACTCTAATATTTAGAGTTTCGTCTAAGCGGTCAGCTTTCATTTCTGTCGATGCAGCCTCCAAGAGCAAACGTACGTGCTGCGTCGAGAAAGGTTACCTTCCTCCTTCTGCTTGAGAGAGTTTCAGTTGTGCATGATGTTTAAAAAGCAGGATAAGGACAAATTCGAACAAATTAGCAAGTTTTCTGTTAAGAATATAGCAGGCAAGTTACAAGTGCCCCATGGGTGCTTTATTAGTAGTATTTATACCCTAAGCAAGAATTGTAAATGTTAGATCTTGCATGGCAGCCCACTAGGTGTCAGTGTCTCAGCCCCCAGCTGCCTCTGTGTAGGGTTAGGGAGTAATATTGACCTGAATTGTTACTTTCTGACTACATCTATTTTGAAGGGTGTTTGTGTACATACGTCCAGGTATTCTACATAAGTCAACGGAGATTTAAAGACAATATCATGGTCTTTTTAGTACATTTCATTTGCCTACTCTTCCTTCCTGAAACAAGCCATTTCTGTATCTGTCTTGTAGGCTTTGGAGAATGTGTAACGTCTCATAACATCAGTGCATTTATCCAGCCAAAAGTGGTGGAATGCTTGTTAATTAACACAGTTTCCACTTAAAATATATAGCTATAATATAACTGACTAGAAGCAGTTTGATCTATTGGTATGTAACGTAACTGAGTATTTTCATAGTGCTAGAGCTTGTGAAATATTTGCTCGTGCTGAGACTTCCCTCAAATCAACCTTTTAAAATAAATAGACCATAAAAAATGCACGTGGGTTGAGGTTTGCAGCCTTGTTAATCTGAGGAAGAAGGAAGGTGCTTAGCATAGTGTTCAGTTTCTGTATATATACACTCACTCTCTTAAGCCTCATTCCTGTGGGCATCCTTCATGAAAGACACCTTCCAACAGAGGAAGACTAGACAAAATATTCTCAAGATAGGAGTTACGCCTTCGCAGCCAGCTTCCTAGGTGTTAATACACTTTGCCTCTTGTTCTTCCTAGTCTTCTTTCCATTTGGAGCCAAGTATGCATTTTACATTCCCGTAAGAAATAGTATGGAGTTAGACCTTCACACTTGAACAATCATTAAAATAAATGCAAATAAACTGCTTCCAAATGATGCGTTCCTTATGTATTTTAAAATTTGCTGCTGCTCACTGTTCTACTTTACAGGGCACTCCGACTTACTTTTTTAGGTAAACTGGTACAGTGGTAACACCTGGGCTGATCCATTTATAATCATAAATGGTACAGATGTCTTCAAGTTGTTCAGTGCATACAGTATTACTTCCTAGATAAGCTGTATGTATTTTTAAACTTGGTGCCAAGTTGTTTGGTTTTACATCCTGGAGTGTTTGAAACTGAGCCATAGGACTTGTACTTGCCAATTCTAAATTTAAATGTAACTTATCATGTATGTCATGCCAAGGAGAGCAAACCTGCAGGCATCTGCTCATTCAGTGCACCTGAGAGATTTGCTGCTGAGTAAGCTGTACGTGTGTAAATGGAAATTTTGTGGCAATGGAAAAAGGAATAAATGGACTGTCAACATAAAGGATTGAAGTCAGCCATGTGAGATGTCTGTATGGTTTTTGTCAGTTTTCTGCGTTGGAAGCCTTGCAAAGGCTGGTGGGGTTTTTTGTTTTCTGGTTAATTTGTTAAATTCTTGCATTATTATTCCATTGGTCAGAAGGATGTTCTCATGAATTTTTAGCAGCTATAATAAGTGTGCCACCTCTAGGCTTTTAAGAAGCTCACTGTATTTAACTTCAGTGGAGCATCCACTACATAAAACTGCTAGTGACCGAACTCAATTTGAGTCATTAGTTTGTACTGGCAACGAGAGGTGTAATAGCAAGGAAAGTCTTGCTCAGTCCTAGGCTCTGAACTCTGAGGGAGAAGCGGCATCCTCAGAACTCTGTGCAAAGACCTTCAGAGGTATGTATTCAACTGAACTTCATTATTTTCTGAAACTTTAAATCAAAATAGTTGTCCTGTGTACTCTCCCAGCTGGCATCCTTCTCCATCCTCAGTGATACTGCGCTCGGCCAGACTGGTGGTTCAAGGGGTTCCCATCCCGAGTGAGCACAAGAGGACTTGAATATCCCGGTGGGTGAGCAGGCCCAGCAGTGGAACCACTTGTCCTTGTCCTGAAAGCAGGTTGTTTCACCAACCGCTGGCTGCTTTGGTGTCACATGAGTCTGCCTGCCTTCTCCTATAACAGCGAAACTGCTGATACCTGAACCCGCGGCAAGCTCTTTTCCTTTCAAGTGTCATCACCAATAGCTTCCCTCAGCTGATGCCAGCCAGCACCTGGCACACCAAAAGGCACAGCCCTTCTGAAAGGGAAAAAGTGTAATGTTTTACAACCGTGAGAACTGGTTGGTTTTTTTTTTAAATATCCAACAAAACATGTTTTCTGACCTTTGCGTTGTATACAGTATGCTGGGTAGAATCAGGTGAGGATGACACACCTCTAAAGCGAGCTTTTTTTGTTATAAACTGTTAACAGAGGGGTCTGCAACTGCAGCTGCCTCTTCAATCACATGCAGAAAGTTCCATATTTCAGACAAGTGGGTGCAATGTAGACCTCTTCGTGAAAAAAGCCTGGGGAAGCTTGATAACATTCAGTTTTTGACTGGGTATAATTATTGGGATACTCTTGCTGGTGGCTGTACTTGACAAGTTCCCGTGTATTTTTTCTTGTGCGTCCTTTACAAGCAGTGAAATATGCTATTTGTTGTCAGGCAAACCCTATAGGCTTCATGTCATGACACAGGCTTTCTGTCAACAGAGTAAAGAAGAAAGAATTCCATGCTGTGATGTTAAAGGAATATTTTTCCTTTAAGGCAGTGGTGTAAAGTGGTATAAAAATGACTCATCTCCTCTATTAAAGAATTGAGAAAAAACAGTCAGTTTTTGTCTGGATCTCAATTGAACGTTGTTCTATAATTAGTATCATTGCTGAAGGAACGATCGATCATGTTGCCAAAGTGAAACGCTTCACTTCAGTAGTTGCAAAGATGCATCTCTGACAGAAGTCAGATACCCATCTGGTATGAACCCTACTTTTCTAGGAAAGGGCTCTGCATCCTTTGGATGGGTCAGTTTGCGTCACTCACTCCCAGGTGAAGTACTTGGGGTGTAGTCATCTTCTTTTAACTTAAAATGCCGAAGGGCTTGTGTTAACAGAGCAGTCTCAGCCCATGCTACTTCCACCAGTTCATTTATTCATAAAAGACAACAGTGCCTGTATAGCCCAGGAGCCCTCTCATGGGCGGTGGAGATCATGGATTCACATCCCCTCAGGTGGAGGAGGCAGGTGGAGCCACATTTGCTGAAGGCATGCTTTCATGTTCTCATTCAGGGTTTCAAATGCAATTGAGCTGAAACAACAGCGTGCTGCCACCAACATGAAGAAGTCTTTTCTCTGTCCTGCCTTCCCATTCCTTTTTTCTGGATTCTCCCCACCTGAAAGCAGTCATATGTACACTAATGAGACGTCACCAAAGATACATTTTTATCTGATTTAACATTTACCAAACATTTTTTGCCAGGTCTACTTAGGTATTTTTCCTATTGTGAATATGTATGATAAATGAATACTTACCCATCTTAACGGAGTTATTGTATTTTGGCTGTGTTGTAAAATATCATACTTACATTTCTTCAAAAATTGTCTCCTTTGGGGGAAGAAGGTATGTCAGATATTGGTGTGCCTGACCTACCTCTGCCCAGAAAGCTCCCAGTGGCTGAAAGCACTACATGAAAAGGTCGTGTGCAATTAACAAATTAAATGAAAGCTAAGTTCTTTGTTGCATATTCCATTTTGTAGAGTTGAAAAATAGAACTTCACTGAAATCTTCTCTGGGTTTTCAATATTGCCTTGTTTCTAAAGCCAAAGATTTTATTCCTAATTTGGGCTGTGTTACAAGCAGCCAAGTGTGTGTGCAACAGGGTGAAGTCCACGGGAGGCAAAAGGGCAGTGTAACTGCCAGCCACATTCAGAAGGAAGAGATAAATGGAAAACTAAGAATAGCTTTGCCCATTTTCAGGAAGGAACCTTCCATCTGATGAGGCCCTTCCTAGCTCTCTGCTGTGCCCCAGCAGGTGATTTCTCCCGTCCTTGCTTTGCGAGTTCAACTTCTTATGTGCTTCCAAACCGTAATGCTCGGAGGGAATAGAGAGGAGGTGGGTGCCGCAGGAGGGTGCATGGGCCTGTGACGGAGACATCAACATCTGTGCTTCTGCCCGGTGTGGCTTTGGTAAACTGCCTTGGCCTTAGTTTTCCATTTCGAGCGTTCACTTCCAGACATGCAGAACCGGAGGTAACTCTGGCAGTGCAGGGGTGGCTCCAAGATTACCTCTACCTTGCTTGAACACCCCGGTTGTGGGAGGTGATGCCCGTTCCCACAGCCATGCAGGTCAGAGGGGCTGGCATCCTCACTGCTCATGGTGAGCTGTCTCTAGACCAGGCTGGCCCTGGCCCCGCTGTAGAACACTTGGCCTTGCATCACCCCTGGTCCCTACATAGTGACTCTGGTATCCTAAGCCATAATTGCCTCTTTTTTGTGCTTTTTCAGTTCGGAGTTGTTCCTTCGTAGCAATGAAGACACACTCTCAGTGTCCTCTTCTTAATACTCAGCACTTCTGTTACCCCAGTCCTAATCTTTAAAACAAGAATGTGCTAATAGAGGCCACTTTCACCACTTTGGCACCTTATTTCTTACAATGTAGAATAGGGATGGCGGTGCTTGTCTGTGTTCTGAAACTGCAGTAAGGCTTCTTGTGAAGTACTGTGATATTTTTACATACATCAATAGCTCAGTCCACGATTAACTGCTTATTGTTCTGGGTGATAGGAGGATGCATCCTTTACGCTGCCTTTCCATCCGAACAGCAGGCAGTATTGCTTTCTGAAAAAGATAAAAGAAGAACAAAGATCTTTCCCCCGGTATCCTTTATCAAAATTACAGTCAAGCCAACCAAAGCTTTCTGGTTAGCAGCAATTTGTGAGTCTTTGGGGCAGCATGGATGGTGGCTTGGAACCATGATCTGAGTCACTCTCAGCAGACCCCTTGAAGGAAGATGTTCAGCCTACGCAGAGGTGTTTTTGTGGGCAAGACATGTTGAAAAGGCTGGCAGACTGCAGAGCCCCTCCTTGCACTGCATGGCAGAAGCACAGAAAACATCCTGCAGTAACAGAATGAAGCACAGAATTGCAAAGGTATCAAGTTTGAAAGGACGGTATTAATAAAGCTCGGTTCTTACCAAGTGAGATTTCTTCCTCCATGAACTTTCTTAGGCTCACGGGATGCCATTTAAATACACCTTTCAAAATAGTTTCCTTCCAGAGTCCAAATGCGGGCTGCGCCTGAGCTCGGCCTTAGGAAAAAGTCACTCTTTGCCAGGGAGTAAGAGGCAGGGGATTGGAGCCGGTGTTTTGCTGAGTGTTTATCCAGGGGTGCAGTGAATTAGCAAAACATTCTTCTTGTAGATGGAACCGAGCAAGAAAGCTGTTGACAAAGTATCGCCATCGAGCATAATTAGACACGGGAGAAGGCGTCTGCATTGACTAGATCTCTTACTGCCTAACGCCTCATTCTAGTGTTTACAGAGTTTGGAAACTCCCTTTTTCACAGCCTTTCCTTCTGACTGGTCCCTGAAGGGGAGGCTGACTCCAGCGTATCAGAAAAAGGGCAGGAAAATATACTAATTTGCAAGTTATTAAATAAATAAACACCCCGGTGGAGACATCTGTTTTTTCTGGGTGTAGAGTTACTTACGCTGGGTAGGGCTAAGGATTTCCTGGCTTGCTTTACGCTGCGTTGCAGAAACGAGGCTTTTGCCCTTCGCTTTGCAGGTCCACTCTTGCGGTTTCATTGAACAAAGCCCTTGCAAAATCCCGGGGTTATGAAATATTTCCTCTCCGTCAGGTCCCGGACAAGAGGTGGCATCTGCAGAGCCAGAAAAGGAAGTCCTTGCCTTATAGAGAGCGCCCTCGGTGTGACACAATGGCTGATATAAAGTGTCAGGGGAGCTGAGGCAAAGGCAAAGGAACAAAGGAAGATCAAGATTCGGTGGCTGCCTCGGACAAAAGAAAAGCGGGAAGTGTCTCAGGGATGGATAAATTTAAGGCTGCGCTCGTGCTGGCTGGGGTAGGGGATGCTCTCGGTTATCGCAATTTCTCCCGAGAAAACAATGCCTTAGGTGCAAAAATCCAGCAGGAGCTGAAGGAAATCGGAGGGCTGGAGAACCTGGTGCTCTCTCCCGACAAGTGGCCAGTAAGCGACAACACGCTCATGCACATGGCTACGGCAGAGGCCGTCATCACAGGTAGGTACGGCGGGACTGGCGAGCGCAGGCTGGAAAGGAGCAAAACTGCCCAGCTGCCGCGCTTCTGAGAATAAGCCTGAGTGCTGGGGACGTCAGGAGAAAGTGTGTCAGAAATGCCGCTTACGTGAAGGATAACGTGCTTTAGCGTGTCTCCTCCGTGAGCGTAATCTTGCGGCCCTTGCACAAACTGGGGAGTTTTGATTTCTTGAACGTGGAGGGGCTCTCCCGATGTTTTCCCTAGGTTTATACAGTTGGTTAAAGCTTAAAGACTAAAATACCGCATGTCCAGCATAGCAAAAATAATTGCTAAGTAAATTATCTGCACGCTGGAATACGTCAGGGAATAAGAGAGCCACCAGAAATTCTCCTGTAAAAGATAAGAGCTCTTCTAAGTACATTTTTAAGATGTTTATGTTCAGAACTCTGGGCTGGAGTAGAGTCACCTTAATGCCTCTTTCAGGCTAAAATCACGAGCACTGTCTTCTCCTTGCTGACTCTTGGGCAAAGGGTTGCACCTGCAAGGCCAGAAAGGGAACAATTTGTGTTCTAAGGAGAGCTCTGTGTCTTTAGTCCAGAAACTATTCTAACATGCTATGTTTATAATATCAGTATTAATGGAAGTATTAATGAATGTCTTCTAAAATCACAGTAGTTTGAGAGAGAACATTTGGGTTTTCTTAAGGTAGGAATAGTCTTCTGTAAGATGTGATGATATTTATATCGACACCCTACCCATTGGACTAGAGCTTTCTGAGACTGTCAAGATCATCGTCAGAAGTACACCGGTAGACAGTGACCATTCAGCAATATTTTGATTCTTCAGAACAAATCAAAATGTTTGATCTTTATAAAAATATTCTTGATTTTTCTCAACACGTGTAACACTGGGTAACTAACAGTAGCAGAAGCTCACAATGGAGCTTCACGTCAATGAAATTTCCCTTGTGCTTCTGTTTCACTGTTTTATCTGCCTGCTTTCAATCTGCTCTAAATTTAGTACATAGAGATCAGTTAAAGAGTGTGTTGGACACTTCATGCTTGGCTATTAGCTAACCAATGGTTTAAGGGGTAGCTAATACACTAAAGATAAGGGCAAGATGTCAGCCTATCAAGAAAAAAGATGACTAACATACTTCTGAATATAGGCTATGATTAAATATGTATCGTATGTTTCTTGCTTATTGAACTCTCTAAAACCAAAGCTTCTGGGTAATCAAGCCAGTTAGACTAACAGTAAAATAATAAATCTTATTTCTTAAATATAGCAGGAGCACTGTGGCTCTAAAGAAAAAAAGTCTCAGCTATAATTCCCATCAGCTCTGCTTAACCCGCACTTTCATTTCTTTGGCCTGATCAGACAAGCTTTATAAAAAGGTGCTTTTATGGGCTGGTAAGAAAGCAACAAGCTGGTGCGGGGAATTTTAGTAAGAAATCTTCATTTTGTAGTAACATGGTGGAAAGCGAGTCCTTCTCTCTGCTACCTACAAGGGAAATAGAACCACTCCTGCCCACAGCAGTGTCTCCTCCTGGCAAGGGGAACACCAAAAAGCCACTGGGCTTGGTCATGGCCCTGCCCGAGTACAAAATCACCCAAGTCAACAGGGTGAAGCTAATGGTGAACACGGGTCTGTGAGGCTGAAGGCAGCTGCCACCAGCCCCAGGGACCTGCCATCCTCTTGTGGCAGGGAGCTCTCGCTGCTGGTGTCTGAGACTTTAAAGAATATATAAAGACTCTTTTCAGTGAAGCCCAGAGACAGGACAAGGGGCAATAGGCACAAGCTGGTTCACAGGAAATGCCATCTCAACATGAGGAAAAACTTCTTTACTTTGAGGGTAGCAGAGCACTGGAACAGGCTGCCCAGAGAGGTGGTGGAGTCTCCTTCTCTGGAGATATTCAAAACCTTCCTGGATGCATTCCTGTCCAGCCTGCTTTAGGTGGACCTGTTTTGGCAGGGGGGTTGGACTAGATGATCTCCAAAGGTCCCTTCCAACCCCCACCATTCTGTGGTTCTGTGATATTGGGTGCCTGGAACATTACCAGCCACAAAAAAAAAAAAAAAAAAAAGGTGGGAATAAGCAATAAAAACATTCCTGTCTGTCACTGCCCTGCTCCCTGCATGTCCCATTCCCCTGGCTGGTTGCCCGCTGGCCACAGGCAGCACCCCCTGGGTGCATACCTCAGGTACGTGCGGGATGCTTGCAGGCTGGGATGGACATGCCCAGGGCTCACCGTGAAGTCCCATCGCTGGGGTGCTGTCCTCGGGGGGGCTCCCAGCCTGAGGCTGCAGCAGCAGCCAAGCATGAGGTGGGGGTTTGTGTTAAGGATGAAGGCAGCTCTCTCAGATTTTGGCCAGTGTTTCGCTGGCTGCACAGAGAACATCCCAGGGCGATGGGGGTTGCTGGCACTGCTGCAGACTGAGCTGGCACACCTCAAACCCACCACGTGCGCGGCCTGAAAGTTTGATCCCACAATGAAGGATAAATGAGGCATCTACTTCCAGTAGGAATCTGTCCCGTAAGGAAGGAACAAAACCAGCATCATCAAAAGCAGGGGAATTACCTCTGCTACAAGGAAAGCCTTTTCCTCTCTGACGTAAAGACGGATTTTAAAAAAATAGGTGTTCATTTCTAAATAAAGAACAAGTCCTGTTGACTTGATGTCTGAGACGGCAGCCTGGGTCCAGGTGCAGGAACCATGGTGGGCTCAGGCAGCCCGGAGGTGCTGGACTGCAGGGGCTCTGGGGACAAGGCTTCTGCAGAAGCTGCTGGGCAGTAAATCCTGCTCCTGGCTCCCATCCAGATAAACTGACACCTGATTCCTAAATCTGGAAAGAGTCGGCAGCTTGAAAGTATCTTGTTCCTCTAGGATTGTATAGGGGATGGCCAGCATAATGGACAGGGTATTTTTTTTTATGCGAAAGGAGGGAAATCTTGGTTTTACACTGCATCTTTTTATTCCCCTCTCTGGATAATGGATACTTTCAAGTGGCCCTGGTTTATGGGGCTCCAAACTTTCTCTTAAGTTAAACTACTTGTGTGGATGTCAAGATATCACCGTCTTTAACAAAATAAGGATATTTTTAGAAGAACTTCCCCTCCTGTGGCATTCAATCTGCGTCAAACCAAGTATTAAATGGGGCTTCTCTAAGTACATAGAAAAGATATAAATGGACAAAACCTGACAGCCTCCTCAGTTCCCACTGATTACACAATTCCGACAGATGCCAGTGGAAGCTTTTCCTCAGCAAGAGCTGAGGGCAGGGCTCCCTCAAAACCAGCATCACACAACAGCAGCCGAGAGATGCAGCTATACTGAAGAAACGGTATATATTTAACAGGTGGAAGCTTCCTCCTCAGGCAAGACTGTAGGCCTTGGTAAAAATAATCTATATGTGATATTGTTAGTGAACTTATTCTAGAAATAAATTTATCTGCTGGAAATACTATACACTGAAGGGATTTACTACTCTAGCTCATCTTTATAATCATTTTTATAAAAGCTCGCTCTTCTGGTTACTGTACCGACATAAGATAAAGGGATGCCTGCAGGAAAGATTTACGAATTTCAGACAAAATAAATATAAAATACAGAATAAAAAATAATGTCACTAATTTGCATTTTTTGTTTAATCATACATACCTCTTTAAAATAATTCAGTTGTAATTTAAAAAAAAAAAAAAAGGCTTTCATTTTTAAATTGGATTCGTGTCTGCAAATTACGGCAAAGGCACAGGCTGAGCCAGGCACAGCTGGCTTCATGCTCGCCCCCGGTCCCCACAACGGCAACACACTCACCTTACAGTTAGACACCTCCGTAAATACCTCACGCCATGGAGCCTAAATAAAGCCCCTGAGCAGCTACTGTTGATGAACAGAATGCGTCACCTTTCCAATTAAAGGAATTAAGAGTGGAAAGGAAAAGAGGGAAAAGATGATAAGAGAGAGAGGAGGCTGTTCTCCCTCCCTCCAGCCCGCTCTCATGGTGTATAAAGACGTGTTGACAGTGGCACCAGAAACACGAGCCGGTGTATTGGAAGTGGAAGCAGGAACATTTCTTAAACGCGTAGTGAGCTTGCTTGTTTGTTTTCAGCGCTCCCTTGCTCTTTCGCCTTCACGTGGCAACCTTCTCTTCCCTCCCCTGAGCAGATTACTGGTGTTTAGAAGACCTGTACCGGGAGCTGGTAAAACGCTACGTGGATGCTATCGACAAGCTCTCGGGGAGGCGGCCGGACCCTGCTACCATTGAAGGCTGCAGGGAATTAAAACCAGACAACTACCTTCTCGCTTGGCACACACCGTTCAATGAAAAGGGTACGGTACCGCTTTCCGTTTATAGATCCTGGCTTAAATAATGCATGCTTTTGGCGTTTGTGGCTGTACGGAAATTGTTTCCTTTTTCCCCCTGACATCAAAGGCCACTAACCCTGAAACGTTTCCATGTTTCCCTGAGGATGGCAAGAGATCTGCCAGGAATTCCTTCTGTAGGGCACTATGTCCTCTCGTAAATGAACCCTTCCCTCTTTAACATCTATTTAAAGAGACTTTGTTCTTGGCTTTGTGCCTCTGGGTGCAGATCTTTGTCCTTGAGTTTAATGGTTATTTTAAGAAATATTTTCTGCTGTTTTCCGTTTAAATGTTTGTAGTCTTGGATCTTCTCAGTGATGGCAGCTCTGAAACAAAAAGCTGAGCCTGTGAAATGCTCCGTGCACCAACATGTTCACTGGAGGGAAAGCAGAGAGTTGCCTCCAGGTGGAAGCCCTGCTAACAACTATGACTGTTTTGCTTATAATCCCTAATATTCTTAGCCCTGTTTCCCTACCCATGACCCTCTCTTTCTTTCTCTTTATGATAATTCCATTTTAAGATGAATTGAATTTCTGCTTCAAGTTAAATAACACACATACAGCCATGTGCACACACACAATTAATCTTGAAAGACTGTAGAAACACCACACCGTCAGAGGAGGAGGTAGACCTGAGCAGCCACAAGTCAATGGCAGCTCACATGGACGTCGTACTGTGTCGGTGTGGTCGGTGTGATGCTCTTCCATGGCAGTATGTATTGGCACTGCTCAACAGCATTGCATATTGATGCAACATCATGGCAAAGACCCGGTGGCACAACGCCATGGCTATTTCTGGGTCTCCACAGCCAGTTTTCTCTGACACAAAAAGCATCCCTCGCTCAGCCCCCGCTTCTCTCAACAGCTGCTGGGAGGGAAAAGGATCCCCTCCCCATTTATCCAGCACTATTAGCCAGGCAGATCTGAGAGTGCCCCCTTGGCAGTTGTCGTATGTTTTCTGATTGATAGTGAGTAAAATTTGGTTAAAATGATTATGGGAGCTGACGGTGGCCGTGAGCAGCTCTCACCACCTCCAGCAGTGGATCCCGGCTGTTCCCCAGTCCATTGCTGTGTTGGAGTCACATCTCTCCTTTTAGCCTTCCTCCTCCCCAGCTTTCCATGATGAACTATTTGCTCTTAGGATACTCTGGGCTAGAAAGATCTAAAATTAATTCTTGCCTTGAGACCTGGCAGCTAAAACCTTCCTTCTCCATCTGATCTGACAAATATAATCCTGAACATCTCAAGAAGCCTTTTTTTCACCATGAGAGCAAAAGAGCCAGTGACCTGAGGTGGAGATGTTCAGCCTACCATGGGACCTGACACTGCTATGGACATAATTAACTTTTTAATTGAATTTTCACAAATTTCTTCTCAAGGCAAAAACATTCCAAGGGCATTGAATGCCTAGCAGTTGGGTAATATCTTCGATGGGCTGGAACCAAAATGCTGGTTTCCTGTGGTCATTTTATCTTACCTCACTTCTAGCAAGAATTCATATGCTAGCCTTCATGGACCAGTGAAATCATAGCTTAGGTAATTTTCCATTGCTTATATGAAGCTTTTCGCTTAAATTCA
Source organism: Xenus cinereus (assembly GCA_025774025.1). Lineage (NCBI taxonomy): Eukaryota > Metazoa > Chordata > Aves > Charadriiformes > Scolopacidae > Xenus > Xenus cinereus. The sequence continues at coordinate 147,428,170 of JAOXJK010000001.1, forward strand.
TGTGGGTATAGTCAGCACTCTGAGTTCTTAAGTCAAACTGCCCTGTGTGTATCTTTGCCACCTCGTGTCATGCTCATTGCCACACCTCTACAAAGAGGTACCCAAATTATGTTAAGGGCTGATGAGATTCCTGTGACCAGCAGAAGACCCGTCCAAGGCTCTCTAGCATCTTCCACTTTAAGAACTTGTTTCCAATTTATGACATATATAAACTCAAGGCTGAAATTTTCACTGTTGAGTGTTTGCTGCTATTTGTCCATCAGCATTTGTTTAAAATTTTGATACAGATGAGTGCGCTGTCTCAGGAACATGGTAAAAATGTTTTGTTCCGTTGCTAAAAACTCAAACTGTTCAGAAGAGACATCTCTGACATAAGGTGGTACCCCCTGGGCTGGAGGTGTACCTTCGGAGACATGGTGAAAGTCCAGTCAAAAGGCAGCTTGGCTCTACCTGTATCACATGCATTTCAGGCTGAGGCTGCAGCATCCAAGCTGGTCTTTATTTGCAGCTACTGGGGCAGCTGTGGGGCTTCCTAGTAGCACTTGAAAACAGTGCCTTTTTGCTGGTGGCATTACTAGGGGAGCATGAAGAAAAAGTATGAGTTAAATGCAGAAAGCTGGGGAGCAAAAACGAAGGCTAAGCCACAGAGGGACAGGAGATAAAGGGGCCAGGCTCTAAGTTCTCATGCAGGACTGGAAGACACATCCTCTTCAGGCCTTAGCAGCCATTAAGCTGATCTTTATTATTCTACAGATGTAGAGTGAAGAAAAGGACACTGAGGTATTACATACTAAAAGAGAGTGTCATGCATAAATTAAAATGATGTAATAAGAAAGTGTCAACACAGCTTTTGTGACAAGAAGTAACACCTCAGAAATCTATTAGAAAGCTCATGAAATAGCCAAGAAACAGGAGGAAAAAGGAGACGTGAAGGCGGTTTGTTAGGATTTCCAAAAGACATTCAACAAGGTCCCTCATCTAAGCAATGAGGCACTAAGTTGCTACAGGGTGACGGAAAGGTTATCCTGAGGACAGACAACTGGTTAAAAGAGAGTAAATAAAGAGCAGGAGATTGCAGTCTGTCTTCTCCATAGAGAAGGAGGTACTTGTGTTGGACCTCTGTTCTTCATCATGTCCACAAACTGTCTGGAAATGCAAATGCATAGTGGGTCAACAAAGCCAAAGTTGTGGAAGAGTTGCTACTGTTGCACAGCAGCAGAACCAAACGATGCAGATAAATGAAAAGTCATATGCGGGGGAGCAGGGAGGATGGGATGGACAACAACAAAGAGAACACTCACTGTCTCCTCCAGCACAGGAACCAAGGACTTCAAATGAAAGTGGCAGGTCATGTGCTCAAAGCAACCAAAAGGAAGGGCTTCTTCACACATCACCTAATTAAGCTGCACAACTATTTTCCAATGCCGATTTGCAGATGCTACAGATCATGTGACTTCAAAAAAAAAAAAAGGCTGGACAAATTCACCAAAGGGTAATCCTTCAAGGGTTGGTAAGCAGAAAGGCGGATAACCAATTGCCTCAGAGAGACAAATTGTCAGCATTTTAATTAATATGAAGGGGTAGCATCATTGTACTTTTAATTTACTGTTTCTTAAGTATCCTCTCCTTTGGCCACTGTCAGACATCGTAAGTTGGTTAGACCTTTGGTCTGATTGTGGAGGACAGTCCTTATGTTTTTACGTCTCACCTGTTACTTGGACTATTCTTGCTGTCCCTTCATTGATTCACATGGTAGATACTGAGACATGGGAGGTAACAGCTGCTAATCATCTGAAGCCTAGTCTAGGCTTGATGCTACTCCATATGATGTTGGTTTTTTTTTTTTGTTATGGAGTTTGCTTGTCTAATTCTGCAGAAGGTTTTAATATAACTTCCTAGACTGGAGGAACACAATGAAGTTGCAAAGTCAAGCTCCTTCAGACCAGCAGTCAGATTACTGTAGCCCATTCTCCACTTTGGAGACACTAAGAGATGTTATTCAGTTAGCAGCAATGTGTAGCACAACAGTCTTCCCTCTTGGATAACCAGCATGAATTGTGTCCTTTGGAGGAACCAGGATTGCATGATGAAGAAGACTCTTATCTGCTGCTCTATGGCAGCAGATGGTTTAATGAAGAGTTTGGTCTTGCAAGCAGAAGACATGTTCTCCCAGTTAAGCTGACTGGTGCTCTGGATTTCTTTCCTGACTTTTTCTTGTTTCTATGTGATCTGTGGGACAGGCAGACAGTTTTGTCTGCTCCTGGCTCCTAAATAACCAGGCACTACAGCTGCAGTATATGTGAGGTACAGGAGAAAACACACCATTTGCAGAACAAGTATCCAGCCTTTGCATGAGGAGCAGTGGCCAAAGGTGTTCTGGAGAGGGCCCATTTCACTGCTATCAGAAAGGATGAGGAAGGAAGCTCTGAGCTTGCCGGGAATAAAATGGTATTTTGCAAAACCTTTCATGTCACATCTATCAAGTGTTTGGCTTTTTTTGGAAGAGTTATTGCACACAAAATTTACACTTTAGACTCTGAGGGGGAAAGGAAGAAATGTCTTCAGCTAACATAATTAGATGACCTAACCAGGATGCTCACTCAGGATAGCAGCTCTCCAGGGAGAAGAGCTCTTCTCTTGAAATTCAGATCCTAGTTGGTCTGTATTGCACCTGAACATGCCACTAGATGGCTGATGTTACTTTGGCTCAGGCTTCAGTTTGGCTTGAAGTAAATCTTCCTGCCATCTCCTCTACCACACTTTGATCACACTCATGATCTTAGGACACCCAAACTTGAGCCCCTTGGGAACAGCAAGCAGTGCTCCAAGAGAGTCCCAAGTGCTCTGTCACCCCCAGCGGGCACAGCCCAGGGGAGCAGCTGAGGGCTTTTCTCAAGATCGGTGTCTGAAAACCCTGACTCTTGCTCCTTGGCATCTGCTACTTCAATGCGCTCTGGCCAATGAATTGCTCCTACTACGCCATCGTACTGGCTAATGGGGATACGGCCTTTCTCAGATGCTGCCCATCTGGGAAAGTCATGGAGAATATGCTCCTAATGCAGGTTCCACGGAGGCTAAAATTAGGTGGCATAAATATGCCTCTTATCTTCCAGAGACCAAGTAGAGAAATGCTGTTTGCTCTTAGCTATACCCAAGGTCACTGGGACGTGTGACTGAGCAAAGACAGTGATGAAAAATGCCAAGTACTTTGAAAAATCGAACCCTATCCATCTCAGGGTGGGTGCCTGTAATGAGTTAATGCTTTTTTGGGCACTGACTTACCAGCTGCAAAGAGGAGATAATCACCTCACTGGTGCCTTGTGAAGATAAGCTCATTAAAACTTCTGTGGGATCCTGATATTACTGTGATAAGTACTGCAGAGAAACTCATTAGTAAATTTTACTCTCCATTCATTGAAGTGTTTCAAAGTTGAACACCTGGGTTCGTGCACTCAGTGCTGAGGATTAAAAGAAATACTGAATTAGCTAATCAATGCATAAACTCCATGCTGCATGAGGCAGATATACCCAAGACCAAGCTCAGTAAGTGCAGGCTGTACCACAATGAGTGTGCACACAAGCACCGACTCCAGGTCGCGTGGGAAACCTCCGTTCTCACATTGCTTGACTTTGGAGGATTTGGCTCTGTAGCCTTTAGTTTCTTTTTGGACACATTATTTTTGTATGTAGCAGAAGCTATTTTGTGAACTACCTGTGGGGTTCTCTGGGATGAAATGCGCGTTAAAATTGTAAGAAAGATCAACTGTGATGCTCGTACAAAGTGTTTTAATCATGTGCTTTCAGCATGAAGAGTACTAAAATAAATGCATAGTAAAAGTGCATCTGTTTCTCAAACTTCTGTTTCTAGTGCTGGCGTCTGGAGCAAGCAAAAGAGAGGTGTCAGCCAAGAATGAGTAAAGATGGCATGAGAGTTTGAATCAAGTGCTGTGAACAAGAGAGCATGCTGCTTTCTGAGCCTGCTATGCACTTTGTAGCAGTTGAGAATATTGGGATATACCTGTAAAACCAGAATATGTAGAAGCAAAACTCTGCTCAAGAAACTTTCAAAAATTGTAACTTGCTTTGCGTGCTAATTTCCCACTCCCCGAGGAATTCTCACGCATAGGTTGAATTAATAAAATGTGCTTGTTTCACATTTTATCAAGCTATTTGTGTATCAGTAGTCTCCTTTTAAATGCTTGCATTATCTTTTTACTTTAGGTTCAGGATTTGGAGCATCCACAAAGGCCATGTGTCTAGGGATGCGATACTGGAAGCCAGAAAGGCTGGAGTCACTTATTGAAGTAAGCATTGAGTGTGGACGAATGACTCATAACCATCCTACAGGTAATGTCCGCTGACGTATCGGTGCACTGAGGTCCCTAATGATGCTTTTTGCTTCCATGGGAACTAACTCGGCTCCTGTGAATTCACCTGGTTAAATTGCTTCTGCTTTGCAGACTCCAAGGCCTTGGTTTGAATTTTGCTTGGATAGTATATACATGTATACATTACTTACATAATCTTACATATTTGCTTGTGTATTACACAAACAGCAGCCTCAGGAGTAGGAGTTTTTACCCCTAGAATCCCAATAACTAAACACAACCCATCTTGTCAAAAACGTATTCATGTCACTTGCACAGATCAAATTTTAGGATTCATGTACATTGAGATGACTCGCTGTTATCATGCAAGTTTATGGTTCAGGGGATAACAGCATTTTTCTCTTGACAGGTTTTGTCATACCCAATTGCTATAGGTAAAGGTAGAAAGCCAAAAAAATCTAACTCTGCATATTTTCAGACACTATATCTGAAACATTCTCTAAACAAAACATAAACAAGTAGATTTAATGTTTTGAATATTTACATCTGTCATTCTGATAATTCTATGCTATGTAAGCGTGAATTCATTCTGCCTGCTTTAAACAGGAATAAACAAAACCATAATGAATAGTGACATTCAACACGCTCAGTGCTTTGAAGCAGTCAGAAAAGCCATCAGGATGGCATAAAATTAGAGGAAAATAATTCAGAACAAAGCAGGAGGTATCATTAAGCCAATATATAAAGTCCATGGTGCATTAGCAGCAGCAAGACTGCTTGCAGATCTGGGTCCTCCACCTCAGAAAGGACTTACTAGAGCCAGAAAATGGCAGCAAGGAGCATCCAAGTCATCAAATGCCTTCCGTACAAGGAGAAATTACACCCAGAAGGAGTTTTCAGCTGGGAAAAGAGTGACACGGTGAGGAAGTGGGGAGGAGAGGGCCACCACGGACCTCACTACCATCCTGAAAGGTGCCAGAGAAACGTCAGTTGTGATTCTCATAACTCAAAGACAGGGGGAATCCAATTGAATTGTCAGTCAGGACTGAAACAAACAGACAACGGAAACGCTTCCCGGTGTCATGCAGAGTCAAGCTGCAGACCTGGCTGCTACAGGCAGCTGCAAAGTCCACAGATACGCCTGGGTTCAAAAGGGATCAGGCAAGCCAACGAGAAGGGCTGTTGCTGTTAAAAGCAATCAAGCTGTGTAATTAAAATTGCCCTTAAGCTAGTCCAGAAGCCCTGGGGAGCAGAGCAGCCAAACCAATTAGGCCCACTCTGTACTGGTATTAATAGGCAGAGCCAGAAACCTCGTCTGGGGCTTGCTTTCTTCCCTGATGAGGGGCAGGGGCTACCTGAAGGCTGCCAGGAGCAGGGCAATAGCAGCAAGGGGAGGGGGCTACCTGGGGAGAGGGCAAGAAAAGACTGCCAGCCCCCCAAAAACTTTCTGGGCATGCCCCAGCCCCTATCACCTTCTTCACCACCCATTGCTCCCTTTGCTTCATCCTCTAAACCCTCTGCTGCCATCCTCATGCTGAATGTGACACTCGAGGCTCTTTATGGCAGTTGGGTTAGATGCTGCCTATCTGAGTGAGACCCTTTGAACTGGCTCTACCTGCTTTTTTTATTCTTTCTGAAAACATCTATTACATCCTGGGCTAGACACGCCTTTGGCCTGACCCAGTATTGCAGGTCTTATGGCAGAGAGAATGAGTAATCCTTTCTTCTGGACTTGTAACCTCCTAAAATAATTTGGTTTTACCTTCAGCAAAACACATGAAGTTCATGCTTACCTCTATGCATGAGTGAACCTTTTGGACCCATGCACCAGGAGAAGCACATGCATTAGTACTTTGCTCACCTGGGGCTTATTTAAATGGCTGAGTTGTTTTCTTAACCTTCTTTTGCATGTTGCACTGGGTGGATTTTGTTGCCCTTGACAGATTGCCAAGAGCACAAGCAAATATGAGAAATGATCTCCTCTGTTTCTGACGTCATGGAAGTGTTGAGCGCCTGTTAACAGAAAGTTCATCTTAATTATGTTCGTATCCAAAATGGAAGACCTAGCTAGGCAGGCAGATAGCATGTCCTCCTTGGACAATTGCTTCTCTCCTCCAAGGGGACATGGGCTTGTCCCCTTAGAGTAAAGTGAGCCAGAAATAATGTTAGATCTAACAACCACAGCACTTGAGCTGGGTGACTCTGTAAGCAAGGTGATACAGCTTGGAATCGAACCACTTTGCGCAAGTCAATTATTTCACGTGACTTCAATTAGAAGATTTTCAGTATTACATTATTGGATGATGTTTATTTTTGACCCCTACCTTAATTTCTGTCATGTTACATCACTGAGAACAGAAGGTCCCCCTTATGTAAAATAAGTTGTAAACCAACGGGCACTGCACATCAGCCAAGAATCTCAACATGCCATGAGCCAGTCTGCAAACAGGCAGAGGTAGGTTATGTACATTCGTTAATCTGCCCAACAGCCATGAGGCATTCCACTAATGATTTTACGAAGGACACGGCAAGGATGGTAGGACCACAGACCGCGCGTTGGTAATCTTTGCTGTCTATGAATTCCAGGCTTTCTAGGGTCCCTATGCACAGCTCTCTTTGTGGCGTACGCGATACAAGGGAAACCCCTTGTGCAGTGGGGAAGAGAGATGATGAAGGTTGTGCCGATGGCTGAAGAATACTGCAAGAAGACCATTCGCCACATGGCAGGTAATGTGTCAGAATCAAGAGCTCTTTCCTTAAACATACGTTCAGTTAGAAAGACACTGAAGAAACACCACTCCCCAGTCTCTCAATTGTTTTTTTCCCCTGTTTCCTCTGCCCAGACCGTAAGCAATTTGCAGGTTGTGCCGCCGCCTTCTACTGGCCGTTAGGTGCCCAGCACATTGGTGGCAAAAATACAAAGAGGAATAGAAATGATAATGCCCTACTGCAGTTTTATTTTTAGGAAGTCTTCAAAGATTGCTGGGCAGGGGGGAGGGAGGAAATGGTATTTAGCAGGTTATTAGGCAAAACAACTGCTGAGATATAAATTATTCAGCTCCTTTCCACCAATTAGCATAGTCCCATATTTTCCATAAGAAAACCCACTGATATTCCTCATTTTGCCAGGAAAAGTTCACCTGCAGATACCTCCTGACCAAGGCATAGCTTCTGACCACAAATTCAGATTTGACTTGTTGCTTTTCTGAACAAATATTTAGGATACAACCTGTTGTATCCTTGTTTTAAAACAATTGAGCGTAACACAACTACTGAACTTGATATTGCTACTTTACTAATGTATGTGATCTTCAGGGCAAAGGTATTTTAGTCTCCTCGTGCCAGGGAGCGTTGCATTTGTAAGGGAGGGACCTGCCATGGACAGACGAGTATCATTGCATTAAAACATCAAGGAAAGAGGTTTTTCTATCGATCTCAAGGGACAGCAATTGAGAAAGACGGGATTCAGTGGAAATCTTTACACAAGAGCACTCAGGAATGAAGATTTACCTGGGAAGGGAGGCCGACGTTGCTTTAAAATCTGAAAGGAGCCCCAGGGAGCCTTCCTGAAAGACCCCGCTTTTTTGTCTGTGCCTCATTGCGCACCAGGATTTTTTTAGCCAAGACCTATGAGGAGCAGGTGCAGGATTAGTGTGAGCGAGCTCCTCTCTGAGTGGCTTTGCAGCAGGTCCCTGTCACTCCACCCCAGCGGGACCCCTCGGCGTGGAGGTATGCGCGTCGGGCTCCTGGGGCACGCTCTCCGGCGAGTGCCCGTATTGTTGAGCTTCGTCCTATTTTGGTAGCGGGAAAAGTCTCCCGCATTAAAGTTAAGCTCCTTGGCTGGTGAGATGCACGGCAAAGAAATCCTGCCAAACAGAGTCCTCCGGTTTTAGAAAACTCTTTTTGAGCTGCGTTATTCCCCTGTGGACAGCAAACACAGTGTCAGTCGCAGCGGGCTTGACTCAGCAGCCCTCCCTGATATTCGGTTGCAATTACTTGCCAGATAGTCCCATGCATGGACCTCAGGCCGGGCTCAAGGGATGGGGCAGAGCCTCTCTGGGGCCAGTGGTGTGGGATTTCTGACCATGCTGCAGGTCATCCACGCAACCAAAATCGCCTACAACTCCTTGATCCCTTTGTCTCCAAGCCTGTGCGTTGGAATAATGACACTTCCTTGCTTGTTGAGATGCTACATAGAAAACATTCCTTTTTGAGGCATTCTTGTTTTATAGTCATGGGTAAGTAGGAAAAAAACCCAAAAAACACGAAGAAATAAACCTGTCAGGTCACCTGCATTTTTAAAAGAAGTCTTGGCACCAGCTGGTGCCAGTAGTTTACTTCAACCAACAGCATGGTGTGATTATTTTTTTTCAAGATGCTCTCCTTGGCCCGATGGCTGTGAGTGCACTTCCACTCTGTTTTTCTAAGCACCCCCTCTTTTTTTAGGGTTCTAATGAATGGTTTCCTTGTAATCAGGCAAAACTGGGGCAAGGACTTAGGAAAAGGGCAGCTGGGCATTCCCAGGTGTACAGGGCCAAGTGGTTGAAGGCTCATCCCTTCAACCTGGGGCTGGAGAAGGCTCATCCCCTTCCCTGGGGCTGGGGAACCAGCAACCTTGTGAAAGAATCAGGTCCTACAAGGCAGCCTGGGTTTTTTACCATGGAGTTGAACCACTTTAAAAATCTTAATTGCCAAAGAGGGTGATCTGTATGGCATTTTGGGCAAAGAATAAAAATCAGATTACATCCTTCAGAGAAACAGTTCGGTCGTGTGCATGCTCCTCAGCCACTTGCAGAACACAGCTGAGCAATATCAAGCAGCGTCAGAGACAGGGAAAAAGCAGCAATGCTTAAATTTATTTTAAACTGTACACCAATAGTCCCATACTGAATTCCTCATTCGCCTTGGCATACCTAGAGGTCTTTCCCATCTCACTGATTTCTAATTCCTTTCCGCATTGGCAGGGTTTCCCTCAGGCCTCAGTTCTGCAGATGGGTGTGTATGTGTGTGTTTAACAAGTCAGAGTGACTTATGTGCCTTTTTAAGCCTTTAAAAAAAGGTTGAACCAGAGCATTGGCTTGAAAATAAACTGAATTTAGTAAGATTATTCACACGTGCAAAGATAAACTTGATTGGAGTTGCTCTTCCTAAAGTGACAGAAAAAGGAGAAAGACCTGTGGTTCTCAAAAAAGGCCTATTTGTATGGACACGGATTGCAGATGTGTGTGTTATTTATCCCTTTTACTACATTTGATATGTATTATAAGCAAATGGAAATCTTTGTCTTTTCTGTCTGCCTTTTCCTGCAAAAACACACAGAAATGCTGTGAGAACATAAATACTGGAGAAATTATGTGAATAAAAACTTGTAACTAAGGTAGAAGACAATTCGTATTTAGGACATGCAAACATTTTTAGATATTCTTTAATCAGAGTGAAGGTATATAAAAATTGGCACAGAATTGATTTTTTCCTTTCTTTTTGTTGGCTCTTATCTTTTTCTTGGAGTGTACTTCAGTAAGTTCTCTAAAAATCTCATCTTGATGTATCTTAATATAATTTTAATATACCATAAAAATAGCATAAGATTCTGAAAATACTGAATTCTTTCTTTCACATCTTCTGTTTCCAGTGGAATGTCCCACTTCATATTAAAATGCATACTTAGTACATATGCCTGTTTAATGTATGTTACTGTAAAATACCCAGTTTTTCAGGTCTACCAATGCTGTAATTTTCTTTAAAATTAATTTAAGTAGAAGTGAAAATGTTGCCCAGATGAAATGCTACTTCATTAATTTCTTTTGCATTCAGAGTACCAGGAGCACTGGTTTTACTTCGAAGCCAAGTGGCAGTTTTATCTGGAGGAGAGAGAAATCAATGAGGAAAATCAGAATAAACCTGTCTTTCCGGACAACTATGACGCAGAGGAGAGAGAAAAGGTAACTGCAACTACAGAAAGCGCTCGGAAAGGCTCTGAACCCAGAGGTGTATTTTCAAAGAGACACACCAGTATTTTTCAACTGTTTCCATTGCTAGAGCAGTCAGGAAGTTTTTAGGTTTTTTTCTAAAATTTCAAGAAAGAAAAAACAACTCACATCCTTGGCTCAGATATACGTTAATGTAAAAAAGCAGTCGTCACCAGTCCTGGGGTTGCTGCAATAGGAGAAAACAGTGCAGAGAGGTGGACCTAATGCTCAGACGTATTGAGGCCCAGAGCAGGTACAAAACTTAAGCCACGGCTATTTGAGGGTTGGAAAAAGCAAACATCTCACCAGGGGGTCTTATTAGAGCCTAATGGAGCTGTGGCCCGAGTCCCACAGAAATCCTCCTGGGTACTATGAGCTGGAGTTGGTTATAGTCCTTCAAACAGAAGACAGCCGTCCTAAGCAACACTCTGCCAACGCAGGCTGTGTCCAGGCTCGTTTTAAGTGTCTCAAGAGATGGTGTTTCACCACGTCCCACAAGATACTATTTTATAGCATACATGATCTTTCCTTTGCCTCATGACTTCTGGTTATATCTTATTAACTCAAGAGAAATAACGTGTCTTCTTCCCTGGTGTTTACAGCTTTCTGTTACGTGCTGGCACCTCTCAAAGCTCTCCACTTAGCAGCCAAGCAATAAGTATGTGGTTCTTGTCACCTTTTCCCATAAATCAGTAGTCCTTTTTTCCAGACTATTAAAGCACAGTTCTATTCCGAGAAGTCACTTTGTATATTTTGGGTGCTCATCTATGCAGTGAAATGTGCCAATGGAAGATAGATTGACTGTGGATAATAAGAAATTGCTCACTCTAAACATAAAGAATAGATCTCCTTCCAGTTTTATTAGTAACTTGTAGTTTATATAGTAACTTGCTACTAGTTCTTTGTTCCTTCCAGTTCCATGGGAGTCTTAGCAGAGCTTTAGGAGAGATCAAACTCAACAGCATTTCCCCATGATCATTTCAAGAGAAAACTGCATGAATTCCTAATGCAGAAACAAAATTGACCTTTGTTGCCCAAGACCAACCAGTTTGGCCTATTGAGCTACTTATTTTGATGCATAAGAAAAGAAATTGTTTCTTGACCTTCAAACTCCACCACCAGCCAGAAACCACAGCCTGACAGAAGTTGAGAGACTTAATTTGCTTATAAGCTGAGGGGGCTTATAGCCATGGAAAGAATAAATAGGAAAACGTATCCATCTTTCCTGCCTTTTTCCCAGGAGTGCTTTTCTTTGCACTCCCTCCAAACTGACTGGCCACTTGTGTCTGGAGGTATAGCTGATTCCCTTTCTATAGGCAATTAATAAAGCATAAATATCTGGCCCCACTCTTGCTAACAGGTATATGCATGCTCCTGCTCGACCAGGAACACCTTTCTGCAGGCACGTTACCAGCTGTGGTGAAACTCTCATACATGGCTTGCATTGATCTGAGTACATTGCAAAGGCATTTTCCCTCTCTCAAAAAAAGTACACCTTGAAACGCTAAGCAGCAAAGGTCGTATTCTGTATAAGCAAGGATACAGCTGAAATTTGGGGATAACTAGAAATGTGGGGATAAAAGACAAATTACCCCTTCTTGAATGTGTAAATACAAGATAGGCCAATGTAGGATAAATCGTTTTTCAGTGATACGTGTTTTGAACATGTTAGTTACACAGTAAATAGGCAGAAGCTCCACCGTACTCGGTATCAGCCTTGCTTCTGCAAATAAACCGCTTGCCCTACTCACTTTCTGGGGATGGACACGACGTGTGACAAAACGAATGAGGAACCAAACCAAAACCATCCAGGCCAATTAGAGTCTGAGGCTCTTGTCCCCTTAAGATGGAGTTGCTTAAACCAGCATTGAGAAAGGACACAGAAAGGGAAACAAAATGGATGGAAAGGGAGTGCTAGCCAGCAGCGGGTCAACTCCTGGAGGGTGAAGAAGGCAGAGGCGGCTGTAATTACTGACTGCAGGGGTTTACAGCAAGGAGGGGACGTGTGAATTACCTCCAGGGCTTGGCAGCAGCTCAGTGCCTTCAGCAGGAGGGAGAGTGAGTGCGTGTTGACACCTCCATCCACTCACTCAGCGCTGCTGCTCCTTGCCCGCCCGCCTGCCCGCGGGAAGCTGGGCTGGTGGCACACCGCAGGGCCGCACCGAGGCGCCGGAGTCGAAGGGAGGTCATGCTTTCGAAATGTTTGATAAACGCTGCCTTGGTGCAGTTAAGGCCCCCGTGGCGTCGGTCCCCCAGGACAGCAATCCCTAGTGTAAGGTTGTTTCAGCAAGGCGGGATGACATCAGATGGGTGCAGAGCATCACCGTCCTTAAGGGCTAAATGGAGCGACACTCGAGCCGCTTGCCTGCGCACCCAGAATAGCACCTCCACGCTGAGTCCTCTTGCCTTTGGTGGTATTGCACGTGGATCAGTACTGCTCCACCAGCATCCAAACCCCAGCAATAAGGTGGGAAATTTTGCATGCGTCCTTCAAGAACAGCATAAAGACATAGATACGCTGCCTAGATTGAAAAAAAAAATAAAAAAAATAAAAAAGGCAAGCAACAGAGTGAAGCTGAGTCCAACTCTGCCTTGTTTGATGCGTGTGCAGATAAACCACAACTGAGTATGTAATGGTTGAGGTGAAAGTGAATAGATAGAAAAGAAAACCCTTCACATGTGTTGCAGAAGCCAAGAATCAGCCAAGCAGCAACAATTCAATTTACCATCATGTAACTTAAACTTCAGGGAATAAAGCTGCCCATTTCTTTTAAAGGAAGGTATTTTTTTACTATAAAAAAGTATCAGTATTGAGTTCCTTTGGGGATTTCAGGCAGGAAAAAGTGAGTCCTGGAGGTACCTCCGCTTAAAGAAAATCTAGTTTTCCTTTGCAAACCTAAATGTGAGGTTTGAGGGTTTTTTTATTTCTTTCTTCTCCTGGGGTAGAAAGGTTTCTTACATTTGCAAATTATTTTCCTTCTTGTTCAATAAATGCTTGTGGAAGAGGAGAGAAAGGTTTTGTCAAGAAAATGTCATAGAAGGGGGCTTGAATTAACATAGTCTGAATTTGAGCCCCTAGAGAAATTACTGAGTCAGACCATTTTTACCCTCCATGTAAAACTTGGCTAATTGAAACATTTGCTAACAAGTGACAAGGGGACTTGAGAATATTTCCAAGAGCCAGGAAGAGGACTGGCAAAGTCAGTCCTTACCCACCCTAATTTTTTAAATAATAGGGAATTTCTGGGAGGTGAACTTGGAATCTATCCTCATCTACTTTTTGGCATTCTTGGTTTATTTACATCAAGTCAAGTTCTTGGCCTGCTGAAAATTCGGTGTGTTAAGCTGAGATGCAGGCTTATACCTGCCCCTCAGGCATCACCTGGGCTGTGCCAGCTCACCCCATGCTCGCCCTTCCCCTGCGAGATGAGTTATTCCCACTAGCAGGGGAGAAGCCCCCCCGGCACAGCCCTGCATCCCTGTGTCCAGTGCCCAACCCTGACACCACCATCTCTCCCGCAGACGTACCGGAGGTGGAGCTCTGAAGGCCGGGGAGGGAGACGAGGCCATGATGCCCCCATGATTGCCTACGACGCCCTGCTGGGCTGTGGCGGAGACTGGACGGAGCTCTGCAATCGTTCCATGTTCCACGGAGGTGAGGACCTGCGTGGATCCTGTCCCCCGCTCCCTCACTGGGGTGGGAGAGAGCCCTCCTGGCCATTGGCTGCCACTGTTGGCCAATCTGCCATGCCGCCCATTATACCTGCACCCCTGGTTTTACACCCAAAACCCCCTTCTTGTGGTGGCAGCTGCCACACTGCTTTTCAAATGTTACTCCAAGTCTCACGGTTTTGAGAGGAGCATGAAAAGTAAATCCAGTGTGACTTAGTAAAGGGCTGGCATCTTCCCCCATCAAAATCATTGAATCAGAGAATAGTTTGGGTTGAAAGGGACCTTTAAAGGTCATCTAGTCCAACCTCCTTGCAATGAGCAGGGACATTTTCAACTAGACCAGGTTCCTCAGAGCCTGGTCCAACCTCATCCTGAATGTTTCCAGGGATGGGGCAACTACCACTTCTCTGGGCAACCTGAGCCAGTGTTTCACCACCCTCATCATAAAAAATGTCTTCCCTATATCTAGTCTAAATCTTCTATCTTTTAGTTTAAAACTGTTACCCATTGTGCTGTCAAAACAGGCCCTGCTAAAAAGTTTGCCCCCATCTTTCCTGTAGGCCCCCTTTAAGTACTGAAAGATGACAATAAGGTCTCCCTGGAGCCTTCTCTTCTCCAGGCTGAACAACCCCACCTCAGTCTGTCCTTCTCATTTTTGTGGCCCTCCTCTGGACCCGCTCCAACAGGTGCATGTCTTTCTTGTACTGAGGGCCCTAGAGCTGGACACAGTACTCCCAATGAGGTCTCTAGCGCCTTTGGCACATAGTGAAACCAAGAGGGCTCATGGCCCCTTGCTGTAGAGCCCTACAAGCCCATGGGCACCACAGGGAGCAGAGGTGACACCCTTCCAACCTGAACCATTCTACGTTTAAAAGCGCATGCGGTCCTATGCCATGCTGTGCTGCCAGGAAGGCAGGTACACTCCCTAATTCAGGACATTTGCCATGTGACAGGGACCCCTGCAACTACTCTTCCCTCCTTTTTTCCCTAGCAATGGCTAGCTGCTTGCAAGAGCTGTTATATTGGAATGGAGTTTTCCTAAACTCCTAGCCCAGGAGGACATGCCACAGAGGTGTCACCACATCCTTGCCTCAACATTGCTCTCTCCCCCAGGGACCCTCACTAGAGGCAGGACACGGGGTGGTGACTTCCCCGTGTCGGGACTGAGCCAACATGTGCCCACCATGCTCTGGCGGCAGCATGATATTTCCTCACCTGTGGAGCGTGGCTTTTGGTTGTGTGTGGGAAGGTGACACTAAGAGACCATTCCAATTGTGCTTAAACCTGCAGGAGAAAGCGCGGCTACCGGGTCTATCGCTGGTTGCCTGTATGGCTTGGTTTATGGCCTAAGCAAGGTCCCCAAAGGCTTGTACCAAGACCTGGAGCAACGGGAAAGGCTCGAGTACTTGGGCGAGAATCTTTACCGACTATCCATGGAGGAAAAGTAATGCGCTTTCTGCCATTTTTTCTTTCTATAAAGACTATATCAAACCTTGTAGATATAACTGACTGATGTTCATAGTGAAGGAATTAGCCATGAGTTAGTCTGACAGGCCGTATGTAGATTGTGTGCAAGCAAAGGTAGCTGAATTATTCAAGACTGGTTAGATATTTATGGTCTTTGTGGTTTTTTTACAGATGTATTTCTGAGTATAAAGAGTGCTGCTTAAACCAGTGAGATAATCTCAAATGGAAAAAAATGAATAAAACCTCTTTTCATTGACTTCAGTCTAACTTGCTATAATACCACTTCCTTAACAGACATGACCAGTAATTACACATATGAAATTAATTTTCAGAACTAATGCTTTCCTGCAAAACTAATGGTAGCATCCACTTATGGGGATATTCTCTGTATATTTGACAATCCTTTCACTACTGCTGTTCCTCCTTGTTCTCAAATCTAATGTGTCTGTGACACTTGTAAATCTAATGTCTCACGGATTAGCTTTTAATGAATCACTGATCCCTGCATCAGCTCTGTGGTGCAAGGTAGTGTTACATTAGAAGCTTCCAGAAAAGGAAAAGCCAACACTAAAAATACCCACATGGAACAGCAAAGCACCAGTGTGTCTAAAATTTCTGAATTACACTTTTATTATTCTTCAGTCTTCAGAACAAATGTGTTTTTTTAAATATAACTGGCTGAAATATTTGTAAATAAATTGATCTTATACTATTTTCTAAGCATCATCCTTTATTTTTAGATTGAGCAGATTATATGTTGCTGTATCAGTGTCAGAATTTTTGGCTGAGGTCTTCAAGCAGTTGTAATAGGTCAGCAGTCAGGCTGTGATGCATTTCACAAGTCTGAGCACCACAAAAACCGCAGAAAGAAAACAGTTACAATAGCTTTACCTTTTTTCCTCTTTCCTTTTTTCCCTTTTCCCCTTTTTCCCTTTTTCCTCCTGTCTTGCCTCACCTTGCCTTGCTTCCCCTTGCCTCTCCAACCCCAACTTTTTCTTTTTCTTTCTTTTTCTTTTTCTTTTTCTTTTTCTTTTTCTTTTTCTTTTTCTTTTTCTTTTTCTTTTTCTTTTTCT